>CM062811.1:1282244133-1282937394 GCA_031772625.1 Pinus tabuliformis | reverse complement strand
AAACAGTAAAATAGGTCAATTAGGCCTCCTCCACCAAGTCGACCTCAAGAAAGGACAAGTCGACCTCAACAAGGGAATTCGACCTTAAAAAATCAGTATATATTGGAGCAACTCGACTCATTTGGAAGCACATCTATCACGAGTTCGAATTGTAGTAGTTGGAAGAAGAAAAAGTGTGAAGTTCAAGAAGGAAGTTGGAATCGATGTTTTTGGGTCTCTCTCTCTCTCTCTCTCTCTCATGTGCAACGAAATTCTAAAGTTGCATCGAAGCTATGAAGTTGCATCGAAGCTATGAAGCTGCATCAAGGTTGAAGTTGTGAAGTTGCATCAAGGTCGAAACTGTGAAGTTGCATCAAGATCAAAGTTGTTAAGCTACATAGGTCGAAGATGTGAAGCTGCTAGGCTGAAGCTATTGAAGTTGCTAGATAGAAATTGCAGTTCTAAAGCTAGGTCAAGGTTCTGAAGCTGCGGGTTGAAATTTTTGGTTGAAGTTGCATTTGAGAAGCTGGCACTTGGTAACTTTGGAAGAGATCATCTATCAAAAGGAAGAGCTAACTTGGTGGAGGAGGAAGGTTTTTTGGTCTAGGGTCTTGGTTTATCTCAATTTGAATCTACTGAAGGAAGGGTTTTGACTGGGATTTCCCCTATAAAGGGGTTTTAGCCCTCGCTGAGTGCCTACATCTGATGTCCTTGATCTTCACGTTTTTACTTTGATGATTGCTTAATGAGAAGAACATAAAGAAGTTAATAAGAACATAAGAATATCACAAGTAATTATCAATATAAGAAAATCTTTCTTCCTTTCTGATTTTCTAACAAAAAGGTGTGCCTCAGGAAACTCGCTTGATCACAAAAGAATGTGCCTAGGGAAATCTTGCACTGGCGCCTCAGAAACCTCGCTCTTATGCCTCAAAAAAGATACTATGAAGTTTGTCCTTGATAGAGGGGAATTGCCTCTATTTATAGTTGTTCATTCATGCACAAGGGCACATCTCTTGGGCAGGCCAACTTGATCCTTGGAGGGCTGACTTGGTCAACTTGGACACAAAAACATACTTTTTAAAAATTCAAATTTTTTCTTTTCTTTTCAATGTCCAAATGGGACATGACAAACACATTTTTTCTTAAATAAATTCTTTTTTACTCTTTACAAAATCATAATGATATATTATGAAGACCGAACCTAGTTACAATTTCAACACAAGTGTCCAAGCTTGCTTTTAACGATGTAGCATTAAATTACCCCTTAATGATGAGTCAGCTTCTTGCTCATTAGGGTTTGGACATGCAATGGCTCCTTATTTTGTGATGGAGCATCAAGGGCTCAGGAACCGAGTGATAGCTAATGAGAAGGGTAGAGCTCATGCTAGGACTTTTCCCACGCGCTAATTAATGTCCCAGCCATTGCTTACATTTTAATTTTTCTTTGGTTGTATCCATCTTATGCTTTTACTTTTCTTTTAGCTACATCAACCTCCATTGCAAAGATTCCAACCCTGACTCAAGGATTAGGATATGTGGGTGCCAATTCCAATGAACCAATGACAACAAACCCGAAGGATGGATACAAAATCAAGGGAACGTTGATGAGTGGTAAATATGGGAAGGTTATGGATATGCTACTTCAATCTAAGTTTCCCAAGTAATGCCCCTCCTAAAACCCTAGGCCTCAAAGGAGGTCCCACGAGACTAGGGTCAAAAGCTAACCCCCCCGCTAAGGTGAGAGAATAGGTTTCCAATCAAGATCGGTGTATCATCCAGCTTACCCCTTAAATCATGTTAGAATGCCCAAAACATTAAGTAAAAGCACACGATTGCAAAATGGTTAAAGTACCTGCCGAGTTGTGACCCACCTACCTTCAAGAGGAATGTTGGATGGTGAGAGGTGTCTAACTAGTGCTAATGACGGGTGAATGTGGCATATCATCACATATATTGAGCAATGAAGGGCTGTTGGCTGGCTGGCTGGCTGTCCAAAGGAGAAAAAATTTATCCTATGGGGTTAACCACTTTTTGGTGGACCATAGTGCCTAGGGTAAATGCCAATAGCAAACATGTATACCTAACCCTAAGGGTGGTTTTGAACTCGTGACCTCCTTGGCCAATATGGCTTCAGCGTGGCAAATCAAACCACATCAATGTTTTAATCTTTCATGAGTTAATAAAGAAAAACAGAGATGATTTTCTGAGTGCTGCAGTTTCTCATTAGTTGCTGTTAGTACGATTCAGTTAGTTTTTATGTTTTCAGATCTAGAATACAGTAGTAGTCCTGTGAGCTCCTTAAGTTTTTCCACTAGGGTTAATGGTTTCCAGGTCTGTTTACCATGGACTGAAATTTTAACAGCATAAGGCATTTGGTGTTAGGCATGCGTAATCCCCTCCCCACAAGTTTCCAATATGATTGATGATCACCAATCACCCTAGAGTCTACGGAAGTTGAAATACACGCTAACCAATCTATTTTTCTATAAATGTGCAGGTTTATGAAGTGATTGTAAGATGTCAGGCAGACCAATCTATTGCAGTAAAGTGAAAAAGCCAAACCATAGTAATGCTTTTCTATGTACCACATGTAAAATCCAATTTGATGTGGGATATTTTTAAAATCGGTCGCGAGCCTCAAGGACACGAAACCCTTTGATATGACAATGAATACTCACAAGCTCAAGTAAATAAATTGATCATCGGGAATGGTAATGGCATATATCTCATACACAAGAAGAAGAGGGTGTCTATGGCACCAGAATTTTTAAGCATTATATCTATACAAGAAGAAAGCACAAGTCAACAACAAAACTAAAATTAGATATAAAATGTTTCGTCAAAGGAAGAAAGTTTAGTTACTCCAGCAATTGAAGCAAGAGGTAATCAAACTATTATTTTCATAAAGTTTACTCACAAGGTTTTTTAATTAAAAACTATACAGCTAAATCTCAAGTAATTCACAAAAAGCTTTGAATGTAAATACCCAACCAAATATATTTTATTATGATAGTGCACCGATTTTCTCTGCCTACATTAGAGTAAGCAATTGTCAAGCAATGGTCAAGCAAATGACTTAAAATGGAATTTGTTTTCACATATATGTTTCTAAAAGAATATGAAAAGAATTTATTTCTACATGTATAAAAAGCTGAAGAACTCAAATTAAAATCTGGTTGATTAGTCAATAAATGATAAAAGAGCAAGATGAAATATGAGAGTTCATACTTAGGGTACTTAATAGGCATCACAACTGCCTCTTTCAAAAGTCGTTTTGCATTCTCTAGACCCTTAATGTCGTTCCACTGCACATCAGGACTCCCTCGAAGAATATCCCTATCAAAACAGTACAAAGACAAAACAGTGAATCAACTAAAAAAGTTGATCATCTACTTTGGTAATGGGAGAAATCTTCATATAGCAGACTATATCTATCCCTTGCAAAGATATTTGGAGAAAATAATTGCCTACAACCGATAGTAACGTGAACAATAAAATAATTCTAAAGTTCTAACATTACCGACTGATACTTTCTGCCAAGTTACGCATTTCAACGGACTCAAAGGTTGGAAACACTCCTTTCTGCCTGAAATAGACTATATGTCCAAGATCAGTAAGTGACTTTCTACATGTATTTAATCAAGCACAATATACAGATTAAATAATATGACAACTATCCCCTTGCATTCTTCCTTGACAAACTACAAAGAAGCAAATTATGACAATGGAAAGCTAGCTAGTTAATCGGTCAAATATTACAAGTGGATTTGCTATGAAAGAAGGGCCCTGGCATATTTTTGGAACAAATGCATAGTAATGGGCCAACTCAGAGATAAAAGACTCAATCACATCAACTATTTTAGCAATCTATTTTTTGGCCATTCTTATTATTAGGACTATTTGTGTTTAGACATTGCCTATTTTTAGCCATCTATTTTCATTTTAGCCATTATTGTTGTTAGTAAATTTCAATTTTTAGACATGGGCTAGTTTTAGACATCCTTATCTAAGGAAGGTTGTTTTCGTCAAGAAGCATCGAAAGGAAGTTATTTTTATTTTCTATGTGAGAAACTTATTTTTGTCAAGTGGCATGTGAAGAAAGTTAATTTTGATCAAGTAGTCTATACTAGGCTAGGTCTTTATTTAAGAGAGGATCTACACTTATCTTTAGTTTCCAATTTCAATTTTCATCATAGACTTGTGGTAAAACAAGACATAGAAGTTTGAACATATTGACACCACAAAATAACAATAAACAAGGTGCATTTGAAGGAGGAAGTGTCATTGGGAAAAAAAACAAAAAGTGTGTTAGAGATCCATGCGCCACCTATTGTATCTTAACTTTCCAGCCTTGTCATAGATTCATGGGAAAACAGGGTATAAAAGTTTGAACATATTGGCACCATAAAATAACAACAAACAAGGCAACCACTCACCCCCTGTGGTAAGTGCCTTTGTCCTTGTTGACCACACTTTGTCAACAAGTCCAAGGAAGCAGAATGCAAAGACATGAAGAAATTTTTTCACAATTCAAAGTCATCATCCAGCACAGTTTTATCAATGTAAACCCAATTTTTGCAAGTTATATTGTAAATGATGTTAGTATGACTGTTTAATTACGTAACAACCCCTAGATAAGCCTCTGATGTTGGCAACAGGTTTCATCCTAGGAAGTTTTTTAACCTCGCTGAATTATGTGTGTTTCTAAACACGGATAATCGGCAGAGTTTTTCTTCCGTCTTAAACCCCAAAGCTAGGGTGGAATCTCTTGACAAGGTCTTAGATGAGTCCTAGTGTTATATTGAGTCTTTGTAAAAGTATTTGGGAATAATTTGAACACATTTGGCTAAATCATTTTATTACAAACGCACTTGGTCTATACTAGATCATATTCTGACACGCAATTGGGTAAATATTCTAAGGATTGATATTGTAACTATTTGATGTAAAAAAATATTTTAGTATATGGTCCCTCATATTTGGAAACCATGGCTAAAATATTTGAAGATGGAAAAATTATTAATCCCCTCTAGTGTCAATTAATTAATTTTTCTGGCAAAAATAAATTAAATCCTAAGCCGGAAAACTAACTAATTTTGAGCCAAAAGAAAGTCAAATTTTAGAGGTCCTCCACCAAGGGAAAAATGGATATTTTAAGAAAATTTGAGCCCTTGGACCTTGGTGATTAAGTCAAAGTCAATTTTTTGAGGAAATTAATCCAAAATATTAATTTTTGAATTAATTAAAAGTGAGTTTTAAGAAAAATTCGAATTTTTCCTCAAAATTAAAAATTCGACAGTGGAGATTAAAAGATCATCAAGTTATTTTCAACGATCGAGATTATTTTGACAGGGATCAAGCCAACTAGTCGTTATTTTCCACTTGGAGGGGTTTCTCTATAGAAAGAAGTCATTTTGCTTCTATTGGATATCTTTGGATGATGTAAATTCTTAAACGCTAGTATTGAGCAGCTACTCTGCTGGGAACATTTTGTATCATAATAGAAAGACTTTGGGGTTCAGTTCATGGTGTTTTTCTTCTGCTGATCTGTGGTATGTGTTAGTTATGTGTGATTCTATTTGGAGTGAAATATTGATTAATAATTGTTATTTCATTTGTCGGTGATAAGAACATTATGTTGATATATTCACTATATGATCTAACAATTTTCTTGATAATATAATAGAGATTTACAGGTACGCTAGCCATTGGGCTCCAAGTTCACAGACTATGGGGAAAGCTTACTATGTTTGGGCTCTAAAATTTTTCCATGGTATTTAATTTTGTAGAAGGGTTTGGCCAATATCTATTTTTTTGAAAATATACTCGTCCATTGTTATTTATCCAAAATTATTTCTCTAAAAATTTTAAAATTTGTAAATATTGTACATTTGTAAATAATTTGTAAATTTTTTCTAACCCATTTGTTTTGCAGCACTTGGGGTTTTATTATTTTTTGGGTTTTATTCTTTGTATATATATTTGGGGTTTTGGCATTTTTTTATTCATTTGTGCAAGTGGACTTCAAGTTGATCAAGAGCTTTTCGCTAGGGTTTTGAGGCAGATCTAGGCCTAGGATGTAATATCCCTAACCCGGAATATTCCTCAAACCCTAGCAAAAATCCCAACCAAATATGTGCAAATGATATAATAACCCAAAAGTGATAAAATAACAGTGAAACAACATATAATAATGTAAACCAGAAATATAAGCAGATACACAAGAAATGCAGTGAGAAAATGCTAAGCCATTTTATTATACTGAGCAATAAACTGAGTACAAGAGGTGAACAGACAGATGGCACCTCGACTTGCACAAGGCAAGTGAAGAAATACTCTCAGAATGACAAGAATGGCCTCTCTGCGTGGATGTTGTTGTTGTGCTACTGCTGCTGCTAGGAAACAAGTGATGATTTGGGGCTGCTCCCCTCCTCAGAAAAAGCTGAAACTCTGGATTCGAGCTCTACTCAAGAAACCCAGAAAGCTTTCCTAGAATGGCCGACCCTCGAAAAACACCCCCTTAGGGTTCCACGCAGTTCTTCGATGCCCTGCACTGCCACTGAAGAAAACCCCTCTAAACTCTGCCTGAAACACCACCTGAAACCCTGCCAAAATCCTCCAATGAGACAAGAGCTGGACCCCTGCTCAATCTCCCTGTAAAAACCCACCTACAAGACCCCAATCCAGCACAACAACCAAACAAAACTACGTCCCTCTCCCAGTGCTGCGCAGTCCTCCAAAACTCTGCTAAAACTGCTGCTGGAATGCCGATGAAACTACTGTTGAAACACCAAAGGAAATACCTTGCCCGAGCAGGCACTCGAAGTCCCCCGGGGCTAAGGGTGAGATCTCCGAACGGAGACACTCAATGCACTAAACAGTGCTGCAGACTAGCTAAACAGCCAGCGTGCTCAGAAGTCGAAACGACTAGCTCAAAATGCACATAATTGAATGATCTCAAATGAAGGGCTTCCTCTCTATTTATAGCCTCTGCTTCTCACTATCCCTAGGCTCACCTTCTCCTGCGTGATCCCCTTCTTGTCATGTGTTCCTTCCCTCTTGCGCAGTCCCTCCATGTGTCTGTGTGGGCCCCATTTCTGCTTCCCCCTTTGGCCCCCTTGGTTCCCCCTTAAGTCACAACGTTGTGCTACCTAGGAAGTGACTTTTTATTCTAAAGTGAGTTATGTTCCCCCCTTCCTCACTTTTTATTTACAAATAACTATAGAAGGAAAAAATCAAACAAAATCGAATATTCCAATTAGCCATAGCTAATTAGGAATATTACAATCTCCCCCGGCAAAATGTTGCTTGTCCTCAAGCAACTAAAGTGATGGATGCTGTAAGATCTCACTCTCCCAAGTGGTATCCTCATCCGGCAAATTCTTCCACCTCACCAAGAATTCCCGGACCGTCCTGCTCCGCAACCGCCTCTCCCTAGTGTCAATGATAGCCTCCGGCTGCAATACCAAATGCCCCTCATCGTCCATGAGTGGTAGCTCATCCGTCACAGTCACTTGCTGCCCCAATGCCTTCTTCAGGCATGATACATGAAAAATGTTATGAATATTGCTGCCTTGGGGCAGCTCCAACTCATATGCAACCTGTCCAATCCTGCATATCACCCTGTATGGCCCATAAAAGCGCGGCTTGAGCTTCTCACCCCCCTTCTGCTTCAGTGATGACTGTCGTTATGGCTGTAATCGTAGGTAGACCATGTCCCCTACCTCGAACTGCCTCTCCACCCGACCCCTGTCGGCATACAGCTTCTGCTGGTTCTGCGTTGTAGCTATGTTATCCTTGAGAGCTCGGAGGATATCCTGACTCTCTTGGATCCAAATCTTGGCTCTAGGAGCCCTGCTATCACCAAACATCACGTCGACAAAAGATAAAGGATGATACCCATATAAGGCATAGAATGGTGACATACCAATGGACATGTGATGTGAAGTATTGTAGCAGTACTCCCCCAGATGTAGCCACTTCAGCCATGCTCGCTGTTGCCCACTGACATAGTTATGCAAGTAGCCCTCCAGCCACTTGTTAACTATCTCCGTCTGTCCGTTCGTCTGTGGGTGATAGCTGGTACTCGATCTCAGCTCCGTCCCCACCAATCGGAAAAGCTCCTGCCAAAACCCGCCCATGAAACAGTTGTCCCTGTCACTGACGGTGGTCTTAGGAAGACCATGTAGCCTAAAGAACAGCTCGGCCACCTGTGCTGCTGTATAGTGTGCGGATATGGCAAAGAAATGTGCATACTTCGTCAGTCGATCAACGACGACAAAGATACAATCCTTGCCCTGTACCATGGGCAACCCTATGATGAAATCCATCGAAATACTCTCCCATTTCCCCTCAAGAATGGGAAGAGGCTACAATAATCCTGCGGGATGGCTCATCTCTCCCTTGTTCCTCTGGCAAACATCGCACTCTCGAATGTGTTGGAGTACGTCCTCCTTGAGGCCCTTCCATGAGAACCTCTCCCTAATGACCGTGTAGGTTTTGGTAAAACCCTGATGTCCTGCTAATGGGGAATCATGTGATGCCTGGAGTATCTTCTTCTTGAGCTGAGACCCCTCAGTCAAGAAGATCCAGTCCCTGTAGTAGATGATCTCATCGACCACCCTGTACCTGTCATCTGCCACCTGCCCATCCAAAACCTCACATGCAAACCTGTCCTTGGAGTACTCTACTAAGAGTCGAGCCCTCCAATCTGTATCCAAGCTCATAAGAGACAACGTGGCTGGTCTACGTGAAATGGCATCTGCTACCACATTGTTCTTACCTTTGACATACTCAATTTCAAAGTCATATGCTTGGATCTTACTGATCCACTTCTGCTGCCTCTCCTATAGCTGCTTCTGCTCCAAAAAGAACTTGAGGCTGTTGTGATCAGTCCTCACCCTGAACCTGTTGCCTACCAAATACTGTCGGTACTTAGCCAATGCATGCATGATGGCCAACATCTCCTTGTCGTATATGGAATACAACCTCTCGTGCGGAAGGAGCTTTCGGCTCTCAAATGCTATAGGGTGACCTCCATGCATCAATACTACGCCGATCCCCTCTCCCGACGCATCATACTCCAAGACAAATGGCTACGTAAAATCTGGTAACGCAAGCACTGGGCAGCTGCTCATAACCTCCTTAAGCCTGTCAAAGGCTCGTTGCGCTATATCTAACCAATTGAATGCCCCCTTCTTCGTCAAATCTGTCAGGGGTGCAGCAAACTGTGAGAAACCTTTGACGAACTTCTGATAATAAGTGCAAATACCAATGAATCCTCGAAGTTCCGTCAAGTTTCTCGGCTCCGGCCATTCCCTGATGGCCCTGATCTTCTCCTCATGGACCCTCACTCCGTCCACCCCTATGATGTGTCCCAGATACAACATCTCCGTCAACCCAAACTCGCACTTGGAGAGTTTGGCATAGAACTGCTGCTCCCGTAAGATACGCAATACTGTCTCAATGCGTTGGAGATGCTCCTCCCAAGTCCTGCTGTAAATGAGAATATCATCGAAGAATACCAACACAAACTTCCTCAAATGACTATGGAAGATGTGATTCATGCAGGACTGAAATGTAGCTAGGGCGTTGGTTAGCCAAAAAGGCATCACCAAGAACTCAAAGTGCCCATAGTGACACCTGAAGGCGGTCTTGGGAATATCCTGCTCTCTCACGCGAATCTGATGGTACCCAGATCTCAAATCAATCTTTGAGAAGAATCGGGCTCCCCTCAACTCGTCCATCAACTCATCGATCCTGGGTATGGGGTACCTGTTCTTCAAGGTCTTCTTGTTCAGGGCCCTGTAGTCAATGCACATCCTCAATGTACCATCCTTCTTCTTCACCAACACCACAGAAGAAGCAAAAGGACTCGTGCTCGGACGAATGTGCCCAAGTGCCAGCAACTCCTGGATAGCCTGCTCAATCTCGTCCCGATAGGCCTTGGGGTGCCTATAGGGGGTGGTGATCACTGCCTGGATGCCCTGCTCAAGCTCGATAGTGTGCTCGAACCCCCGATCTAGTGGCTGTCCTTGTGGAACCTCTCCGAACACTATGGCATACCGATCAAGGATGGGCTGGATCTCTGGATGTACTGTCTGTCCTGTGGTCCCTGCCTTTGATGCATGCAGCTCCACTGCCCACTCTATGTCTGCCTTCCGGAAGACTGCCTCCATCCGATGAGCCGACACAGTCTGAGGCGGATATGTGTGTTGTCCCCGTATCTTCTCATGCCTCCCGGTCTTCTCATCATCCCACTCCATCTCTAGGGTCTTCCAATCCGTCGTGACCTTCCCTAGAGTAATAAGCCACTGGACACCCAATATCATGTTGGTGTCCAGGATATCGACCACGAAAAAGTGGTCAGTCAATGTGTAGGTGCCCATCGTCACCGAAAGCTTCGGAACATAACGAGCACACGTCATGGTCTGATCTCCTAGACCAATACTAAAAACCCATCGAAGCTCTCTGTCTGAATGCCTCTCCGCTCAACCATCTGTGCATCATTGAAGTTGTGGGTTGCCCCACTGTCAACCAAAACTGATAGGCGCTGGCCACGCACTATCCCTCGTACGCGTAGCGTCAGATACTTGGGAACGCCTCGCAACGTTGCAAGAGCCCCTCCGATGGGTGCAAAAGATGCACCACTTGCTGTTGGTGGTGGAGGTGGCAAAGGTCCCTGTATGGCGTGGCTATCTCCTGCCTCCACATCCTCCTCCTCGTCCTCTTCTCCACTACTCTCAGAGAAGACCTCAATAAAATGTGCTTTTCCAGCAGCACATCGATGTCCTGGTGCCCGCGGCTCCTGACATGTGAAGCACAACCGCTTCTTCTTCAGCTCCCTCTTGACATCGTCCTCAATCTCTACTTGTCCTGGATTCCCCTTTGGAGGTGGAATCCTCACGTCCTTCCCCTTAGACTAAAAAGGTTGTATTTGGGGGTAAGGTGGCCGGGTCCTGGGTAAAACATCCTGTAAGTCCCGGGTCCTGCTGATAGCGTCCTGGAGCGTAGCTGGTCTAGTAGATCGCACTAAACCCCGAAGTGGCTCTGCTAACCCCTCAACATACATATAGACCCTCTGTGCCGTGGAGAGGTCTGGCACCATCACGGAGACCCTCAAGAAATCTGCAATGTAGGTCTCTGGACTCCCTGTCTGTTTGACCCTTGTCAGCTCAACAAAATGCTGCTTTGGATCCCTCCGATCAAATCGCTCCATCAATCTCCTGGTAAACTCCGCATATGTCGTCACTATAGAATGCCCGAGTGTAACCATCCCGTGAAACCACCAATCTTGGGCCTCGCCATCCAAATGCAATGTTTCCACCTTGATGGCCTCTGCCTCCGACATCTGGTTAAGCTGGAAATAAATGTCCAGCTTCTCTACCCAAGACTTTATCGAACTGTTTGATGAGTCATCAAACGTAGGCAAGTGGAATCTGCTCGCTGCACGGTGGGTGTCGCCGTCATGGTAATGCCTGTACCATCTGTGACGGTCGCGGGGTCTGTTACCCTGCTGGAGCTGAACAAAATCTCTAAATGAGAGGGCTTCCCTAAACTCCTGCCCATAGGCCTGGTACTCTGCAAAATAATCGCCCATATGTCCAGGCTCTACCTCCTGCTAGGCTACGACCCCCATGTCTGCTCCTAAGAAAGTGGGCATAGTAGAGCATGTAGGGGCATGTGAGGCCATCTACTGCGTAGTATCACGCTGCTCTGGCAAGTGATGAGATGCACTTGATCCCTCACCACTCTGAAAAACTCGTGGACTCTCACGCTGTCTAGCCTCTACTGCCGTGAATCTCTGCCCCATCACCTCAATCTGCCTCGACAAATCCTGCATTGATTTGAGAAGCATATCCGCAAATCTCTTCCCGTCCTCGTCTGCCATCTGTTCTACGTCCACTACTGGCTCTCTCTGTTCTACGTCTACCTGTTGGAAATAATACTGAGAGGGGGGGGGTGAATCAGTATTATCTAACACTTTTAATAAATCTTCCTTATTTGTTCCTTGAATTATTTTTGCATGTCAGTACCATAAAATAATGAACATGAACAAAGAAAACAAATAGTCACACCAAAGAACACAAGATGTAAGGTGGAAACCCAATGTGGGTGAAAACCACCTGCTGCAATATGTCTCTATCTTCTTTCAAATTAGAAACTCCTTTTACAATGGTTATGTACTGGTGCAGTCATTTACCAGTACGCAGGCTGCAACCTGCAGAGAGCTACAACTCTCTCTCTCGTTTTCCAGTCTCTCCTGGAAGGGAGCTACAACCCCCTACTTTTTCTTTACAAGGACCACTTTTCATAAATTTTCAAACTGGATCCATAAGCATCAAATGATCATCAAGTATAAGAGAATCACCCAGTCAATGATAGGACCAAACCCAGAACACAGCAATGATAAACAAAGATTTTAAGAGAAGTAAGCACCCTGCTCAACTGCTCGCCTGCTTACGTAAGCACCCTGCTCAACTGCTCGCCTGCTTACAGTACGCACCCTGCTCAACTGCTTGCCTGCTTACAGTACGCACCCTGCTCAACTGCTCGCCTGCTTACGTACGCACCCTGCTCAACTGCTCGCCTGCGTACCTCGCTCTGAGTCCATTGAACTGCCTGCGGACCTCCGCACCTGAAACCCTTCTGTGCCTGCGTATGTACGCACCTGAAACCCTTCTGTGCCTGCGTATGTACGCACCTGAAACCCTTCTGTGCCTGCGTATGTACGCACCTGAAACGCTTCGTTCCTGCGTATGTACGCACCTGAAACGCTTCGTTCCTGCGTATGTACACACTTTTCTTTCACTGTACCTGCGTACCTTCGGGCATAGATGATTTCAAGACTTCAAGAATAACCCAGATAGACAGATCTACAGATCTGATCATGCGCCGAAGAGATCTCGATCCATCAATAGATTCGCCTTATTTAGATCTAGACATTACTTCCAAGAGATCATAATATTTCAGATCTAGCCCTCATAAGATATTCAACACAAAACATGCTCAAGCCAAATGATCTCCTTTGCTTTATATAGGAAAGCTCTTCCTTAAATCATGGATTAATACCACGGGCCGACACCATAATAACACAAAACCGTCGGCTAAATACCAAAGGTTAAACATAAGAAACCCCACGTGTGAATTTCTTTGCCTTGAAATGTGTGCACTGGGGGTACGCACCTCCTGAACGGGATAACTGCGGGTATGTACGCACTTTATGTAACACCGACCTGCGTGTACGCACCTTATGTAAGGTGTACCTGCGTACCCCTTATTTTCTTCAATATTTGATAGCTGATCATCAATCTCTGCTGCTGACTTGAAGTACTGTGATCTATCACCTGAATGGGTTGCCATCAAGGACAACACTTTAGCCATAATGCCAACAATCTCCCCCTTTGGACTTGATGGCAACCTCAAAACTTCAGCTTCATTCTCCCCCTTTGACATCAAGGGCAAAGGGTTATGCTCCCCCTAAGAACATGCTCCCCCTGAATATGAACCAGATCTGCAACGAAGAACCATAATCCACCATGAAAGAGATAGAGACATATTGCAGCTACTTCCAAGATCTCCTTCTGCACATCCTCCATAATGCCAACAATGCATTATATGCTCCCCCTGAACCTGTACCATCAATGAGAAGAGGTTCAGCAATAAGATGATGCATCAACAACCCCCAGCTTTTGCCTGAGGTATTCAAAAGTGTCCCTGGGCAATGGTTTGGTGAGAATATCAGCAACTTGTTCCTTAGAAGGAACATACTCCAACTTGACCTTCTGTTCAAGCACTTGTTCCCGGAGAAAATGATACTTGATTGGTATGTGCTTGGTTTTTGAATGCATAACCGGATTCTTTGAGATGCTGATTGCACTTGTGTTATCACATAAGATGGGGATAGGTGGTGTACAAGTGATTTGAAAATCCTGCAAAGTCTGCATCATCCAAAGGAGTTGGGTGCAACAAGATGCAGCAACAACATATTCCGCTTCAGCTGTAGACAAGGCAATCGAACTCTGTTTCTTGCTGAACCAAGATACCAGTCTGGAACCCATAAAGAACGCACCACCACTTGTGCTTTTCCTGTCATCCACGCTTCCGGCCCAATCTGCATCTGTATAAGCATGAAGTGTAAGATCTGTATCTCTAAGATACCATAAGCCATAATTTTGAGTCCCTTGAAGATATTTGAAAATTCTCTTCACTGCCTGAAGATGAGTCTCCTTCGGATTTGCCTGAAATCTTCCAACTATTCCAACTGCATGCATGATGTCCGGTCGGGTACCTGTCAAATAAAGTAAACTTCCAATCATAGATCTGTAGGTTGGTTGATGTACTGCTGCAGATTCATCATTTGCACTGAGGCTACATCCTGTGACCATGGGTGTACATACTGGTTTTGCATCTTCCATACCATATTTCTTCAAAATCTGTTTGAGATACTTGGTTTGAGATAAAAAGATTCCTCCTTCTTTTTGTTGGATTTGCAAACCAAGGAAATATGTCAGTTCCCCTAGCAAGGACATTTCAAATTCTTTCTGCATGACCAAGGCAAAGCTTTGACTCATAGCTTCTTCATTGCTCCCAAAAATAATGTCATCTACATACACAACAAGTATTAGCAATTTGTCATTTTCAACTTTTATATAAAGATTGCTATCTGCTGATCCTTTTGAAAAGCCTTGTTGATGAAGATATTTGTCCAAACGGTAGTACCAAGCCCTTGGAGCTTGTTTGAGACCATAGAGAGCCTTTTTCAATCTGCATACAAGATTTGGATCATTTCCAAGAATGAACCCATCTGGCTGTTCAATGTACACTTCTTCTTCCAAGTCTCCATTCAGAAAGGCTGATTTCACGTCCATTTGAAATACTTTGAAGTTTTGAAAACTTGAGAGAGCAAGGAACATTCGGATGGCCTCAAGTCTTGCAACAGGAGCAAAGGTTTCTTCAAAGTCTATTCCTTCTTGCTGCGCATACCCTTTACAAACAAGTCTGGCTTTGTTTCTAATTACTTCTCCATTTTCATTCAATTTATTTTTGAAGACCCATTTTGTTCCGATAACATTCTTATCTTTTGGTCTAGGAACCAGCTCCCAAGTGTTGTTCTTTTCGATCTGCTCAAGTTCTTCATCCATTGCTTTCACCCAACATTCATCTTTGCATGCCTCTTTCACATTTTGTGGTTCAGTAGAGGAGAGTAATGCCAAATAGCTTGAAGCTTCTGCAACTGTTCTTCTTGTTTGTACACCTGCTTCTTTCTGCCCCATAATCTGAGATTCTGGATGATTCTTCTGAACATATCTGGATGGAGTCTTTTCTTCTATTCTTGTTTGCTCCTCTGGTTCTTCTTGAGGTTCTTCTTGAGGTTCTTCTTCTTCATCATTCTGTCGTTGGGGGTAGCCTTCATCTTCTTCGATGTCTTCATGATGTACTTGCCTAGGAATGTATCCCTTCTCATCAACCACTACATCAATGTTGTCAACAATTCTGCCAAGTCTTTTATTGTAGCATTTGTATGCTTTGCTATGTGGAGAGTAACCAAGAAGAATGCCTTCATCTGCTCTAGGTTCAAGTTTGCCAAGCTGCTCATCAGTATTCTTGATATAGCATTTGCTCCCAAAGATTTTGAAGTGCTTTACCGAAGGAGTCCTACCACTCCAGAGCTCATGAGGAGTTTGAGTGTTGTTCACCCGGACATTTGTTTTGTTGAGAATAACAACCGCAGCATGTGTAGCTTCACCCCAGAAAGTTGCGGGAGTTCCTGACTCATCAAGCATAGCACGAGCCATTTCTTGGACTGTTCTGTTCATTCTTTCCACAACTCCATTTTGCTGAGGAGTTCTTGCTGTAGAGAATTCTCTTCTTATCCCATGTTCTTCACAGAAATCGAAAAATTCATTTGAAGTAAATTCCCCACCTCTGTCGGATCTGAGGCACTTAATTTTGTGACCTGATTCATTTTCAACCAAGGCTTTGAAGGATTTGAATTTTTCGAATGCTTCATCTTTGTGCTTCATAAGTCCTAACCAGACAAACCTGGAGAAATCGTCAATGAATAATATCAAGTATTCTTCTCCTCGAGGTGTTCTTTTCCTGAAAGGACCACATGTATCTGTATGTACTAGCTCAAGAGGCATGCTAGCTGATCCTTCTTTCTCTGGAAAGTTAGTTCTGGTTTGTTTTCCAAACTGACATGATTTGCATATGGTGTTGTCAGGAATTTTGATATCTGGAAGGTCGCGAACTGCCTGATATTTGCATGCTTTCCTTATTTGTGAAAAGCTTAGATGTCCCAACCTCCGATGCCATAACCAGTGCTCATCATCCTTGCTCAGATAGCATTGTTGTTGTCCTTCTTCAAATATGTACAAATTATTTGGAGTTCTTTTGCCTTTGATCACTGTTTTACCTGTATCAAGATCACGAACAAGACATCCATTTGATCTGAATATAACCTCGGTTCTTTGATCACACATCTGGCTGACACTTAGAAGATTATGCTTCAATCCATCAACATACAAAACATTTCCAGCCTTGACCTTTTCTTTTAACTGAGCAATGCCTTTTCCTTTTATAGTTGCAGGAGTATATTTCCAAAAGAGACTTTCTTTCCCTTTTCTAGAGTAGAATAAGACTCAAGTTTTTCTTTATCACCTGTCATATGCTTCGAACATCCACTGTCAATGTACCATAGATTTTCCTGTCCCTCTGCATAAAATGCTATCCCACATCTTTCTGTTTGAGGTTCCTTTATTCTCCATGTTTTGGTGCTTGAGGCTTGTTCCTTTTTCTGCTGAAACCTGCTCCTGCATTCAGAGTCTTCATGACCAAAGTTATTGCAAATAGAACATTCAACTTCATTTTCAAGAACCGAAAAGTTGTTATAGGTCCTTTTTGTAATCCCCGTCATACTTCTTTGTTTTTGAGCTTCCCTAGTCATGATCGTTTTATATGCAACACATTGAGCTGCTTTGTGACCAAAGTTATGGCAAGAAAAGCATTGTCCATTGAAGAAACTTCTGCGGTTATCGAATCTACCAGCCAATTGATTGTAATTTCTATTGTCATCTATTCTTGAACCAAATTGAGAAGATTTTACCTGTGGCTGGTTGTAGCTTTTGTTCACCCTTAAGATGGATTGCCCCTGATAGTTTCTGTTTGTAATTCGTCCCTGCTTTACCTGATGATCTTCATTGTGCTTTTGCTCATTTCTTCTTGCTGCATCAAGATAACTTTTTGAGGTGGATGCTTGAGAAGTTTCTCCATTATAGCCCAAACCTGTCTTGTTTAGTGGAGACCGCTGCATATTGATAATCTCATCCAAAGTTTCAGATCCTTTGACAAACTTAAGATTAATAGCTTTTGTTTTCTCAATCTCTTTTCTAAGACCAACAATTTCACCTTCTAATTTTTCAAGATGTTTTTCTTTTTCATCAATTTGAAATTGTAGAGTATCAATGATCATATTCTTTTCTTCTATACATCTCTTGAGTCTAGTAATTTCATCATAAAGGTTATCCACATCTATAGCATCCATATAATCATCATCTTCAAATGCCATTAACAACTTATATTCATTACCTCGTTCATCTTCATCACTGTTTGATAGACCATCACTATCTTCATGAGTGTAGTAGCTTTTCTTATTTGCATTCTGTTTCTTGTTCCATCTAGCAGGTTCCTTTCCTTTATCCTTATAAGGACATTTTGCAGCATAATGACCTACTCTTCCACAAGAAAAGCATTTAAAAGGTAACTTACCTCTGAACCTTCCAGAACCCCTTTGAAGATTTCTGACAAAATTTGATTCTTCTTCTTCTTCTTCTGGGACGTGGCTTGCTTCATAATAATCTCCTTTGCCTGATGCCTTGAAAGCAGCTTCTCTTCTGTCTGATGGACCTCCCTTTCTCATTTCATAAGCAGTTAGAATTCCATGTAGCTGAGACATAGTAAGGATTCGTAGATTTTCCTTTTCTTCTATTGCAGATACTTTAGATTCAAACTTGGGAGACAATGATCTTAGAACCTTTTCAACCACAATAGCCTCTTTTATTTCTTCACCCAAATTTTTCATACAATTAACAACCTCATCTACCCGAAGAAAATAGTTAGCCACACTTTCATCATTATGCATCTTGAGAGTCTCATACTGAATTCTGAGAGTTTGAAGTTTAGCACGTTTTACCTGTTCATCTCCTTCATAGCTCGTGACAATTTTGTCCCATATCTCTTTTGCGGATTTATAGTGCATTACCTTCATGAATTCTGATTGGGATATACATCCTAATAGAGTACTGACTGCCTTCGCATTTGTTTCATACTTCTTTTTCTCGGCTGCATCTGTAGGAGTGGCTGAAGGAAAAGCGTAGCCTGTCTCTACGATGTCCCAAACTTCTGTACCAAGAGATTGAAGATAGGCAGTAACTCTTACCTTCCAATAATTGAAGTTTGTCCCATCAAAAACCGGTGGCCTGATTGATGCTTCTTTCTCGTAGTTGCTCATGATGAACGATCTACCTTCAAGCGATCAAGCTTCTCTGAAGGACCTGCTCTGATACCAATTGTTGGAAATAATACTGAGAGGGGGGGGGTGAATCAGTATTATCTAACACTTTTAATAAATCTTCCTTATTTGTTCCTTGAATTATTTTTGCATGTCAGTACCATAAAATAATGAACATGAACAAAAAAACAGATAGTCACACCAAAGAACACAAGATGTAAAGTGGAAACCCAATGTGGGTGAAAACCACCTGCTGCAATATGTCTCTATCTTCTTTCAAATTAGAAACTCCTTTTACAATGGTTATGTACTGGTGCAGTCATTTACCAGTACGCAGGCTGCAACCTGCAGAGAGCTACAACTCTCTCTCTCGTTTTCCAGTCTCTCCTGGAATGGAGCTACAACCCCCTACTTTTTCTTTACAAGGACCACTTTTCATAAATTTTCAAACTGGATCCATAAGCATCAAATGATCATCAAGTATAAGAGAATCACCCAGTCAATGATAGGACCAAACCCAGAACACAGCAATGATAAACAAAGATTTTAAGAGAAGTAAGCACCCTGCTCAACTGCTCGCCTGCTTACGTAAGCACCCTGCTCAACTGCTCGCCTGCTTACAGTACGCACCCTGCTCAACTGTTTGCCTGCTTACAGTACGCACCCTGCTCAACTGCTCGCCTGCTTACGTACGCACCCTGCTCAACTGCTCGCCTGCGTACCTCGCTCTGAGTCCATTGAACTGCCTGCGGACCTCCGCACCTGAAACCCTTCTGTGCCTGCGTATGTACGCACCTGAAACCCTTCTATGCCTGCGTATGTACGCACCTGAAACCCTTCTGTGCCTGCGTATGTACGCACCTGAAACCCTTCTGTGCCTGCGTATGTACGCACCTGAAACCCTTTTGTGCCTGCGTATGTACGCACCTGAAACGCTTCGTTCCTGCGTATGTACGCACCTGAAACGCTTCGTTCCTGCGTATGTACGCACTTTTCTTTCACTGTACCTGCGTACCTTCGGGCATAGATGATTTCAAGACTTCAAGAATAACCCAGATAGACAGATCTACAGATCTGATCATGCGCCGAAGAGATCTCGATCCATCAATAGATTCGCCTTATTTAGATCTAGACATTACTTCCAAGAGATCATAATATTTCAGATCTAGCCCTCATAAGATATTCAACACAAAACATGCTCAAGCCAAATGATCTCCTTTGCTTTATATAGGAAAGCTCTTCCTTAAATCATGGATTAATACCACGAGCCGACACCATAATAACACAAAACCGTCGGCTAAATACCAAAGGTTAAACATAAGAAACCCCACGTGTGAATTTCTTTGCCTTGAAATGTGTGCACTGGGGGTACGCACCTCCTGAACGGGATAACTGCGGGTATGTACGCACTTTATGTAACACCGACCTGCGTGTACGCACCTTATGTAAGGTGTACCTGCGTACCCCTTATTTTTTTCAATATTTGATAGCTGATCATCAATCTCTGCTGCTGACTTGAAGTACTGTGATCTATCACCTGAATGGGTTTCCATCAAGGACAACACTTTAGCCATAATGCCAACACTACCACAGGTTCCCCTTGTTCTGCATCTGCCACAGGAACACAACCTCCCTCTTCGTATGTATTCTCCAACCTACATCCAATATCTCTGTACCTCCTACCTCCGTAACAAATGTATGGCTTTTCTCCCGGTGTCATACATTGCTAGCTCCACAAGCTGAGCCAGATCTATGCTCTGATACCACTGTAATATCCCTAACTCGGAATATTCCTCAAACCCCAGCAAAAATCCCAACCAAATATGTGCAAATGATATAATAACCCAAAAGTGATAAAATAACAGTGAAACAGCATATAATAATGTAAACCGAAAATATAAGCAGATACACAAGAAATGCAGCGAGAAAAAGCTAAGCCATATTATTATACTGAGCAATAGACTGAATACAAGAGGTGAACAGACAAATGGCACCTCGACTTGCACAACACAAGTGAAGAAATACTCTCAGAATGACAAAAATGGCCTCTCTGCGTGGATGTTGCTGTTGCTACTAGGAAACAAGTGATGATTTGGGGTTGCTCCCCTCCTCGAAAAAAGTTGAAACTCTGGATTCGAGCTCTACTCAAGAAACCCAAAAGAACCCAGAAAGCTTTCCTGGAATGGCCGACCCTTGAAAAACACCCCCTTGGGGTTCTGCGCAGTTCCTCGATGCCCTGCGCTGCCACTGAAGAAAATCCCTCTAAACTCTGCCTGAAACACCACCTGAAACCCTGCCAAAATCCTCCAATGAGACAAGCGCTGGACCCCTACACAATCTCCCTGTAAAAACCCACTTGCAAGACCCCAATCCAGCACAACAACCAAACAGAACTGTGTCCCTCTCCCAGTGTTGCGTAGTCCTCTAAAACGCTGCTAAAACTGTTGCTGGAATGCTGATGAAACTACTGCTGAAACACCAAAGGAAATACCTTGCCCGAGCAGGCACTCGAAGTCCCCCGGGGCTAAGGGTGAGATCTCCGAACGGAGACACTCAATGCACTAAACAATACTACAGACTAGCTAAACAGCCGGCGTGCTCAGAAGTCGAAACGACTAGCTCAAAATGCACATAACTGAATGATCTCAAATGAGGGGGTTCCTCTCTATTTATAGCCTCTGCCTCTCACTATCCCTAGGCTCACCTTCTCCTGCGTGATCCCCTTCTTGCCATGTGTTCCTTCCCTCCTACGCAGTCCCTCCATGTGTCTGCGTGGGCCCCATTTCTACGTCCCCCTTTGGCCCCCTTAGTTCCCCCTTAAGTCACAACGTTGTGCTACCTAGGAAGTGACTTTTTATTCTAAAGTGAGTTATGTTCCCCCTTCCTCACTTTTTATTTACAAATAACTATAGAAGACAAAAATCGAACAAAATCGAATATTCCAATTAGCCATAGCTAATTAGGAATATTACATAGGAAGGCAAAATCTAGCCTCCATTCACCCTCCAAGCCCAACGTCCAACTTTTTTGGCAGCAAATTTGTGGATAAAATTTTGTTTGCAGGGTTTGAAAATTTTTTCAAGGCCTTGGGTCTAGCCATCCTCCATTTCCAACCTAGTCGTGAGGCCTAGTGACCTCCTAGGCTCCTCAACCCCCTCTTTTCTCTTGATCGCAACCCTTTTAGGGCTAGCTGAGGCCTCTAAAGGCCTTCAAACCCCTCTAGAGGAGTCATCCAACCCTTTTAGGGCCGCATCCCTCCTCCTCTGTCGTGGCCTCTAGGAGTTCATCCTCCCTCTCGGCCTCTCTCTAGGGCCTTGCGCATCCCCCAAGGGGCTTTAACCCTAGCCGCTAGCCCTTCTAGGGCTTGTTTTCCCCTTGAGTCAACCTCTAAGGGCTTGTTTTCCCTTCTCATGGCCTCATCTTGTCCTTTTCCCTTGGTCTCTGCCCTTATTTTGCTCTTCTAGCCCCTCATTTGTCATTTCTATCCCTAGTCTTGGGGTTTTCTAGCCTACTAGCCCGTGCGCTAGCCTTGTATTCAGTCGCCTCTGATTTTGATATTGTTTTAGGGGGCTAACCTTGTGTTTTTACAACATTTATTTGAGATAATTTTGTGTTTGCAGGTGGACAAGCCCATTGGAGGTCAAACTAGCTCTCAACTAGGCCTCCAGACCTCTTGGTTTGTCTCTCTTCCCTTCATCATTATCTCTGTTTTGCTACAGTTGTTTTATGCAATCATATAACTCCAATAAATTCATTAAAATTGGCTAAAAATTATCTACTAATCACTCAAGCAACAAATCGATATTTATCAATGTTGAAAATATCAGTATCGGCAAAATATCGGCGAGAGTCCAGAAAACATCTTATCGACAATATCGGCGAAAATATCGGCAAAATATCGATAAATATCGGCAAGCATAAAAAATGCATAATATATTCATTTTTTTCAGATTTTTAAACATATAAAGCAATAACAACATGAAATAAACACATTGGCACATAAATCCTCAGGCAACAAATTGAGACAATGTGCTACACACGGAGTCCAGAACAATGTGTGATGCCTCTCCATAAGCAACTTGCCGGCAGACACATAATTAGTTGCATTGTCTGTTATGACTTGCACCACATTCTGCACACGAATCTCCCGAATGAACCCATCTAACAACTCACATATCATTGTTGCATCTTTGATATGTTCTAATGCATCCACTGATTTAATAAACATGGTACCTTTAAGACAATGTACCAAGAAATTTAGAAGGGTCATATCCTTCCTATTTGTCCAACCATCAGACATCACTGTGCATCTAGTAACTTCCCATGTTTTTCTCAACTCCACCAATCTAGAGTTGATGTCCTGCTTTTCTGCTTGAAGAATTGGCCCCCGCAACTCCTCATATGTAGCACTTTTGTACCCTAGGCCCACAACAGCAATAGCATCACACATTGGCTGCCAAAATGGATTGGTTTTGGTAATGCTGAGAGGTAAGTCGCTCCAGAAAAGACACCTCCCCATGACTCTATCTGCTTCTTGCTTCTCCTTTTTTTTAACAAGTGATTTTACGCCAGGTTGTGATCCATGTCCTATTCGTGGAACAAAAAATGATGACCTCGCACTAGCAGTAGCAGGTAATGTTGTGGAGGCCCTCCCACTACCCTCAACATCAAAATCAGGAAAAGATATCCCTAAAGATCTACCTACACGTTCAGCCTTGTTTCTTTCTCTCTCTTCCTTCTCTCTGTCTTTTTCATCAATTGCCTCAAGAGATTTTTGTATAAGCTCCGAATTAGAAACTGTACAAATCCCAACATCATGTCCAGTGAGTCTAGCCAAATGTTTCAATCGTGTAACCCCTCCTATCATCCTGGTCCCACACAATTTGCATGTAAGATATGGCCGATTTGTCCCACCATCAGGCTCCCCATACTCCCAAAATGGGTCCAAGGCTTTTGGCATATTTGAATTTTGTAGTGAACTAACTCAAACCTCGGGCACCAAAAAAAAAATTGGAACTAATAAGTAATAACCACATCATTTTACAAAATATTTTTTTTGCTACATTATTTGCAATGTGAATTCAATAAAAAACCATAAATGACAATAAGAGGGTGTATTTGAAAGTTTAAAAAAAAAATGGAGTTCTCTCCAAATATGGAGAAAACCCTTTCATTTACTCATGGGCATGAAAATCATAGCAAATGGAAAAAAAAACAAGCAAAATGATTGCAGGCAAATAGGCAAGCAAGAATAATCCTAAAACTATCAAAAAATTCATTAACATAGGGGTTTATTTGAACATACCTGTTAATGGAAAAAATGAAATTGTCTCACTGTTCTTCAAGCTTAGATCAACAAAATCTTCGTTGTTGGTGGCGATAATGGCTATTCAACACTCAAACCCTCCTTGGTAGCACGCACATAGCTCTCCCCTTCCTTCTCCAACAATCAGAAATGAAAATGATTGAAAAAAAAAAACAAAATTGGACTTTCCGCGGCGGCATTTTTCGTTGTTGCCCGGCAATATTTTGGATCGTAGCGTGATATTTCCCCGAGATATCGCCGATATTTCGGAAATATCGCGATATTTTCGGGGAGACAAAATATTGCGATATTTCCTCGGCGATATCTCGTCTCCTTGAAAATATCGCGATATTTCCGAATATCAGCGATATTTCGACGATATTGTCTTCACTGGTATTTATAATTTGGCACCTTGTTGGACTGAATCACTAATTTTCTGAACTATTGCAGGTCTGCTATATGTTTTTCTAAGGTCTGATCTGAGCATAAAAAATCTGATCTATAGTTTTCAAGCACTCTTATAATCAATTGGATATCATTGGAAGTTGAATGCATTGATTTTCTAGCTTATCTGTAGCATCTAGCATCATCTCTTGACTGCTGATATAAAATTGCAGACCTCTGAAAACAAGGTTGCAGCAGTGATAAATTGCATATAAGTCTCTAAAATTGGTTAATCAATTTTTATAATTCATCAATCATTCGTGGTTGAAGTGATTTGACCTTAATTTTGGTCATTGACATCTAGTTTCACTCTTGCATTTACACACGTAAGTGCTCTAATTTGATTGGTAATTTTGATGAAGTTTGCTCTAAGTGACATTGTGGATTATAGCTCTAAATTTCTCATTGCCATTGGGTAAGTAGACTCATTGTTGAATTGGATATCTCTTGTGGATGCTATCTTGAATCATAATTGTGATAAGTCATCTAAGTTGTCTCTCTCATATAATTGGCATATTGATGATTGGTTAATTATAATCTTGAAGTTTAAGAAGCTTTGATCTTGTATTGTTTATCTCTTGAGCCAATTGTCTATTGATGTTACCGGCAACATTTTCTAGCATTGTTAAGCTAAAGCACTTTCTCTTTTGGTTGAGATTGTCTATTTCATTGTTCATAATTAAAACACCATTGTAATTGAATACTTAAGTAATTAAGTGATCTCACCTTAAGAGCACTCATCCATCTCTTGCACTTGCATACTAGGATTAGTATCTTGCATTAATTAATTTACTTCCAAGCTTAAGCTTGGTTTATAGAGAATAGGACCATCTTTCTCATCTAGCTTGAGGAGCCTAGCACCCTTTAGTGGTTAACATGGTGACCTTGTGTAATATTCCAAATTGAAAATTTACAGCAAATAACAGAAACATGTACAAGGAACAACAACCATAAACATATACCGCACATGCATATCAAATCACCAAGAAAATAAAGCAGAACAGTTGAGCCATTTTATTAATATCGAGAATGATGAGTGCAAAGAGTAAAGAAAATGGAACCTGGCCTTGCTACTACAAGCTATGCAAAACCCAGGTGAGACAACTCTGATCTCGAGGAAATATTGGCTCAAACTGGTACTGCACACTACTCAAGAAATTATTGTTGTATCCAAGTGAAACAACTCTAATCTGGAGGAAATATTGGCCAAACTAGTAGTGCACACTACTCAACAAATTATTGTTGTACCCAGGTGAGACAACTCTGATCTGGAGGAAATATTGGCCCAAACTAGTACTGCACACTAAAGAAATTATTGTTGTTGCTGCTAGAATGGAACTAAAGATTCTGCTCTATAGAATGCCTGGATCACTCTGAAATTGCAGCCACGAGCTCCACTCCTCATGCCCAAAAACACCCAGAAAGGGTTTGGCTCAACTCCAAGTCAAAACTAAACCCACAAAGTGATGCAAATTTACCAGCGAATCAACAATATGCCCTCCTATAAGAATGAGGATTTCGGGCCGAAATATCACCCGGAAAATTCTATAAAATTAGTCGAAGACTCCTCTCAATAAATCCACAAAAACCCAGAAAGGGTTTGGGCTGAATCCACCAACCCCCGGTGACCCCCAACAAGTGTGAATTGCCCAAGTTAGCCAAAAAACGACCCATAGTTTTGATACTACTGAATTATGACCAATCTACCACAGGAAATTTCACCTAACTCCGGCTAAATCCTCCACTGAGAAATACCTCCTATCTCCAGCCCTTATCTCTCCTGACTCCACTTCTTTAAACCCCTGCACAACACTTGGTCAAATAACTTTTGCACCCTTGCCAAAAGATAGAAAAATCGACCTAGGTAATAGCCTCCAATCCAGCTCAACGAATCGTTGTCCAAACTTTGGTCTAAAGAAGAAAACAAATCGCAAAAGCTCGAAGCCTCTAACCCATGTGTGCTCCCACAATGTTCTCCACAAAAAAAACCTTTGCGCTCAATAAATGTGCATTACTGAGTAAACTCCTGCAATGATGTCCAATGGAAGCTCTGAATTGAGCTCCCTAAATTGCCTCATTAGGGAGACACACGAAGTTCTTTGAAATGAGGGTGGAATTCCCACTCAAAAAATTCCTTGTGTTGAACACGGGTTGTCTTGGCTAAGCAGCTCAAGAGAATTAGTGTTAAATTTTCAAATAATCAAAAGATACCAAATGGAGGCATCCAAGCTTTATTTATAATTGCTAGCCCTCTCCCTTGGTGGTCCCCACCTTCCACTAATAAAATATTACTTTGTCGTCATTCTTTTCCACTTTTCTCCCACAAAATAATATTTTCTCCTTTTTATTTAATATAACCAAAAATTGGCAAAACTCCTTAGTGAATTTTGCACTCACAAAAAATGGGAACATTATAGCCCTCCCCGCCAAAAACTCGTCATCAAGCAATATCCTGCTGCTCCAAAAGCTGGCCTAATCAATGCCTGGGTGCCAAATGTGCCATTGAACCACTCCTCGTTGTTGAACATCCTGCCATACTAGTGATGCTCCCCATTTTAACAGTGAATCACTAGAACCCAATGGAAGATCTACATGATCTCCCCTTGTAGAAACTAACTCACCCCTAAGGGTAGTTGAACTGCCAAATCCTTTTATACCCGGAACCCATGCTAGTCTTAGAAGGGTACCACCATGTTAATGTTGTACCACTTTGACTATGACAAACTACCCATCATACTCAGACTATATCCTCCCCTTCTGAAACCTGATGGTGGAATATTTGTGAAGGACAAGATTATCCTACCCAGGCATCTCCATGATGTCAATGTCTACCCATCCACTATCAATCACAATCCTAAGCAGCAACAGAATAAATCTAGCTTGCCATATAATGGAGGTCTCAGCAATCTCCCATTTGTCACACTGAACTAGATCACCCTCTCCCATGATCTTTCTCATCATAGAATGGAGTGTCTTATCAATCAACTGGATCCTTGGATACCATAGCCATACTAGAGATACACAACTTCCAAACCTCCCTGCTTGCGGTTGTGACCTACTGCTAGCTGTTGAGACCCCTTTGTGCCTCATCTCTGACCCCTATACGTATCTAATAGATTGACCCCAAGTATTAAGAATTTGTCCCATGCATGCCAATCTACTTTGTTCCTACCAGACCACACAGTGAACTTTGTTATCCCAACTCCTGATGATAAACCCAGACACTGCTTGGAGACTAGACACCCTCGTGTAAACGAAGTCTACCATCCACTGTCCCTCCTGCACATGAAACGCCTCAGACTGCCTCGCCGAGAGTGTATCATGCAGCTCCCTCGCGATCACCTCCCCAAGTGTGAGCCCAAGGGTGGAACATATGCTACCTTGGCAGTAGACCACACCATCCCTAAGCCGGTATTTGTCATCTTGTGCACCCAACAAATGCCTCAACTGGAGAGTCTCCCTCTTGCCCATGACATAATGTGTCTCATCCAACTATCTAGTGTGAGCCTCCCATGTCTTGTTTCATGTACTGAGAGCATTAAGGGGTAGCAACCCCACCCTCTGCAACTATAAGCCATACTGGAGTATGACAAAGAGTTTGCATGGACACTAAAAGGTAATTCCATGGATGCCCCTCTCTTTGTCCTAGTCCTGCTGATAACTCCATCAACGACCTATCTCTTTTTAACACGACATCCCTAGATGCTCATGGGCGTCCCCATCAATTTGGGGTGAGCTGCATCCAATGGTACGCCTAATGTCCCCATCCATAAGTCTCCTGCGAGGCAACGCTGCAAGAGCCCATTGTGTCGTACCATAGGTCACTGCATACCACCAGGTATCCCTATACTCCTCGATAGGCCACTGTACACTGTAGCCTATCCCTCTACACCATTAGATACCCCCGCCTTTTTTTGTATCAATTTGTACTCTCTGGGGTCCCATATGACCCAATGCATACGTCACTCCACTAGCAAACTCAATGTGTTGCAAGTCGCTCCTCCCACTCCATGGTGCAAACCCGCACACTACAGCCCGCCATGCATCTACGTGCTCACCTACAAACCACTGCTCAACGTTGCATGCTCCTAAACGCCACTGGATGCCATGATCTAACGCTGAGACAATACGCATCAGCGCGCGCCCTACCGCTATCGCCACCTCCATAGTCGCATCGGCATACCCTCTGATGCACGAACCTCACCTCCAAATCCTCCCTGAGAGACACGAGAGGTTAATCCCTGTTGAAATATGTATCTAGGTTTCGTCTTCATAATGACATGTGGTAATCATGATTTTATGTAATTGATGTAAAGAAGAAAAATAAAATTATTTTTCTAATGTTTCAGTCATGGGTTTCATGATCAAGGAATTTTATATTATAGGTGAAGCTCCAATTGTGAGCTATTAGGTTTGGTCATCAAGTCATAAAGTCTATTGGGTCAATGTCAAGTATTGTAGACCCATTTGGGCATGTTGTGAAAATTTCTGAATCTAACAAATCAAAAATCCTACTGCAGTAAATTGATTTGCATTACCTATTTGTGTTCTTCATTTTAACAGGTTACTTACATAATTACTCAGAAAATATTAATGCAAATACATTCCAACCAATACTAATACACAGATCAAGTACTGAAAAAATAAATGAGACAACCACACAAAGGACAAACTTATTTTTGGACTAAACGTTCCTGGAAAAACCCAGTGTGGGAAAATCGATGCAGCAGACATGAAGGTTTTATTATTATGCAGAATTTTGAATACAACTTGGGTGCCAAATTTGGCTCACCCCACAGAGAATAAACGCAGCAGAAGTACCTCTATCCGGAGACAAATATTTTGGCAGATCCAGCAACTGGGTGAACAAACCCCACAAGTGACTGTGTTGTCCCCAATGCTGTGCAGCGATGGTTGCTCCCAACTCTGCGTTGGGACTGCATCACCTCTTCTAGGAGATGCGTCACCCTCCTGGAGTTGTGTTGTCTCTCCCTGGTGCTGCGCTGCCTCTCTGTTATGTATTCTTGGCCTTAGACAAAAGTCTCGCTGCCGAACTGCCCCTCTCTGCACTAGAAGCTTACTCTGAAATTCTCAGAAAACCACACCACCGAATTTCGATCTAGCTCAAGTGTTTCTCTCCTTGTGTGTCTTCTCCAACTGACTCAAGCCTTCCTTTATACTTTTCCTGTAGAGAAATCAACAACCTTGATCTAATCTCTAATCAAAGGCTAAGATTAAATTAGACTTGATCCTTGTCACTTACAAGCTTCTCACCCATATTCACATTAATTCACTTTAATTATTTTAATTTCCTAAGTTTTAACTTAGGCACCATTAAAAATAATTAATTATTTGAATAACATGCACTCTGGCTGGAATTTCTCCAAAAGATTTCTAGATCTTGGAGATCTCATGTGTTCTAGCCCCTCCACAAAATTTCAAAGCTAGAGCACATCCGATGCTACCCAAAAATCAACACATATTACATATGGATTTGAGTCATTATAAAAAGTCTAAAGATCCTCAAAGACCAAGTCAAAGCACCTCCAACAAGTCAGCCTTCAATAAAGCAATTAACCATCACTAAAGATCAAGTCAGCCTAGAAGTATTGTCAAGTCAGCCTAAGTCATGATCAAGAAGCCTATATAAGGATGCACTCGGCCTCTCTCAAGGACACACACTCACTTGTCACTCGAGTACAAGGAAGAAGAAAGGATGCGAGATAAAGGAGGATGAAAGAAGACAAGAAGATCGAAGTTTTGGGATCAATTTTGGGTTGCTTCTCTCCACACGTGCGAAGAGATCTAAGGTTAGAGAAAGATTTCGGCGAAAATCACATGGAATGTCATTTGTCGACGCGTTTCGAACCAACCAGTGTGGTTCATCGTCAGGACAAGATGAAGAAAACAGATCTAGCTTAGCATGTTATATAGACCGAGCAGAGCCTCCAACGGCTAGTTTGACCCAACCACTAATATTGACCAAAGGACCAGGATCAAATTAAAAGATAATCAATAAATAATCAAAAATTAAAGGTCAAATTACTAATAAAAGAAAATTAGTTGCAACGGACCGCTTCTAAGAAAAAATTAAGTGAGAATAACTAACTGAATAAAAATAAAATAATAAAAATAACAAATTAAATAAATAAATAGATATAAAAACCCGAAATAAAAATAGTAAAAATAAAACAAATACACAAACAAATAAAATAAATAAAATAAAAGAGAAATCAAATAAAAAAATAGACCACTAGATATGAATAAGAGTTAAACGTGAATAAACATGAATAAAAATAAAAATAAAATAAAATAAAAATAAATAAATAAAAAAGAATAACAATAGTAAAAATAAAATAAAATAATAAGCTTAAAAATAAATAAAGTGATAATAAATTAATTAAATTAATTAATTAATAAAAATTAAAATTAATAATAAAAATAACTAACTAAATAAACGAAAAATAATAATAAAACACAAAAAAATGAAATAAAATAATAATAAATAAATAAAATGAATAACTAAGTGGGAATAAAATAAAATAATAAGCTTAAAAATAATAAATTAATTAAAATAATTAATTAATAAAAACTAAAAATTAATAATAATAATAAAATAACTAACTAAATAAAAGTAAAATAATAATAAAACACGAAATATTAGTAAAAATAAAAATGAAATAAAATAATAATGAATAAATAAAATTGAATAACTAAAAGGGGACTAAAACATAACTGAATGAATAATAATAATAATAAATAAATAAATGAATAAAAACAATAAATTAAAATAAATAAGTAAATAAATTAATAAAGATTAATAATAATACTAATAATAAAAATAATAATAATGAATAAAAGAACTAAATAAGAATAAAAGGGAAAAAATAGATGTATAGAGTCATGTATACAGCTAAATTGCGAGTTAAATAGTAATAAAGAAAAACAATATAAGGAAATAAGTTACCCTGAGGCCCTTAAATAATCAAAAACATATAGGAAAGGCGATTAGAAAAATGACAATAACATAAATAAATAAGTGAAAATAACAATAAAAACCAAAGAGGACGGAAAAACGACTAGGAGGAGAGGGCTGGGACCCAGCATCTACTGACATTCCAACCATCATCTCTATTGAGATTGCTAGGTCTCTTTTCAATCTCCAGAGCTTCCCTGAATTTTCGATGATGGAAATGCGGAACCTTAGCAATAACACTGGCTTCTTCGATACCAACATGATGCTTGGTTTTCTCCGCATGCTCAGCCAAAGCGGAAGACTTAAATCTCCTATGCTTCAAATCCGCTGCGTGCTCACTAATCCTCTGATTAATGGAACGACCGGTCTCCCCAATATAGGGGGTCCCACAAGAACAAGGGATCAAATAAACACCTTTCATATCTTTAGGGTCGATGGGATCCTTCACCGATCTGAGAGACGAACGAATGGTGTTCAGGGGCCTAAAGGACACCGGGATACTATGTCTCCTGAGAATCCTACCAATTCTATCAGTGGTCCCTTGAACATAAGGAAGAAGGACACCAGGAACACGATCTTTTGGCTCTCTTTTCACCAGAGAATTCTTGGAAGCTTTAAGGAAAGCCCTATGACCCATGTATCTACTGTAACCATTCTCCACAAAGACATCCAGCAGATGGGATTTTTCCTTCTCAAAGCTCTTCTTGTCCGAGATCCTCAGGGCCCGAGTAGCAAGGGTACTAAGAACCCCCATCTTTTGAGCTGGGAAATGGTGGGAACTGGCATGAAGATACTGCTCCGTATGAGTTTTCTTTCGAAAAACTTGATGGGCTAGGGAACCATCCTCATTCCTAGAAATGAGAATATCAAGGAGAGGAAGGCATCCATCAACTTCCTGCTCTTTGAGTCTTTAGTGAACTTAATGGCCGAGGACTGCCTGTTAAGATGATCAAAGAAGAGATCAAGCTCATCCTGGCCATGAGACCAAATGACATTGGTGTCATCCACATACCTCTTCCATAGCTTAGGAAGGAGCCGGGAAGAGTTCAAAGCTTTGGACTCGAAATCTTCCATAAACAGATTAGCCACAACAGGGGAAAGGGGGGATCCCATAGCAACCCCACATGTTTGCTCGAAGAACTCCCCTTCAAAACTGAAAAAGGTAGAAGTGAGACAGATCTCAACCAACCTAGCCGTGTCAGGATCCGTTAGGCGGTTGATCACAATCATGGCCTCATTAATAGGGATGCAAGTGAACAGGGAAACAACATCAAAACTGACAAGAATGTCCCCAGGATCAAGCTTAATGTCCTTGAGCTCGTCGATAAAGGAGGCAGAGTCTTTTACGAAGGACTCGGTCCGACCAACGAGGGGCTTAAGCTTTAAAGCCAGGAACTTCGCCAGAAGATAGGTAGGACCTCCAATGGTATTGACGATGGGCCTTAAGGGGGCACCTTCCTTGTGTATTTTAGGGAGACCATAGATTCTAGGAGTAATAGGGTTGCTTTCAATGAGCTTATGGTGCAAGGAGCTCAACGAGCCAATGGATTTAATGGCCATAGCCACATTTTTAGCAACCTTCTTCAAAGGATTTTTGGAAAGCTTTTTGTAGCTTCCACTATTATGAAGATGATCCAACATCTTGCTGCGGTAATCAACCATGTTAAGAATCACGGCGGCACCACCCTTGTCAGCCCTGAGGACGATGATATCCTTGTTCTGGTTTAAGGATCTGAGAGCTAAAGATTCCTCTCTGCTGAGGTTACTCTTGGGCGGCTTAGCTTTCCTCAAGGCCACAGCACAATCCTGCCTGATAGTATCCTTGATCCTATCAGGTAGACCTCGGATCCCAAACTCAATATCACAGATAATATCCTCCACAGGGATTTTTCTAGGGGCTAAGGCAAAATTTAAGCCTTTGCTCAAAACTTAAGCCTTTGATCTAAGGTCTCAACCTACTACACAAAGGCTAAATTGCAGTCACACCAAAGTGTCAAAGATTGGTGTCAACAAGGTTTGATTTGGAGGACAAATTCACCAAGAAAGAGGAGGCATAGCGAAGGCAAAGGAAGATAGATCTCTCCATTATCTTCTCTCTCATGTGATCTAGGGTTTCTAAAGCTAGGGCCGAAAGTTGCAGAAATTGCAGGTAAGCCAAAATTGCAGTAAGGAAGGATGGAGTTGCAGTAAGAGTGTTGTTGAGGTCGAAGTTAAAGTCAAGGAAGAAGTTTCTTTGACTTAAGGATTGATTTGGTCTTAGAGGATTCTTGGTCAAGGGTCTAGGTCTTGGAATTCGTCAATTGAAGATTCTATAAGAAGAAGAATTCGTTTGGGTTTTCCTCTCAAGATTGAGAGGCTTTGGCCCTGACTAATCACCTACATCTTGTGTCCTTTGTCTCATTATTTTTTATGATTTTGGTAGTTGTTTGATGAAGAAGAACACATAATTCATTTGTATTGAGCAGTGTAGACATTAGATACTTCTTCAGTATTGGCAACTAGAGAGATCCTCAATTCTTCTTGACTACAAGTAATCCATAGTTCTTCATCAGTGGGAGCTTCCTTCCAACTATTAAGTCCTGCAACAAATGCACCCCAAGTAGGTGGCAACCCTAATAGAGCAGTGATCACAAGTTCTTTGTCTGGAACAATTTCGTTAATGGCCAGAAGATCAAATCTGATTTGCTATTGTCACAAAGGTGGAGGCCGCTATATCTTCTTTAGTCATCTTTGTGGTCCTTAGTTCATTCTTCAAGCTTGCCACTTGATCAATATTCTTAATAGTGAATAACTTTGACAAGGCTTCATACATTTTCTAAGCATGATTGATGTTGGCTATAAATGGGACAAGGTTGTCTTTTATTCCTTCTACCATTAAAGTCATGGCCAGCAATTCTAATTCTCTGAATTTTACTTTGTCAGCATCACTGGAGTCATATGTAGGCTTCTTAATTCTTCCTTTGACCAAGTCAAGTACTTTGTTCTTTTCAAAGATGAGGTCAATCCTTTTCTTCCAAGATCTATAATTTGAGGCTCCTTCAAGTTTGTTCTCTCCCTTGATTGTGTTACACATCTTCCTTGAATATAGTAGACTCCTTCCCTGAGATAATGCTTTTGAATGGTTCCTTGATCAAGTGCTTGAGACTGCCTTTTTTTTTCTTTCTTCACCAAAGCTCTAATACCATGTTAGAGAATCAAAAAGGCAAAAAGATTTTCTTGTACTTGATAATTACTTGTGTTGTTCTTGACTTCTTATTAAGTTTTTTTATATCTTCTTTCTTTAGTTCATCAAACAATTACCAAAGCGAAAGCACCTAAAACAATGGACACCAGATGTAGGCACTATGCGAGGGCAAAACCCCCTTCAAGGAGAAAACCCAGTCAAAATTCTCTTCCTTTCAATAGTATTCTTTAAGACTTTTCAACCTAGACAAAGACCAAACCTTCCCTCGACACCAAGTCAACCTTCCAGATCTTCGACCTCCTTTTGAGCAACTTCAACTATGTAGCAGCTTTCGACATCAGTGAAACTTGGAAGACTTCAATCTCCCAAACTAGGGCACAAAATAAAGAGAGAGAGGCACCAAAATTTCGTTTTTCTTCTTTTCCTTAGACTCCACCCAACTCATACTTCCTTTGGCTTCCTCAGACCCACTTCGCACTTATCTGACTTCCTTAGAGATATCGAACTTGCTTGAGATGAGATTCTCCAAATGAATTCGACTTTCTTCTATTTATAGGCTCCAAGGGAGGTCGAATTGATGTCCTTATGCCAACTTGATCTCTTCTTGGCCAACTTGATGTGTAGAATACATAAATAATATTTGACTCAATACTAAACCTTTTTTCATGATTCAAAAGCCCAATAAGGGTCTCTTTAAAAGTACAATGACTCTATTGACTCGGAATAAATCCTAGAAGTTCTCAAAGGGGACTTTGACCTAAAACATGGTGACACAAGCATGAAACCCATGCTTTAATAAGTCATAACAATAATAATAATATTTTTTTTCTTTATTCTTTTGACAAGACAAGTACATTACAAAATGACTCAAATACATTTAATGAAGACCCAACCTAGTTACATTTTCCAACAGTGTCCTCTTGTTTGGGCTTGTCTTCTGCACATGTTTTTATGTTCTATCTACATTTACTATCAATGTGTTTGAGTTAATGTGATTGCTACTAGAAATAATTGGAAATTGTCATTGGGCTGATAAGGAACATTAAAGTAAATTGTGCTAAAACATAGAACATACCATTGTTATCTAAAATTAACATCCTTGAGTATTTTAAAAGTGGGTTGGTTCCTCCGAGAGTTTCCCCTCACGCTTGAAGCTTGATCCAAAGAAAGATTTTCTACACACCTTCACATAGACAAATTAGATCCACATGGGCTTAATCGCATGCAATGATGAGAAAATTTTAGAGATATATTGGACATCAACTAAAGCATTCTCTATCTAGAGCAAGTAAATAATCCTTATGTTAATGTAAAATAGCTATACATCAACTCAACTTGAAAAGCATAATGGAAATAATAGCATAATGAAATAAGTAGAAAGACAAGAGCAAGAATATCAAGATATTACCATACAAAAGGAGAAGAACACCTCAAATGTAACCCCAAAGTATTTTGTATTAATTTGCGAAAGAGTGAATAATCCAGCAAAGTATCCTCAAGCCCAATAGCCCGTATTAATGATTACATAGTGGGGGTCCATAGCTCTATTATATAAAAGCTTGAGAGCCAATCCCAAGGCAAATAGTGACAATCCCAAGACAAATGGGTGACAATCTCAATGCTCCTTCATGCAAATTCGAATTTCCCAAGTGGCAACCTGATTTCTTCCTTAGAGGCCCACGCAATCCTTGATGACAGAGCTCGAATTAGATGAGAGTACATATGAGAGAGTGAAGTGGAGTGGTAGGAAACCACTCTCCACCTCACACACGTAAACTCTAATCCAATCTCAAATCAACTCATTATATCTCCTTCAAGCTCGAGTTAACTTCCTCAAATCATGGATCTTGTCACTGGAACTCGTTGTCTTCTCCACAAAAAAATCGATTCGCTTGATTTATGGCTTATGTGGAGTCCACATCACTTGGTAACTCAACTTTGACCTTTGGATGAATTTCCACATCATTTGAGTATCTGTGGATATTTATTTTTCTCCATTTATTTAATTGTTGGGTTAATTTATTGCCACATTTTCCACAAAACTTAGGAAAAGTTAGTTTTGAGGGTCTAGAACTTATTTTTACCCCTCAAAGTGTGTCATAACAGAGAGTTGAAGGTGAGAGGTGTAATTTTGAGCACACATACCCCATACAACTTCTCTAAACATCACTTATTACATTTTACGTTCAGATTTTATTCAATTGATGACGAGACCTTGGGCGAGTCCTAGTGTCTATAGCAGTGTTGAAAATATCGGTATCGGCAAAATATCGGCGAGGGTCCAGAAAACATCTTATCAGCAATATCGGCGAAAATATCGACAAATATCGACAAGCATAAAAAATGCATAATATATTCATTTTTTTCATATTTTTAAACATATAAAGCAATAACAAATGAAATAAACACATTGGCACATAAATATGAAGAAAGCACCTATATATATGATGTCAAATAGAAATGATACATCAAAGGCGATACCAAATCCTGCTGATCCTTGATAATTGTCCATTCAAGGACTCAAATGTGGAGAACCAATACAAAATAACATCACATATATAAAAATATCTCATCATCATGAGTTATATGTAGCATAACAAATAAAACTAGCAGCTATCTATCTGAAATCACTGCCCTCTCCCCCTTTTACGGGAAAACATGATGGGCTGTTTGCCAGGCCTGCCCCTAGTAGTAGAAGGCCCTGGCCCTGCCTCTGCACCTAATGTCAAATAATGAGTGCTAAGTATGGAGTTGTGCTCTCCTATATCTATAGCAGATGGTGTTGATGCTAATGCTCCCACAGTGTCCTCCTCCTCTTACTGCCACTGTTCTAATGGATCATCTGGCTCTAACCATGAAGGTGACTCCTCCAAGATGGGCTCCTCAGACTCCACCCTCCACTGAGACAATACATCAATATTGTCTAAGGAAATGGCATTTGGATCCATTGGTGCTTCTATTTGCCTCACTCGAAGTCGGATGTTGTAATGCACATACACTAAATCATTGAGGCGTGCGAACTCCGACCTGTAAGAATGTCAAAAAAACTAATGAGTCTTGACTCTTGACACTTGAAGGTCATAAATTAAAAATTCAAAATTACAATAAGTGTAATTGCTCAACTAAACGCTGGAGCTCAAAGTTATACTTGTTGCATTTTTTTGTGTGTATTTTCTCAAATACACTCCAATTGCGCTCACACCCTGAAGAGCTACATGTTTGACTCAAAATTCTTATGGCCAATTTCTGCAAATTTGGTGCCCTTGCACCATAGCTTCGCCACCAAATATTTACAACAAAATAAAGAAATAAAAAATTCAAAAACTTAAAACATAATTAAACTTTCAAATAAAAGTTACATAATTGAATTTAAAAAAAATAAATTATAAGTAAAGAAATTCTAAATTGAAAATTCTAATTTCTAATGAGTGATGACTTGTCACTTGCGTGGCATGAAAAGGGTCCTTTCCCTAATAGCATCATCAAAGCCAAATAGGCCAACACATTCCCGATAAAACTGTATCTCGCGATTGATTTTGCTACGAAGCTCAGGATCAGGTACCATCCTATGAATACAGGAATGGAGCCCTTCCATCACCTCACCATCAAAATCAAAGCCGCATTTGTATGAAAATGAGGGGTTGAGGAAGAGTGCTGCTGCATGAATGGGTCAAAATCAAAGCCGCATTTGTATGGAAATGAGAGGTTGAGGAAGAGTGTTGTTACATGAATGGGTCAATGAAGCATCCCTGTCCACCGACTATCAATCACATCCCATAACATCATATGCCTATCAAGGCCAGCATAACTCTTCTCTGCATAATAAGAATGAATGGCCTCCTTGGCCCTATCCATGGCCTCATACAAATAAGCCATTGCAGGCTTCTCCCCATCTACCAATCTGAAAACCTTTACTATAGGTTCACTAACTGAGCATGCTTCTTCTACTCCACGTCAAAACGTCTCAGAGTACACCATTTTTGCAATGGCTTTCCCATCCTGTCTCTTGTTGTATCTACAATTACGCCAGTCATCAGACACAAACATTTGCTTCAACTCGCACTGACATCGAAGCAAAGACTGAAGAGTAATAAAGTTTGTGGCAAAACATGTGATCGCAAGACGCCGCAACTCCTTGTTTCTAGTGAACTTCCTCATGAGGCTAAGAACAAAAGCATGGTTATAAATAAACTTGGGGACGCTCCTAGCCATATCAACTGCCTCCTTGATGAAGGAGAGTTTCCCCATATCCTCAAGCAACAAATCAAGACAATGTGTTACACACGGAGTCCAGAAAAATGTGTGATGCCTCTCCATAAGCAACTTGCCAGCAGACACATAATTAGCTGCATTGTCTGTTATGACTTGCACCACATTCTGCACAACAATCTCCCGAATGAACCCATCTAACAACTCACATATCGTTGCTGCATCTTTGATATGTTCTGATGCATCCACTAATTTAATAAACATGGTACCTTTAAGACAATGTACCAAGAAATTTAGAAGGGTCTTATCCTTCCTATCTGTCTAACCATCAGACATCATTATGCATCCAGTAACTTCCCATGTTTTTCTCAACTCCGCCAATCTAGAGTTGATGTCCTGCTTTTCTGCTTGAAGAATTGGCCCCCGCAACTCCTCATATGTAGCACTTTTGTACCCTAGGCCCACAACAGCAATAGCATCACACATTGGCTGCCAAAATGGATTGGTTTTGGTAATGCTGAGAGGTAAGTCGCTCCAGAAAAGACACCTCCCCATGACTCTATCTGCTTCTTGCTTCTCCTTTTTTCTAACAAGTGATTTTATGCCAGGTTGTGATCCATGTCTTGTTCGTGGAACAAAAAATGATGACCTCGCACTAGCAGTAGCAGGTGATGCTGTGGAGCCCCTCCCACTACCCTCAGCATCAAAATCAGAGAAGATATCCCTAAAGATCTACCTGCACGTTCAGCCTTGTTTCTTTCTATCTCTTCCTTCTCTTTGTCCTTTTCATCAATTGCCTCAAGAGCTTTTTGTATAAGCTCCGAACTAGAAACTGTACAAATCCCAACATCATGTCCAGTGAGTCTAGCCAGATGGTATTTCAATCGTGTAACCCCTCCTATCATCCTGGTCCCACACAATTTGCATGTAAGATATGCCCGCTTTGTCCCACCATTAGGCTCCCCATACTCCCAAAATGGGTCCAAGGATTTTGGCATATTTGAATTTTGTAGTGAGCTAACTCAAACCTAGGGCACCAAAATAAAAATTTGGAATTAATAAGTAATAACCACATCATTTTACAAAATATTTTTTTTGCTACATTATTTGCAATGTGAATTCAATGAAAAACCATAAATGACAATAAGAGGGTGTATTTGAAAGTTCAAAAAAAATGGAGTTCTCTCCAAATATGGAGAAAACCCTTGCATTTGCTCATGGGCATGAAAATCATAGCAAATGGAAAAAAAACAAGCAAAATGATTGTAGGCAAATATGCAAGCAAGAATAATCTTAAAACTATCAAAAAATTCATTAACATGGGGGTTTATTTGAACATACCTGTTAATGGAAGAAATGAAATTGTCTCACTGTTCTTCAAGCTTAGATCAACAAAATCTTCGTTGTTGGTGGCGATAATGGCTATTCAACACTCAAACCCTCCTTGGCAGCAAGCACATAGCTCTCCCCTTCCTTCTCCAGCAATCAGAAATGAAAATGATTGAAAAAAAAAAACAAAACAAAATTGGACTTTCCGCGGCGGCATTTTTTGTTGTTGCCCGGCAATATTTTAGATCGTAGCATGATATTTCCCCAAGATATCACCGATATTTCGGAAATATCGCGACATTTCCTCGACGATATCTCGTCTCCCCAAAAATATCGCGATATTTCTTAATATCGGCAATATTTCGGCGATATTGTCTTCACTGGTCTATAGTCATTGTATATTACCATACTAGATCACTCGCAAAATTTCGTGGACTTTGATTAGGACTAAGGGTCAATTTTCTAATTTTTTAAATTTCCCGCTACAGGAAATTTAAAAAATTAGAAAATTGACCCTTAGTCCTAATCAAATTCCACGAAATTTTGCAAGTGATCTAGTATGGTAATATACAATGACTTTAGACACTAGGACTCGCCCAAGCCCTCGTCATCAAGCCACACTCCAGCTTTGGGGTTATGCTTGGAGGAAAAAACTCAATTAATTATTAAGTCCCTGTAAGCACCCAATAATTAACCAAGTAAAAACTACCTCCCAGAATAAACTCATTTGATGACAAGGTCCCAAGTTACCTAGGCCTGTTACATGACTCAACTCATCACGCTAACATCACTTTACATCATCCCCGCGGGGTTTGTGAAATCTGAGTACAACATGAGAAGACGTAAAGTTAAAAAACTCTGATGATATAGTGAACTTTGATAGTACATGAAGCCTCTGACGTATCTTCAAGCATGGAGTCTTCAAAAATTTTCTTTTAGGTACACTTCAGTGGTCAACACTATTGACACCTAATCATAGGTATTGGGTGAACAACTGTAAATAGTGTAAATAAATAATAGACAAAATGGAGAGTCATTGGGAGATGAAACTCAACAGTCACTCCCTCATGTATATAACAATGAATAGCCTAAATGAATAATAATAATCTCATTTGAGGAGTTACCTCCTGACCTAACATGGTATCAAAGCCATTGCCATTCTTTGGCTTCCCTCTCTGCCTTGTAACTCCCAGTATGTCATATCTGCCATTATTCTATCTGTCCTCTAGCCAGATTACTTCTCTACGTCGAATTCGTTGGACGTTGTATTATTATGAGTGCACTCTGACATTCCTGTCACTGCAGTCCGCCTCCTCCCCTGCGAATACCATTCCAACGCTGGCTATACTTGGCTTGGCCCTCCGCCTTCCCTTTGTACATCCATGCCCGCCCGCTCACAAAGACCTCTGAAATCTTCACCTCCTCTTAAACGCACCCTTTTCACGATCTTGTTACTCGAAAGTTTCGTCATTGAAGGTTGTCTTCCCTCCAGTCGCACATTTCTTGTGAAGTGAACCCCATGAGATACCCTTAGAATCAACTAGAAACTATGCAGATTAGAGACTGTGCGTTGAATGAGCTCGAATTTGCCTAGCAGATTGTTGTCTTTTGTCTGTGCGCGCTCCCCCTCGTACACTTGGATCAGCACTCCAGGATGGTTATCCGCATAGGTGGAGAATATCTGCTCTTTCTTCGTCAGAATTGTGGTGTTTTTCGGGAGCCGTTATGACAGTTTTGATTCCAAGGCTGAGTAGCGTGACATCTAGCAGCAGCAAGTCCTGAACCTTCTGGTTGCCTTCTCCGGTGAGGATAGCAACCTGCACCGCAGCGCCGTAAGCCACCACTTCGTCGAGATTGATGCTCTTGCATAGCTCCTTCCCATTGAACAAGTCTTGCAATCACACTACTTTCTGCGAAGCTATGAGTCTAGTAAGAGGTGCAGCCATATAAATACACAAACGTTCAGCCTTTTTTTCTCCCAATATACGTTGCCCCTTACTCTAATACATAGCCAGCTCTTGCATCCTCCTCTTACACTTTATTGTGTCGTGATGTTGAATAATATGGGTATCCAAACCATGGAAGATACCTCTGCTATAAATATCAGATTGCATTTTTTTCACAAGAACTGCATTTTTTATCCAGCAGAAGTATATTTTTTACAGTACACAGATTTTTAAAATGCATTCATTAATATTTATTGTGGGAGTGATCCTCAATGGGAAGGAAAATTATCCTGACTGGTCTCAAAAAATCAAACACACTCTCATTTTTAATGAGCTCTGGAAAGGAGCGTGTGTTGGAGAAGGAGACAAAGAACCAGAACAGCCTACCTCAGACAAGGAATTCGCCATTTGGGAAAATAAGAACAGCAAGGCTTATGCATTGATTGCAGCATCAATAAATGAAGAGGTGAATCGCCATATTTCGCCATTTTCAAATGCTTTCAAAGCCTTACAAAAACTGAAAGAACTCTATGACTCACACTCTGCACTTGAAGTTGTTCAACTCTTGATTAAATTGTTCACCCTTGAATTACAAAATGATGATCCTCATGCTCTTGCATCAGAAGTAAAATCTATTATGCATGATATCAAAGTCACTAATGCTGAACTGGACATTCCTCTGATAGCTTTTCTCAAGGCACTTTATCCCACTTACTCAAATTATCTTGAGTCATTGCAAGAAAATGGAAACCTCAAAGATATTACCTTTGACTCCCTTGTGAAAAAATTTGTTGAAAGAGAGAAAGCTTTTGGGAAGAAGACAGCTCCTCAGTCTTCTGAAGAGGCTAGGTGTCTTGTACATAGAGAGAAGAATCTTGCGCAGGATTCTTCCAGAGGAAGAGGTGGCCAAAGAGGAAGAGGAAGAAGAAATTTCAAAGGCGGGGGGGAGGGGGGTAGACACTCTCAAGGAGAAAGGTCAAATTTACATTGAATACATTGCAAAAGAGATGGATCACATGATGCATCCACATGCAAGTTGCCTTGAGACAGAATTGAGCAAGAAAGAAACCAACCCAAAGGTAAAACTAATAACAAAGAGAAAGGTAAAGCACCTGAATCTGCTCACTATGTTGTGGCACACTGCAATATTGGAGTAAATGAAGACTTATTTAATGCTTCACTTGCTTCTTGGAAAAATGATTGGTTGCTTGATTCAAGGGAAACTTGCCACATGACTTTTAGAAAAGATTTTTTTGAAGAATTTACTGACAATGTTGATGGAGCAGTATACTTTGCAGACAAATCAAAACTCAAGCCATCAGGGCTTGGCACAATCAGGCTTAAATTGCCTAGTCTTCCAGACTTTCTTCTACATCATGTTTTATATCTCCCACAGTTGAGGAGAAACTTGGTGTCCTTGGTCCACATCGGCCAGCAAGGACACTCGATTCACATGTTTGATGGCATGGTTGAGGTGAGAAAAGCATCAGACCACTCACTTGTCATGACAGGGATAGAAGAAGAAAGGCTTCTCAAGCTGCAAGGTAACTCTGCTCGTGCACAAAATTTCTCATACAATTCTTATTATGATGAAGGTACATTTCCATCAAGTTTATTATGGCCTGCTAGATTTGGACATTTGAACTATGATAGCCTCTGCTTGTGGAAGAAAAATGGTGTTATTCGTTTGCCTACAATTCCTAGGAAACTTAAGCAATGTGATGCTTGCATTCTAGGAAAGCATAGCAAATAATATTTTCATGATTCACATCCCAGAGCACATAGAAAACTTGAACTCATTCATTCAGATTTATGTGGTCCAATGTTTGTTCCTTCTGCAAATGGAAATAAATATATGATGACATTTATTGATGACTACACCAGAATATGTTGGGTTTATTTATTGAAGAACAAATCTGATGTTTTTCAAACATTCAAGAACTTTCATACATGAATTGAAAATGATGCACAATATCATATTGGCTCTATTCGCACTGATAATGGAAAAGAATACACTTCAAATGAATTTTAAAACTATCTTCGCCAACATGGGATCAAACATCAAACAACTGTGCCTTATAATCCCCAACAGAACGGAGTAGCTGAAAGAATGAATAGGACAATCTTAAATATGGTGCGCTCCATGATGTTTTTCAAAAATGTAAAATTGATGTTTTGGGCTGATGTACTTCTATGTGTTGTATATGTAAAGAATAAATGTCCATCTAATGCTATTAGAAACAAGACTCCTTATGAAATGTGGTATGGACACATTCCTTCGATAAAGCATCTCAAAGTCTTTGGTTCCACATGTTATGCCTTGATACCAAAGGTACATAGAAACAAACTTGGTGCAAGAAGTCATAAGCGTATCTTCCTGGGGTATTCAAATACCTCCAAAGCATACCGTCTCTATGATGAAGTCAATAAAAAGTGTGTTGTATCTAGAAATGTAATCTTTCTTGAATCATCCAAAGCTGACAATGTTGTTGAGCGGCAACTTGATCACTTGGATAGATTCACAAATGCAAAATCATTTCAAGAATTTGATAATTAGATTCCACATCTTGAATGGGGGATTCCTATACTAGATCAACCTGTGGAATCTTCTTCTGAAGCACTCTCTCCCCAACATGAAACTCCAACAACGGATGATACTTTGAGTGATGTGATTGACAAAATTGGGAGACTCAATCTTGGTTCAGTCAAAACTCAATCAACTGAGTAGTCTGGACCATCTCAAAAAGGTCCCCCAAAGTGGCTAACAAAGACACTTAAAAGTGTTCATCCTGATGAGGTTGGAAGCACAAGAACTAGAAATTCAACCCGGCAAAATGGAGGTGATGTAGATGACTCTGATTCACCTGTTGATATGGATGTTTCTTATGATTGTGAATTGAATTTGTCTAGAGATTTTGAACCAACTTCCTTCAAAGAAGCTGCTTCTCATGATGAATGGAAAGAAGTGATGCAAAAGGAGTATGATGCCTTGATAAAAAATGGCCCTTGGTAGCTGGTTAATCCTCCATTGGGAACCAAACTAATTCGCTGCAAGTGGGTCTACAAGAACAAGTATAAAGTTGATGGCTCACTTGAGAAGCACAAAGCCAGGCTTGTGGCAAAAGGTTTTGCACAGAAGGAAGGGGTCAATTATGAAAAGACTTTTGCCCCCACAGCAAAATAGGCTACCATCCGGACACTCTTTGCCCTAGCAGCGCAAAACGGTTAGAAAGTCCATCAAATGCATGTAAAAACTGCTTTCTTGAATGGAGATCTAAAAGAGAATGTTTTTATGTCTCAGCTTGAAGGATTTGTTGTGAAAGAACATGTACATAAAGTATGAAAACTTGTGAAATCCTTGTATGGCCTCAAACAAGCACCACGAGCCTGGTATGAAAAACTAGCTGAGCATCTTCTGAAACTCAATTTCAAACATTATGATCTTGATGATGCAACTTTGTTTGTCAAGAAAGTTGGCAAAACAGTTGTATATCATGTGGTATATGTAGATGATCTTTTGATGACAGGGAACAATGAGAGGTACATTGCATCCATAAAGAAGGAATTGAGGAAAGGTTTTGAAATGACTGATTTGGGCTATGTTCATTACTACCTTGGTATTGAAATAACTCAACATCCAAAGTCCATATTCGTTTCTCAAAAGAAGTACATTGGAGATCTGTTGAACAAGTTTGGCATGGCTGAATGCAATCCTCTAACTACTCCAATGGAACAAAACTTAAAGCTCACATCCATTGAAGGAAAAGAACTTGAGGTTGCAACAAAGTATAGACAGCTTGTAGGAAGTCTCAACTACCTAACTACTACCAGACCAGACATTTGTTTGTTGTTGGAATCCTCTCCAGGTTTATGCAAAAGCCTTGTGAGGGACATTGGTCTGCTGCAAAAAGAATTCTAAAGTACTTGAAGGGAACTCAAGACTTTGGACTCAATTATACATAGGTGGGCAACTTCAACTTCATTAGATACTCTGATTCAGACTTCGATGGAGACAAAGAAACTGGGGTATCTACTTCTGGTTATGCTATGAGTCTTGGATCAGGAGTTGTCTCCAGGAGATCATGCAAACAATTAGTTCTAGCAAATTCCACAACAGAGGCAGAATATGTGTCGACAGCTGAGGCAACAAAAGAAATTGTGTGGCTCAGGAAAATTATGGAAGATTTGCAGGTAAAACAAGTACATTCGACTCCACTCATGATTGACAATACCTCGGCAATAAAGTTGGCCAAGAACCCAAAGTTCCATGATCGAACGAAGCACATCAATACAAAATATCATTTGATTCGACATCATGTTGAGGCCAAAACAATCTATCTTCGCCATTGTTCCACTAATGAGCAGATTGCAGACATCTTCACCAAAGCACTTGGAAGAGAAAAGCTTGAAAGATTCAGAACGATGCTTGGACTCACCAACATCCCTTCAGATTAAGGGGGGGAATGTTGACACCTAATCATAGGGATTGGATGAACAACTATAAATAGTGTAAATAAATAATAGAGAAAATGGAGAGTCATCGAGAGATGAAACTCAACAGTCACTCCCTCATGTATATAATAATGAACCTAAATTAATAATAATAATCTCATTTGATGAGTTACCTCCTGACCTGACAAACATAGACCAAGGGTTTCTCCTTCACAAGATTCACCCCAACACCTGTTATAAACACAAATGAGAGACCTGAAGGGATCTCCCCCAAGGCCCAGGACTAGGGTGGCACTCAAAGTCCACCGAAATCAGGTGTGAGTTTCACTCTAAACCCTTGCACTAGACTCCCTTGAGCCAAGTCGATTTTCAAAAAATGATCAATAGAATAGGATGATTCTGAAGTGACCTCCTCTCCCTTCTTTAAAGATTCCTTGATATCTTTATGCAATCTTGTAGAAGCCACTTTATTATTATTTTATTTGATGAAGTCACTAAGTGGGTTTTTCTTATTTTCTCCAAGTGACTTTTGCCTCTTTTTATTTACTAATATTTTGCCCCTTTTTTAATAGAGTTAGGAAAAATTCCTTTGTCCCCTTAATAATCCCCCTTTTCTAGCCCAAAGGAGATGAGTTAGGCTAGTAGGAAGATCTTCCCATGCTCAAGTGGTTGGGGACATTACAGAGATCATACCCCTTAAATGGTTGGTGTGCCACTTTCGAGGGTTGCATGGTAGAATTAGGTTAGATATGGCTGGGAAACAACTCCTTTGAATGATTCTATGGAAGCACGAGGCTCTTGTGCCCACTTTGGAGGTTTCATATCAGGTCTGAAGGGCACCATTGGAGATGATATGGAAGATTTTGTCACCCTTTGGGAGTTGAGCATTGGTTTTGGTGCCAAATGTTCACTCTAGAAGAGTGCTTAAAAAAAGGTATGTTGTGGAATGGGCCTTTGGAGGTTGGACGCTACACCAACACCCTCATTTTTTACACATAATTTGAGGAGAAGGGTCGTCTTTTGAGGGCTTGTGCCCCTTGTTGCCACCCAGGTTGTATAGGCACCGCGACAACCACTCAAGGCGGGGGTTGTCACTCTGATCCTTGCCCACTTCGTTCTAGCTATCTCCCAACAGCAGGCTATGGGGGGTAGTCCCTATGGAATGAGGTGAAGGAAAACAAGTTGGAAACCAACTTGTTTGGGAGACATGGATGAGTGGCCTAGTTACTTGGTTAAATTTAGCAAGATTAATTATTAGATTAGATTTTAAGTATGAGACCAGTGCCTTAATGGAGTCACAATTCTTGCTTATGGTAATTTGAAACCAAGTGACCGGATGGACACCCGTTGCTTGAATGATTAACTATCCTATATGATGTGCAAGTCCTAGGATCTATGTGAGATGCAGTGATCTTGGTTTATTTTAATTATATGCCTAGTCTAAGTATGGCCTTCCCTTAACTATTTTGAAGTTGGGCTCCAAGGTAGGTTGTGGGAAGGAGGCCAACAAGAAGCAGGTTAAGGCCTAATTAATGATACATTTTGTTGTGCTCTTATCACCCAATGCCTCTGGCGCTGCAGAGACTGTGGCTCTGACAACTGCAAGGTCACCGTGTTAACCACCGAAGAGTTGCCAAGCCCCTCAAGCTAGGTGAGAAGGGTTGCCCTAGATTTTTATCAACCTAGTTTATGCTAGGAGGTAAGTTTTAATGCAAGCTAGATTTAGGATGCTTATGCAAGAGATTATGAGTGAGATTATCTTGAATTAAGATTGTTTATGTTACTTAAGTACTTAGTGTGAATTAGCTTATAGCAAGAGTACTTAACAATGATGAGATGACAATCTTGAACAAGATAAATTGCTTTAGAGACACAAGTGCAAAACTTCAACAAATTCTCACAAGATGTAAAATGTCAAATTTTCAACAATGTTCGATACCACTTTAAGATAAACTAATCACCATTCAAGATAGCCAAATGAAAACTTAGATGCCAAGATTTAAAATGATTACCAAAGACAAAGATGCCAATTAGATTCCAATTATCACAAGATCATATCTAAAGTTTAAATGTAGAAGTCTTTTGGGTGCCAAATTCCGGAAATTTTACAAACTTAGAGTAAACCACACAAGTGTTAGATCTCAACAGTTAAATCAACAATAGTACTTCAGAAAATTTCAGCACTTATTAATGTTATGATAGCAATAGAAAAATCACTCTAAATTATAAAATTTGCCCAACATATAAAGTACAAAACTTTTTATTGACCAGCCGAAGTAAATTTATGTGTCTAGCTTACTTTATGGAGATGTATTCAGTAATATTTCACACCTGTAATAAGTTATTACAGCAATAAATTGACCCACAGATCAGCAAGCTAGAAATGTCAGAAATAATACCCAATATACCCAAAAAATAGTAAAATTCACCCAACTTAAGCATCACCCTCTACGCAGAGCTTAAGCTAGCCCTATGAGAATTTCGGCCTTCCTTCCTTTGCCTCTTCCAGGGACTAAAAACCTTCCTCCTAGAATGTTGCTGCACTCCTCTTCCACCTACTACTCACCCTCTGGCTCTATCTTCTCTATTGAGCTACTTTTATTGAGAAAATCGAACTGCCTAGGCAACTGAGTATCTACACTGGTATATTCTCCATCACCACATCGACCTCCTCTTATAATCCATTGTTGGAGCACCAACGACCAAGATCAAAACATAATCAATGGCTAGGATCATTTATGGATCGATCCATGTGAGCTTCTAGATGATTTTCACCTTATCTCAATTAATATTTATTAATTAACCATATTCCCTACGCTTAGACTTGGGAAATATTTTAAGACGGTTAATAATCTAATTAAGACACTTCTAGGCAGAATTTCCAGAAATGATTTCTAAGTGTTGGAGATCTCATGTATTCTAGCCTCTCCACCAAATTTCATGGCCAAAACACATCCGATGCTACAAAAACTAACACCCCCTCTTAGCGAGGAATGTGTCCTATTGTTGCACGCCCTACCACAACACCCTGTCACTGCATCATCTCCTATGATGTTGTTGATGTGTGGCCATACTGTCCACTAACCACTGCACAACTCTAATATACGTTGCATCTGTGCTACTGTTGACCTTGTTGTACTATTGCCAACACCGAATCTGCACTGTAACTTCCTCTCATCTATTGTCGCTGCAATTGCAACATCTACAATTGAGAATCCTACAAAGTAATATATCCTTGCTACTGAAACAGGTTCTCCACCATACCCATATGTTCCCTGAAATAGACGAACTTAGCTCTCCCTAGTGCTTTCGTGAGTATATCTGCAACCTGCTCTTCTATGGGAACATACTGTAGCTAGATTGCTCCATGTTGTACACAATCTCCGATTAAATGACACCAACTATCAATGTGCTTCGACCTGTCATGAAACACGAGATTTTTAGAGAGCTTTATGCAACTCTAATTATCACAGTAGGCATTGTTCGCCTCCATCCTCTACCTGAACAATCTTACTAGCAGCTTCCAAAGCCATATAGCTTCGCACATAGCTATGCTGGCTTCCATACACTATGCTTCTACAGAGCTTAGTGCTACTGACTTCTGCTTCCTACTACACCAAAAAACCATCTCTGACCAACACTGAAGCAGTGCCCAGAAGTACTTTTCCTATGCACTGAACTGCCTGCCGAATCTACATTTGTGTACCCACAAAGTCTGACAGTATCCCCTCAGACTTTGAGTTTTAATCCTGTCAAGACCAGTATCGCTCAGAAAATGAGCAACAAAATTATGTTCCTAAGGATATTGAAGTTTGCATAATGCAGTCCTATGATAACTATTCATCACAAAATTTGATTCAACAGAAGATCAATCTAGGATGGTTTGATCCCTTCTCAGTGCGACAGTTTTGTTTGTTGCTTAGAAGATCATATCAACTAGTATCAATGAAGATGACAATGCCAAGACAAGAAGACATTCGAAACAAAAAAAGAGATCAGTCTTTCATCAGTAAGCTTTGAAGATAGCTTTTTTGAAGGGGAAGGCTATGTTATGAATATAATTCATAATAAAATAATAAATATAATATAAATATAAATATAATAAACAATTATATAATTAACTAATGATTAGTTAGTTAGTAATGAAGAGGCATGTCTTAGAGACATGGCCATTCGTGAAAGGGCACCTGCCTAGGGTATATAAGCGGGCCCTCATTCTCATTTGTACTCATCCTATATCAATTCTTTAATACAATATACATTTTACAATTACTATCCTATGATGGATGTCTTTGTCTATGAAGTATTTTAATATTTCCAATGCGTATACGACTTTTGGTCATTACAATACTCAACTGTACTGCGAACATACCTTAGAATATGTCTTGCTGCTACCCAATGTACTCTCTTCGGCTCTACCATGCACTGACTTAGGGTATTGATTGTGAAGCAGATATCTAGCCTAGTGTTGACCAAATACATCAGAGACCTAATAAGTTGTCTATACAAGGTGGGATCGACATCCTTGTCATCTGATGCATCTATCTTCTTCCAGTTGGTGATCATGGGCGTAGACATGGGTCTGCAATCCTACATTTTGAACCTTTTCAGAATATCTGTAGCGTATCTTCCTTGCCCAAGAAAGATCTTCCCATCCTTCTGCCACACTTCCAATCCTAGGAAATAGTGCATCAACCCCAAATCCTTCATGTCAAACTCTACTGTCAGGTTCCTCTTACAGTCCTCTATGAGCCTGATGATCCTGATCCACATACAAAACTAGAATGAGTGGCTTACCCTCTACCATTATATAGTAAAGGTTGGGATTTGTGTCACTCTTGACGAATCCCATCTGCTGCAAGTAGTTGTCAACCTTACCATACCATGCCCTGGGAGCCTGCTTGAGTTCGTATATAGCTATCTTCAGTTTGCACACATGAGTGCCCCTCTCATGAGTCTCAAAGCCCTTTAATTGATCTATGTACACTTCTTCCTCTATCACCCCGTTCAAGAAGGTTGTCTTGACATCCATCTCGTGAATCTGCGATCCCATTTGAGTTGCCAAGGATATAACTAACCGAATAGAAGTGTATATGGAAACTGGGGTGAAGGTCTCCTCATAATCTATCCCTTCTTTTTGTGCACACCCTTTTGCCACGAACCTAGCCTTGTACTTTTCCACAATGTCGTCTGCAACATATTTGATCTTGTAGATCCATCTAGAACCTACAACTGATATGTCTTACAGCATTGGCACTACCTCCCAAACATCATTCGTAATGATAGAGCTATACTCTTCTACCATGGCATCTACCCACACTTGATGTTGTCCGGCCTCTTGAAAGTTGGAAGGTTATGCAACCTAAGCCACCAACACTTGGTACCTATCAAGTTGTTTGTGCTATCTTTTGTTCGTCCTACGAGTTCCAATAAACTCCTCTACATCTCTCAATGCCTGAAGATCCTCTCTACTACTCGACCACTGGTCGTGGGAGGTTCAGCCAGCACCTCATCCTGCCTTTGTTGCTCCATTTGCTGAGAACTCCCCAGATTTCTTGCACCTGAGGCAATACTGGTATTGGTCACAATACTCGATCCTTGTGACTGTCCTCCTGCCTATCCCACTAGTTGCCCCTATTGCTACCCTTGCTGATGGACCAAAGGAGCTTCTACTGACTAATTCTGATCACCTGCAGGCATCTCACGAGATCTCCTGAAAGCTCAGTCCTCCATGGACTTCACATCTCGCCTTACTACAATCTTCCTATTACTAGGAATGTAGATTTTGTATGCCTTTGAGGTTTTGCTATACCCAATGAAGAACACCTTCTTTGCAGTTTGATCCAATTTGGTACGTTTATCATCTGGCATGTGGCAATAAGCAACGCTGCCAAAAATTCTGAAGTGGCTAACCTCTGACTTCTTCCCTGTGAAGATTCTTTCTGGCGTTTTCTTCCCCAATTCTCTATGAGGAATCCTAAAACAAAATATATAGTCATGATGCCTTTGCCCATAGAAATTTGGGTCTATCCTAGTCATATAAAATAGCCTTTGCAACTCCAACAACGGTTCTATTTTTCCGCTACGCTACACCATTCTGCTGTGGATTATATGGAGTTGTCCATTCTCTCTTGATACCTTCCTTCGTATAGAAATCTATGAAGTCTTTATCAATATATTCTCCACCATTATCTAAACGAAGCACCTTGATCTTCTTCCCTGTTGCACTCTTCACGAGAGCTTTAAACTCTCTGAATTGATCGAAGACCTCATCTTTGGTCTTCAAGAAGTAGATCTAGGTTTCCCTGGAGTGGTCATCAATAAAGGTGACGAAATATTCGGCACCACTGAGAGCTCTAGTTGACATCGGGCCGCAAATATCAGAATGTATGAGTCCTAACATGCCATCAGCTCTGCTATCACTTCTTGGAAATGTTGCCTTAACATACTTCCCAAGTACGCATCCTCTGCACATGTCATCGTGTTCTGTGCCAAGTTCTGGAACCTATACTACTGTTTCTCTGAGCATCTTGAGTGCTCCATGGTGTAGATGTCTCATTGTCCTATGCCATAACTCATTCAGTTCCTTCCCACTGCTACTATCATTGCCTATTATTGCCATTGGAGAATGAATCTGTAACTAGTACAATTTGTTACTTCGAACTCCAATATGTCTTAACTTTTCCTAGCTTGGGTGTTTGACATACACTTTCTTCCCTATGAAGTGAATATCATACCCCTTATCCTATATCTGGGATACTGAAATCATGTTCATACCCAGTCCTGGCACATGCAATATATCTATAACGTTGGTGCTTGCTCCTGACTCCCTCTAAAAATCTATGGTACCTCTCCCTACTGGAGTACATTTTGTTATGTTTCCCAAAGTAATTTGGAAGTCCATCTGGTCCTCCTTGTAGCTAGAGAAATATTCTCTAACCACTGTCATGTGAGTTGATGCTCCACTGTCTACATACTAGACACCCAGTGAAGCTGATCCTGATAAGCAAGCAAATTCGTCCTCCAATCTGGAACACAAATCTGAAGTTTCCTGAATGTTACTTTTGTCCATGGTTATGCTGAAGAATTTATAGTGTACTACTCCTCTTTTCCACTCCCGATGTTGGCTCTGCTTCTACCAAACTGTTGCAAAAGCCTCTGTGTCCAACTAGAGATATGCTCAACAAAAAATCAAATCTACTCCCTCTGCCTTTGGAATCACTCAATCTGGAAGGATTGAATTTTTCTACACCTCAGAAAAAATTGAACTTTCCTCAAGCAACTCGGCCTCCTAACAAAATATTGCGCTGCCCTTGGGAATTTCAGCCTGCTTCCCTTGCTAAGTAGCAAAATTCCTCTCCTTCGTTTTTCTGAGCTCTCTGGTTGATCAAATGTGCTCTGATACCATGTGCAATTTTGATCTATTGCAGCAATTGGAAATTATTCTTCCAACTGAAAAATTAATTATGCAGTTTATTTGCTATGGCAAACAACAAATAAAATTACAACTAATATTTTCATCATAAAAAAACTGCAGAAAATAAAATAATGAAAATTGAGAAATTCTAGCACACACACAAGAATTTTGACACAGTTATTTTTTGACAATTGTTTGCAGAAAAACCCAACTTGGGAAAACGGTGCAGCAAATGAGGGTTTTATTATTATTCTTCAGCAGCAATTCTGAGTACAATAATTTAGATGCCCAATCTAATTTGAGGAAAATACTAGCAAAATTATTGTGAGAATTTTCTCTCAACCCACAGCTAATTTCTACCACCGAAATTACCTCCCTAGCCTCCTCTGTCACCCTCTACGCAGAGCTTACATTGACCCTATGAGAATTTCGGCCTTACTTTGCCTCTTTCGGGGACTAGAAACCTTCCTCTTGGAATGTTGTTGCCCTCCTCTTCCACCTGCTACTCACCCTCTGGCTCTATCTTCTCTGTAGAGCTACTGCTACTGATAAAATCAAATTGCCTGGGCAACTGAGTATCTGCACTAGTATATTCTCCATCACTACATTGACCTCCTCTTATAATCCACTGTTGGAGCACCAACGGCCAAAATTAAAACATAATTGGTAGTTAGGATCATTTATGGATCGATCCATGTGAGTTTCTAGATGATTCTCACCTTATCTCAATTAATACTGATTAATTAACCATATTCCCTAAGTTTGGACTTGGGAAATATTCAAAAAACGGTTAATAATCAAATTGAGACATTTCTAGGCGGAATTTCCAGAAATGATTTCTGGGTTTTGGAGATCTCATGTATTCTAGTCTCTCCACCAAATTTCGTGGCTAAAACACATTTGATGCTACAAAAACTAACAAATTAGGGCAAAAAAATACCAAGGAAGGGCAACGCTAGGCCAAGGAAGGCCAGTGTTGGGGGATAAAGAGGCTAGGAAGGCAAATCGGGGGCAGAAATGGCAAGAGAAGGCCAGAAAAGGTCAATGCTGGAGGAGGAAGAGACCCAAGGGCTTGACACTGGGGCAAAGGAGGCTCACCAAGGAGGACATTAAGGGTTTGAGGGGCTAAAAGCCCACAGCAAGCCTAGAAGGTTGTCGTCTAGGGTAAAGGTGTTAGGCCCCCATACTACTAGTGTAACCCCTTATTGTTATTAGTACAACCCACTTATTATATTGATGTACCCATGTAGTGCCCATATTGTTATTATTGTGCCCTTACATTATTATTGTTATGTCGGCTCTAATTATGTTATGACCCCTTAGACTCCTATATATAGAAAGGAGGTCTTTTCATTTGTATCATCCAAGAATTGTTCATTTGTGTAATGTAAAGGAGGTTGCCCCCTCGAAGAGGCTGAATTCTAAGGCGTTGATCTCTCTTTTCTATCTTTTTGTGAGCTGATTTCATAACATTTGGTATCAGAGTTTTGGATTCTAGAGTTTCGCTGCTCCAAATAGGTCATTGTGGCATTTTCACTATAACTTTTTTTCTACGACGTTTCAGAAACTAAAAAAAAAACCCATTTGAGAAGAAATCGCACTGAATCTCGGGTCCAAATTTCAGAGCTTTTTGCGCTATATTTGCGGAGATATGATCTGAGGAAGTTGGTCTGTTTGCAGGCTCCTGAATTACATTCCAAACAGGTGACCTGGAGAAAATCACATAACTTTCTCTCTAAGCATTGGATTGAAATTTCGTAAGAAGGTGCAGAAAGAGGATGGACTGTAGTTTCTTGTGTATATTTTTCAAAGCCATAGGTCGAAACAGGACTCGTGGCACGTCGTACAAGTTCGCTCTACTGAACTAGTCTATAATCAGGTCCCTGTGGGAGATTTCGCATAACTCTTCCTTGGAGAATCCAATTTGGATCAGACTGGTGGCATTGGAAAGAGGACATAGATGGCTACTACAGATTGCATTTTCATAACTTAAATATCTGAAAGTACATAGTTACAGTCATTTCAAGACCGAGCTCCTAAAATCAAGAAAAAACAAGATGAGGAAGTTTGATGGCAAGGATCCGGTAAATTGGATACTTCAGATGGAGCAATATTTTGATCTACATGGTGTACCACTGTTACAAAAGGTATGTATTGCATCTTCATATTTAGAACTGGATCAATTTTTATGGTATGAAGAGCTTTGTTCTCGTAAACAACTTGTTACGTGGTCAATTTTCACGGAGGAAATAATAGCACATTATGAAGATACAAAGAGCAACACCTTCTTTAGAGCAACACCACAACAATTGGAAAGAGTAAAAGGGCTTTGTAACATAGTGGAAAGCAAAATTATGGAAACCAGGAAGCATACCCCTCACAACTATAAAGATGGAAGTGTTGTTTCTCCTAGCCTTCCACAACCTACAAGGGTTACACCACAACAATTGGAAGAAAAAAAAGAAAAAGGGCTTTGTTATAATTGTGATAGCAAATGCACTAAAGGTCATAAGTGTGCTGAGAAGAAATTATTTTACATAGAATATGAAGAAGAGGAAGAAAAGGATCAAGAAACATCAAAAGAAGAAGATATACGCCAGGACCCCACCCCAGAGAAAGAAGAAATGAATCAGATCATATCTTGTAAAGCATTACCAAGAATTACCACTCCTCAAACTCTCAGGATAGAAGGACATATCAAGAAGAAAAAGGTGCAAGAAGTGAAAGATCACATCGAGAAAGAAGAAATGAATCCAACCATATCTTGTAATTCACTGGTCGGAATTACCACTCCTCAAACTATCAAGATAGAAGGGCATATCAAGAAGAAAAATGTTCAAGAAGTGAAATATCACATCAAGCATCAAGAAATGAATCCAACCATATCTTGTAAAGGATTGGAACAAATTACCACTCCTCAAACTCTAGAGATAGAAGGACATATCAAGAAGAAAAAAGTTCAAGCAGTGAAAGATCACATCGAGCATCAACAAGTTCTCCAACTTTTAAAGGATAAGGCCACTTCGGTGCAAAATCAAATGAAACAACAGGTAGATCAACATCGTAGTGAAAAATGTTTTGATGTAGGTGATTGGATATTTTTACTACTACATCTCAAGCAAGCTATTTATGAGAAGGAAATGTTGGCAATACTACATGCACTTAAAAAATGGTGACCTTACCGAATGGGAAGATTCTTCAAGTATGAGGATGTGGAAGCATTGCTTTGTGCTATTTCTATTATCCAACCAGATTGGATAAATGAAGCAAGGGATGAATGGAAGAAGGACGAAGAAGTATGGCCACTTATTCAAAAGTTGCAAAAGATCCCAATTCAAACAATATTTCTAGAAATTGAAGAGGAAGGAAAAATCATATTGGAACCTGGAGCAGTCACAGAAACAAGAACTCGACAGCTACGAAATTGATCAATTTCAGAGTATCTCATCAAGTGGAAGAACTTACCCGCTGAAGATTCCACATGCGAGGACAAGAATTTTATACAGAAGCATCAAGAACTACTCAAGCGTTGAGGACAACGCTTTTTGAAGGAGAGGGGCATGTTAGGCCCCTATACTACTAGTGTAACCCCTTATTGTTATTAGTACAACCCACTTATTATATTGATGTACCCATGTAGTGCCCATATTGTTATTATTGTGCCCTTACATTATTATTGTTATGTCGGCTCTGATTATGTTATGACCCCTTAGACTCCTATATATAGAAAGGAGGTCTTTTCATTTGTATCATCCAAGAATTGTTCATTTGTGTAATGTAAAGGAGGTTGCCCCCTCGAAGAGGCTGAATTCTAAGGCGTTGATCTCTCTTTTCTATCTTTTTGTGAGCTGGTTTCATAACAAAAGGAGGCAGGCTGAGGCTTCTTAGGCCCACGGCTAGGCCTAAAAAAGGCCTAAAACCATTGACGCATGGCCAATAAGGAAGGTCAAGACCCCTAGAGGATATGGCCAGCCCTAGAAAGGCCTAAAAATGTGACGTTGAGGGCTCTAGGGGTGACGCTGGCCAAGAGAAGGTTGACGTTGGGCTTTGAGGAGCTGGATCTGGTCCCAGGGAGGCCAAAAAACTGAAACCCTTTTCTCAAATTTTTTCCCTTCTTTGGATATGAGTTTTGCTAAAAAATCTTCAGTGACTGGCCCTGCAAAATTTTCTAAAGACTAGATCTTACCCTCAAGCGCCTAGATCTAGCTCTTCTTCCACTTGATCCCTTGATCCAACCTGCAAAAATGAAAATAGGACACCCAAACCCCAAATATATACAAGATACTAAAAATCTCCAAAACCCAAGTTAGAAAAAATTTAAAAGTTAGATCTACAAATGTACAAGGGTTTTAAAAATTTTTAAATTTTGAGAAAATATTTTTATGGAGGTTTTTCCTTTGATGAATGGCTAACAACACTTTAGAAACCCCAATGTATACTATAGCCTTAACGAAGATTTAATCCACCATATAAATATTTGGAATCCAAGTAGCAGTGATTCTTACCCAAGTTTGTGAACTTGGAGGCCAGGGACTGAAGTACCTACAAGCACTATGAATTTATCTCAAAATAATTTGTTAGATCACATGGGGAATCAAACCACTTAAAATTAGCCCAAAACTATCAATAGTATGGTTCTATCTCCATCTAATGAAAAAACAAATCTTACCAATATTCAGCACAACATAGAGATGCCCGTAGTCAGCACATACCACAAATCAATAAGCAAGAACACCTTGAATTGCACCCCAAAGTCTTTATTAGGATTGAAAAAAATAGTTCCAGCGAGACAATAGTTACAGAGTCGCTTCAGGAGAAAACTTCTAGCCAAAAATATAAGATGTTAGAGACTCAAATGACTCTAATTTATATCCTCCAAGTGGAAAAATAACAGCGAGTTTCTTTGATCCTTGTCAAAATAATCTTGGTCGTTGATAAACATTTTAAGATCTTTTAATCTTGGCCCTTGATTTGTTATTTTTTAGGAATTTCGAATTTATCACTTAGCTCCATTTTTATTAGCTCAAAATTAATTATTTTGAGCTAATTTCCTCAAAAATTCTTTGACTTAACCACCAAAGTCCAAGGGTCCAAATTTTCATGAAATATACAATATTCCCTTGGTGGAGGACCATTAAGAATTGATTCCTTTAAGACCCACGAATTTTTCCACTTGGAGAATTAATTTTCCTAAGACAACTTAATTTTAACTCAATTAATTAATTTTCTGGCGTAGAATTTAATTTTAGTTTGCCAGAAAAATTAACTAATTTACACAAGGGGATTTAATTGTTTTTCCACCCTATAATACATAAGATTTTACATTTTCAACCCTCAAAAGGGGAATACACATTTGGCATAGACCCTCAAGACACATAACCCATCTGCAACACAATATGATCTAGTAGACCAAATCCCAAATCACTTTTACATCAGACTTGACTAAAAACACTAGGACTCACCTAAGATTTCGCAATAAATTTCACCCTAGCTTTGGGGTTTAAGCATGATGGAAAAAACTCTTCTAATCAATCGTGTCTAAAAACACAGGTAATCAGCGAGGTTAAAAAACTTCCCTAGGATGAAATTCATCACCAAAATTATAGGCTTTTCTTGAAATATACAATATTCCCTTGGTGGAAGACCTTTAAGAATTGATTCCTTTAAGACCCACGAATTTTTCCACTTGGAGAATTAATTTTCCTAAAACAACTTAATTTTGACTCAATTAATTAATTTTCTGGCAAAGAATTTAATTTTAGTTTGCCAGAAAAATTAATTAATTTACACAAGGGGATTTAATTTTTTTCCACCCTCTAATACATAAGATTTTACATTTTCAACCCTCAAAAGGGGAATACGCATTTGGCTTAGACCCTCAAGACACATAACCCATCTACAACACAATATGTTCTAGTAGACCAAATCTCAAATCACTTTTACATCAAACTCGACTAAAAACACTAGGACTCACCTAAGATTTCACAATAAATTTCACCCTAGCTTTGGGGTTTAAGCATGATGGAAAAAACTCTTCTAATTAGTCGTGTCTAGAAACACAGGTAATCAACGAGGTTAAAAAACCTCCCTAGGATGAAATTCATCACCAAAATTATAGGCTTACCTAGGTTGTTACATATACTCAAGGTCTCACTAGGATCATTTACATCATACAACTTGCAGAATTGGTTTACAATGACATGTAAATCGCTGATAGATGACCCGATCATGTTGAAAAGTTGAGCACTTACGCTTCCTTGGAACTTTGACAAAATGTCTGCAACACCCCTAATTCTTTGCAAGTGGCAATGAATGCCTCTTAAATTTATGTAGTCTAGATTAATTAATTTGTGAAGAGGGCCTTTGCCCCTCCTTAGGCTAGATTTAGGGGATTTTAGCTTACAAAAACATTATTTTAATATGATGAACGCTGAGCACCTCCTCTATAAATAGAGATGTACTTCCTCTCATTTTCTCATGGAGTTTTGGGGGCAAAAATCCCACAGTAAGATATTCCAAGCTTAGCAAATTGTCTTGGGGGAGATATTTTTGTTTGGAAGGATTTTCTCTTGGATTGATGAAGTGATGTTATAGTGAAATGTGTTATTTCGCTGTGAGTATATTTTCCCATTTTGAATTGTTGTAGAATTAAGGCGTTTATGAAATTTTCATCTTGATATATTGAAACCTTCATGGCTCTAAAATCTCACTTGCAAAATTTGTCACCAAGCATCCATCAAGGAAACTTAGAATAATAGACCCTTTCCTTAAATCTCAAATTGATGGAAAGCCACTAGGGTTTATATCAAGAGGGATCGTTGACACCTAATTTTAGGGATTGGGTGAACAACTGTAAATAGTGTAAATAAATAATAGAGAAAATGGAGAGTCATCGGGAGATGAAACTCAATAGTCACTGCGTCGTGTATATAATAATGAACAGCTTAAATGAATATAATAATCTCATTTGTGGAGTTACCTCCTGTCCTAACATGGTATTAGAGCCAGTTCTAATTTTAGCTTTCCTCCCTTTGTAACTCCCTCATGTTCTGCCTATTTTTGCAGAACTGTCACCTTCTTTGCATCTTGTACACCTGCGCTAGTGATTTCTCTATCTTATCCCTGCAAGATTTTGTGCATTATTGAATTCACTAGTCTAAATGCAGTGGGAGTGCTAAAGGGTCGATTTGCTGCATTAAGGCATTTCTTTGCCTACTGTGAAGACTGGAGCCAGTTGCTACGTGGAATGGTCATGTGATGCCAGGAAGTGTTGTGACTGTGTGCTGGAAGGGTGGCGCAGCTAGAAGCGTGGTGTTATGGCCAACACTGTGACTGCAACTGCATTTGAGTCTATTATTCCCTAGAGCGTGGTGTTGGACTGAGTACACTCTAAGTTTGGTAGAAGACCAAACGACCGCCCATTATATCAATATCTAGAGACTACTGGAAAGCACTGCATACTGCTGCTCCACTCCCATAGCTCCGGTTGTCACAGCGTCGAAGACTGTTGGGGTATTTTTCAAACTGGTTGCAAATTCATTACTACAGTTCCGCAGACAAAAGTTTGAGGTATGGTGAATGTATATGGTGTGAAGGGCATTCAACTCCTTTGAAAATGGTGGTAGTATTAAAGTTCGTTGAGATTTTTGAATGGTGATAATAGAATGAGAATTTTGGATGGTATTTTTTTTCGGATATATATTATATGGTTTATATGTTGAAACCATCATATAATATATTTGTGAGTGGAGGAATATATGCTACATTAAAAGTATTAATATAGTGAATTCTTTTCCACCTAAACAGAAGATATCCAGAAAGGTTGTGTTTGTTTTGGAAATCAAAAGCAGATATTTTTTTTTGGGAATGCATTCACTAATATCTATTGTTGGAGTAATTCTCTCTGGGAAAGAGAACTATCCAGAATGGTCAAGGAAAATTAAAGATACTCTCATTTTTAATGAGCTATGGAAAGGAGTGTGTGTTGGAGACAGAGACAAAGAACTAAAATAGCCTACCTCAGCCAATGAATTCGCGATTTGGAAAAATAAGAACAAGGCTTATGCATTTATTGCAGCATCAATAAATGGAGAGGTGAGTCACCATATTTCGCCATTTTCAAATGCTTTCGAAGCCTTACAAAAACTAAAGGAACTCTATGACTCACACTCTGCACTTGAAGTTGTTCAACTCATGATTAAACTATTCAGCATCGAATTACAAAATGATGATCCTCTTGCTCTTGCATCAGAAGTAAAATCTATTATGCATGATATCAAAGTCACTAATGTTGAACTAGACATTCCTCTAATAGCTTTTCTCAAGGCACTTTATCCCACTTACTCAAATTATCCTGACTCATTGCAAGCAAATGGAAACCTCAAAGATATTACCTTTGACTCCCTTGCGAAAAAATTTGCTAAAACAGATAAAGCTTTTGGGAGGAAGACAACTCCTCAATCTTCTGAAGAGGCTTTGTGTCTTGCACATAGAGAGAAGAATCTTGCTCAAGACTCTTCCAGAGGAAGAGGTGGTCAAAGAGGAAGAGTAGGAAGAAATTTCAGAGGCAACGGGGGGGCAGACACTCAAGGAGAAAAGTCAGCTCTACATTGCATACGTTGCAGAAGAGATGGATCACATGATGCATCCACATGCAAGTTGCCTTGGGACAGAATTGAGCAGGAAAGAAACCAACCCAAAGGTAAAACTAATGATAAAAAGAAAGGTAAAGCACCTAAATCCATTCACTATGTTGTGGCACACTGTAATATTGGAGTACATGAAGACTTATTTAATGCTTCACTTGCTTCTTGGAAAAATGATTGGTTGTTTGATTCAGAGGCAACTTGCCACAAGACTTTTAGAAGAGATTTTTTTTGAAGAATTTATAGACAATGTTGATGGAGCAGTATATTTTGCAAACAAATCAAAACTCAAGCCATCAGGGCTTGGCACAATCAGGCTTAAATTGCCTGGTCTTCCAAACTTTCTTCTGCATCATGTTTTATATCTCCCACAACTAAAGAGAAACTTGTTGTCTTTGGTCCACATCCGCCAGCAAGGACACCCTATTCACATGTTTGATGGCAAGGTTGACGTAAGAAAAGCATCAGACCACTCACTTGTCATGACAAGGATAGAAGAAGGGCTTCTCACACTGCAGGGTACCTCTGCTCATGCACAAAATTTCTCATACAATTCTCATTATGATGAAGGTACATTTCCATCAAGTTTATTATGGCATGCTAGATTTGGACACTTGAACTATGACAGCCTCCGCTTGTTGAAGAAAAATGGTGTTACTGGTTTGCCTACAATTCCTAGGAAACTTAAGCAATGTGATGCTTGCATTCTAGGAAAGCATAGAAAACAATCTTTTCATGATTCGCATTCCAAAGCACATAGAAAACATGAACTCATTCATTCAGATTTATGTGGTCCAATGCCTGTTCCTTCTACAAATGGAAATAAATATATGATGACATTTATTGATGACTACACCAGAATGTGTTGGGTTTATTTATTGAAGAACAAATCTGATGCTTTTCAAACATTCAAGAACTTTCATACATGGATTGAAAATGATGCACAATCTCATATTGGCTCTATTTGCACTAATAATGGAAAAGGGTACACTTCAAATGAATTTGAAAACTATCTTCGCCAACATGGGATCAAACATCAAACAACTGTGCCTTATAATCCCCAACAAAACGGAGTAGCTGAAAGAATGAATAGGACAATCTTAAATATGGTACGCTCCATGATGTTTTTCAAAAATGTAAAATTGATGTTTTGGGTTGATGCAGTTCTATGTGTTGTATATGTAAAAAATAGATGTCCATCTAATGCTTTTAGAAACAAGACTCCTTATGAAATGTGGTATGGACACATTCCTTCGGTAAAGCATCTCAGGGTCTTTGGTTCCACATGTTATACCTTGATACCAAATGTACATAGAAACAAACTTGGTGCAGGAAGTCGTACAGTATCTTCCTGGGGTATTCAAACACCTCCAAAGCATATCGTCTCTATGATGAAGTCAATAAAAAGTTTGTTGTATCTAGAAATGTAATCTTTCTTGAATCATCCAAAACTGACAATGTTGTTGAGTGGCAACTTGATCACTTGGATAGATTCGCAAATGCAAAATCATTTCAAGAATTTGATAATTAGATTCCACATCTTGAAAGGGGGATTCCTATACTAGATCAACCTGTGGAATCTTCTTCTAAAGCACTCTCTACCCCACATGAAACTCCAACAATGGATGATACTTTGAGTGATGTGCTTGACAGAATTGGGAGACTCAATCTTGATTCAGTCCCAACTCAATCAATTGAGCAACCTGGACCATCTCAGAAAGGTCCCCCTAAGTGGCTGACTAAGACACTTGAAAGTGTTCATCCTGATGAGGTTGGAAAGGCAGGAACTAGAAATTCAACCCGGCAAAATGGAGGTGATGTAGATGACTCTTGTTCACCTGTTGATATGGATGTTTCTTATGATTGTGAATTGAATTTGCCTACAGATTTTGAACCAACTTCCTTCAAAGAAGCTTCTTCTCATGATGAATGGAAAGAAGCAATGCAAAAAGAGTATGATGCCTTGATAAAGAATGGCACTTGGAAGCTGGTTGATCCTCCATTGGGAACCAAACCAATTGGCTGCAAGTGGGTCTACAAGAACAAGTATAAAGCTGATGGCTCACTCGACAAGCACAGAGAGCTAGCCAGAAGCAAGAAGTTGATTGGTGAGGTGACAATGACCCCCTCTAAGGTGTAATGGGTCTCGCACTTGATCTTTTTGGACTTTATCTCTAGAAGTGCAAAATTTTTCTATAATAAAACCCAATGATATATCGCTTGGTTATTTGAATTTGAAGTGATGTATCATTGTTGAATCCACTTTTGATAGCAATATATTGGTAGAAAATCATTTCTTGCTAACAAGAAAGTAAAAGAAAGGAGTTTGTTTTCTTCTTGTTGTGAAAAGATAATCTTTTAAGAGCGATAGAGCAAGGAGCTCAAATTCTCCTAATCACTGGAAAATAATATTTTTGGAGCAATAAAATGAGGAGCTCAAATTTTCTTTGTCATAAGAAAATAATATTTTTGGAGCAATAGAGCAAGGAGCTCAAAATTTTCTTGTCATCGAAAGATAATAAATTTATGGCTATAAGCTTAATCCTTTATCACTAAATACTTTGCATGTTTGAGCAATATGCTTGAATTACCCTTCCTTTATTGCTAGAAAATTTACTCGAGCGACAACCCTGATAACTTTACCACTGAGAATGTCAGATTGTGAGTAGAATATATTTTTTCCAAGTCAACGATAAGGGAAAAGCCATATCGCTAAGGATTAGAAAATTGCTAGTGATGTATTTCTTGGCTCACAAAGCTTGTAAGACAACGATTACTATGCAAGAAAAATTGGATCAATAAGGCTTAATCCCTCAAGGTTGTCAATCTAATAGGGACCTACAAAGTATATTGTTGAGAATAATACCAATAATGTCAATAAAAACCAAATTCTTACACTCATAGACAAGTGTAAATTAGAGAAAAAGATCTTTCAACCAAGTGCAAAAATGAAAATTTTTGAAACCCCTCCTCCCCGAGGATATCTAGTGGATTGAGGGTAAAGTTTGTTACCAAAGGGTCGATCTCCAAGATTAATGATCTTCATTAAGTAGCTCACCACCATGTCTCAAATATTCATGTGCATTTGTGTGAATTTACTCTTTAAGAGCATCTTCTTGACAATATTGACAATGGACATTTTTATACAAAGATGTCAATGCGTTGAAAATTTCCTTCATCAATTCCCTACAATTTGAGGAATAAAATGTTCTTTCATGAAGTTCAAAAGGATCCCTTTCACCGTAGTAACCCTCTTCTCATATACAAAGCATTTTTGAGGATCGAAAGAAATTGTTACTTTTCCTTATATTATGCCCCAAAGATCGATCTCCTCCATAGCATCTATAGCTTGCACTTCAAATGGGTGAAATTTGAGTCTCCTAATCAGTCACACTCTTGGAGACCACATATTTTAGGATCACAACTCAAAAAAAAACAATTTAGCTAAAATCAACAACCTTTAACAAATTCAATTTGCCCTTTACAAGCATCAAAAGTAGTTCAACTTCTCCCAGGTTCTTGTGCCTTTCTCAAGCATGGAAAACTCTAATCACTAGAGCTTGTTAGGCATTATTACACATCCAAGTAACCCTAGGAGAAAAAATTCCTCCTTTGATGTAGTTTTCCAACTAGCAGCTACACATGTTCTTCATTCTTCCACAACAAATCCACATTATAGAGATGATGACAAGCATTCTCCACATAGTTCCCCACATACGGTAGCCCTTCAAATGCTTCTTGCTCCTCATATGCTCAACTCATCAACATACTCATCCAATGATGGTGGTTCAACACACATGAGGTACATTAGTCATTGTTTCATACAAAGTGTGTACATTTAGCGTATTAGGCATCTAAGTAAGGATCACGGGTTGAAAATGGAGAATCAATCATGACGCTTAGAAGTTATAATTGTTTCCTTACTTCACCTTGGTGGTTATCAATTCTTTCTAGTCAAGTGTGACCACCTCGGGGCTTTTCTTTCACTATCCAGGAGGGGCATGAATAAGAGGCCTAGATTGAGATAGCATGACCATACCCTTTCATACTATACACTTTACATGCATCCCTTTCCCCATTCTCCTCTCTTTTGAGTTAGTTGTTCTTACGAGTTCCTTGCTTGCCTCATCCTATGAGAAAAAGGTAAGATAATTTTATTAATGTCTGACAAATGACCACAAAAGTAGGTCAATGGGACTGAAGAGTAAAACTAGTATGAATAAAATGTGGGAGTGTCAGCGCAACTCCTAGAAAATCTTGAAAATAATATAAAGAAAGAAACCTACATAAGTATAACATCATAACATATGTATAAAATTGTGACAAAGGTACAATGATACAAAACACTAAGTGAGTTTGTCCAAGATTAGAAAGGTGGACAACCCAATCCAAGAACATATCAAGAGAGAGACAAACAGATCAAACGATGAGGTTGATGATGTCAAGGTCTCTTGAATCTGATGGCCAAGGGCAAGGGGGGGAAATTGCCCACTAACTAGTCGTCAAAGTCTTATGAAACCATTGAGGAGCTCGACTGCGCAATCCAAGGGAGGATGTATGAGCGAGGGGTACTCCTAACATCCAAGGTCGAAAGAGGAAACTTCAAATGGATCTCAGGTTACTCCGTTGGATCTTGGAGGAGATACACCTCATTTTTCGATGTCCACTATACTATGAGATCAAAGGATGTTAGCATTGCCGCTATTGGGATTCAAAAGACTCCCTACTTTCTTCTAGTATCGGCACCAAAAATGCTTAGCCCTTTTCATCAACGAAATTTTTAACCACATATCTTAACTCCTGCACGCCATGCCCCACCCTAGGATGACCAAACCAATTACCTCATACTTCCCTATTGATCTGCTAGATCAGAAAAACAAATGGCATAAAAAGTTCCAATGCGCACTAGACAGCAAGATGGTGGGACCTTGGGTTTCTCCTCAACCTCCCCCTCTAGGAAACCACTCGATATTATTAAGACTAGTTTGGAGGTGTCGGTCTATACATCAAGCCACACGTCCTCATAACATTAGAGAGATCATCCCCAGACAAATCCAAACCTCTGTGAAAAATCGTTTACCTGATTCCTACTGCAACAAACTGATTATATTTCACCTACTTGTTAAATTAATTGAACAAGTTAATTGCAGTTTTATACGGCAAATACTGAAATACATACACTACAGCCTACACCAAATAAAACTGCGGAAACTAAATACAGCACAGGAGAGAAATAAACATCACACACATCTACACCCGGAAAAACCCAATGTGGGAAAATCGATGCAACGGTTGAGGGTTTTATTATTATGCAGTAGTTCTGAATACAATCTCTAGATACCTTGCTGGCTATCCAGTAGAGAGAATATCACTAACAGAGAGATGAGTGAGATTACCTCACACTATCACTGGAGACCCCAGTTGATCTAGCCCCTCGCTGCCTCTACGTAATCATTGCGTAGGACCTGCATCACAGCTACTGGGGTCTGTGTCAGTCCTCCCAGCTAATCAATTTGCTTTTGAGACTTCGACTTCTCCCCTCCTGGTCTCACACCCCGGCTTCTGGCTCTGAAATCAATTCTCCAGCAAATTTATGGATTCCTTCTAGCCCTCTGCGTGGCCATGCGTCAACATCTCTAGCTCTGCGCTGCCTCTACTAGATCTCTCTCTGCCTTCTCTACTGAGTATTCTCGAATCAAGGTAAATCTCCAATCGGATTTATCCCTACCCCTCACTACAAAAGATCACTTCGAATTCTCTTCCCAGCAACTGTTGTGCTTCAGAAATTCGATCTTTTGATGTCTACTCAATGTATTTTGAATTTTCCAAATGCCCATCTAGCCTCCACTTATAATCCTCCAGTTGAGAATCAACGACCCAAATTAGATCCTAATCAATGGCTCAGATCATTTTGGCTTGATCCTCATCTTCTTCTAGAAGTTTCACCCACAATTAGATTAATACCCCTTAATTATTTTAATTTCCTAAGTTTAGACTTAGGCACCCATTAAAAATAATTAATTATTTTAATAAAACTGTCTCCGAGTGGAATTTTCCAAAACGATTTTTGGGACCCCTTAATTATTTTAATTTCCTAAGTTTAGACTTAGGCACCCATTAAAAATAATTAATTATTTTAATAAAACTGTCTCCGAGTGGAATTTTCCAAAACGATTTTTGGGTATTGTGGAATGCATGTGTCCAAGCCTCCCTGCAAATTTTGAGGCTTCGAGCACATTCGATGCTACCACAAATCAACGCTCCCTCTTAGCGAGGAATGTGTTATAGTAATGCAACCTGTTGAAGCATCACTCTGATTCTGTGACATCTCCCTCTGTATTGTTGATGTCTGACACCACTGTCCATCAACTACTGCACAAATGTTGCATATGTATTGCTACTGGCCCTGCCACCACCAACACTACATTTGTACTGCAACTCCCTCTCAAATTCTGCATCCGTGTTGCTACTGCCACTGCCACTGCCAACACTACAACCTTCTCCAACTGTTGCTGCTGGCACTGCCACTGCAACCTTCTCCAACTGCTGCTGCTGGCACTGCCACTGCCAGCACTACATCTGCACTGCAACCTTCTCCAACTGTTGCTGCTACTACATCAGCAACAGAAAACCATCCCAAATTTCTGAACGAGTGTTCAGCATGATGTATCTGTTGTTGGAGTTCTCACTGTTGCTAGTCTCTGCATTGATCCTCTGAAGATTTTGCATTGTTGTGGACTCTGCTCTGTGCCAACTCTAACTCTACGTTGCTCAGTCCCTAGCGCTCCTAGCCACTGCAACTGTCACTCCGACACTCCTCTGCACCAACTGACATTGGTTCATCCTGCTACTTCTGATTTGGGCTCCCGTAGCAAGGTATTGATCCAAGAGGTGGACTCCTCAAGGATCCTACCCATCTGCAGCTCTTTCGAACTACAGATTTATATCACCCCACCTTTGGGCGATCATGGCAAACTCCTCATCCTTGATCTATGCGGATGTAGCCTTCGGATCATGCTTCTCGTCTTTGTCCTTCTTCTTGAAAGGACAATGTGTAGCATAGTGACCAAGTTCATCACACCAAAAGCACTTGATCTTTGTGTTGAAGTTTCTAAGTTTACTTAGTTAGAAACCCTCCATGCACTTTATCTGATTTATTTCCACCTACTTGTTATTTTCCTTAACAAATTATTTACAATGTAAATACTGAAAATAAACACTAGTGCATGCTCAACATATTACAGATCAACAACTAAAAGAAACAAGAACAAACACACCATATGACACCATTATTTTTGGACTAATGTCCTCGGAAAAACCAAATGTGGGAAAATCGGTGTAGCTATCTGAGGGTTTTATTATTAAGCAATATCATAGTACAATCTGGGTGTCGAAACTGGCCTACCCAAAAGAGAATTTTCTTGGCATCTATACCTCACAGTTTGAGAGAAATCCCCTGGCTGAAACCCCGGAAAATCCTTCCGGCAGCTCCTCAGCACAAAACTTCTCTACAACACCATCGTCTGCCCAATCTGAACTGCATCAGCCCCTCTCTGTCTCACGTTGGTCCTGCTTCAGCCTTTCTTAGCCTGCGTCAGCCCAGGAGTCCCTGCGTCAACTTCCTGGGCCTCTGTGTCAGACACGCTGGCCTCTCTGGTGCTCTGCATAGCACTTGGCTACCTCTGCGTGGCCCTGTGTGAGCCCTTGTTGGCTCTGCGTCACTCTCCTTGGCTATTACGCTGCTCTCCCGGCACAACCTCTGCCTTCTCTGTTTCTCTGTACTCAATGCCCCTCAGCTGCTCCCCCGATCACTAATTCTATCTCTCTTAGCAAACCCCGCTCTAGAGAATAGAATGACTGATCACTCTGGTGCCTTCTCCAAGTGACCCTCAAGCCTCCTCTTATACTTTTCCTGTTGACATCTCAACGGCCGAGATTAAATCCCTAATCAACGGCTAAGATTAGATCTGGCTTGATCCATGTCTTTTGGACCACTAACACAAATTCATATTAATACACATTAATATTTTATTTTCCCTAAGTTTAGACTTAGGGACTCCACTAAAAATATTAATTATTTTAATATCTCCTGATCTGTATAGAATCTACCCAAACCCTTTCTGGGTATTGGAGATCTCATGTGCCCCAACCTCTCCACCAAATTTCGTGGCTAGAGCACATCCAATGCTACCCCAAATCAACACTTTGAAACATCTTTCTTCTTCCTCAGCTACCCTCGTTGCCCCTTAGATGCGAAGGCTTCTCATCCTCCTCCTTGGTCTTCGACCCACTTCTGTTGCTGCTACTGTCAACCTTGCACTTGACTAAGTCTCTCCTCATCTCTCCCTGCTAAAGAGCAGCCCACATTCCTTCCCAATCTGGCAATCTTTCTCTGCCTAGGATGCTCTGGACAAATACTTGCCACTCCTCTGACACTAAATTTAGAGCCAGCCTCACCATCTCGGTAGGCTGAGGTGTTGACCTCACAGCTGCAAACTCGTCACGGGTCTCCTGAAGCTTTGCAAGGAACAGATCAATGTGTTCCCCCTTTTGCATCTGCGTGGAACTTATCTTTTGCTCCAAGTACATCTTCCATTGCTCGGAAGATCCTTGATATAGCGTGGACAAGGCATCCCATATCTCCTTGGCAGTCCTTTTGCCTGAGATGTGATCGACGCGATACTTCACTCTGTCGAGGATCATCCGCTTGGCCTTCGCCATTTCTCCCTTGTACTTTTTGAGCGGATCTGGATCCGCGGACTCAGCTACCACACTGTCAACGTAGATCTTAAGAAAATGTTCATCCAGAAGGCATGACATCCTCGCCTTCTAGATCACATAGTTGGATGCACCATCCAACCGATCTTGATCTCGCAATCAACTAGATGCCATCTCTGCCAATCAAAAAAGTCGAATGACCTCCTCTCTCCTTTGCGTTGCTGCTGAGCTAGCCTACGCACTCCCTGCCGGAGTCAGTAGATCTGTTGCCCCTTGTTGCTACTCATCAATGAGAATTTGAATTCCCTGGCTAGATATTCTTTGAGGAAGAAATTTCCTTAAGTGTCTCTCTCTCTCCCACTGACATTATTCTACTAGCAACTGCTGCATAATATTGGCGTCCTAGCTGAAGATTTGCTCTGCAAGGAAAAGTACGCAGCTTCCTTTTGCCTCTGGAAAGCTTTGATCTGGAGATCTAATTTCTCTCTCGACTCACTCAAAGAAATTGATTTCTCCTCAAAACTTCATCCTCCTTAGCCTTCAAACTGCACTCCTCTGGGGTTTTGAACTGTTGCCTCTGCAGTAATTTTGAAATCCTCTTCCTCTCTGCTTCTTTGCTCTTCTGCTTACGATTTGTGCTTTGATACCATGTGAAAAATTGGTTACCTGATTCCTACTGCAACAAACTGATTATATTTCACCTACTTGTTTAATTAATTGAACAAGTTATTTGAAGTTTTCTACAGCAAATACTGAAATACATACATTGTAGCCTACACAAAATAAAATTGCGGAAACTAAATAAAGCACAGGAGAGAAATAAACATCACACGCATCAAAACAGTTATTTTTGGACAAACGTCCCCGTGAAAACCCAATGTGGGAAAACCGGTGCAGCAGCTGAGGGTTTTATTATTATGCAGTAGTTTTGAATACAATCTTTGGATACCTTGTTGGCTATCCAGTACAGGGAATATCACTAACAGAGAGATGAGTGAGATTACCTCACACTATCACTGGAGACCCTGGCTGATCCAGCCCCTGACTTACCTCTGCGCAGTCTCTACGCAATCACTGTGTAAGCCCTACGTCACAGCTACTAGGGTCTGCGTCACTCCTCCTGGCTGATCAATTTGCTTCTGAGACTTCGACTTCTCCCCTCCCAGTCTCACACCCCGACTTCTGGATCTGAAAATCAATTCTCCAGCAAATTTACGGATTCCTTCTGGCCTTCTACGTTGCCTCTGTGTGGCCCTACATCAACCTCTCTAACTGTGCGCTGCCTCCAGTGGATCTCTCCCTGCCTTCTCTGTTGAGTATCCCCGGATCAGGAGAAATCTCCAACTGGAACTACCCCTGCCCCTCACTGCAAAAGATCACTTCGAATTCTCTTCCCGGCAACTGCTATGCTTTAGAAAGTCGATCTTCTTATCTCTACTCGATGTAGTTTCCAAATGCCCATCAAGCCTCCTCTTATAATCCTCCAGTTGAAAATCAACGGCCCAGATTAGATCCTAATCAACGGCTCAGATCATTTTGGTTGATCCTTGTCTTCTTCTAGAAGTTTCACCCATAGTTAGATTAATACGCTTTAATTATTTCGATTTCTTAAGTTTAGACTTAGGCACCCATTAAAAATAATTAATTATTTTCATAAAATTGTCTCCGGATGGAATTTCCCAAAACGATTTCTGGGTATTGTGGAATGCATGTGTCCAAGCCTCCCTACAAATTTTGCGGCTTAGAGCACATCCAATGCTACCCGAAATCAACAACCTCATCATCGAATTTCCCACTCTCACTCTCTCTCTTAACCTAGGCTACTTGGGAGCAAGTGTAGAAGTGAGAAGCAAGAGTGGAAGCGGAAGCAAGAAGTAGGAGCGAGGAGCTACATTTTCAAAAGATTATGGGTCCAGAGCGATGTTGGGAGCAAATTTTATATAATATAAATTTTTATATATTTTTGATGAATATATGTCAACAAAAGCACGTAGAATGATGAATTAGTGATTAAAAACATAAAAACATGGATTAAATCATATACATCATTCATATAGTAGTTATAACTTTCATCAACCACAGTTCCACAAATTACAAGTTCTCGTTTAGATAGCATGTAACGCTGCACATAACCAAAATAGCATTGAGTGAAATCAATCTCTAAACCAAAAATACATCAACAAATAGGCTCTAGATGACCTCTAACATCCAAAAAAATCATGCTACAACAAATACCTACATGTCATCAAAATCATTATCTATCTTGGGATCTTTGTCATTAGTATCACTCTCTAAGCATTAACATAAGATAGAAAAAATGTAGCATGTCAAGTCAAGATTTTGTTTGAGTGATAGGTGCATTTTTAGTAGGGTCGTGATAGAGGAGTTCGACAACCAATGTCACTAACATCAAGGTACATAGAGGGCTTTGTGCTCTTGATTAAATACGAGTTCCACACCCTAATACATGACAAAATCCAATGGAAACATCCCCCCAATTTTGAAAAATTGATAAGTCCACTTGATTTTGAGTGAGATCTAAAATTCTACTTTCTCCCTATGAAATCCAATGAGGTCGGAACCACTCTCAAACATCTTGAGTCATTTCATGGTAATGTTAAAAATTTAAGTAAAAGGATGAAAATGAAAGATAAAGGATAAAGTCACTTTTACTTTAAGAATTTAACATTACCATGAATTGCATATCAATAATATGGCCATAGGCTTGAATATTAGGTTGTTCCACTCCAAAATTATTGTTTCCAGTCTTCAATAGCTCCCTCTATCGCTCCCAAATTGGCAGGGAGTGAAAATTTTTTAGGGAGCACGCTCTTGCTCGAAGCACACTTCGAGAGCGGATTCGAGTGGGGGGGCGCTCCCTTGCAACCTTGCTCTTAACAGGTTCTTGGGTTTGGTTTTCCACCTTTCCAATGTGAAATTTCCACGATTGTAGCCAATGGATATTTATCTCCTAACTTATGTAGATTATTTGTCCTCTGTAAATTACTTTATAGCAAATATCGATAAATTCACTACTACAAATCTTCATAAATAAAAATGTTGCGAAATATAAAATACTGGCGCTGAGAAAATGATGCATGAACGCACAACAATTTTGACACCATCATTTTTGGACGATCGTCCCAGATAAGGGTTTTATTATTATTAATCTTCAGCAATTTGAGAGTACAATGATCTACTTGCCTGATATTGGCAAAGCTCTGGCAAACACTGATCTCCATTGACAAAATAAACTAGAGATTCAAAATCTCCTCTGTAACTCAATATGGCCTCTCCCAGCAATTAGAAAATCATAAAGGTAGAAAGATTTTCTCATCTTGATACTTGTTTGTGATTTTTGGTCATATTCTCTTAGTTCTTCTTGAATTTTATTGTCTTCTTTTATCTTTTAATCATCAAGCAACTACCAAAACATAAACGTGAAGATTAATGACACAGGATGTAGGCTCTCAGCCAAGGCAAAACCCCCCCTTGAGGGGAAAACCCAAAAACCTCTTCTCTTCTTTAAGAACCAAATCAAATGAGACAAACAAGACCCTTTGACCAAGACCTTGACCCTCCTCCATCCATCAAGCCAGCCTTCCATGAAAAACAAGTCAACTTCTAACTTATTTCTTCGTGAGTCAACATAAATCAGCTCTTCAAGATCTCGGTCCTCTTTTCCACACTGAAATCTCGTCCTGTACCCTCGGACCCTGCACCTTTGCTTTTCTGCTTTAGATTGCACCCTCGGCCCTATACCTTCGTTATGCTTCAGACTACACCCTCAGCCCTGTACTTTTGTTCTTCTACTTCAAACTGCACCCTCGGCCCTGTACCTTTGTTCTTCTGCTTGAGACTTATTCGCACATGTGATGGGAAGAGCGCAGAATTATAGTCTCTTTCTTTTGTTTGTATTCAATCTTTATTGCAAATGTAAGGCCTTTATCTTCGCTTCTTTGTACCTGTTATTTCTCTTGGAAACTGCAAATCGAAGTAATTGAGTGAATCTCCTTGCAATAGGTTGAGTGCATGGGTATTTATAGTAGTTTGAGCCTCCTCTTTTAGGCCAACATGAAGGGTTGGAGGTTGAATTGATGGTGGAGGAGTAGATGTCTAAAATTACATCAAAAATAATTTATTTCTTTGATAAAAATGCCCAATAAGGGTCTAGACCATTATAGACTCATGACTCAATCCCTAGAAGCCTTTAATGGAGGCTTAGACCTAAAAATAGAATAATAAAGCATGAAACCCATGCCAATAAATAATTTTATTTTTATAATAAATTCCTTTTTCTCTCTTTTTTACCAAAACATTACATAATGACTCAAATACAATTATGAAGACCGATACTAGTTACATTTCTCAACACTCCCTCTTAACAAGGTGGTATTCATAATTATTCAACTATTACAAGGTTGACCTCAATTTGAAGTGTTCCAAATCCAAGAAGAGTACTACAGGATACCATCACTGCCAAGGTATCATCATCAAAGATCCAAGTGTCATGGCACTAATACAAAGAATCCAACTCAGGGATTCCAGTGTTGTACACTCATCAATGATCTAAGACACTAACGGGACTAAGGTGTTATCCGGGTATCTACCACTATAGGTACCATCGAGATTTTACTCTAACACCAACTCACAGGGATCTAGGTATCATATCCAACATCGAAGCTCCATAAGACCAATGATACCCTCCCTCACCAGGATCTAGACATCATCGGATTGGCCAAGATGTCCTCCCAAGCACCATCACTGGTAGTTCATGGTACTTCATCTCTCCTCAAATCATCAAGCATGCTTATCAAATATTCAAAAACTTATTAGGGAGAGATCCATACATGTTAAACCAGTAGCTTTACAACCCCAATCAGTATACTATCAATATATATGTTCTTATATGCTAGCACAAAACTTTGGGGTCTTCAACTATTTTGATGTTGCTTCATCAAATAATCCAAATATATCTTAACCGAAGCTTCCTTCTTTACATCATGTTATCAACTATGAGGGAGATTCCCTTTTTCTTCAAACAAGCTCCCTCTTAACTAGGGGACAAATCTATCAACAATTTATTCTTTCACACAGACTATTTCTTTTGCATCATCATTTTTATCGGAGAATTTAGACCTTCCAAAACTTTATTACTTTGGGAACATCATTCCTTCACATGGCAGCAAGGTCATCTATCAAACTTTAATGTATACTTTAATGTCATCGAGGTTCTCACAGATCCTCTTTTCATCAAGCTCAACATCATCATCAAATATGAGGTAGGTAAGCATCTTCATCATCTTGAAGACAATGTACCTACAAACCTTCAACAGCAAGTACAACCAGACACAAATATATATGTGCAAGAGGATGAAGTCAACTTTATTAATATCAGGTTAGCCTGCTATAATGGGAGCATCGAAACAATTAATCTTTAGATATCCAAAACCTAAACCTAGTTAGGTTTACAATCAACAAGGGATACACCTTTCATGCCCTAGACTTCTACAACCATCTTTGCTAGGGTTTTTGTCACAAACCCTAGATTCCATCATCAAGATAACAACTAAATCTAGTTAGCATTCCAATCATAGCGAAAGCATTTTTTTCATCTAGGGTTTCATTATCATTCCTTAGAATCTTATAACAATCTCTACTAGGGTTTTATCGTAAACCCTAGATACAAACATCAAAACTCTAATGTTAGATATACAACAATTCGACCAAGCTAGAGTTTCAAACAGAAGCATATACACCTAGGGTTCCATTCTTAGGAAATTTACATTAACTATTACAAGGACTTTGCCATAATCCTTAATTTACCAAACCCTAAAAAATCTAGGGTTTCATTCTTAGGAATTTACATTAACTATTACAAGGATTTTGCCATAATCCTTAATTTACCAAACCCTAAAAAATCTAGGGTTTCATCGCATATCCCAGACATCAACAAACCTTAAAAAGGTAGGGTTTCATTTTAATATTACCAAACCCTAAACATCAAGAGAGTAGGATTTCATCATATGTTCTAGACTTTATTAACAAACCCTAGGTAGACTGGGGTTCTATCATCAACATAGCCTAAACATCAAAAGGCTAGGGTTTTACACATAACCCTAAAGGTTAGGGTTTTACTAAAGGGAACAAAAGATAGATGGTATAGTAAGGGTTGAATTGATTTAGAGATCAATCATCCCAACACTATAAGAATCTTCATGATTCTACAGCAAAACCCTAGACATGAGAGAGTTAATAATATAAAATTTCAAAATGATCATACCTTCTTATCTGCTACAAATCATGCAATTTTATATACCTTGAGTTTCTCTTGCAACAAACCTTGTAGGGTTTATCAATGGACTCCCTTTGCAACAAAGCTTCTTATAAGTCCCCTTTTGAAGACTCCCTCTGAACCTGCTCCTTATTCTTAAGAAGATATATGCAAGCTTAGTTCTTTCAAGGAAAATACAAGAGAAAGGGCATTAACGATAAAGCTAGTGTTAATTTTAGATAGCAATGGTATGTTCTATGCTTAAGAGCAATTTACTTCATTTTTTCTTACTAGCCCAATATCAATTTCCAGATTAGCAATCACATTAACATGATAGTAAATGCAGATAGAACATAAATAATAAGCAGAAATCAGAAAACCCAGTCAAACCTTCGCACGTGTGGAGAGGAACAGAATGCCCTGAAATTCATAGGACCCAATTAGATGAGGAGAAAGAGAGATATGTGTGAGATGATAAATGTCCAAATGAGATAGATGCTCCTTCTAGTTATATGCAACGTTGAGAGTGAAGAGACATGACTTTTGGGCTTCTTGAACTTACATTAGATTGTTGGTCGACCTTGACAATTTGTCCATAGAAGAAATAAATTCATAATTCCATTTATACATGTTAGAATGAGATGATCTTTAGATCAATCCTACACCTCTCGAAAGGAGGAATCCAACAAAAATATCATCTCTATTATATGAGTTTTCCAAGGTGGAGTTTGGCCCTGGTTGCCAATTTTAACACTCCCTCTCAACTAGGGAGAACTCCACCTACCAAACCATCTGTCAATCTTTACCATCCCTGTCATCCCTGCTCTACTCTGCTCTGCTGAACCATGAAGAAATAATGAAGAAGAAATGATCGAGAGTGTATCATACCACTCTCCACTAACCTGAAGTCAGTCTCCATTGATCCCAGATCAATATCAAACATCCTAGCATAGGGAGTACGGTAGTACACGATGCGTCCATCGGTAGTACTATGGTCCCTATCCTCATTTCCCTACTCATTGGCCAGATGAGAGGTACTTCCCATGAGTCCCGGACTACATGGGTAGGATGTATCGGCAGGAGAAGGTGAACCACTCATCCTGCTCATATGCCATAGGAGAAGGTGAACCACTCATCCTATGCATATATCAACCATCATGGGGTATCACAGGGGAAGGTGAACCACTCACCCTGTACACAGCACACCACTAGGGGAAGGTGAACCACTCACCCTATGGTCGCTCATAGCTCCAAGAAGTACCCCAAGCCCCCCAAAGCTCCCAAAGCTCAATATCCAACTCAAACGGGACCCTCATAAGAGGGTCTCTCCACGACTCCAAGTCGTTCACGAAGGTTAAGAATTTGACCTTCCCGAGGGGCTTCATAAGAATATTTGCGACCTATTCATCAGTCCCAATGTGATGGAGCCTTATTGCTCCCCATTGTACCATATCCCGGATAAAGTGGTACCTGATATCAATATGCTTGGAGCGGTCATGAAACACGGGATTCTCAGAAAGACGAATCCCACTTTGGTTGTCGCAGTAGATCACGGTGGTATCCAGCACATGCACAAATAGCTCACTAAAGAGCTTCCTCAACCAAAAAGCTTCACAGGAGGCCATACTAGCAGCAATATATTCGGCCTCAGCAGTGCTCAAAGCAACTGATTTATGCTTCCTGCTCATCCAGGATATCAAAGCAGAACCTAGTGAGAAGCAACATCCCGATGTGCTCTTACGATCCACCACACTGCTAGCCCAATCAGCATCAGAATAACCATGGAGCCTCAAATTCCCGACAGTGTATCTTAGTCCATAGGTGATTGTGCCCCAAAGATATCTCAAGAGATTCTTGGCAGCAATCCAATGTATGTGATGAGGCTCGACCATAAACTGACTCAATGTATTCACTGCAAAGCATATGTCCGGATGGGAGTTCACCAAGAACATCAAGGCCCCCACGAGTTGACGATACTCAGAAGGATTTCCCAAATCGGGCCCAGTAGCACTTCCGCATAACTTCTTGAAGTTAAGTTCCATCAGAGTAGTCACGGACTTACAATCCAACATCCCAAATCTTTCAAGTAGCTTCACAATGTATTTTCCTTAAGAAAGGAAAATATCACCTAGCTTTTGCCAAACCTCCAACCAATGTTGCACGAAGCGCCCCCCCCCTGGTTCCAAGCCCGGAAGCACGTCCCGTGCGGAAGCGTCTAGGAAGCTTCGGCGGAAGCGCACTTCTGCCTGATTTTGCCGCTTCCTGGAATTTTCCGAAGCGTGGCTCGAAAGCGCGCTTCGTATGGCGCTTCGGCAGTACGAAGCGTGGTGCTTCAGAGGGCAAAGCATACGCTTCCGTATGGCGCTTCGGCAGTACGAAGCGTGGTGCTTCAGAGGGCAAAGCATACGCTTCCGTATGATTCCGGAAAAGTGTTTAGAAAATCGGTTTTTTTTTCAAAAAAAAATTTATTTTAGGTGAGTTTGCTTGTTGGGGGTGGATCCACCTTGGGTTAGGGTGAGGAATGAAGGCAAAAAAAAAATATAAAAAAAATATATACATATATATATAAATATAGCAGATGCTCCCTCATGGTAATGTTAAATTCTTAAAGTAAAAGTGACATTCTCCTTTATTTTTCATTTTCATCCTTTTACTTAAATTTTTAACATTACCATGAAATGACTCAGGATGTTTGAGAGTGGTTCCAGCCTCATTGGACTTCATATGGAGAAAATAGAATTTCATATCCTATTCAAAATTCAACAGACTTAACAGTTTTCAGGAATTCGGGATCAATGGGATTGTGGCATTTCATTAGATTATATCAAGTATGAAGGTATGCGATTAGCATTTAATCAAGATCACCAAGCCCTATATGTACCCTAGTGTTGGTGTTGTTAATTGTTGAACTCCTTTGTCACGTGGCACGCCCTTAGCAAAAAAATACCTTTCAATCAATTCAAAATCATCGATCAAGCATGTTAAGCTTTTCTACCATATTTTAAGTCTTGAATTAGGTAGTTTGATCAAAATTGGGCAATGTTGACTAATATCCCTAGACAATCGAGGTAAAGGCAAAGGCTAGACAAGAGGAGAAGAATCTAGATTCTAGATGGTTGATGCATCTAAATGGTTGATGCTCGAATAATTAATCATTAATGTACAATGGATGTTATATCTATCTTGATTTATGCAAAAATATGCATGTTTTCATGTCTTCTACAACTAATTTGGTATTTGTGATGTTTGTTTTGAGTATAAATGCAAAACAATATAAATATATATATATATAGCAGACGCTCTGCTTCCTAGATTTTTGGAAAATGACGCTTCGGCGTCCCCGCTTCCACAAAACATCCCCGCTTCGTGCAACATTGCCTCCAACCCTAGGAAATAATGCATCAGTCCTAAGTCCTTCATCTCGAACTCGGAAGCCAACTCCCTCTTGCATTGATGAATAAGAGGGTCTGCACCTGTTAAAAAGAGATCGTCCACATAAAGTACCAAGATGAGAGGTCTATCATTCTCAACCTTAAAGTAAAGGTTCGGATCAGCTTCACTTCTTGTAAATCCCAGCCTCATCAGATAGTTGTCAATCCTCTCATACCAAGCCCAGGGAGCGTGCTTCAGCCCATAGATAGCTTTCTTCAACCTGCATACATGTGTCTTTCGATCTTGGACTTCGAACCCCTCAGGTTGTTCAACATAGACTTCCTCCTTAAGTGAACCATGCAAGAAGACAAGTTTGACATCCATCTGGTGAAGGTTCCATCCTTGCGAGGCAGCAAGGGCTATAATCGAACAGATGGTGGTATATTGGACAACAAGTGCAAATATTTCATCATAGTCCACACCTTCCTTTTGAGAGAAGCCTCGAGCAACAAACCTAGCCTTGAACTTTTCAGCACTTCCATCAGCTCCATGCTTGATCTTGTAGAGCCATTTCGAGGTGACAACAGATTTATCCTTAGGTCTAGGGACTACATCCCAGACATCATTCCTCATAATTGACTCATACTCTTCATTCATAGCATCCTTCCAAACTTGGTGCTTCACAGCTTCTTCAAATATGCAAGGCTTAGTTTGAACAATGGTGCTCATGGCATCTAAGTACCCTCGATACCTATTCGACTTCTTACTTTCACGAAAAGTCCCCCTTGGTGAAATGTCTCTCGGCATCTTCGAGAGTTTCCCGAAGCCATGAGAGTCTCCTTTTTGAGGAGGAGAGCTCATGGGGAGGTGGATCAATGGGACCCATCAGTTCTTCAACATCAAGCATTGGCTCATCTTGTGGTTCTCCCTGTTTTCCTGTATCTGCTTCTTTGTCCTTCCTTGGAATAGGAAGGTTCCTAATCTTCCCGAGGGCAGCATCTTCATCAAAGGTGACATCATGACTTATCTCCACTTCTCTTTGACCATGGACATAGATTCTATATGCCTTTGAAGTTTCACTGTAGCCCACAAATGTTCCTTTCTTCCCAGATGCATCCAATTTGCTTCTCTTTTCTTTCGGCACATGAAAATATACAAGGCTACCAAAAATTCTAAAATGAGAAACATCAAGTTTCTTATCGGTGAAAACTTCTTTAGGGGTTTTGGAGTCCAATGCTTGATGAGGGCATCAATTTTGAACATACACGGTAGTGTTGGCAACTTCTCCCCATAGGAACTTCGAAAGGCCTTGATCATGAAGCATGGCACGAGTGGCTTCTATAATGAAATGATTCTTCCTTTCAGCAACACCATTTTGCTCAGGAGTATATGCGGTAGTAGTCCCCCTCTTAATGTCAGCTTCTCTACAATAGTCATTGAACTCATTTGATTCATATTCGGTTCCGTTATCGGTCTTCAATATTTGGATCTTCTTCCCTATTTGATTTTCAACCAAGGCTTTGAAAGAGCAGAACCATGTGAACACTTCGTCCTTCTTCTTCAAGAAATAAATCCAAGTTTTGTGAGAAAAGTCATCCACAAAGATAGCATAATATAAATATACTCCCAAAGATGTCACGGGCAACATACCAAATAGATCTGAATGAACCAATTGCAAAATATCGATAGTCTTGCTATCACTTGAGGGGAATGGTCCCCTTGTATGTTTTCCTTCGACACATCCTTGACAAATACCTTCATCTTCTACTTTAAATTCGAGCATACATGTTACCATCTTCCTTGCATTAGATAGATCCTTATAACGTAGATGAGCAAACCTCCTGTGCCATAATCTGGATTGAAGAGATGTGTCGCAAGACATAGCTCCCAATGGACTTCCTCCAACTTGATATAGGCTATCAACCCTGAATCCAAGAGTAAAAGCTTCTTTGAAATTTCTTTTCCAATCATGTACCTTTCCATCAATGAATGCTACCTTGAATCCTTTGTCCTCCATCGCCGAGATAGATACCAGGTTCTTCTTTAGATCGGGTACATATAGTACTTCTTGTAAATGAATGGTGTTACCTTGATTCAATTGAAGAGTAACATTCCCAACTCCTTTCACGGGGTAGGTGGCATTGTCTCTAAGAATGATACCTAAATTTGTATCCTTTTCTATCAAATTTGAAAGAGCTTCCTTATACCTAGTGAAGTGACTTGAGGCACCACTATCAATCAATCAATTTCCCAAGGTATCCGAAGGAGAGGCCGTAGAGAGAGAAGATATAAGATAAAATTATTTTTTCTTGTTATCTACAACATTAGATTCATCATACTTGGAGTTTCTTAATCTTTTGGGAGGTCGACCATTTCCATGTTGAGTAGCAAGAGCATTCCTTTTTCCTTTGTTGTTGAACCTGCCATTCCTTTGATTGTTGTTGCCCCTGAAATTGTTGTTGTTGTCATAATCCCGAGGTGTATCCCTTCTATTAGAACATTCCCTAGCATAGTGGCAAAACCTGTTACAAATGAAGCATCTACCCTTTCTTCCATATTTGAATCCTGGTCTTCCTTGACATTGCTTCTTTGAACCTACATTGTTCTTCTTTTTAGCATGAGCGGAGAATGCAATAGGATCATTCCTATTTGAAGGCATGTCTCTCTCTATCATCCTTGTTTCTTCTTGAGTACATCTAGTCAACAATTCATCAAAACTTGGAATCCGGTCATTGTTGAGGATAGTAGTGTTGAACACATCCCATTCACGAGGGAGACCTCCAAGGGCAATGAGAGTGAGCTCCCTGTCAGCTATAACTTCTCCAATTGATAGAAGATCATTTTTGATTTCAGTGATCCTCATGAAGTAGGATTGGATATCTTCTCCTCTTCCCTTCTTTATGTCCTTCAACTTGTTCTTGAGAAAGAGGACTTGGTTTGCATTGCTAGCTTTAAACATGTTAACCAATTTGTCATACATCTCCTTAGATGTGCCCAAATCAGAGATATAAGCAACTAAATGCTTATTAATAGAATCCCTGATGACCGTCTTAGCTTTGACTTCACCTTTCTTGTACTTTGTCTTAGCGGCAACCGGTGCATTTTAAGAAGGTTCAGAAATATTTCCCTGCACATAGTACATAGCATCATGCTCTTCCAAAGTCAAATCAAGGACATTTTCCATGCATGATAATCAGACTTATCATTAAGCTTGTCATCAGATTTGAAGTAAGATGAGTTTTGATTTTGGGTAGCATTGGATGTGCTCTAGCTCCGAAATTTTGTGGAGGGGCTAGAACAAATGAGATCTCCAACACCTAGAAATCGTTTGGAGAGATTCCACCTAGATGAGAAGTGTTTAAAATAGTTAATATTTTTAATGGGGTTCCTAAGTCTAAACTTAGGAAAATAAAAATATTAATGGGTATTAATAAAAATATGGGTGAGAAGCTTCTAAGAGACGAGGATCAACTCTGTTTTAATCTTAGCAGTTGATTAGGGACTTAATCTCGATCGTTGATTCATCAACAAGAAAAGTAGAAGAGGAGGCTTGAGGGTCAGTTGGAGAGACACCAAGTGATCAATCAATCCGATTTTTCTGGGGCGATGTTTGCTGAGAAAATCGAATAAGTGATCTGAGTTGCAGTGAGAGGAGCAGTAGCAGAGAGTTGGATCGAACGGGAGTTCCAAGACAATGAGTACCAGGCAGAGAAGCAGCGCAGAGGCCTACGCAGCCCAGGAAAGGGCTCACGCAGAGCTGACGCAGGCCAAGAGGGTTTTGCAGTGGCAGTGCGAGATAATCGAAAGGAAGTTCGAGATTTTGCTAGGAGTGCGATGTTCTAAGCCGGGAGGGCTAAAGTCAAAGCTCTTGAGAGTAAATCGATCTAGCAGAGAAGTGACGCAGTCTCCTAGAGGCAAGACGTCGGCCCACATAGAGCAAATTGTGTTGAGATTTTCGCAGTGCTTGTCGGAGTCAACCATTCTGTGGATCAGTTGTGACTTAGAGAACGAGGTAAACCCTCGTATGTATTTCTTGTTGCCGATATTTCTCTTAAAGGTTAGCCAGTGTGAGAGGCAACCTGTTGTACTTAGATTCAACTTGCTTAATAATACAAATCCTCAGATTCAACTTGCTTAATAATACAAATCCTCTATACGCTGCACTGGTTTTCCCGCATTAGGTTTTTCCGGGTACATTTGTCCAAAAATAACAGTGTCCCTTGTGTATTTGTCTCGTTCTATTTCAGTTTATGATTTGTATGTTAGTGTAGTCTGCAGTAGTGTTTTTCATCAGTATTTAAATAATTAAATAACTTGTTGAATGTAAAAACAAGTAGGAGATGAAACCAGTGATTGCAGTAGGATTTCTGATGTGTAGATTCAAAAATTTTCACATGGTATCAAAGGATTGCAGATCATAGGACACTGAAGACATCAGCCAGGAGATCCCATGAATTTGCTGCAAAGAAGCAGCTCTCCCGAGTGACATCGTTGTTTCAAAGGCAGAGAAGCAGCTGAAGGAGTGACGCAGAGCCAGGGAAGTGACGCAGAGGTTCATGCAATGCCTGTGTCAGCATTTCAAGCCTGTAGAGGGTGACGCAGTACCCAAGAGGAGCTCTCTCTGGGCTAGCGCAGAGCCTGAGAGGCTCAAATCAGTGAATTGTCGGGGCTAGAGGAGCAGAACAGATTTGATCAGTGGAGCTAGTGGGACATTGTTGTTGTTGGTGCAGAACAGTGTCTGTGGAGACAAAGCTGAGGTAGAGGGAGTCATTGCCTTGACAGATTTCTAGCCAAAGAAATCTAGTTCTAGGTTGCAGCAGCAAAGGAGGATTGGAGAGGAGTGATGACCAGAGGATTTCCGTGAAGGAAATCAGAACTCAGAGGGAGTCTAGAGGAGCTTGTTCCTTAGAAGGTTTCTTGCGCCAAATAAATCCAGATCCGAATTTTGCTGGATTAGCAACAGGAGAGGGAGAAGAGAACCAGTCCTATATTTTTTAGCAGAGATGGTGGTCAATGGACTGAGGGATCAAGACAGATTAGATGGAGCATCCAATTTTGTCATCTGGAAGGCTAGGATCCTGGCAATCCTAGACAAACATCGCATCAAGGACTATGCCTTGAAAGTAGTTGTTGTTCCAGTCGATGTTGATTCGTTGCAGAAGTACGAGGAGGCCCAGGCAAAGGCTAAATGCATGATTCTAGACGAGGTCTAAGATCATGTGGTCCCACACATCGCTGAGAAGGACACAGCAAGGGAGATGTGGGAAACGTTGACCACCTTGTACCAGGGGACTTCCATTCAATGGAAGATGCTATTGGAGAATCAATTGAGACAGTACTAGATGTAGAAGGGAGAAGAGATTGATCCCTTCCTTCTCAGGTTGCAAGGGATTCGAGACCAATTGACTTCCGTGGGGTCTACACCAGATCCTGAGTTCATGGTCAGGATTGCCCTAAATGTTGTCACCGAAGACTGGGAGACATTTGTCCAGAGTATCTTGGGTAGAGCTTCTCTCCAAGTTGGGAGGAAATATGGGCAGCTCTTCGTCAGGAAGAGATCAGGAGGCTGACCAAGGCAACAGCAAAGGAGCCCGAGTCAAGGAGGAGGAGGAGGAGGAGGATGCAGCTCTCGCATCATCGGGATAGCATGGGCAACAGAAAAGGAAGAAAATGGATATAACCAAGGTCAGATGCTTCAGGTGTGAGGAACTAGGACATTTCGCCACTCAGTGCCCCCAGAAGAAGGGCAACGAAGAGGCTTCTGACTCGAAGGCTACTCCAGCAAAGGCTGACAAGGAAGATGATGATGAGGATTGCGCCATGAGTGCTCATGCACCTTTGGAGAAGAGGTGGGGCGACTTCAAGCTGTAGTTGGGAGGACTACACTAGGGCAAGATCCTTGAGGTGCCCAAACTCTTGGATCACATACGGCTACGGGTGCCCTTAACGACAGTAGCAAAATGACGAGTGTCAGTTGGTGCAAGGTGTGATGGAGTAACAATGGCAGAGCTAGAGTGCCAAAGTCTGAAGCAGCGCAGTGGATGTTGTAGCAATGCGAGAGGCACAAAGCAGTTTGCAGCAGCACAGTAGCAGCAGAGGGTGAGCACAAATTGGCGGCAGAGGTAGCTTCAGCATCACGAGGCATCCATATTGACCAACATGTCAGTTTTTGGGTGAAGTTTCAGTTACTTATGTTGATTTGTGGTAGCATCAAATGTGCTCTAGCCATGAAAATTGGTGGAGGCTAAAGCACATGAGATCTCCAAGACCCAGAAATGGTTCGGACAGATTGTATCCGGTTTGGGAGATATTAAAATAATTAATATTTTTAATGGAGTTCCTAAGTCTAAACTTAGGAAAAATAAAATATTAATGGGTATTAATATAAAGTTGGGTTAGAAGGTTCCAAAAGTCATGGATCAAGCCAAAACTAATCTTAGTCGTTGATTAGAGATTTAATCTCGATCGTTGAAGGACCAACAGGAAAAGTATAAGAGGAGGCTTGAGGGTCAGTTGGCGAACACACCAAAGTGATTAGTCATTCATTTTGCTAGAGCAGGGTTGCTAAGCAAAGTTGAATCAGTGATCAGCAGCGAGGGGCAGTGAGTACTGGGTAGAGAGGCAAAGACAGTGCCAAGAGACTAGTGCAGAAGCAGAGAGCGAGAGGCAGCAGCCAGTTCAGGCCACGCAGAGACAGCGCAGAGGCCAAAGGGACTGCGTCATCCACACAAAGGCTGCAGGAGTGACGCAGAGGGTCCCAGAGGCTGCACAGTGCCTCAAAGGGCTGACGCAAAGAGGTTTGAGGTTGACGCAGGGCAGCAGGAGGCTGATGCAGAGGCCAGAAGGGCTAGCACAGAGCTTCAGAGACGCTGGAGAGGGTTTCGTGGGACAAGTTTTCTGAATACCTGTTTCCGAATAGAGAGGTATTGTTGTCGTGTATTTTTTCTCTGTCGGGTGAGCCGGTTAGGCACCCAGTTGTACTCAAGGAAATACTGCATAATAATAAACCCTCAGAATAGTTGCACCGGTTTTCCCGCATTGGGTTTTTCTGGGGATATTTGTCCAAAAATAACGGTGTCACTTATGTGTTTGTTTTCTTTCAATTGATGGTTTGTAGATGTTGTGATTGTATTGTGTTTATTTCGGTATTTAAATGTCTTAAATAACTTGTTTAGAATTTACAAGTAGAAGAAATAAACCAGCAAAATACAGATTAATTTCTAACGGATAGACTTAGAAAAATCAATATCGTATCAGAGCGTGTTTGCAGATCACAGGAAAGCTGAAGGCATCAGCTGAGCAGAGCATTTGCAGCAGATTCAGTTGTCCCAGGTGACAGAGCTAATCCTTGCAGAAAGGGGCAGAGGAAGGATTGTCATAGAGGGTCATCATTCGGGCCTGAGAGAGGCCAGCGCAGAGGATGAGGAGGGTAGAAACAAGCTCACACAGAGGCCAGGAGGGCTAACGCAGTTGGCTGAGGGAGTTGTTTTGCCGGTGCCGAGATTGCGCAGAGCCAAGAGGCTCAATCCTTCAGTTGCTAGGACGAAGGAAGTTGTGGGCAGTTTGCGGGAGCGAAGCTGGTGGGGTATTGTGGTCAGAACAATACCTAACAGGGCAAAACCAAGGTAGAGGGAGTTGCTGCCAAGGTGGATTTCTAGCATTTGCACAGACGATCGGAGAGGGGCAACTTGACGGTTGGCAGAAGGATTTCCAGGAGGGAAATTGGGACTCAAAGGGAGTCCAGAAGAGAACTTCCAGACGATAAGTAGAGAGACTCAGAGGAGTCGAACCGAGAACTTCCAGACGAGAAGTAGAGACTCCGCAGGAGTCGAACCGAGAACTTCCAAGCAGGAAGTAGAGAGACTCAGAGGAGTCGACAGAGGAGCAGAGAGATGGTCGTGAATGGGTTGAGGGATCAAGATAGGCTGGACGGAACGTCCAACTTTGTGTTCTGGAAGGCCAGGATCCTGTCCATTCTAGACAGACATCGCATCAAGGGCTTCGCCTTAAGAGTAATGGCTATCCCAATTGACCCGGTAGCTAATGAAAGGTACAAGGAGGCAATTGCCAAGGCAAAATGCATCATCCTTGATGGGGTCAAGGATCATGTGGTCCAACATATTGCAAAGACAGAAACGGCAAAGGAAATGTGGCATACCTTGAAGACGTTGTACCAGCATACTTCCGTGCAGAGGAAGATGCTACTTGAGAATCAGCTACGATCATACCAGATGCAAAAGGGAGAGCAGATAGATCTCTTCCTTGGTCGGTTGAAGGAGATCTGGGACTAACTGACTTCCATAGGGGCCACGCTGGATCAGGAGTTGATGGTAAGAACCGCACTAAACACAATCTCCGAGGAGTGTGAGACATTTGTCTAGAGCATACTGGGCAAGGCGAATCTTCCAGATTGGGAAGAATTGTGGGCGGCTCTTCGTCAAGAAGAGATCAGATGGCTGACCAAGACGGGAAGTAGCAGCAAAGGAGTCCAAATCAAGAAGGAAGAGAAAGAGGATGTAGCTCTGGTATCTGCGGGAAAGTAGGAGAAGAGGAAGAAGGACCTCTCCAAGGTCAAGTGCTTCCACTGTGGGAAACTAGGCCATTATGTGAACCAATGTCCGAGGAAGAAGAACAAGGGAGAGGTGTCTAACTCTAAGGCAGTGCCAGCGAAGGCGGAGAAAGACGTCGAGGAGGATGACAATTGTGCCATGAGTGCTCATGTGCCACTAGAGAAGAAGTGGGGAGGCATCGCGCTGTAGTCAGGAGGACTACAGGTAATGAGGGGCAGGATCCTTGAGGTACCCAACCTCTTGGATTATACCTTGCTACGGGAGCCCCGAGAAGAGAGTAGCAGGACTGGCGAATGTCAATAGAGACGGAGGTGGATGAAGCAGCAAAGAGTGCTACAGTGCTCTAGCTCTAGCTCTGAAATTTTGTTGAGGGGCTAGAACACATGAGATCTCCAAGACCCAAAAATCGTTTGGAGAGATTCCACCCGAATGAGGAGTTATTAAAATAATTAATATTTCTAATGGGGTTCCTAAGTCTAAACTTAGGAAAATAAAAATATTAATGGGTATTAATAAAAATATGAGTGAGAAGCTTCTAAGAGACGAGGATCAAGTCTGCTTTAATCTTAGCCGTTGATTAGGGACTTAATCTCAGTCGTTGATTCATCAACAGGAAAAGTATAAGAGGAGGCTTGAGGGTCAGTGGGAGAGACACTAAGTGATCTGTCAATTCGATTTTTCTGAGGCGAAGTTTGCTGAGAAAGTAGAATAGATGATCTGAATTGCAGTGAGAAGGGCAGTAGCATAGAGTTGGATCGAAAGGGAGTTCTGAGCCAACGAGTACCAGGCAAAGAGGCAGCAGTAGCATCTGAGAGGTAGCGCAGAGGCCTATGCAGCCCAGGAAGGGGCTCACGCAGAGTTGACGCAAGCCAAGAGGGTTCTTGCAGTGGCAATGCGAGATAATCGGAAGGAAGTTCAAGATTTTGTTGGGAGTGCGATGTTCTAAGTCGGGAGGGGTGAAGTCGAAGCTCCTGAGAGCAAATCGATCCAGTAAAGAAGTGACGCAGTCTCCCAGAGGCAAGACGCTGGCCCACACAGAGAAGATTGTGTTGGGATTTTCGCAGTGCTTGTCGGAGTCAGCTATTCAGTGGATTTATTGTGACTTAGAGAATGGGGATTTTCGTAGTGCTTGTCGGAGTCCACCATTCAGTGGATCAATTGTGACTTAGAGAACGAGGTAAACCCTTGTATGTATTTCTTGTTGTCGATATTTCTCTGAAAGGTTAGCCAGTGCTAGGCAACCTGTTGTACTCATCAGATTCTGCTTGCTTAATAATAAAACCCTCTATATGTTGCATCGGTTTTCCCGCATTTGGGTTTTTCCGGGGACGTTTGTCCAAAAATAACGGTGTCCCTTGTGTATTTCTCTCGTTCTGTTTCAGTTTATGATTTGTATGTCAGTGTAGTCTGCAGTAGTGTTTTTCATCGGTATTTAAATATTTAAATAACTTGTTGAATGTAAAAACAAGTAGGAGATGATGAACCAATGATTGCAGTAGGATTTCTAATGTGTATATTCAGAAATTTTCACAATGAGAAGGCCATTGAATCTTGTCCTTGTCCAACAAATCTCAATGATTGCTTTTCTCACTCTTTCTGGGGCTTTGTCTTCACCTCAGCTCTGATACCATGTTAATTTTAGATAACAATGGTATGTTCTATGCTTAAGAGCAATTTATTTCAATTTTTCTTATTAGCCCAATATCAATTTCCATATTAGCAATCACATTAACATGATAGTAAATGCAGATAGAACATAAATAATAAGCAGAAATTAGAAAACCCAGTCAAACCTTCAAACGTGTGGAGAGGAACAGACTGCCCTAAAATTCGTACGACCCAATTAGATGAGGAGAGAGAGAGGGAGATATATGTGTGAGATGATAAATGTCCAAATGAGGTAGATGCTCCTTCTATTTATATGCAACGTTGAGGGTGAAGAGACATGACTTTTGGGCTTCTTGAGCCTACATTAGATTGTTGGTTGACCTTGACAATTTGTTCATAGAAGAAATAAATTCATAATTCCATTTATACATGTCAGAATGAGATGATCTTTAGATCAATCCTACACCTCTCGAAAAGAGGAATCCAACAAAAATATCATCTCCATCATATGAGTTGTCCAGCGTGGAGTTTGGCCCTAGTTGCCACTTTTAACAGCTAGATATATCAAAATAATACTTATCTTTTGTAAGAAGGTGGAGGCTTCTTCTTGAGGGACTCCTTTCTTGCATACAATCAACATTTCTTATATGTACTTGCAACATTTGCTTGACACACACTACCAAAAATATACAAGTACAAGGTTATGATTGTAACCTTGGGATTTCAGATCCAAACCCTAAATTATTAGATTTAGGGTTTCCAATTACCAACTAGGGTTTCTATTCAAATTTCGTCTTAGGGTTTACAACTCCTAGATACCCAAAAGTCTTTCAACAATTCGAGGTCTATAAACCCTAGATCCAAAACATGTATCAAAAACCTAAAGCATACTTTATGCAGGCCCTATATTTATTTATTCATAAAAACAATTATACGTAACTCAAGGATTACTTACCTCAGTCCTTAAGAAGTTTGCTACACAATGTTTTTCTCTAACATGTCATGATTACTTCAAAGGAATGTTCTTCACAAGGTGACTATTTGTGACTTCATAATCTTCAAACTTGATACCATTTTCTTTCATACTTCCTTCACTTGTGCAATCTTCTATTGAATTGTAATAGGGATAACTTTTCTGCACATGAATTATACGACAGTCCTTCAAAAGAGATTTGTCATGTTTCAAATTTACTTCACATTAGATGGATAGTTGAGCATAGATTTGAGGTGACTCAAATGGATCTTAATGTATTACTGTAGTATGGCGTGTAGTTATGTATCATTGTCTCCATATGTCGATGTAATTCTTCGTACCACTGTCTTGTATTTGTGTCATCATAGTAGGAATAACTAGCATCTTCATCATGTATCTCGTATTTCTGTAATTCACATGAGTAATCTCTCGGCCATCTTTTCCTTTCTCTGTAATATTGTTAATTCGGTCTAATTATATATTGATTGCCTCTCATCACAGTATAGATTGTGTACCAAACTCCCTTTGTATTTCAATCAAGTTATGAATCTTGCATTTTTGTAGCTTGTAGTGATTTTACTACCATCCTTTCACTGTATCACTGGTACTTACTAAAGTTGTATTGTGTCTAGCTAGTCAACCAAAATGGATGATATTCCAATGATGAGAGCCAAAGATATTCAAGCTTGGTTATATTCTCTGTTGAAGAGTCTAGGGCATCTAGGTGAGAATGAGATTCTTCTATCGATGATAACTATTTGTGAGGTACTTTTACTTTTTCTTGTTAGCACAATCTTCACTTATTATTATTAGTGTGTATTCTCTTTACTTCATCAAACAGTTACCAAAACAAAAGAGACAAGAACACAAGATGTTGGCTCTCAACCAAGGCAAAACCTCTCTCCTAGAGAGGAAAACCCTTCTGCAAATTTCTCTTATTGAAGCTTCAATTAACAAATGTCAAACCCTAGACCCTTGACCCGTAGATCCTCCAAGCACAAGACAGTCTCTCTTTTGCAAATGCCTCCTTCTGCAATGCACCTTGATCTTTTCCCTCACACTTCTTCCAGCAACTGATGGCACTTTCCTTCGCTCTTTTTCCGGTAACTGCAAAATTCCTAGGTCTCCTTAGAGACCTCTTCTTAGGTGTCTTCCTTTCCTTCTCTACCTCGCTTGGCAATCTTTCTTCTCCTTGATACTTGGGCTAGAGAATGAGGTTCTTCTTGAGGTATACTCCTGAGTTAGAGGCTGATATTCTAACCCTACTGCAGATCTGATTTTTCCTCGTACATGTGGTTGATTATGGCACAAAATCATCCTTCTAGCATGCTCCCTTCCTTCGCTTGAGGTGGGACCCACCTCGCTTGATATGGAGGCCTATTTGAAGCCTCCTTTTAGCCCAATCGAAACTTCTTGGAGGACTACAATTTCTAACTTGTTGCAACAGCAGAATGTCCTCCTTTTCCTTCGCACATGTGAATGAGATCAGCCCAAAACAGAGATAACACTTGCCTTTCCTTCTTTTCTTGCCCTAGAAGGCTTTTTCCTTCTATTTCGCACCTCTTTTTCGTTGAATTGCAGAGTTGGTCGAATTGGTTCTTGAATGAGAACAAGCTGCCCTATATATAGTGGTTGATCTTCCTCTTTTGGGCCGACTTGATCAACTGGTGAGGCCGACTTCACTTTTGTGCACCAAAAATTCATTTTTGAGCCGATATGAAGGGGAGACTTGTCTTTTCTTTGGAGGATCACCTTTGACATATTTACATAGTGTAACTTGCCCTTAAATGGGTCTTTTGTAATTATATTGAGTCTTTGACTTTCCTGTAGCACTTCAACATGTGCTAGACCTATGCAATTAGCAAGAAACTCATTTTAAAAGTGACAAAATTAATAATTCTTTTCTTTTACAAGTGCAAAGATCAAAATTACATTTATGAAGACCGAACCTAGTTACACTTTCTTCAACACTCCCTCTTAACTAGGGGTAGTCATAAATCATTACAAAGTGTTTGGCCATTTTCAATCTAAAGAATTCACATAAGAGAAATCGGATTGGCAATCCATCTATTATAGCATCATAGTAACCAACATTGTTTCCACGGCAAGGCCTTGACTGATAGCTCTATCTCTCAATAGATCAGAGCACAATGTTGGCGAGACCAATGACTATAGACACCTTCATCATTGTCTCTCAAGGTACATAACGTGTTCACTGAGTATGACCTTTCTTGACCCCTACTGGTCAACTACCCATGCAGTGCACCCCGTTTTTCTTGACAGAAAGAAGCAGCACCTGATCAGCATGTCCATGCCATCCTGCCATCATCAGCAGCTTGATCTTTTTGATTTTAAACCCAGTCTGCATGTATTAATTGTAAATAATCTTAGCAGACATGAGTCATGTATGTAATTTGCCTAGGTGGACCTAACTTTCTGATGATAATCTACGTCCCGGAAGGTTTTTTGTCTCACCGATCCACGGATCGGCAGAGTTTTCCTTCAAACCTGACCCCAAAGCCGGGATTGATTTTGTCATTAGAACTTTAGGAGAATCCTAGTGTGTTGATCTGCTAGATTATCGTTGTGTCGCAGAACTGGGTGTATTGTGAGGGTCTGTATTAAATGGGTTCATCCCTTTGAGATGTAAATTGTAAAAATCATGATGAAATGTGTCTTGAGGGTTGAAAAAGTTGTAAATCCCCTCATGAGTCCTAGGTCCTAGGTCTTAGGTGATGTTTCCAACGGCTTAGTTCAGTGATCCATTTTAAAATGAATTAAAAAATTAAAAAATGAATAAAAATAATAAAAAATTAAAAAAAAAATGAAGCAAAAACCCTAACTAATAAAATAATAATATTTTAAGTTAATAAATCGACGGATGAGATCAAGAGATGTCTTGATCCTCATCAGCGGTTGAGATCATTTCTACATGGATCACTGAACTAGCTGTTAGGATCATTTCCTTTATATAGGGTCTTAGTGGGTCATTTCAAGTCATTCGATCTGTGAGTCAAAGACTGAAGAAGCTCTCTTATAAATTTGTTTCTGGTTAATAAAGAAGACTTTGGGGTCCATATCTTGCTGGTGTTACTCTCTTGAAATGCTGTGAGATTGTTTTGATTTTCTGCATATGTTATTTTCAGCTGTTAATAATAGCTTTTGTAGAGTATTGTGGGTACAGGTATCTTGCTCACTTGCTAGGGCTTGGGTGCTGTTAGGGTTTCTGAAGTAATGGCAGGTATCTCCATTACTTCCTGAGATCTAGCAGCATTCTTGCCCTCTTTACTGATGGTTGTTTCTGAGCTGTGCAGAAAAACCCTTGCTGAAGAAGATTTGGTGGGCGTTAGGGGAAGTTCTCGGCTGAACCAGCCAACTCCCACAAGCATTTTTTTGCTGAGCCCAGTGGATTTGATCTTGGGTCTATCATTCGGTTTTATTTTCTGATCTGCATGAGAGAATTTCTGAAGTTTTTTCACAGTGACAATCTGAAATTTCTTTTCTTTAAAATTTTCCTGTTCTTATCGCTAAATCTGGCTGTGAAGGGGCCAAATCTGTAAATTTATTAGCTGTCTTAGGGTTTAAATTTTTTCTGTTCTAGGGTTTTAGATTTTGCTTTATGCAGTTTTGATTTGGGTTTTGTCGTTTTTTGCAGCACTGCCGTCAAGGTTTATACGCTGTCACACTGTGCATAAGCAACAGATTCTAACGAAAGGCATTTTCTGGTTTGCTGGTTTATACATGCACAAACACACAGAGATCCGCCAGCAGCTCCAACATTTCATAATCCACGTCAATCTTCTGCAATCGTTAAAAGCCCAGAGGTTATATGTTAGCAGGCCGCATGCCCCTTCTGTCCATCGAAAATCTGCATAAGTTTCATTTGTCGGCCGACTGGAACTGGAAAACGCATCTTCGATTCATGCACAGCAACTTTAATATCCGGTGGCCAGCGTGAAATAAGCTCCAGAAATCCTGTGGCTTCATTCTTCCAGCCTGCAGCAAGATCTGTCGTCCTATCTCCATCCACAGTATACCTGCATTCTTTCCCACTCAGTTTCTGCCATACGCATGACCCCTCTGCCTGCTATCGATTTGTCATTTGTTATTCCGCAGCTGCTCTCACCGCCTCACATCGACCTCTTCCTCCCTTTCATGCTGTCGGCAGACTTACATTCCCACGCCGTCACCTGCAGAAATCCCGATTCATCTTTTATGAGCCCAGGTTTATTCAACAAAATTTTTAGCGAGATTGTGTAAGTCAAGTGGTGTTCTGCGTCTTCATCATCGAACTCTTGATCTTTACAGGCATCGTTTTCTTTGAAGGCACTTGCGTGGGCATCAAATCCTACTCACGCCGGCAACTGGTATGGATTTGATCTGTGGTTCAGGTAAATCGCCCAGATATGTTAATCCTCATTCACGCTGACGGTAATCTGGTAAGGTCGCAGGCCATCACGTCTTGAAACCGTCATCGTTTTCATAACAGATAAATCGAGCTTGTTTGTGGTCATTGTATGAGTGAGACTGTTGCGTCGATCTTTGGCATTCATGAATTCTCCTAAATCCGTGGCTTGGCTTGTTGTTGCAGTCCGCATCCATTTTTCCTGAGCCCGTCTCATTGCATTCCGCCGTTTTCTCATTCCTTCGTGGTTTTATTTTTCATACATTTTACGGTAGGCTTTGCATGTTAGGGTTTTGGGTTATGTTTAGATTTAAAGTTTTAAATCTTAATACTTTAATTTAAGTTTTATTTCTTTTAAATCATATAAAAAAAAAAAAAAATGTGATTTCCCCTTTTGAATTAGGATTTAGATTTTAGATCTTTTAATTATAGGTTAGCATAGATTATAGGTTAAATTTTAATTTAGTTTTCTTTATTTTTTTTGGGTTCAGGTTAGTTACGTATCTTAGATTTCAATTAGATTTTTAATGATATTTTACTTTTGGTTTGAGTTTGGTTATAAAAAATAAAAAATAAAAATTAAAAAGTGGCATTCAGTTTTTTTAATTGTTATTTTTAGGATTTTGATTTTTTAATTTTAGATTAACTTTACACTTTAGATTTAGGATTTTAATATAATTTTAATTAGTTTTCATTTTGTTTTTTATATTTTTAGATTTTTGTTAGATTTTTTTTCTTTTTTTTTTTTTTTTAAAATATAAAAAAAAAATATATATAAATAAAAAAGGAGGATTTAAAAAATTGCGGAAATATTATTTTGCCAGATTCAGTGGTTTTCACGATATATCTTTCATGTTGAGATTTGGAATCTTCAAGTTGGGATACGAATAGGATATCTGGTTAATGGTTTATAACTCGTGGTGGTTTGAAACATTCATCTTTTTTTTTAATTTTCAGTTGCTGGATATCGTTTTCATCATTCTAAGAGCATTGTGATTTCGCTGATTGCTGTTCATGGTCCATGTTTCTATATCATTTAAAAAGTAATCATTTAAACACTAACTCCACAAGGCACTGGTCTGCTAAATTAACCAAATCATCGCGTGCTTTTTTTTCGTATCTCGTGTCTCCCAACCAACTGGTCGACAGTTGGTCACATCTATCTCGCAGGGTCTACCCCCCTTAGCCGCGGGAGACAGGCTTAAACGGAGGGATCGGGGATCAGAGTGACAGCCCCCGGTCCGAGCGTTGTCGTGCCAATCTGCGCGACAACATTTTTGGCGCCGTTGCCGGGGATAGAGTTTTTCTGTCCTTGGTGTTTCAACGACTTTTAATCATTCATCACTTATCTTTCTATCATTCGTTTGAGCCGGCAGATTCAATATTTTGCATCTTTTCATCACGTATCAGCAGTACCTCTTGGGTTTGTTTCCTGTTTGGGTGGCGACTCCATTTTTCTTATTTTTCCCAGACAAGAAGCCTACCGCATATCTGTTTGTTGATTGCTTCTCGGATCTTAGAATCAGATTTGTTGTTCAAGTGGCGACTCCACTTCTTTCATCTTTTGATTTTCTTGAGCAAAGATCTAGTTCTATCATCCCTTATTGTTCATCATGGATTATTCGTTTAAACCATGTCGTTTTACTCACCGTCTCCATGATTTTCCGGAGGAGGCCCTTCCTGAATTGCCTATTTTTTCAGATGGTGATCCAATCGCTGCTAAAAGGCATATTGACTTGTTTATTCGCTTCATGATCATATATTGCAGACCCCCTCAGTTTCATCATGGTGATATCAAAATGCGTCTATTTGTCCTTTCTTTAGAAGATGATGCTTTGAATTGGTTTAACAATTTTCCTAAGGATTCTTTCTCTTCTTTGGTTGATATTATCAATGCTTTTGAAGATAGATATGGTTATCCAAACAGCTTGCCTTCTTCCTCCAAAATTGTGCAACAGAATGTAAGTAATTTGATAGGAGGTCCAGCTGAAAGATCCCAGGACGATTCTTCATGTCAAAATGTGTCATCCACCGAAAATATTGCAGATCAAGTTCATGATAGTGAAAAATCAGGGACAAATGACAATGAAAAAGAAGAGCAAAAGCAAATTATACGAGATCTAATGATGCTGGTAAGAAATATGGAAATCAATCAAACTAATTATGTCAATGATGTGAAAACTTTATGCACTCACCTAGAGAAACGTAATAGAGAGATTGAGGTCACGCAAAACCAGCATGCTAAGGAAATTGAGGTCATAAAAACTAATTATGAAACAGAAATTAGAATCATGCAAAGCAGGTTGTCGATCTTAGAGGAAAATATGGTGACCATGAAAGCTGATCATGATAGGGAAATTGACTCTATGCAAAACAAGCTATTAACCATGGATGAGGAAATGACCATCATGACGTTCAACCATAATAATCAAGTGGCTGACATGCAAGCAAACCATAAAGAAGAAATAAATTTTATACAGCATTGCTTGATGGACATAAAGGAAAAGAATGTTAAAGTAATAAAAGACATGCAAGAACACCATGCCAGACAAATCAGTGATATAAAGGTTCAACATTCTAGTCAGATGGATGCCATTAGAATACAAGTTCAAAGGTTTCAGCAATTGGAAGATAAGAGAAACCAGCGAACATCAACAGATCAGGGGCCTTCTCATTTGCTGCAACAAGATTCATCTTATTATTGGGAGGTTGTTGATTCGATTGAAAGACGGTTGATTGAGGGTGATCCAGACAGACTTAAGAATGATAGAGATCAGATGCAAGATGAAGAAAGACATAGCATGCATATCTTACATACTTCATCTGATAGCTTTGAAACAGAAAGTACCAGGTCATCAGTAATTCAACCTGCCAGAAAGAAAAAGCGTAAGAGAAAGAAGATGAGACGAAGATTTGATACATCAGACGGCCGTGAGCAGCTTGATTTTCGGATAGGAAAAAGTCCTACCATATGCAAAATTGGACATGGCACATCCGACAAGCAGCCCACAGATTTGCCTGAAAGCAGGCAAATGCTCAGTATGCACTATATTGAAAACATCTGATGCCGTAGGGCATCCTTTGTATCGTATTTCTAACCCTACTCCTTGTTTTTTCCGCATCTTCGTTTCTGTTTTAGATAGTTAATAAATGAAGAGCTTTTATCTTTATTGTGCTTAACGTATATGCTGATTTTTGGATGGACGCTACTTATTTTTGTGTTGTATGGATGCAGATTCTGGATTCTCACATTCCTGCAAGCAGCAACGTGTCCCCAAGTAGAGCCAGATGTTGACCCCTACTGGTCAACTACCCATGCAGTGCACCCCGTTTTTCTTGACAGAAAGAAGCAGCACCTGATCAGCATGTCCATGCCATCCTGCCATCATCAGCAGCTTGATCTTTTTGATTTTAAACCCAGTCTGCATGTATTAATTGTAAATAATCTTAGCAGACATGAGTCATGTATGTAATTTGCCTAGGTGGACCTAACTTTCTGATGATAATCTACGTCCCGGAAGGTTTTTTGTCTCACCGATCCACGGATCGGCAGAATTTTCCTTCAAACCTGACCCCAAAGCCGGGATTGATTTTGTCATTAGAACTTTAGGAGAATCCTAGTGTGTTGATCTGCTAGATTATCGTTGTGTCGCAGAACTGGGTGTATTGTGAGGGTCTGTATTAAATGGGTTCATCCCTTTGAGATGTAAATTGTAAAAATCATGATGAAATGTGTCTTGAGGGTTGAAAAAGTTGTAAATCCCCTCATGAGTCCTAGGTCCTAGGTCTTAGGTGATGTTTCCAACGGCTTAGTTCAGTGATCCATTTTAAAATGAATTAAAAAATTAAAAAATGAATAAAAATAATAAAAAATTAAAAAAAAATGAAGCAAAAACCCTAACTAATAAAATAATAATATTTTAAGTTAATAAATCGACGGATGAGATCAAGAGATGTCTTGATCCTCATCAGCGGTTGAGATCATTTCTACATGGATCACTGAACTAGCTGTTAGGATCATTTCCTTTATATAGGGTCTTAGTGGGTCATTTCAAGTCATTCGATCTGTGAGTCAAAGACTGAAGAAGCTCTCTTATAAATTTGTTTCTGGTTAATAAAGAAGACTTTGGGGTCCATATCTTGCTGGTGTTACTCTCTTGAAATGCTGTGAGATTGTTTTGATTTTCTGCATATGTTATTTTCAGCTGTTAATAATAGCTTTTGTAGAGTATTGTGGGTACAGGTATCTTGCTCACTTGCTAGGGCTTGGGTGCTGTTAGGGTTTCTGAAGTAATGGCAGGTATCTCCATTACTTCCTGAGATCTAGCAGCATTCTTGCCCTCTTTATTGATGGTAGTTTCTGAGCTGTGCAGAAAAACCCTTGCTGAAGAAGATTTGGTGGGCGTTAGGGGAAGTTCTCGGCTGAACCAGCCAACTCCCACAAGCATTTTTTTGCTGAGCCCAGTGGATTTGATCTTGGGTCTATCATTCGGTTTTATTTTCTGATCTGCATGAGAGAATTTCTGAAGTTTTTTCACAGTGACAATCTGAAATTTCTTTTCTTTAAAATTTTCCTGTTCTTATCGCTAAATCTGGCTGTGAAGGGGCCAAATCTGTAAATTTATTAGCTGTCTTAGGGTTTAAATTTTTTCTGTTCTAGGGTTTTAGATTTTGCTTTATGCAGTTTTGATTTGGGTTTTGTCGTTTTTTGCAGCACTGCCGTCAAGGTTTATACGCTGTCACACTGTGCATAAGCAACAGATTCTAACGAAAGGCATTTTCTGGTTTGCTGGTTTATACATGCACAAACACACAGAGATCCGCCAGCAGCTCCAACATTTCATAATCCACGTCAATCTTCTGCAATCGTTAAAAGCCCAGAGGTTATATGTTAGCAGGCCGCATGCCCCTTCTGTCCATCGAAAATCTGCATAAGTTTCATTTGTCGGCCGACTGGAACTGGAAAACGCATCTTCGATTCATGCACAGCAACTTTAATATCCGGTGGCCAGCGTGAAATAAGCTCCAGAAATCCTGTGGCTTCATTCTTCCAGCCTGCAGCAAGATCTGTCGTCCTATCTCCATCCACAGTATACCTGCATTCTTTCCCACTCAGTTTCTGCCATACGCATGACCCCTCTGCCTGCTATCGATTTGTCATTTGTTATTCCGCAGCTGCTCTCACCGCCTCACATCGACCTCTTCCTCCCTTTCATGCTGTCGGCAGACTTACATTCCCACGCCGTCACCTGCAGAAATCCCGATTCATCTTTTATGAGCCCAGGTTTATTCAACAAAATTTTTAGCGAGATTGTGTAAGTCAAGTGGTGTTCTGCGTCTTCATCATCGAACTCTTGATCTTTACAGGCATCGTTTTCTTTGAAGGCACTTGCGTGGGCATCAAATCCTACTCACGCCGGCAACTGGTATGGATTTGATCTGTGGTTCAGGTAAATCGCCCAGATATGTTAATCCTCATTCACGCTGACGGTAATCTGGTAAGGTCGCAGGCCATCACGTCTTGAAACCGTCATCGTTTTCATAACAGATAAATCGAGCTTGTTTGTGGTCATTGTATGAGTGAGACTGTTGCGTCGATCTTTGGCATTCATGAATTCTCCTAAATCCGTGGCTTGGCTTGTTGTTGCAGTCCGCATCCATTTTTCCTGAGCCCGTCTCATTGCATTCCGCCGTTTTCTCATTCCTTCGTGGTTTTATTTTTCATACATTTTACGGTAGGCTTTGCATGTTAGGGTTTTGGGTTATGTTTAGATTTAAAGTTTTAAATCTTAATACTTTAATTTAAGTTTTATTTCTTTTAAATCATATAAAAAAAAAAAAATGCGATTTCCCCTTTTGAATTAGGATTTAGATTTTAGATCTTTTAATTATAGGTTAGCATAGATTATAGGTTAAATTTTAATTTAGTTTTCTTTATTTTTTTTGGGTTCAGGTTAGTTACGTATCTTAGATTTCAATTAGATTTTTAATGATATTTTACTTTTGGTTTGAGTTTGGTTATAAAAAATAAAAATTAAAAATTAAAAAGTGGCATTCAGTTTTTTTAATTGTTATTTTTAGGATTTTGATTTTTTAATTTTAGATTAACTTTACACTTTAGATTTAGGATTTTAATATAATTTTAATTAGTTTTCATTTTGTTTTTTATATTTTTAGATTTTTGTTAGATTTTTTTTCTTTTTTTTTTTTTTAAAATATAAAAAAAAATATATATAAATAAAAAAGGAGGATTTAAAAAATTGCGGAAATATTATTTTGCCAGATTCAGTGGTTTTCACGATATATCTTTCATGTTGAGATTTGGAATCTTCAAGTTGGGATACGAATAGGATATCTGGTTAATGGTTTATAACTCGTGGTGGTTTGAAACATTCATCTTTTTTTTAAATTTTCAGTTGCTGGATATCGTTTTCATCATTCTAAGAGCATTGTGATTTAGCTGATTGCTGTTCATGGTCCATGTTTCTATATCATTTAAAAAGTAATCATTTAAACACTAACTCCACAAGGCACTGGTCTGCTAAATTAACCAAATCATCGCGTGCTTTTTTTTCGTATCTCGTGTCTCCCAACCAACTGGTCGACAGTTGGTCACATCTATCTCGCAGGGTCTACCCCCCTTAGCCGCGGGAGACAGGCTTAAACGGAGGGATCGGGGATCAGAGTGACAGCCCCCGGTCCGAGCGTTGTCGTGCCAATCTGCGCGACAACAACCTTCTAGGAAAATTCTTGTCTTGGGTTCCCAACCCTCAAAGAATATCAGTCCTCTTGCCTACTCTTATCTTGGATGCCCTACACATCCTCAAAGAGCATCGGATGCCAGATGATTACCCAATCCTCCATTCTTTCTTCCCAAGTGAAGACAAGAATGTTGTGTCTATCTCTCCCTCTCAGCTAGGGAAGATATTCCCATTCCTTATAAAGGAATGTACCCAAGCTTCCTCTGACCAGGGACTTGCCCAAGCTCCCTCTTAATCAGGGACTTGTCAAAGCTCCCTCTTCAACTAGGGACTCTCCTTTTCATCAACAACTTCTTCTGTGGGTCCTTCAGCTACTTGATCAATTTCTTTCCTTGATGTCATGAAATTTAGTCGAGCTTCTTCTTTGTAGGGCATCAGTCATCAATCATTATCCTTCTAGGTTTGTCATGTCATTCCTTTCTTCATGGAAAGTGGCCTTCTTGACACATATCTGGGACCTTCATCATCTAGCTACTTCTTCATCATGTTTATTTCAAGAATTTCCATCCACCACAAGAATGCTAGTTGTACTTGCACTTACAACTCTTGTTCCAGTAGCCTTGCATGAATCCATCCAGATATTATTCAAGAAATTGAAACATAACATTAAATCAAATAGTACCATACGAGGTGGCCTTCCATCATGACATCTTGTTGGCTTGAATCATCAGCATCCTGTTGTTGGACACAGATTGTCATTGATGTCAATATGGCAATATTCAAAAGGAGGAGACAGAGCAAAAGGAGCCAAGAGGAGCGGACCAAGCCAGAGGAGCCACATATATCGGAGGAGTGCCAGAGCAAGAGGAGCCATATCGAAGGAGTGTCAGAGCAAGAGGAGCCATCGGAGGAGCTACAGGAGCAAACAGAGTGGACCAAGAGGAGCAGATGGAGCAAGAGAGGAGCAATATATATGGAGCAAATGGAGAAAATGGACCGAGAGGAACAGATGGAGCAAGAGGAGCCAAGAGGAGCCATATATATATTACAAACAAATAGGGCCATCGGAGTCATATGATTGAAGCCTTGGGAGTCATTTCTTTTTTTATACAGACTCCTTAAATCATTTTACAAGTGCTATATCGAATATCTCTGTTTACACAGAGAATTCAAAATATTTCCCCTTAGGTGGGATAGTGGCGGAGTTGAAAGAATATTAATTTTGGTCCAGACCCATATCGGGTCCGGAAACCAAATATCGCGTCGGAGGAGAGGCCTCGAAACCGCCGAAGTGTATGCTCCGAAATCCCGGAGCCAAAGTATTATGAAGTACAGCGGATAAGGATTTCGGGTCCGAAATCAATATCGCATCGGAGGAGTGGAGCCTTTCGCAATCACCGAAGTGTATGCTCCAACAGACCGGAGCCGAACCATTATAAAGGGGAGGTAATATCGGGTCCGCAAAGGCCTTTGGGACTGTTAAGTGTAAGCTCCGACTATCCGGAGCCGAAATATTATAAAACAGAGCCTAAAGGAGCATCGGGTCCGCAGACCCATTACATTGCAAATCTGCCGATAGGGAACTGCCGATAGGCCGGACCCGAAATCTCTTTAGAAGGGAGCTTAAAGGAGTGTCGGGTCCGCAGACCCTTTGTGTTACAAAGTCGCCGAGGTGAACTCGCTGAATTGACGGAGCCAAAATTTGAATAGGCTGGATCATAAAAGGGTGTCGGGTCCGTCGCATCGGAGGAGGTTGTTCTATTGTTTACAGCGAACGCCGATGTTCATCGGACCCGAAACAATATTAAAGGGAATCTAAAGAGCATCGGGTCCGCTCCTCATCAGAGGTCGGAGTAAAGGGATTTATTGTGATCGCCGAAATCCGGACTCGCCGATAACTATAAAGGCGGGCGGATAAGATTTGAAATCCGCGAATGATCATTTGAGCGGATTTACATGGGTTCCTGTGTAGTAATGTATATGTGACCGAAATCTTTATAAAGGGGTTTTATAATGTTTCCCATATATTATATGTGGTTGCGGGTTTAAGCCTTAAGACATATATTGAAACGCTTGTGTTGATTGTATGTGTGGACACGGTTGGGCAGTGGCTTCCGATAGACATAAAAGCGGCAATAAAAGGGTAGCTCTGATTCTATAAGTGTGGCGGGTTGATTAAAGCGCTCGGTGATGGTTGATTAAAAGGCTCGGTTGGTGGCTTCCGATGGTTGATTAAAACGCTCGGGTGGTGGCTTCCGATGGGTGATTAAACGCCTCCGATAAAGCCTGTAAGAAAAAATAAAGAAAGCAAAGAAATGGAAGCCGAAGTGTCAAGCGATCAAGTGAGGAGGAAGCCAAAGAGCCAGCACGTAAGAGGAAACGAATGGACAGGGGCATGGAGCATATAAAAGCAGCAAAAACAGAGAACTGTGTTGTCGTTGGTGGATGGCATAACTTGAGCATGAGATAGTGGAAGCAGCAGAAGAAAAGGGGGCAGCAGAAGCAGTGGAAGCTGAAAAGAGCGCAGCAGCACACCAGTGTATACCAAAGAGGTTGGAGCCTCAGAATTGAAAAGGATTGAAGTCCTTGGGAGTTGGTGCTCCTAAGTCCAAGATTGGTGTCTTGGCAAAATAGAGTTGGTGCTCAGGAGGTTAGAGCCTCACCAAAGTCCAAGTTGGAGCTTGGCAACCAATTGTGACATTCTATTTATTGTATTTATTTTACTGCACAGTTATATTAATAAAAGCATTTATTCCTGATGTTCATTTTGTGTTCTGAACATACATGTTTTAACTAGTAAAACAATAGTGAGAAAAAGAAATACTGATTCACCCCCCTCTTAGTATTTCCAACAATTGGTATCAGAGCCAAGTTTCTTCATTCTAGCCTAACAGCTTGAAGAAGGATCAGCAACCATGATGAGAAATCATGAAGCATCAGGAAAACCTCCTCTGTTCGATGGCACTAACTTTGGTTTTTGGAAGAAAAGAATGACTTACTATTTAATGTCCCTTGGACCTGAAGTCTGGCATTTTTGTCAAACTGAATACCAAGCGACTTCCACTCTTCCAACAGACCAAGACGAGAGGAAAGCCTACATTGCAAATGCAAAGGCCATGAACTCCATCACTAGTGGAATCACTGATTCCGAGTTTACAAAAATCATGCACTGTAACTCTGCCAAAGAAATGTGGGAGAAGCTAGTTAGCTTGTACGATGGAGACTCAAAAGTCAAAAAGGCAAAGCTTCAAACTCACAGAAGACAATTTGAAAGTTTGAAGATGGAAGAGGAAGAAGATATTGCAGCATACCTCCTCCGAGTAGCTGAAGTGGTAAATTCCCTGAAAGGATTGGACGAAAAGGTTGAAGAAAGTACTATTGTACAAAAGGTATTAAGGTCCCTTCCAGACAGATTTGACTCCAAAATAAGTGCTATAGAAGAATCAAAGGATCTTGACACCCTCAAAATGGATGAACTCCATGGAATTCTCACTGCCTATGAAATGAGGAAAGGTGGACCTAGCTCCAAAGATGCAGCATTCAAGGCCTCAAAGTCAAAGAAAGGGAAAGAAAGGAATGACTGTAGTGATGAGTCAGATGTGGAATCTGAATTGGCTCAATATGTACGAAAGCTGAAGAGAGGATCTAAGCTTAAAGGCAAGTATCCTCTTATCTGTTTTAAATGTGGTAAAATAGGTCACTATGCAGCAAAATGTCCTCATAAACATGACAGTGATGATGAAAGAAATTCTAAAAGAATGACATACAAAAAGAAAGGGTTCAATAAGAAAAACCTTCTCTCCAAGCAAGATGAGTCTGATGAGGATGAGTTTATGGTCATCAAAAAGAAATCAGATGAGGAAAGCGATCATGATGAAAGCCGAGAAGCATTATTCATGGCACTCATAGATGATGATGACTCGGAGCAAGAAGGAAATGTGGATGAACTGTTAATAAGTGCCATTGAAGAGAACGAGAAACTACAGAACAAAATTATCTCTCTCAAAGTGGAAAACGAGGAAATAAGAAGGAGAGAAGATCTCTTGGAAACAAAGCTTAAGGAAAAAGAAGAGACTTGTGAAGAACGTGAGGCCGAAGTAGTATCTCTGAGAAAGGAGTTGGAGCAAATTAAAAAGGGCTGTAAAAGCTCTCAAATACTTGATACTATTCTGAAAAATCAAAAACCTCAACATGATAAGTCTGGAATAGGTTTCAAGGGAGAATCCTCAAGCACTAAGAATAGTGCGAAAAGCTATGCCGATGCACTTTCCTGCAACCCAAAAGATGAAAAAGTATCATATCAAAAGTGCATCCCAGATTCCAAGAATCAAGAAAGAGTTATTCCAAAGAAGAATGTGGAGTCGAATCATGGACACTACAGCAAATACAAACTTGTACTTCACCAAGGGCCCATCAAAAATCCAAAGGACGAGGGAGGAGTAATTCTCAGAAAGGAAGGCGAATTAAACCGTGGTTGCTTCAAAACCATATTTCTTGGACACTGTTTTCACTGTAAAAACTTCGGTCACCAAGCTAGACACTGCATGGCTCGCAGAAGTGAAAAGACAACGCAAAAGGACCGAGTAATCAACTCATATGCTCCCAAAAGACAGGGACAAATCAAAACCTTCAATTCATTCGATCCCTTGACTAAATTTGATCTGACTTGCTCTTTTTGCTACAATAATGGACACTATGAACAAAACTGCCCACTCAAAGGAAGAAAGACGAGTAGCAAGATCTCTGCAATGGACAAATGTGGCCTGGCTCTATTTGCGCAAAATAATGGAAACCAGTGGTTTGTGGATAGTGGGTGCTCCAAACACATGACAGGAGACAGAAGGAAATTTATCTCACTGAGCAAAAAGGAAGGGAATGTGTCCTTTGGAAGCGGAACTGGCAAAATTGCAGGAAGAGGAACAGTTACTCTGATCAATGGAAAAGGAAAAGCTCAAGATGCTCTGCTGGTTGACGGACTCAAACACAACCTTCTGAGTGTCAGCCAAATTTGTGATCAAGGACATAAGGTTGTCTTCAACACCAAAGACTGTGAAATAAGGAACTCTGTCTCTGGAAAACTTGTGGCAAAAGGAGTAAGAACACCAGACAATATTTACGTTCTGAACAAGATTCAAGAAAACAAATGCTACTTGAGTCAGGCAGATGAGAGTTGGTTGTGGCACAAGAGACTTGGACATACCAGCGTCGAAAATCTGGTCAATATCAGCGAAATCAAAGCTATACAAGACATCCCAAGGCTGTCCAAACCAAATCAAGCAGTGTGTGGTCCATGTCAACATGGAAAACAGACCAGAACCAGCCACAAGACAAAGGAACACTATACATCAAAGCCCTTGGAAATCATACATGCTGATGTGTGTGGGCCAACTAGAAATCAAGCACTCCAAGGAGAAAGGTACTTTGTATTATTTGTTGATGATTATACTAGAATGATGTGGATATATTTCATAAAGTATAAATCTGAAACTTTTGAGTGTTTTAAGAATCTAAAAGCCCTTGTAGAAAATGAAAAAGATTCAAAAATTAAGTGTCTCAGAACAGACAGAGGAGGAGAATTCACATCAAACGAGTTCAGAGAGTTCTGCAATATTCATGGAATTAAAAGGGAATACTCGGTTGCCAGAACACCTCAGCAAAATGGGGTAGTTGAAAGACGAAACTGAATTGTCCAAGAAATGGCAAGAACCATGCTGTTAGCAGCAGATCTACAACCTAAATTCTGGAGGGAAGCAGTAGGGACAGCTGTCTATACATTGAATCGGACTCAATTGAGACCAAATTGTGACAAAACTCCTTATGAGCTATGGAAAGGGAGACCTGCTTCGGTGAAGTATTTCAAAATATTTGGAAGCAAGTGCTTCATAAAAATAAATGATGGTTCACCTGGAAAATTTGATTCTCGGGTTGATGAGGGGATATTTCTTGGATATTCACCACGGAGCAAGGCTTACAAGTGCTACAATTTTCGACTGAAGAAAATAGTGGAAAGCATCGATGTAAAGGTTGATGAAGATCTTCCAGAAAAGGAAATTGAAGAACCAGAAGATGACTTTCTCATTGAAGAAGAAGAACCTAAAGAAGAAGAGATAGATGATGAAGAAGAAGAAGAGGAAAGAGAACCACCTCATACCCCTTCAAAGATGAAGTATGTAGAAAGATATAATCCAGAAGAACAAATCATTGGCGATAAAGATGAAGGTGTGCAGACCAGAAGAAGGATAACCACCTCACCCAAGAGAAAAGCCATTGCCCTCCTATCTATGATAGAACCAGAAACATTCACAGAAGCAAGTAAGGATCCTCATTGGGTAAAAGCAATGGAAGACTGTGCACCCATGAGCACCCCCATGACCACAAACTGCAAACTGAGCAAAGATGATGACTCCCCTCTAGTAGATGCAACTCATTACAGGTCAATGATTGGAGCCCTCCTATACTTAACAGCTACACGACCTGGCATAATGCAAGCAGTAGGAATGGTGGGAAGATTTCAATCGGCTCCCAAACAATCCCATTTATTAGCCGTAAAAAGAATCCTCAAATATCTGAAGGGAACTTCAGATTTCGGTCTTTGGTACCCAAGGAGCTCAACACTGACTGTAACTGCATACACCGATGTTGATTGGGCTAGAAATATAGATGATCGGAAAAGTACTAGTGGAAATGCATTCTTCCTATGAGACTGTTTGGTATCATGGCTCAGCAAAAAACAGTCATCCATATCATTATCCACAACCGAAGCCGAGTATATTGCTACAGCAAATTGTTGTACTCAGATACTATGGATGAAGGAAGCGCTAAAGGATGTCAACATATGTACAGATCAACCAATTACTGTTTATTGTGACAACACTAGTGCTATCAGTCTCAGCAAAAATCCAGTGATGCACTCAAGAACCAAACACATACCAATCAAGTATCATTTCCTCCGTGAGCAAGTAGCTGAACAAAACATCGCTCTGGAATATATCAGTACTAAGGAGCAGATAGCTGATATTTTCACAAAACCTCTTCCTCGAGAAGCATTCGAACATCTGCGACAAAAGATGGGGGTTATTTCTTTATCATCGCTCAAGTTTATTCATAAAGATGCAGCAGGACAGGGGGAGCAGCTTGACAGGGGGAGTTTGTATGCATTCCTTTGCCATTGATGTCAAAGGGGGAGAAGGCAGAAGAATATTGCCATCAATAACAAAGGGGGAGATTGTTGGACACAGATTGTCATTGATGTCAATATGGCAATATTCAAGAGGAGGAGACAGAGCAAAAGGAGCCAAGAGGAGCGGACCAAGCCAGAGGAGCCACATATATCGGAGGAGTGCCAGAGCAAGAGGAGCCATATCGAAGGAGTGTCAGAGCAAGAGGAGCCATCGGAGGAGCTACAGGAGCAAACAGAGTGGACCGAGAGGAGCAAATGGAGCAAGAGAGGAGCAATATATATGGAGCAAATGGAGAAAATGGACCGAGAGGAGCAGATGGAGCAAGAGGAGCCAAGAGGAGCCATATATATATTACAAACAAATAGGGCCATCGGAGTCATATGATTGAAGCCTTGGGAGTCATTTATTTTTTTATACAGACTCCTTAAATCATTTTACAAGTGCTATATCGAATATCTCTGTTTACACAGAGAATTCAAAATATTTCCCCTTAGGTGGGACAGTGGCGGAGTTGAAAGAATATTAATTTTGGTCCAGACCCATATCGGGTCCGGAAACCAAATATCGCATCGGAGGAGAGGCCTCGGAACCGCCGAAGTGTATGCTCCGAAATCCCGGAGCCGAAGTATTATGAAGTACAGCGGATAAGGATTTCGGGTCCGAAATCAATATCGCATCGGAGGAGTGGAGCCTTTCGCAATCACCGAAGTGTATGCTCCGACAGACCGGAGCCGAACCATTATAAAGGGGAGCATAAAGTAATATCGGGTCCGCAAAGGCCTTTGGGACTGTTAAGTGTAAGCTCCGACTGTCCGGAGCCGAAATATTATAAAACAGAGCCTAAAGGAGCATCGGGTCCGCAGACCCATTACATTGCAAATCTGCCGATAGGGAACTGCCGATAGGCCGGACCCGAAATCTCTTTAGAAGGGAGCTTAAAGGAGTGTCGGGTCCGCAGACCCTTTGTGTTACAAAGTCGCCGAGGTGAACTCGCCGAATTGACGGAGCCGAAATTTGAATAGGCTGGATCATAAAAGGGTGTCGGGTCCGTCGCATCGGAGGAGGCTGTTCTATTGTTTACAGCGAACGCCGATGTTCATCGGACCCGAAACAATATTAAAGGGAGTCTAAAGAGCATCGGGTCCGCTCCTCATCGGAGGTCGGAGTAAAGGGATTTATTGTGATCGCCGAAATCCGGACTCGCCGATAACTATAAAGGCGGGCGGATAAGATTTGAAATCCGCGAATGATCATTTGAGCGGATTTACATGGGTTCCTGTGTAGTAATGTATATGTGACCGAAATCTTTATAAAGGGGTTTTATAATGTTTCCCATATATTATATGTGGCTGCGGGTTTAAGCCTTAAGACATATATTGAAACGCTTGTGTTGATTGTATGTGTGGACACGGTTGGGCGGTGGCTTCCGATAGACATAAAAGCGGCAATAAAAGGGTGGCTCTGATTCTATAAGTGTGGCGGGTTGATTAAAGCGCTCGGTGATGGTTGATTAAAAGGCTCGGTTGGTGGCTTCCGATGGTTGATTAAAACGCTCGGGTGGTGGCTTCCGATGGGTGATTAAACGCCTCCGATAAAGCCTGTAAGAAAAAATAAAGAAAGCAAAGAAATGGAAGCCGAAGTGTCAAGCGATCAAGTGAGGAGGAAGCCAAAGAGCCAGCACGTAAGAGGAAACGAATGGACAGGGGCATGGAGCATATAAAAGCAGCAAAAACAGAGAACTGTGTTGTCATTAGTGGATGGCATAACTTGAGCATGAGATAGTGCAAGCAGCAGAAGAAAAGGGGGCAGCAGAAGCAGTGGAAGCTGAAAAGAGCGCAGCAGCACACCAGTGTATACCAAAGAGGTTGGAGCCTCAAAATTGAAAAGGATTGAAGTCCTTGGGAGTTGGTGCTCCTAAGTCCAAGATTGGTGTCTTGGCAAAATAGAGTTGGTGCTCAGGAGGTTGGAGCCTCACCAAAGTCCAAGTTGGAGCTTGGAAACCAATTGTGACATTCTATTTATTGTATTTATTTTACTGCACAGTTATATTAATAAAAGCATTTATTCCTGCTGTTCATTTTGTGTTCTGAACATACATGTTTTAACTTGTAAAACAATAGTGAGAAAAAGAAATACTGATTCACCCCCCTCTCAGTATTTCCAACACCTGTATGTTCATATCTCCAAGGCCTTCCTAGGTGTCAAGGGTCCTTTGATCTTTTTCTTCCTTTATCAAAATACTCGTGCCTTCTTCCAGGAGATGTCTCATTAAATCTTTAAGATGTTGATTCCTAGTGTCCATGGTGTCCTTTTATCCCTGATCTCTTTACTCATATGTTTCTTTATAGGTTTCCTAGTCAATCACCTCATACTCCATATAAGCTCATTTCTCATGTTGACTTTTATTAGTGTGTGAACCATGCCTTCATGCATATCTTCAATGAAAGAGATCTACCATGTTCTTGACCATGCTACCAGAGCAATTTCCCATGCTCATTGATACAAATGATGACATGACTTTGACTGAAAACATAGATGCATAAATACCTCATCTTAGTTCTTTCCTTTATCATCACAACTTTCTTTTAGATTACCTCAATCTCCTTTGCTTTGCCACATCTTTCCTTGCCTACATATCATCCTTTCTTGAATCCCCATAGGTGGAATTCCTATTGAAGAAATTTCAACCCCCACTCCGGTTATCAGTTTTCCTTATCACTCCATGCATTTAGTTTTAAATCCAAGCATGATAAAAATTCTAAAATCTAGAAATGACAATAATTTTCTAAAAACAAAAATTTAGAGATTTCACCACTACTGAAATTGCAAAAATAAAACACAGCAAGATTATGACAGCCACACACAAAAAATAACACAGTGATTTTTGGTCAATGTGACCCTGGAAAAACCCCCTACAATTCTTGGGGAAAACCAGTTTGAGAGCTCTTCTTTATTTTTGAAAATGCTTTTACAGAGAAACTGAAATACACAGTAAAATTCCAGCTAACCACAAATTACAACTTATCTCAATTTCTGTGCTTGAACTCCACCTCGAAAATCGTGCCAATCGGCGAACAGCCAAAATAGAAATTTTTACAGCAATAAAACAACATTAAATGTTATACGGCCAGCCTCGAAAAATGTGCCCAGAACTTGTCCGTCTTCCTCAATTTCTGTGTCTTTCTCTTGCTATACGGTTTTTCCTTGGGATGCATGCCAATAAATGTTGTTGCCCAAATTTGTTGAAATGTCTTCTTGCTGCTCTCCTTCACTTCCTCACTGCTCAAAAATTTTCTCCTTGCTCTCTCTTCTCTTTCTCTCAAATGCTCATGAAAGAATGAATTGATCTTTTCCTCTTCTCTTCTCCTTTTATTCTCTAAATGACCTTTTGGGTTACCCTAAGATCTAATGGTTGAGATTCATTTAGATCTAGGGATGAGAATAAATGTGCATTTAATTCTCACTTTCTATTTTTTAACTCACCCACTTAAATAAAGACCCACTTAGCCTTTTATTTCCATAGTCACTTTTTCACTTTCTAATTCTTCATTCACTTTAATAAAGTCACCTTTAAAGTAGAATGTAACTTTACCACTTATAAAGTCACTTTTAAATTAGAATGTAACTTTACCACTTATAAAGTCACTTTTAAATTAAATTGACTTTACCACTTATAAAGTCACTTTAGGAGAAAAGTAAGACACTTTTCCCTAGGCGAAAGATCAAAGCCTTAGGGAACCACTTGTCCTCTGGTACCCAAATTTTAACACTCCCTCTTACCGAGGAAAGTGTTCCTCACCACTCCCATCTTGTCTCTGAAGTATACATGCTTGCCCCGTGGTAAGGCTTTGGTGAAAATGTCCGCTACCTTCTCATTTGTAGAAATGTACTCAAGCTTGACAGCTCCCTTTTGGACATAGTCTCTAATGAAGTGATACTTGATCTCAATATGTTTTGACCTGTCATGAAAAACTGGATTCTCCGTGAGTTTTATGCAACTCTGATTATCACAGTAAATTACTGAAGGTCTCAATGCCTGACCAAATAGACCAAACAACATCTTGCGAAGCCATATGGCCTCACAACTAGCCAAACTAGCAGCCATATACTCTGCCTCAGCTAAGCTCAATGCAACTGACTATTGTTTCTGGCTAATCCATGACACAACTACCGAACCCAACCCAAAACAACACCCGGAAGTACTCTTCCTATCTGAAGCACAATCTGCCCAATATGAATCCGTGTACCCTGCCAATCTCACTCCATCACCTTGTCTATAATCCAAACCAAAATCCACAATCCCCTGCAAGTAACGAAGAATGTGTTTTGTAGCTACCCAATGCACTCTCCTGGGCTCACACATGAACTGACTCATAGTGTTAACTGCAAAACATATATCTGGTCGAGTGTTGACCAAATACATCAAACAACCAATCAACTGTCTATATAGAGTAGGATCCACCAACCCGGAATCAGAAGCATGAAGCTTCTTCCAGTTAGTGATCATAGGTGTAGACATGGGTTCGCAATTCTCCATGTGAAATCTGCTAAGAATATCCAAAATGTACTTCCCTTGTCCCAGGAAGAAATGCCCCTCCTCCTGCCACACCTCCAATCCCAAAAAATAATGCATCAAGCCGATATCCTTCATCTCAAACTCTGAAGCAAGATCTCTCTTGCAACCCTCAATGAGTCTCTCTGCACCAGTGATGATCAAGTCATCAACATACAACACCAAAATGAGAAACTCCTCACCCACCACAATGAAGTAGAGGTTCAGATCAGCCTCACTCTATGTGAAACCCAACTGCTGCAAGTATGTATCAATCCTCGAGTACCAAGCTCTAGGAGCTTGCTTCATGCCATAGAGTGCCTTTTTCAATCTGCATACATGGGACTCCTTCCCATGCACCTCAAATCCCTGCAGCTGCTCAATATAAACCTCCTCCTGAATGAAGCCATTTGGTGGATCTTCCAACCCATCTCTGCTGCAATCGATATAATGGAGCGAATAGATGTATACCAAGCTACGGGAGCGAAGGTCTCCTCATAGTCAACTCCCTCTACCTGTGAGAACCCTCTCGCCACAAATCGAGCCTTGAACTTCTCGATGTTGCCATCTGCAGCATGATTTATCTTATAGAGCCATCTGAAAGTAACAACTAATTTACCTTCAGGCCTCAGCACTACCTCCCAAACATCGTTCTTCATAATAGAAGAATACTCCTCCATCATGGCCTCTCTCCAGACCTGCTGGCTGGCTGCCTCCTCATAACTAGAAGGCTCGGAGTCAACAATGCTTGTTACCAATGCCATGTAACTACAGAACCGCTCAGGTGGTTTACTCTCTCTAACCTATCTCTTTGGCCCAGCAACTGATGTGGCCTCGCGTAAGGTATCTTGAAGCCACTTGGGCTTCCTCTTCCCTGAGCATACTTCTCCCACCGGAGTGAAAGAATCCTCATCATCATCAGAAGCCTGAACTCCTAAAGGCTTGTCAACTGACCTCATGCCTGAACCTGTGCTTGTAGATGTTGAAGTACCATGCGAACTGTCCATTAGTGGACTACCTTGTGAACTGCTCTGCGGACTGCCCTGCATGCTGCCTGAAGAACCACCCACCTGACTCTAAGAGCCACTGCTCACTGATGGACCTGACACTGTAATTGACGTACCTCCTGATCCCTGACCACTAGATCCCTGTGACTGACTCAGCTACTCTTGAGGGTCTGGTGACTCTGGATACTCTAACTCCAGTGACCTCCTAAAAGCTCTCTCCTCCTCGAACTTCACATGTCGCCTGACAACCACTTTCCTCTGCGCAGGGATAGAAATCCAATAAGCTTTCAAGGTCTCGCTATAACCCACAAAGATGCCCTTGTCTGCAGTGGGCTCTAGCTTGGTCCTGTTCTCCTTGGGGGCATAGGAATATGTAAGGCACCCAAAGATACGAAAGTGCCCAACATCAGGCTTCTTCCCAGAAAAAAGCCTCCTCCCGAGTCACATTCCCCAAGGCATGATGTGGACTCCTATTCTGCAAGTACACAACAATGTTGTAGGCCTCTGCCCACAAAAATAAAGGTAACCCTTGATCATGAAGCATGGCTTTGGTAGCCCCTGCAATGGATCTGTTCTTCCTCTCTGCAACCCCATTCTATTGGGGGTAGTAAGGAACTGTGAACTCCCTTCTAATGCCTGCCTCGACACAAAATCAACAAACTCACCAAGGGTATACTCCCCTCCATTGTCCGACCTGAGGACCTTGATCTTCCTACTTGTCTGGGTCTCCACAAGAGCTTTGAACTCTTGAAACCGCTTGAAGACCTCACTCTTGGTCTTCAAGAAATAAATCCAGGTCTTCCTGGAGTGGTCATCAATGAATAAAACATAGTACTCATAGCCACTCAATGATACATGAGACATCCAACCACTCACATCGGTATGTATCAAGTCAAGGATCCCAGTCGCTCTGCTGTCACTACTGGGAAAAGGGGATCTGGCAAACTTCCCCATAGCACATCCTCTGCATACATCAAGGTGATCAGAACTGAAATCTGGCACACCAGTGGTGATCTCCTGCAATGTACTCAAGGCCCCATGATACATGTGCCCCATCCTGCGGTGCCAAATCTCACACAACTCTGAACTGCTAGATCTGTTGTCGGTCCTGTCTCGGGTGCTGCTACTCAATGCCATCAGGGGCTGGAATGAGAACTTGTACACCTTGGCATGGCGCACACCAATCTCTCTAGCTGAAGAAGCTGGAGTTCCCCTAGGATATATAAGCACTTGCCCTCTCCTGAACAACACATCATACCCTCTATCCTCAAGTGCTGAGACGGATATCAGGTTCTTCTTCATTCCAGGCACATATAGAACATCTGACACTTTCAAGGGAGGTTTGGGTCCCCTATCAAATGTCAATGTCCCCACACCGACTGCTCTAACAATGATGTCATCACCAAGTACTACCTCCATATCAATATCACCCTCTGAAAGCTCTGAGAAGTACTCTCTGACTCCTGTCATGTGGCAGGAAGCGCCACTGTCAACATACCAAATGCTAGAAGATGCTCTGCTAGTAGCGGGGAATGCACACTCCCTCTAAACCTGTATGGCAGGTGATCCTGCACTAGTGGCCTCACAAGCTATGAACCCAAACTCCCGATCAAATCTCTCTAAGAAGCTCTCTATCTCTGCAGAAGCTGCCATGGGTTTGTCTTTCCCTTTCTTGTTCTTCTTCTCCGGACACACAACAGCATAGTGTCCCAACTTTTGACAATTCCAACATTTGACTTTGGAATAGTCGTTCTCCTTGTTTTGTTGCTTGCCTTTACCTTTGGTTTTGCCTCCACTGCCGAAAATTTGCTTCTTTGCTCTGCCCTTCTTGCCTCTTGCTAACAATGCCACATTGTCATCCTCCTCCACCTGTTTGGCTGCCCCAAGATGGTTCTTTCTGATCTCATTCTGAATGCAATCATCCCACAACCTCTCCCAATCGGGAAGGTTTTCTCATGCAACAATGCCATTCACAAAATTCTCCCAGCTCTTGGGAAGACCATTCAAAGCAATCTTCACCAACTCAGTGGGTGCAATGATTTCACCTACGGCTGCCAACTCATCTCTCACTGAAGTGATCTTTGTGAGGTCTGTTGTAACACTGTCCGTCTTAGCCATTTTAATGGCCTTCAATTTCTCCTTTAGGACCATTTTTCTGTTTTCATTTGAGCTCTGGTAAAGACTAGTCAAGGCTGTCCACATCTCATGTGCATAAGTCTTTCCTCTCACATGAAGAATGACATGGTTTTTGATTCTTTCCAGAATCAATCTTTTCGCCTTAGGATTCTATTTGTTAAACTCTGCCAACTGTACAGGGTCAGCAGGTACTACTACTGGGTTCTGTGTGGTATTTAGCATAATGCCCAAGACTTCTGCTTCCTCAAAGATGCTCTGGATTCTCTCCTTCCATGCACTGTAGTTGTTTTGCCCATCCAACTTTTCTCCAACTCTCAAACCCAAAGACATGTTTCACTGTCCTACCAAATTGAAATTTTCAAATCTGTGGTAAAGTTTTCTGTTTCTGTGTAAAAATCAGCTTGCTGTAATTTTCACTTTGTTGTCCCAAATTGCACTTTTCAGCCAACCAAGCTCTGATACCATGAAGAAATTCCAACCCCCACTCCGGTTATCAATTTTCCTTATCACTCCATGCATTTAGTTTTAAATCCAAGCATGATAAAAATTCTAAAATCTAAAAATGACAATAATTTTCTGAAAACACAAATTAGAGATCTCACAACTGCTAAAATTGCAAAAATAAAACACAGCAAAATTATGACAGCCACACACAGAAAATAACACAGTGATTTTTTGTCAATGTGACCCTAGAAAAACCCCCTACAACTCTTGGGGAAAACCAGTTTGAGAGCTCTTCTTTATATCTGAAAATTCTTTTACAGAGAAACTGAAATACACAGTAAAATTCCAGCAACCACAAATTACAACTTATCTCGACTTCCATGCTTGAACTCCACCTCGAAAAATCTTGCCAATCAGCGAACAGCCAAAATAGAAATTTTTACAGCAATAAAATAGCATTAAATGTTGTACGGCCAACCTCGAAAAATGTGCCCAAAACTTGTTGTCCCTCTTCCTTGATTTATGTGCCTTTCTCCTGCTATACGGTTTTTCCTTGGGATGTGTGCCAATAAATGTTGCTGCCCAGATTTGCTGAAATGTCTTCTTGCTGCTCTCCTTCACTTCCTCACTACTCAAAAATTTTCTCCTTGCTCTCTCTTCTCTTTCTCTCAAATGCTCATGAAAAAATGAATTGATCTTTTCCTCTTCTCTTCTCCTTTTATTCTCTAAATGACCTTTTGGGTTACCCTAAGATCTAATGGCTGAGATTCATTTAGATCTAGGGATGAAAATAAATGTGCATTTAATTCTCACTTTCTATTTTTTAACTCACCCACTTAAATAAAGACCCACTTAGCCTTTTATTTCCATAATCACTTTTTCACTTTCTAATTCTTCATTCACTTTAATAAAGTCACCTTTAAAGTAGAATGTAACTTTACCACTTATAAAGTCACTTTTAAATTAGAATGTAACTTTACCACTTATAAAGTCACTTTTAAATTAAATTGACTTTACCACTTATAAAGTCACTTTAGGAGAAAAGTACGACACTTTTCCCTAGGCCAAAGATCAAAGCCTTAGGGAACCACTTGTCCTTTGGTACCCAAATTTTAACACCTATTAGGACATTTGCCTTTCCTGAAAGTCATGAACCCTCTATTGAAGATTCCGCCGGAGAATCCTTGTAGCCCTCATCTTGCAAATGATCCTTTCTACTGATGATAGTGGCCTTCTAAGATGATTCTTCTTGATCATGATCATTTCCTTTATGCATTGTTGAGGTCATCTAATGGCTTCATCCTTTCTACATGAATATCTTGAGCTATCTCTACATAATGCTCATATATTCTTGAAGATCCCATTCTCATAAATCATCCATTCGATCCTACTGCTACATGTTTCTATGATACCCAAAACTTTAAAGAAGACTTATGTGAAGAAGTTGATCTCAATCATAGTAGAGATCCGAAGGGTCCTCCTTCTTCTGCTTCTTATCTTCTTCTTTCACTTCTTGGGTAATGTGGGCTTCTTCTCGTTTCCTCTTATTGTTGTCTTTCTTGAACTTAGTATAATGCCTTTTATAGTGGCCATATTCTTGGCAACCAAAGCATTGGACTTTGGACATATCTCTTTTACCCTTTCTTTGTGGACCAAACTTGCCAAATTTTCCTTTTCTCTTGGCCATAGCAGCAAATGCTTGCTCCTTCGATTCCACATCATCTTTGGCTTTGAGTCTGGTCTCCTCAATTTTGCATAGAGACCAAAGTTCATTCAACGGGGTAGCTTCCTTCTTGGCATATATACTTGATGTGAAGTTGCCCCATTCCTCAGGTAATACATTGAGCACCACAGTTGTCATTTCTCTGTCTTACATAACTTCTAGTTCTTCCAGCTGGTCTCTCATCTCAGAGACCTTCATAAAGTAGGGAGTTATTCCTTCTTCCTTTGATATCTTCATTTTATATAATTCATTACGCAATGATATCACTTCTCCAACTGTACTATGTTTCAAGTTTGGAAACATAAGGAATGAGAGGACCCTTGATGGGTTCTATCAAAATCCTTTGTGCCCTTGTTTCATCCTTATTATACTTTGCTAGGGCTTGAGTTTGTTCCTTAGCAGGAACAATGACACAGATCTTCCTTCAAGGTGCCTTGAGAGAGATTTGCTTGTTGATGAAAACTTCTCAATGTGTAGATCTGGAGACTTTCAATGATTGGCTTGGATCTGATCTTCCTTTGAAGATGATGAATCTTTGATGTAAACCCTTCTTGGATGAATCTTCTTATAGATGCCTTTAGATGGAAGGCCTTCTTCTATCTTTGTTCCCAAGACGGTAGTCCTTCTTGATGGATCTAGAAGAGGAGATAGTAATCCCCCTTGTCTTTGATGGATCTGTAACCCTGTAGTGTTCTAGCTAGGGTACTAGGCTAGACTATATTTAATATCGACCAGGGTGCATAAGCTTAGAGGCATGCGTCTAAAGTATATAGACATAAAGGATTGTTGGCTAAGTGATTATGATGTAGGTCACAAGGCTTCTTTACGGAAGGCTGGGATATGTCACCTATCATTCAAACACTCAGATTATCCTACTAATATACCTGATTACAATGCTTGTCATTAGATGTATTTACCAAATTAAACACTGAACCTAAGCACTGTGTATGACTGTAACAACGATCTTAATCTCCTTACAAAGATATTACCCAGAAAACCCTTGTTCAGTAGACACACAGCATTCAATGATATTTACACTATATCAAACTATATAGAGATCATAAATGAATTGTGAAACAAAAACAGAGTTTATGATGGTGCTTTTAAAAGACACACAGGGATCGAATCCCTTACAGGACGCACTTCCAGATCTCAGTGATGACTGTTGCATAACCATAAACGCAAACCAACCATAAGCGCAAACCATATACATTCAATGGAAATCAAAAGCTATGGAAATCGAAACCCAAGTAATTGTAACTGTTATGCAAACCATACAAAACCTATTGAAATCGAAATTGAATCAATACCACTGTGCAACCATACGATAACCGAAATGCAAATGAAATAAATGGACAGTATACCGATTGAACGCAGGGCCCGTCTGCGTTCCAGGGGTACACTGGCTTATAATCGACCGGCTACCAAATCAATGCACGAAACACACAAGTCGTAACTGTGAATAGGCCTCAGTATTAAACTTAAAAACTCTGTTCTGGAACGATTCAACGATTAAACATTAACCATTAACCGGACTGTATTTACATATGTATATCCACAGCCATGTCATTTCGACAATGAATGTACATTCGGCTGTTGCCGCTTTTATTACATCAAGCTTTTTCAAAATGTTTCTATCCTAAGTGTTTTCAAAAAGAACAAAAACTAAATAAAAATAGAACGAGCTGTTGTTGTTGCTTTTGTCTGCCAGTGTGCCATGCTTTGACCTGAGTTGACCGCGCATATAGGAGGATCGATTCGGCTGGGAGATAGGTGTTTGTCCATGCTTGGACATTCTGCTTTTCATCCATGCCTTTCGTTCTAGCCCAACTGTTGCGCCACATGTCAAACGATAAGCTTATTACAGGATGTTGGAACTTCTTGTAACCATTTCATCAAAAACTTCTAATTCTTCAACATAAAATCCCTAAATCAATTTCTATGCAATTTAATAACTATAAGACTATTAATAATCAATTTTCAAGGATTCTAAGGGATATATGATGAAAAGGAATGGACAAATGATATGTTTTTGAGGAGGAAAAAGGGGTCTTGGGATGATACCAACAAACCCTTTCTTGTAGATCTAATGCTTCAACCTTTGTGTGCCCTTGATTCTTGCTCCTAATGCTTCAATCTTTTGTGTTCTTGAGATGCCCTTCCTTGATGTGTCACCTTAACTCTGAAACCATGTTGAAGAATCTAGGGCATCTAGGTGAGAATGAAATTCTTCTATTGATGATAACTATTTCTAAGGTACTTTTACTTTTTCTTGTTAGCACAATCTTCACTTATTATTATTAGTGTGTATTCTCTTTACTTCATCAAACAGTTACCAAAACAAAAGAGACAAAAACACAAGATGTTGGCTCTCAACCAAGGCAAAACCTCTCTCTCCTAGAGAGGAAAACCCTTTTGCAAATTTCTCTTATTGAAGCTTCAATTGATAAATGCCAAACCCTAGACCCTTGACTTGTAGATCCTCCAAGCACAAGACACAATCTCTCTTTTGCAAATGCCTCCTTTTGCACTGCACCTTGATCTTTTCCCTCGCACTTCTTCCGGCAACTGATGGCACTTTCCTTTGCTCTTTTTCCGGCAACAACAGAAACCCTAGATCTCCTTGGAGACCTCTTCTTAGGTGTCTTCCTTTCCTTCTCTACCTCGCTTGGCAATCTTTCTTCTCCTTGATACTTGGGCTAAAGAATGAGGTTCTTCTTGAGGCATACTCCTGAGTTAGAGGTTGATCCTCTAACCCTACTACAGATCTGTTTTTTCCTCACACATGTGGCTAATTATGGCACAAGATTGTCCTTCTAGCACGCTCCCTTCCTTCGCTTGAGGTGGGACCCACTTCGCTTGATATGGAAGCCTATTTGAAGCCTATTTTTAGCCCAATCGAAACTTCTTGGAGGACTGCAATTTCTGACTTGTGGCAGCAGCAAAACACCCTCCTTTTCCTTCGCACGTGTGAATGAGATCAGCCAAAACAGAGATAACACTTGCCTTTTCTTGCCTTTCCTTCTTCACTTGCCCTTGCCCTAGAAGGCTTTTTCGTTCTATTTCGCACCTCTTTTTCGCTAAATTGCAGAGCTGGTCAAATTGGTTCTTGAATGAGAACAAGTTGCCCTATATATAATTATTGATCTTCCTCTTTTGGGCCGACTTGATCAACTAGTGAGACTGACTTCACTTTTGTGCACTAAAAATTCATTTTTGAGCCGATATGAAGGGGAGACTTGTCTTTGCTTTGGAGGATCACCTTTGACATATTTACAATGTAACTTGCCCTTAAATGGGTCTTTCATAATTATATTAACTCTTTGACTTTCCTATATCACTTCAACATGTGCTAGACCTATGAAATGAGCAAGAAACTCATTTTACAAATGACAAAAGTAATAATTCTTTTCTTTTACAAGTACAAAGATCAAAATTACATTTATGAAGACCGAACCTGGTTACACTTTCTTTAACATTCTCTTAGTTCTTCTTGAATTTTATTATGTCTTCTTTTATCTTTTAATCATCAAGCAACTATCAAAACATAGACATGAAAATTAATGACATAGGATGTAGGCTCTCAGCCAGGGCAAAACCCCTCCTTGAGGGGAAAACCCAAAAACTTCTTCTCTTCTTTAAGAACCAAATCAAATGAGACAAACAAGACCCTTTGACCAAGACCTTGACCCTCCTCCATCCATCGAGCCGGCATTCCATGAAAAACAAGTCAACTTCTAACTTATTTCTTCATGAGTCAACATAAGTCAGCTCTTCAGGATCTCGGTCCTCTTTTCCACACTGAGATCTTGTCCTGTACCCTCAGCCCCTGCGCCTCTGCTTTTCTACTTCAGACTGCACCCTCAGCCCTATACTTTTGTTCTTCTGCTACAAACTGCACCCTCAGCCCTATACCTTTGTTCTTCTGGTTCAGATTTATTCGCACATGTGATGGGAAGAGGGTAGAATTATAGTGTCTTTCTTTTGTTTGTATTCAATCTTTATTGCAAGTGTAAGGCCTTTATCTTAGCTTCTTCATACCTCTTATCTCTCTTAGAAATTGCAGATCGAAGTAGTTGAGTGAATCTCCTTGCAATAGGTCGAGTGCATGGGTATTTATAGTAGTTTGAGCCTCCTCTTGTAGGCTGACATGAAGGGCTAGAGGCCGACTTGATGGTGGAGGAATAGATGATTGAATTTACATAAAAAATAATTCATTTCTTCGATAAAAAATGCCCAATAAGCATCTAGACCATTATAGACTCATGACTTAATCCTTAGAAGCCTTCAATGGAGGCTTAGACCTAGAAATAGAATAATAAAGCATGAAACCCATGCTAATAAATAATATTCTTTTTATAATAAAATTATTTTTCTCTCTTTTTTACCAATACATTACATAATGACTCAGATTCAATTATGATGACCGATACTAGTTACATCTCTCAACACCAGCAAACTCGCACTCTCTCTGGCTAATCACACTACCTACCAGAATGCACATTTTCTGCTTCTGGAAATTCGCACAACCTCTGGGAACCCTTCCTTGCAAGTTGTCCTGCCTCCAGTAGCTGCTAGACCCACTCGCTATGCCTCTAGGAAATAGTTTTGTCACTGGCACACTGAAACAATGTCTCTCCTGGAACTCGCATTGGGTAAACTGGCTACTCACACTAGCTAAATACGGCCTCCTCCTCTACAAATAAATCAACCTCCTTCCTACCTCTGGAAATTGGAAATCACTGTGGAAATTTTCTACGGAAAAATTCCTCTCAAATCTCTATTGAAACCTAGTTGCTCGATGTCTCCTTAACTTCAACTACACCCTTGCTAAATCACTGCAACTGGGTAAGTTGAACTGCTCTTCATGTGCTTGTATCTTCTCCAAACCCCATCGACTTGCTCTTATAATCTTATGTTGAGAAACCAACAGCCATGATCACATCTCAATCGATGGCTAAGATCATCTTGACTCCATCAGCTCACTTTTCCAGAAGTCCCTAGAACAAAATCGATTTCCCTCAGTTAACCTGATTTAATTAACCAATTTTCTTAAGTTAGACTTAGGAATATTTAATTTTTGGCTAATTATCTAATTAAGGTGTTTCTAAGGCTTTTCTTGCGAAACCTTTCTTGGGTTTTGGAGATCTCGTGGTCTAGCTTCTTAGACACCATAGAGATTAGAACACTTGTCTGTTACTACCAAAAACTAACATCCAATCTTGGAAAAACGCACTTAGTGTTTTGCATCACCGTACCTTTGTCACAATTTTATACATATGTTCTAATGTTACACTTACGTACGTTTCTTTCTTTGTAATATTTTTGGCATTTTCTAGAGTTGTGTTGGCACTCCAACATTGTATTCATACTAGTTGTACTCTTCAGTCTCATTAACCTACTTTTGTGGTCATTTGTCGAACATTAATAAAATTATCTTATCTTATCTTCTTTGATGGGCGGGGCAAATGGAGGTAATCTCTCTAATGGTTTGAGAACATATGGCCTAGTGTATGGACTAGCATCTTCAAACAAATCTCAATAATATCGGATGGTCTCCCAAAGGGCGATGTTGAGGAGGAAATGCCTAAAGGTCGATACAACTAAAACATAGAAAGAACATAAGATCATGTGCCAGATGTTAAAATGCAAAATAATGGCAAGGGATGAACTATGAGTAAAAGCCAAGTTAGCTTGAACTCTAACCCCTCATGTGAGGCCATCACCCTACTCCCATGCATATATCAAAAAGAAAGGGACTTAATGAACACCTCAACCCCTGTGAGCAATGAACTTCCCATACTAGTTAATCAATGAAGTTTGCAAAACAAGCTAATCAAAGCAACGTAAAAGATGAAGTAAGGGGTGGAAAAAGCAGTGCCAAGGAAAGGGTAATGCATGTAATGCAAGTGATCCCTCTACAAGGTCACTCATGGATAAGAGTCAAGACCATGACACCACTTATGAAGTCCACTGCTTGACCATATCACTTATCACATTCACCTACCATTTGAAGCGTCAACCTAGGAACTACTCCTTCCCCTGGGACCTTTTCTTTCATTGTCCTTTGGAAGTACCTACTAGGAGTAGTTGATAACCCTCCATACTTAAATTTGGTAACTTGCATAAGGTCTTAAGCTAGTGTGAATTTTGAAAAAGATACCTAATGTGATCTACTCACATGGCTTGTGCATTAAATATGATTCACTATTTATGTCATATTGATTCTTGTATGCAATTTAGTTGATCTCAGTTGATTCCCTGAGCCATGTTTGATGATGTCACATGCCCCTTGAATTGATGATGGATGTTGGAGCCCTAATGATGACCATTGGACCATGAGGAGACTTGATACCATGCTAAGCACTCTCATTCAAATGTTGGACCATGGACATTGCACCTTGGAGTTAGGGAATTGCATGGATGGGCTAGACTTATCACTTGGAGAGGCCATGGAGCCCCTTGTCTTGTACCCATCTAATGGCATCAAGCCTTCCCTTCATGAGGATGGACAGAATGATGATAGCACACCTCTTTGGAGAGGTCACAAAGCCTTTTCCCTTTGTGACATTATCATGATGATGGAGGACATTGTGTATATGATGTGATGTCACACTTGATGAGGCACTAGATGATGAAGAAACACACCTTTTGATGATGTGTCATGCCTTTTGACGAGGAGACATGTCCTTTTGACGATCCATTGCACGTTTTGGGAGAAGACCTACCTCTTGGAGCATTTTTACCCTATTTTGGAGATGATGTCACCTTTGGCTTTTACACTCACACATGGCATTTTAGAGGGCATTTTTTATGTTTTAGCATTGTATTTCCATGTTAGAGGCATACTTGCAAATTAGCTTGAGACCTATCCACCTTGTATCATGGACATTTCATGTTTTAGGGACTTTTAGCCTAATTTGAGGTAAAGCACTCAATTGCCCTAGTATCAATAGCAGAGAGCTTAACTTCTTTGGATCATTGCACATTGTGGAGACACAATTTTTTCTTGATTACTAGTATTTTTCTCTAGTGCAATGTTGAATAGAGCAACCTCTTTGGAGGAATTGGTGATGTGGATTTTGCACTCTTTTCTTGGATAGATTATGGTGGAGCTTGGGTGAATGCATGATAAACTAGGTAAATGCACTTCTTTTGTCTTGGTTATTGTTTATGAATTATAGTGGTTGAATATTAAACAAGTATGCATAGTATTTTTATTATCATTATCACTTTTAGACAAAACCTTTCTTCCAAGTCTTTAAGGAAGGAGATAGTGGGCTCCTTTCCTTGTCTAATCCTTGAAGATTGATTGCCTTGATTTAAACGCCTTGATTTAAACCCTAGAGATAGTGAGTGTACTTACCCTGGTTCTTTAAATCTTGATCTACTCCATTTCCTCTAAATGTGTTGATTCTTGACTACCTTAGGTTGAGAAAGGCACTAGTCCTCTCTCTCTCATGGCAATCACATATACTTCAAAAATCATTTTTTAATTGTTTTAGGTTAAATTAGGGTTTACTTACAGCAAAATCTTCTATTTTCAGCATTTATTAGCTTGGATGTTATTGTCCTGTGGTTAGAATTTGCTTTGAAATATATTTGGATACATCAACCATCATTTAAAGTGGATTTTTCAGCCATGTTTTTGGGCTAACGTCTAGGGTTTTAATGCTGTTATATGCTCTTTTAACCACAAAAAAATTGTTGTAATTAACTCCTTTATTTACTATTATTACATCCTTTTATTTTACATTTTATTATCGTAGTTTCTGGGTCTAGTTTTGCTGCTGTTATAAACTAGTTTATGACTGCAATTTCTGATTTTTCATGCTAGTTTACTTCAGCCAAGTGTAATTCCTTGATTGTGTGTTTTTGGGGACCTTCACTGAGCCTATATTAGTTAAGCTAGCCTCTAGAGCAACCATAAGACCCTTTGAACTCAAATATGGAAATTACATTTAGATTCCACCTCAAGCCCTAATTGTATAATCTTATATCTTCGTGGTAATCATTGTAGAATCCTTAGGGGGCTCTTAGCATACCTTCTCCGGGTTATTTAATCCCTAAGATCTACATGGAAGCCTCCCCTATGTTGGATCATGTCCGTCAATAAAATGAGAGGAGAAATTGATAAGGTGACAGTGATAACTCTCCCATTGTTACTCATTGTCTTAATTACCTAGTGAGGCTTAGTGCAAGATTTTGCTGTAACAGGCAACACAACCATTGAAACCCTCTGTTGTCAACTCCCTCTCATAGGTAGTTGCCTTCTCCATTCACTGAACAGAAGAGTAATGAAGCTTGTAGATGGTGGAATGATGCAATGTTCACATAGGACTCATTGGTCCAATCAGTTCCAGAAAAGCACTGGTTTCCAACATTATTTTACAGCCACTACTGTAAAAGTTTTCCAATGAATACTGGAGACAACCTATATACAATTTCGGCCTTGGTCATTTTCCAATTAACACTGAAAAAGTGAAAGTCGATAACAACACAAAACATCCAAATAAAAGGTAGAAAAAACATTATCAAAACAAAACATCCAAATAAAATGTAGGCAAACCACTGCATATAACAACTCACATTTTCATGCAATCACCATATTTATGATAAAAACAGATGCCACTATCCCACTAATGCTGGAAAAAGGAATCTCGGACAACACTAGTAAATTGATTTACTATGTCGAAGCATCATAAAAATCGTAAATACTCAAAGGAAGAGCAGGAAAAGAAAATATAGATCCCTTATAATGTGACCCTCTGGAAGAACTTTGTGCAAGGTCCTCTTTATTCCAAATTCTTATTTAACTTGAAAATGACAGAATTGAGAGAATATAAAAAGAAAAAGAAAAAAGGAAAAGCAGCGGGGATAGAAACAAAATAACAACGACATAGTCTCTCACGGTTTTTCTGTCAATCTCCCTGCAGCCCCACCAGAAAACTCTGTTCCACTATTTTCCTGAAAACAATACAGCATAATCTGCTTCATAAGACTATAGCTTAAAATCGAGAATCAATCTGCAATTTTCTCTCTCATCTGTTTTGAGCTTGCTAAAGTTACACCTATATTATTATTTTGTGTATGTTTTTTCTGCGCTTATTAAAAAAGAAATTGCGAGCGAGCTTCACATACTAGAGAAGCCAACGATCTACTCGAGATTCTCTAAATTTTCCTTTTTAACTCTAATCAAAATGACAGTGACTACGGAATTACAGAGTTCGCTGACCTACCTGGCGTAAAAATTGTTCATAGACGGCCAAACCCGCAGAGCTTCTTGTATTGTTGCCATTTCCATTGGCCACCGCGCTCGTACGTTCATCAAAACGCTCGTGAACTTTTGGCACTGGAAAAAGCCCGTTAGTACCCACGTTTTCACGTTTTACTCCGAATTTCGCATCATACACTTCCTCAAAATCCTGCATAAGATAAAAAGATGCAACAAAGAAAAAGGCTGTAACAGGAATCCACGAGAACCGATCCTGAGATACTTTAATTTAGATTTCATCAGATGCCTTTAATTTATTGGAAGACTGGTGCTGATATTGGAATTTAATGTGATCCGGAGATAATGCAATCGCTAAAAGAAAGCAAAAGAAATGAAGAATACCTCGAATTTCCATCTGGTAATGGCTGGTTCGTCCGTCATAGCTATGGGAAATGGTGAGGGAACCACGTGTTATGGTGAAGACGAGCTCCCTCGCCGATTCGAACTCGGACCACCAGGCTAAAGTCCAGCCCAGTTCAGTGTGGCACGTAAATTTTAAGGAGAAAGAGTGACAGCTAGCACCTGTGAAGAAAAAGAATTTAAATATTATTTTCTTTTACAAAAGGTTTTCTACATGTTAGAATGTGGATTTTATAATTTGATATTGACTTCTTTATACCAGTTTATTCGGTTATGGATTTGATTTCTCAAATTATTTTCGGTTATTTTGTTATAGATTTTGTGTACGAAGATGGTTTCCGTATTCCCCAATCTGGTGCAAAATAGTTGTAGGCCCGTTTGGGTTTGATTGATATGATAGAGTATTTATTGGTTTGGGATGGTGGGTGGTATCTCTCATGTTTATTCACTATAATAACATGAAGCGTCATAGATCATGGTAGATCTACGATGTTGGTAACCCTCGGCACTTATAGATGGTGGGAGAGGAGGTGGAGTTAAGACTATATATCCGATGTATAAATTCGGGTCCTTAGCTTCTTAGGGAGCTTAAGTTTGATGTTTATAGGTTCGCAATACAAAGAACGTGAGAGGTATACCCATTTGCTACTTATCTTTGTTCGAGGTTGGCGTATAAAGTCTGGTATATTATAATGTTACCTTTGTATTCTGGGTTGGGGGCTACTACTCGTAATAAGCCTTGTGTCTGGAGGGGAAAGGAAACACTGGTTAAATTAATAGTTTCTATGACTGGAAATATTGGCCTTCTCAACTATGTAATGTCGATTTTTATCTTTTTTGGCAACATCTTTTCTCGCATAGGCATGTTACTGGTTTCTGGTTTTTCTCATGATGTTTCCTCTGCATGTTGATAATTGGATTCCCCGTTTTAAGTTTGAATTGTTTGGGCAAGCCCTGTGGAGAGTAAGAGTTTTGGTAAATGATCAGGGCCGATTCTACGAACTCAAGGCTCACGGGTGCATGGGGAACACCATTTTTATTCTAGTCATACCTCCCACTCTCGAAGAGTTACTGTTTATGTATGTTTGCTAGCTTGGGTGGTGGAATTCTAAAGGGACGCAGTGTCGTCCGACGTTTCATTTGTTTTTCTAGTCATACTTTAAGTTAATGTTTGTCTTTCAGGCGATTCTCTATATAAATCATATTTCAGGTCCACCTACGTTGTCTCCACTTCCGGCCTCTGTACAGTGGGCTAGTTTACGAGTACGGGAAGGTGGGAGAAGGGTGAAGAAAGGGAGTCTAGCCTTGGTAGATATGGTGAAGTCTCAACCTCGCGGTGGAGCCTCAGGCCGAGGCGGAAGGGGCCGCAGACACTAAGAAGGCAAAGGTAAAGAAGTTGGTTCATCTTCCGGTCAGACTGCGCGACAGAGGAGTCGGAAAACGAACTTTGAGATTCTTTAGGCCACGATTCAGGCATACTGCGAAGGGACCCCGACGCAAGTGAAACAATTGATTGCGACCTAGGAGGCAAAGTTGAATTTGAAAGCTGAGCTTGAACCACCAACCAAAGATTGGGGGGAGCTAATCATGGACCCTGGGTACACTCACAGTCGTCTCACCCTATTTAGACAGTCTGTCCATCTCTATTGGTTAATGAAATGCATAGTGGCCAAAGCAATGGCTGCGACCACCAACAAAGCAGCGTAAAGGGAGCCTGAGTCGGGCCTCCGAGACATTCAAAAAGATCTCCAGCTCATCCAACTTAAGTTGCAGAATCAGAATGCTCGCCTGGGCTACATTGAGCAACATATCCCATGTCTACCGTAATCTAAATTGCCAGGATCAAGTGCTAAAGATCCTACTCCAGTGGAATCGTCAGATGATTAGTTGGTCGAAGTTATGCCTGTTAATTTTGGCTTAATTTTGGTTGTATATGTCGGGTAGCATTTATGTTTTCAATGTTATGCTTACTAGTTGGTTTCCAGACTATCAACCTTATAAGGCTTGGTTAAATACACTCAAACTATATATGTTTTGGATTGCTTATAATGTGATTCGGTGGCCAACAAACCTGGTTTCCCATTGGACAGGTTGAGGCCCCCAAACGACTTATATATTTGTAACCTGTCTATTTATAGATGAATGAATGAAATGTATTGTTAAGCTTACAAAAAAAAAGATTGTTTCCATATGAAAATCAATCATGATCAAGTAGCATCCAACGTTGTATTGTGACAAAGATTATCTCAAAATGAAAATGAACCATGGTCAACCATGTTTATTTTGGAGTTTATAATATTTATCTTAGGGTTTATATACCATGGGTTTATAATATTAATCCCTTGGGTTTAATATTACTCCCTTGGGTTTATAATCCCATGAAATTTTAGTATTAATCCATTAGGTTTGTAATATCAATCCATTTAGCTTATAATATCAATCCCTTGGGTTTTCTAATCTAAGGGTTCATATACCTAGGGTATAATATTATTCATAGGGTTTATAATATTAATCTTAGGTTTTAATATCAATCCATTGGGTTTATAGTCATGGCCAATATTGGGGCCTTCGTTTAATTTTGACAGATTTTGACCAGTTTTGACTGACCGAAGAGCGGAAAAGAGACAGATGGCAGCAACGGTGATGAGCCCCGAATTGGGTAACTTATTGGGCTCATTTTTCCTAATTGTCCTTGTTCAATCCTCCATTTTTCATAGATTATGCATGTTTTTTTAGTATGTTTATGTTATTTGAATGAATAAGGGTGGTCACTCTACCAAGGAGGTTAATACATGGTTATTTCAGGTTTTTTGGACAAATTTTGGAACAAAACCAAGCAATTATGGGCCAGGTGATAGCCAAGCTTGAGGTAAGGATTCGTAGGGAGGTTGTCTCTTGCATTAAATGGCCCTTCCTCGAAATCTCCACCCTCAACTCCAAGCTCAACAGGCCATCAAAACGAATCCTGAAGGCAGCCGAGCAGCTTTGGAAAGAGTGACTATTTACTGGCAGTTTGAATAGCCGAGTCCCTTGAATTATTAAGGAGGGCTGCTAGGCCCCTCGTAGTGTATAAATAGGAAGGCCTCTGCCTTCGCAGTTTACTTTTGGAACTGTTGGTATTTGCACTATAGTGCTGTCATTTTCTCAGCTCGTTTTCTTGTATCTACTACTGTATAACTTTCTTGTGATGATTATTTTTTAGTAATGAAAAGCAACTTTACTTGGCATCAGATCTGAGTTCTTTATAGGAGCTAGCAGCTCTTGGGGTTGGGCCCAACCCGAGTGCCAAGGCCTCCTTTATGTATTGTTATTTGTTCTTTATGTATTTGCAAAATCATTTCTATTAAGTAGATTAAGTCTTGCTGATTAACTAAGTCACTGTTGATGATTAGAAAGACTTTTGATGTTCAGATTGAGTTGATAGGATATTAACAGGGAAAAGCTTCAGAAAAGGGCCATCAAGCACCTCTGATTTCACCTCTCCCTCAGTGGGATCAGGAGCTGGGATCAAGGTGACCTTGCTGCCCACAAAAACACTGACTTTGCTTTGCCATGCAATCATTAGTGTTTGATTTTTGTTTGCAGAAGTTGGTTACATGTTCAGATTCTTGATTGCTTCGTTGCATAGTTAGTATACATGGTTTCAGTTCAATTAAAACTTCTGTTCATTCTCTTTACTGTCAGCTAGATCAGATTAGGTCAACGTAACTAGGTCTCTGATTTTACAAGTCTTCGTTGGTTCAGTTGGAAAAACAACTTGCAGAGCACCTGTACCACTTCTCTATCTGCCCATACTCCATCAATCCCATTTGCTCCATCCTCTAACACGGATTCTTGCCTCACGTTTGCCATTTGCTCACATAACCCTAATCTTTGTGCAACATTTCTTCATTCCTCCTTGAACAAATCCAGCCATCTTCATCTTTCCTCAACTCCATCCACCAAGTCCTGGACCTCCTTACACCCCTGTCCTATCTCCATACTCACTCCTTCACCTTTCTCTCTACATCCATCCTCCAAAATCCCATTTCTGAACAACCTGTAGAAAATTACAGACGTCCTGTAAAAATTCCAGAACATCCTGTAGAACCCCTGCTGACTTCCTGTAGAGGCTCACGAATGCGGTTTCTTGATAGCCAAACTCTGTGAAACTCTTTGGAAGGGTGTTAGGGACCCCTTAGGCCCTCTCTAAACCTTCCCAACCTCCTCCAAGCATTTCCTCTCGCCAATCCACCTTTGCACAATCAAAAACAGTTAAATCGCATGCATGATAATTCTGGCAACTTATTCAAAAATATAAAAAGATGTTTTTTTTTTTTTTTTTTTTTTTTTTTTTTTTTTCAGATGTTACTATAGAAGTAGCTTAGACACATGTATTTTACCTTCCTAGAAGTCAATGGCATCTCTTTCGGTAGCTTGCATCCTCTTTCTTACATCAGTAGGGCTAGCTGGTAAAATTAGGGTTTACGTTTCCTTTCAGCTTTCCAGTTTCTTTCTGCAAGTAGATCAGCCTTCTTTGAGTTAACTTTCGTCCATCAGTTAAAAAGCTTCTTCTCAGAGCTCATAGGTTGGCTTAAGCTCCTAGCGGACTTGTGCCAGCTGACCAGGTGACAGCTGCGGCAAGAGCTAGTACTTGTGCATACAGCACCTTCGCTTCCAAGTTTGTTACGAACTATCGGGTTGATAAAAGTAAAGAAGGGAGTCCCAGGAGTTGCAGCGTTATTGCTGCAATACTGGAGCTCACCACTCTTTTTGGCGCCGTTGTCGGGGAGCGTCAAAGTATTTGTGATTGCTGCTTTTCTTCTATTTTCCACTACAACCTTCTACTAAGTAGTTTATTTCATTTCATTTCCGCAAAAGTAGAGTAGATATTTCCTGCTTTCATAGATTAGCATTTCAATTCCGCAATTTCAATTCTGCAAGCGTAGATTAGCATTTCAATTCCGCAATTTTGATTCTGCAAGCGTAGACTAGCATTTCATTCCTACAATTTCATTTGAGCAAAATATATTATTCCTTTCCTGCTTTCATCTCAATTCCGCATTTTCATTTCCGCAAAATAGATTTTAGTTAGTTGCAATTCCATCTGTTTCAGTTTTGCAGGTACAAGCAGAAAAAAGCAAAAACAACCAAAAATCTTTTCATGCCTCGTAGGAACAGAGATAATACCGGAAAATTCCTACCCAACACCCCCACCACTTCACTGAGTCACCCTTCTCTCTTCTTTGGTGACAGTGGCCCAAAAGAACCTATAGGTGAACCTCCTGAGATATACGAAGATCCTATAACAGAAGAAGAGCAAGAAAACATTCCTGTTGAGACCATGGCTGAAAACAGAAACAGTAGAGACAATGATGAGAGAATAGAAGGTACCTTCCCCATTCGAGAGACCAACGGGGACATGAAGATAAAGAACATAAGTCCCTCAGCCTTGCCTCATTTCCATGGATTGACCATTGAAGACCCTGATACCTTCCTGTTTGAGTTTGATGTTCTTTGTCGAACTTATGACTATGCAGAAGACGAGCAAAAGTTGAAACTCTTTCCCTCTACCCTCAAGGATGCAGCGTTACGCTGGTTCATGGGGTTACCTGGAAACAGTATCACCACTTGGGCTCAGATGCAGCAAGCCTTTAACAACAAATACCAGGATTACTATAGGTCAAAGGAAACAAAGGGAGAAAACTTTCGGATGACCATGGGAAATGATGAGTCTTTAGAAGACTACGAGGAAAGGTTCCAACTTAGCTATAAATGGGCCAGGTGCACACTTGACCCTGAATCTCTAAAGCTGGTTTTGCTCCGAGGAGTTCCTGAAGACCTTCTAGATACCCTTCACATGCTAGCTGGAGGAGACATCTACCAACTACCTTATGAGGACATAAAGACTGTGTTTAGAAACCACTCTAGGGCAGCCCGGAAAAGAGGTAGGGGGAATCCACTTTTAGCTAGCACTACCTTCTCCAAGCATGAGTTTGCTAATCAGATGGAAGACCTCAAAAGTGAGATGAGACGGACCATTGCCATGCAACTGGATACTTTCCAAATCCAACAAAAGAAAGAGGAAGATGAGAGGGCTTTGGCCATTTTTTGTCCCAGATGTACGAGGAAGCACCCTAAGAACAAGTTTCCATTGCACTCAGTAGAGGTATGTTTCTTTTGTGAGGAAAACCACCCCACAAACCAATGCCCAACCTTGCCCGGATTTAAAGCCATGTACCAAGGGACTGAGACAACCACTGAATCTCTCTACTTCCTCAACCAAAGGAGGCCGCATGGGCCCAGACCTTACCAGCAGGGGATGCAAGGGACATCCCAAGCTTACTATAGCCCCAACCAATCTGCTCACATGCCTTCTTGGGGTCCCCCTGCTCATCCTTCTTGGTCCGCACCTCCTCCGTGGTCTTATCCACCTCAATACCATACTCAACCCACTTCTCATTCATTTCACTCACATGTCCAACCACAACCTCAGTGGAATGCACCTCAACCGGGGTGGAGGCCCCAGTACAACTCTCCTCCCGCCATTCTGCCTCCACCACCGGCTCAACCACAACCATTACCTCCTGCTCCTCCAAGACAACCCCAGATGCTTACTCAACCAAACCTGAACCCCAACAACCGATAGGCCCAGCAGGTATACACTTGGGAGACAACATGCCCTACTTATGCAGTGGAGATCCAGGAGATCAACTTGCGATCCGGGAAGACCCTTCCAGATTGCCAACCTCCTCCCCCAGACGACGAGGAAGAGAAATAGGAAAGTGAACCCAAAGCCATTCCACCCTTTCCTGAGCGACTAACAGTAACCACGCAACCAAACCCAGAGGAGACTGAACTTCTAGGAGAACTTAAACAGTTGTGTGTGAAAATACCACTTCTCTAGGCCATCAAAGATGTACCGATATACAACAAATTGATTAAGGAGAAGTGTTTCAGGCACCCAGACAGGCGAAAAGAGAGATGCCTCGACTATCAATGTCATAGGACAACTGTCCGATCTAATGTTGGGGCAAGTAATCTGTCCAAAGTATTTGGACCATGGGAGTCTTGTAGTTGATGTCCACATCAATGGCACCATAATCCCCCATACCTTGATTGATCTAGGGGCTGCCATTAATGTGATGACCAAAGACACCATGCTTAAACTCAACCTTCAGAGTTCCTTAAGGAAGACCTCGACAGTCCTGCAATTAGCATATCGCTCCACCGTGACTCCCGAAGGGTTATGGAAGATGTCTTGGTCTCTGTTGACTCTTGGGAGTACCCTGCGGACTTCTTGGTCCTTAGCCAAAGGCAAAGCTCACTGGATACCCACTCATTTTGGGAAGGCCTTGGTTAGCCACTGTGGATGCTTACATCAGTTGTCGAGTTGGAAGCATGACCATCGAGAATGGGCCCATGTCCAAACAGTTGGTCCTATATCCTCTTGCCCAACCTTTGCTAGAACATGACTTACCACTCTGGTTGGAAGAAGGAGATGAGGATGAGGTCTACTTTGCACCATTGTGCATAGTAGAAACCACTAGGGGAGGCCCTCAAACCGAGGATGATTTGATTGAGACTTTGATTCAAAATCCACCTCCCAGTGCACTGTCCTTAGAGGAATTGGTGGAAGATACCCAAGCCAGCACCTTAGTGGACCTTTGTGTGACTAATCCGACCTCTCCCAGAGTTAAGAATGTGGAATTTGGCCCCGAAGAACCTTGAAGATCAGCTCCTCCCTATCTCCCTCCCAGGAGAAGGAGCTGTGTAGCTTACTGAACAATCACCTGGAGGCTTTCGCTTGGAGTTATAAGGAGATGAAAGGAGTCCATCCTTCGGTCTGTACCCATCACATCTACATTAAAGAAGATTGTAAACCAATCAGGCAGCCTCAGAGGAGAATGAATCCAGCCCTTACTGACATTGTCAAAGAAGAATTGTAAAAATTGTTGGATGCAGGATTCATCTACCCTATCTCTGATAGTGAGTGGGTCTCACCTCTAGTGCTTGTGCCCAAGAAGAACGGGAAGTGGAGAATCTATGTAGATCACCGAGAACTTAACAAAGCCACCAAGAAAGACCATTTCCCTTTGCCTTTCATAGACCAAGTGTTGGATGGACTGGCAGGGAAGAAGTTCTTCTCTTTCCTAGATGGGTTCAGCGGGTATAACCAAATACAAATAAGCCCGAAGGACCAAGATAAAACCACCTTCACTTGTCCATGGGGTACCTTTGCCTACCGAGTCCTTCCCTTTGGGCTATGCAACGCTCCTGCCACTTTCCAAAGAGCAGTATTGAGCATATTTTCTGAGTTGGTCCATGATTCGGTAGAAATCTATATGGATGACTTTACTCCTTATGGGTCCAACTTCCAAGAAGCATTGACTAATCTGGGAAAAGTCCTAACCAAATGCATTGAGATGAACCTGTCCCTCAGTCCCGAAAAGTGTGAATTCCTGATGACTGAAGGGACCGTGCTAGGTCATAACATTTCTCGGCAAGGATTACAGGTGGATCCTAACAAGATTGCTATCATCCAAAAGGTCCCACCTCCTCAAAAGGTAAGAGATGTTCGAAGTTTCCTAGGCTTAGCAGGATATTATCGAAGATTCATTAAAGATTTCAGCAAGCTAGCCTCACCATTGTTTGGCCTCTTAGGGAAAGATGTTGAGTTTAAATGGATTGACGACTGTCAAGGGGCTCTGGAAGAGTTGAAAGATAAGTTGGTGTCCACCCCGATCTTGAGAGGTCCAAACTGGGCCCTACCTTTCCACATCCACATTGATGCCTCGAACAAAGCCATAGGGGCAGCCTTAGGACAAGTTGAGGAGAAACTGCCATATGCCATATACTTCGTCAGCGAAAACTTGTCCAAGGCAGAAATGAACTATATTATAACCAAGAAAGAGTTCCTGGCTGTAGTCCATTCCCTAAACAAGTTCAGACACTACATCACTGGTTATCAAACATTTGTACACACTGATCATGCTGCGATTAGATATTTAATGAATAAGTTGATGTCAATGCTCGTATCATTAGATGGTTACTTTTGTTGCATCAATTTGATTTGACTATTGTAGACAAGCCAGGTAAGGAAAATGTTGTTGCTGACTTCTTGTCTAGATTGGATTTGCCTGCAGGTGAAGAAGGAACAGTGGATGACCAGATGCCAGATGAACATCTGTTTGCTATCTCAGTACTCTCTCCATGGTTTGCTGATATAGCAAATTACTTGGTCTCAGCACAATTCCCTCCGCATCTATCCTCAAAGGAGAAGAGCATAATCATAAGGAAGAGCGCCCCATTCACTTGGATCGGGGGCAACCTGTTTAAACTTGGCCCAGATCAAATCTTGAGGTGTTGTGTTAGGGAGGAGGAAGTCTTTGACATCCTCCTAACCTATCATGACGGACCTTGTGGAGGCCACTTTGTAGCAAAAAGGACTGCCTTCAAAATTCTACAAGCAGGCTACTATTGGCCTACTCTTCATCAAGATGTCAGAAGATACATCAGCCAGTGTGACCAATGTCAGAGGATGGGGAAACCGACTTCAAGGGACGAAATGCCTCTCCAACCTCAAGCGACCTTGGAGCCATTTGAGAAGTGGGGCATGGACTTTGTGGGTCCTATCAACCCTCCTTCAAAGCAAAGGTCTTACATCATTGTGTGCACCGACTATCTAACAAAGTGGGCAGAAACAAAGGCAATCAAAGCAGCAACAGAAGAAAATGTGGCTGAGTTTTTAAGGCAAAATATCTTCTACAAGTTTGGCTACCCAAGAGAGTTAGTCACCGATCAAGGAAGCCAGTTCACCTCCAACCTGATTGAAGATTTGCTCGCTCATCACAAGATCAAGCACAGGACTTCCACCCCATATCATCCTCAAGCAAATGGGCAGGTGGAAGTCACTAATAGAGCATTGGAAGGGATTTGACTAAGGTGGTGAGCAGCAGCAGAAAGGATTGGGCAGATCGCCTGGTTTAGGCCACCTAGGCCTACAACACCACTTGGAAGACTACAACAGGTTTCACACCTTATGAGCTGGTCTACGGGAAGAAAGCTTTGTTGTCCATAGAGTTCGAGTACAATACATTGAGGGTGGCAGCTCAGTTGGACCTAGATCTCAGCCATGCTCAACGTGAGAGATTACTGCAGCTGAATGGATTAGATGAACAACGAATGCAGGCCCTCCTCCACTCAGAAGTAGTTCAACTCTAGAGGAAGATATGGCATGACCAACACCTTAATGAAAAGCAATTCCAGCTGGGAGATTGGGCGCTGCTGTATGACTCAAGATACAAGGATTTCAAAGGGAAGTTGAGGACAAGATGGTTAGGACCATATACAGTGGAGAAATGCAATGACAATGGTTCAGTCCTTATCAGGACCATTGATGAAGAAGCCATCCCCATGCTTGTCAATGGGCATCGATTGAAAATCTACAGGAAACCCCTTTCGAGGCAGGAGTTCATTGAAACATTGGAAAAATCAGTGCTGGTAGTGGAGCAGGGTTCTGCCTCTAATCCACCCACACCTTGATCATCAAAAAAAGGGGGGGGAATAAAAAAGATCCCTGGGTGAAAACCTCTCTGAGGCGCCCAGGGCAGACAGTGAGGGTGAAAACCTCATGGAGGCGCCCCAGCTATCTCTCAGAAAATAAAGAAATGGAATAAAAAAGATCCTTGGGTGAAAACCTCTCTGAGGCGCCCAGGGCAGATAGTGGGGGTGAAAACCTCATGGAGGCGCCCCTGCTGTCTCTCAAAAAAAAAAAAAAGGAAAAAAGTAAAAGTAAAAGAAACAGGTCTAATCTCTGGAATTATTGCAGGTTGCAGGGAATACAGTGCAGATAAAGAAGGTCGCGCAAAACGAGGACAACAGTATGTACCAAGCTACCAGACATCCTCATGGACACTCCCTCCATGGCCACTTTTTTTCCAGGATTTGAACACATTCGGGTCGAGATTCAACATCCTACAGGAAGTTCTGAGCTTTGTACAGGAAGTTTTGGGGCTTTCTACAGGAAGTTTTGCATTTCTACAGGAAACATCCTGTAGAGCTTCGGGCAGGCCAAAATCGATTCTGGAAAGGGATTTAAAGCTTGAAGTCTGTTGATTAGGCATGCAGCCACCCCTCTCTTCCATCCACCACCGGTTTCATCTCTTTCCACCGCCATTGCAACAATCTGGTTATGTATTCCTGCACAGTCATACGAAGAGTCATGTTTTCCTCAGATTGAATTTTTTCTTCCCAAGTGACAAATCAAGCACACAAAGGCTCACACACTCTACCTGTCAAAGCTCCATCAGGACCCTTCATCCGCGAATACAACCTTGCTCGTTTCAACATGCATCCCAGGAAGAGAAGTAGCTGCAGGATGTCCTACAGGAATCCTGTAGCAGCTGATCCATCTGGAGCACATACTATGGAGTCAATAGTAGCTGAAATCAACATAGGGGACATGTAACAAGCTCTGCTTGGGCATGAACACCTCCTTAACAAATGAAATCATACGGAGCTTGTGCATGCAGTGTTTACAACCAGAGGATCGGGTCCCGAAGCCTTGCATACAACATCAGCCAATGAAAGAAGGAGTTCCAGCGCCCGTGCATGAAGCAGCAGTGAGCAAAGCCATCGTTCCACGTCCCAAAGCCTGCAGAACACATCCACAGCCACACAGGTAAGTGTCTAACCTTATTCGTCAAATTGCAAAGACTATACTCTGAAAACTACATGTTTGTGAAATGGTGCGGATTGAACGAATTCGGTGGCCAGTCAACTGGCCACCCACAGTCAGTTGAATGGCCTTGTGGGATCCGAACGAGCTCGGTTACGCCAAAGAGACGTGCAGCCGACACGTGGGAAGTGTCCAGTCGGGGAGAAATGGCGGGATTGGCAGGGTGGCGGCGGTTAATGGCAGAGAAAGGAAATGGCGGTCAGAGACACGCCAAGGAATGATGGCCGTGACGTTGGCTAACGGATCGGCCTGGACACCTCACCCCCTCGCCATGAATTGCACCGTAATTCAAAATTGCTCGGCCAAAGAACTCACGATGAACCGCTGTCATTTACACTTGCAACCGTTTTCAGCAAAGTACGCGTCCTCCTCCTCTGCAGTTTGTTAGCCCGAGCTTCTCGGCCCGTTTCAAAATCCTCCCGTGTCCCAGGCTCATTTAGAAGTGCCGTGACATCCTCCAGAAGCCGGCAAAGCTCTCTACAGGAAGGAGCTCTACAGGAAACACGACATAGCCTCCCGGAGCAGAGAAACCTGGACTTTCTGCGTCGAAATTGGAGTTTCGAAGAGAGGTAGGCTCGAAAACACCATTCCCATGCATGATATTTCGAAAGGTGGTGAATTAAACTGTTTGGAGTAGGAGAATTAGAAGCAAGTCTGCCTGTGGGTCAAGAATAGTAGTTTGCCTGTGTGATACATGGAATTTTTCAGTTGGTTCTGCATCAAATTCTCCTCCACAGTTCCTGTTAAGAAATTCCTCTTATAGAAACGATAAACCACTGTGAGGGCTAACCTGTGCATAAAGAATGTGACTTTTATGTGGTTGGGGATGAAAATTAAGCTCTGCACTCTGTCTGTGGGAGCCTAATTCCCTTTTGACAGTCAAGTTGTGGGCAACAACAACATTATAACCAGGGAATTGGTGCAAAGTGAAATATAAACACTTGAGGGATACTGTCTTCAAAGTTCTGGGGAGGAAACCATAAACAGAATTCCCCTTTGATCAGAGCACAGGCCAAAATAGAGCATTCTCACCATGCCAGGAGGGTTTATCAGAAAGGAACCCTCGGATTCCAGGAAATTGCGAGAAACTCCCGAGGTGGTAGACCTATTTACCCGTGCCAATTGGATGTCCTTCTGTGACAGAATTCAAGGTCATGACGATGAGGTAACAGAAGAGTTCTTAATGTCCCTACAGCCTAAATCCAAGACACTGGGCACTGTAAATTTCAGAGGGTTGACCTTAAAGCTTACCCCACAACTCATTAGTCGAGTCACTGATCTGCCATTGGGGATACCCTAGAGCAAAGAGGAGAGAACATTGGGCCAAAAAGACAAGAAAGAATTCTTCCTACCAGAGGAATAGTTTTCAGAAGATAAGAATGGGGCCTGGAGAGCCAGCCTACACCCTTTTTGGAGCGAGGTCAGCCTTCTGATCATGAAATACATTACCTGTGAGGGGCGGTTTAGTATTGTTTACAGTTACCACTTCCGGTTGCTAAGTGAACTCAGACATAGGATGGATTCACCCCCATAACAAAAGTTAAGCATCCCCTATTTCCTCCTACAATCATTAATTGGGTGTGGCACAAAATTGAAGGAAGGGACACCGGACCAGCTGGCCCATCATGGGCTTATCAAGCTTCTAGTGGAAGATGCCCTCCATACCTATACTGTCCCTCTCTCCTGGGAGATTTTCCGCAATATGTCCAAGGATGATGATATTCGGATTTTGGCTGAGGAACTCACTTCATCCAGCAGTGAGGAAAGGGAGCATATTGAGGCAGAAGAGAAAGCCAAGGGTAAGGAAACCCAGGACAAACCACCACAGAAGGAACAAGAAGAGGAACGAGGGAAAGGCCAAGTTGCTGAGGCCAAGACTGTGGGTGGAAGAAAGGCACAAACACCAAGGGAGAAATGATTGCAAATCAGGGCAGAGAGGACTGAAAAAGTCCAAGCAAGTGAGGGCACACCCAAGGCAACCACAGCAAAATTAAAAGAGAAGGCACCCCCAGCCAAGCAGGGCAAAGCAGTGAAAACCGTTTCTACAGGAGGCCAGAAGACCGTTTCTACAGGAAGCCAGAAAACCGTTTCTATAGGAAGCCAGAAAACAGTCAGCACAAGACTTTCTACAGGAAGTCTAGAAACAGGGCAACAGAAAGAAAAATCGCTTGAGATTTTAGCCAGGGAGGCAGCAGCTGTGCTAGCCACCCTAAGCACATCTCTAAAGCAGAAAGGGAAGCGAAAGAGGGAGCCTCCCATGTATTTTAAGGCAAGAAGGAGCGTGAGGATAAAGACTGGCAGACCCCAGCCACCGTCAAAAGAACCAATCACGATTGTAGACACCCCAACTACACAAAAGGAGAGGTCTCCCTCGAAGGCATCCGTCACTTATGAACGGAGAAGCCCGAAGACATCCACCTGGAGAGAAAGAATGAAAATGTTGGACACAAAGGCCTCTCTACAGGATGTTGAGACTATTCTACGGGAAACACTAGCTAGGCTAAAGGAGACCGAAAAAAATGGAAGGTGAGGCAGCTAAATCACCATAGGAGGACGAAAAGGTGGAGAACATTGTGGAACCTAGCCCCCAGCCCAGCTTGGGCTCCTACTATAACTTCTTAGAGGCCGGAAAGATTATTCCCCAAAAATTCACAGTGCCACTTTTCCTTGCACTAGAAGAAGAGAGAGTGAGGACCCACACTTGGATGAAGATCGCTAAATCCAAGGGTGTGGCAGATATAGGTCCTTTGGAGGAACAACTCAAAGAGGCAATAAGGGAATTGGCTATGGTACGACATGTGGAGAGCAGCCAGCAGGTCAAGCTACAGGAAGAAAATGAGCTACTTAGACAGCAACTACAGTTACAAGGACAGAAGAAGGAAGACAAGCCTTACATCTTGGGAGAACAACAGCAACAGGAGGAGCCCACAACAGCCAAAGATACCCCTGATGAACAACAGAGAAGGGAAGGGATGCAGGCTGAAATTGAGACACTGAATCGACAGCTACAGGAAAAAGAATTGCAAGCAGGCCTGGAGATATAGTCTCTGAAACAGTAGGTACAAGAAAAGGAGGCCCAACAGGCCTGCATGGCCAGCTGGGAAATGGAAGCTCTGCAGTGTAGGCAGCCTGCCAAATCCTATGCCCTATACCTCAAGGATCAGTGGTTACAGTTTCAGATCAACACCTTGGCCCAAAGGGGCATCACCCCATTCCAAAATTATCATCAGTTTGCATCTCTATGTGGCAGTAGTTCATCAGAGGACAGGGCCAAATTATCAGAGTTATACTTGCACAACTTCGCCCTTCCGAACATGAATGCATGGGATCCCAACATTGTGATAGGAGATGTCCAACTTATGGCCATGGCCTCTTGGATGAGTCATGAGGAGAAGAGAGCAACAGAGGTCCGCAGCATCATAGGCAGAGAACTCAGTGAGCCACTAATGATCAGAGCAGAGCCGGATGACCCCTCAGTAGTGATAAGCGCCCACTAGCACTTGGCCAATAGCCCTCACGATCTATCGGAATACATTGAGCAATAGGCTCAAGCTATTGCCCACTTTGAGGACATGGAGAGACTGTTGGGAGAAAACTGCCTGCATGCCTGCACAAGGCAGTGGAACACACTGCCTCACAGCTTGAAGATAAAGGAATACCACTCTCCCACCAGGATGAGGGAAGCCTTGGCAAGGGTACCTCTCTACAAACAGTTGATGCAGAATCTGCAGGCCAATTGGATTGGCCTGAAATTCAGTCCTCCTTTGCTTTTGGGATTGTTAGAAGGAGTTAAGGAAGAGGAGGAAGGTAGACAATGGGAGGAAGTGGAAAGGAAAGCAGGATTCCACGACTGGGAAGAAGATATCACCGCAGAGGCCTGGGACGTGAGGGAGGCGAACAAAGCTATAAAGGATGATGAGCTAGACTAGTTGCTCAGAGGATGAGCAACCCATTTAGCAGGGGGTGATGATGAGCCCCAAATTGGGTAACTTATTGGGCTCATTTTTCCTAATTGTCCTTGTTCAGTCCTCCATTTTTCATAGATTATGCATGTTTTTTTAGTATGTTTATGTTATTTGAATGAATAAGGGTGGTCACTCTACCAAGGAGGCTAATACGTGGTTATTTCAGGTTTTTTGGACAAATTTTGGAACAAAACCAAGCAATTATGGGCCAGGTGACAGCCAAGCTTGAGGTGAGGATTCGTAGGGAGGTTGTCTCTTGCATTAAATGGCCCTTCCTCGAAATCTCCACCCTCAACTCCAAGCTCAACAGGCCATCAAAACGAATCCTGAAGGCAGCCGAGCAGCTTTGGAAAGAGTGATTGTTTACTGGCAATTTGAATAGCCGAGTCCCTTGAATTAAGGAGGGCTGCTAGGCCCCTCGTAGTGTATAAATAGGAAGGCCTCAGCCTTCATAGTTTACTTTTGGAACTGTTGGTATTTGCACTATAGTGTTGTCATTTTCTTAGCTTGTTTTCTTGTATCTACTGCTGTATAACTTTCTTGTGATGATTATTTTTTAGTAATGAAAAGCAGCTTTACTTGGCATCAGATCTGAGTTCTTTATAGGAGCCGGCAGCTCTTGGGGTTGGGCCCAACCCGAGTGCCAAGGCCTCCTTTATGTATTGTTATTTTTTCTTTATGTATTTGCAAAATCATTTCTGTTAAGTAGATTAAGTCTTGCTGATTAACTAAGTCATTGTTGATGATTAGAAAGACTTTTGATGTTCAGATTGAGTTGATAGGATATTAACAGGGAAAAGCTTCAGAAAAGGGCCATCAAGCACCTCTGATTTCACCTCTCCCTGAGTGGGATCAGGAGCTGGGATCAAGGTGACCTTGCTGCCCACAAAAACACCGACTTTGCTTTGCCATGCAATAATTAGTGTTTGATTTTTGTTTGCAAAAGTTGGTTACATGTTCAGATTCTTGATTGCTTCATTGCATAGTTAGTATACATGGTTTCAGTTCAATTAAAACTTCTGTTCATTCTCTTTACTGTCAGCTAGATCAGATTAGGTCAACGTAACTAGGTCTCTGATTTTACAAGTCTTCGTTGGTTCAGTTGGCAAAACAACTTGCAGAGCACCTGTACCACTTCTCTATCTGCCCATACTCCATCAATCCGATCTACTCCATCCCCTAACACGGATTCTTGCCTCATGTTTTCCATTTTCTCACATAACCCTAATCTTTGTTTAACATTGCTTCATTCCTCCTTGAACAAATCCAACCATCTTCATCTTTCCTCAACTCCATCCACCAAGTCCTGGACCTCCTTACACCCCTGTCCTATCTCCATACTCACTCCTTCACCTTTCTCTCTCCATCCATCCTCCAAAATCCCATTTCTGAACAACCTGTAGAAAATTACAGACATCCTGTAGAAATTCCAGAACATCCTGTAGAACCCCTGCAGACTTCCTGTAGAGGCTCACGAATGAGTTTTCTTGATAGCCAAACTCTGTGAAACTCTTTGGAAGGGTGTTAGGGACCCCTTAGGCCCTCTCTGAACCTTCCCAACCTCCTCCAAGCATTTCCTCTTGCCAATCCACCTCTGCACAGTAAAAAATAGTTAGATCACATGCATGATAATTCTGACAACTTATTCAAAAATACAAAAAGATTTTTTTTTTTTTTTTTTTTTTTTTTTTTTTTTTTTTTTTTTTTTTTTTTTTTTTTTTCAGATGTTACTGTAGAAGTAGCTTAGACACATGTATTTTACCTTCCTAGAAGTCAATGGCATCTCTTTCGGTAGCTTGCATCCTCTTTCTTGCATCAGTAGGGCTAGCTGGTAAAATTAGGGTTTGCTAGGGTTTATGTTTCCTTTCAGCTTTCCAGTTTATTTCTACAAGTAGATCAACCTTCTTTGAGTTAGCTTTCATCCATCAGTTAAAAAGATTCTTCTTAGAGCTCATAGAAGTTGGCTTAAGCTCGTAGCGGACTTGTTCTAGTTGACCAGGTGACAGCTGTGGCAAGAGCTAGTACTTGTGCATACAACACTGTCGCTTCCAAATTTGTTACAAACTACCGGGTTGATAAAAGTAAAGAAGGGAGTCCCAGGAGTTGCAACATTATTGCTGCAATATTAGAGCTCACCAAATGGTTGGGTGGCGGAATGAACAATTGCAAAGGAGTGGTGGCAAGGTGGCAACATAAAGCAAAGGTAGTCGAGGAGGCGGGAAGGCACATAAGCAGCCAAGGGAGAAAACTATTGAGTGAGAACTGGCAATCCAGGCAGCCGAGAAGGACATAAAAGGGGAAGACAAGAGAGGAAAAAGGTTGTTGTTGAACCCGCTAGTGGAAGAAGTAGTCGGTTGTAGGTAAAGGGATACACAGTTACAGAGGTTGAATGATAGAGCGTTGGGATCCGAGGGACTTGGTTGCGGAACTGATCTGAACCCGAGCGACTGAGACGGGTACTTTATATAATGCTTATGGAAAATGCCAGATCATAATGTAATATTTTATGTTAAGTTTAACATAAGACAGAGCCGATGTTGGTTGTGACTTCTGATGTATTTGGCCTTGTGCTTAGTGAGTCTATTAAAATTTTGAATAGTCTATCAGTTGCATATGGACAGTGATTCACAGATGTTGTGTGTGGAGCATGATTGTTCAGAGGTCTTTGTTTCAGCCAGATGTATACCCCAGGAAGTTTTGTACACCCCTCCATGCGGGGGGGACTTGTCCCCCCCGTGGGGGTCCGGGGGGTCGGGGCAGTGCCCCCGAAGCCAAAAATAAATGTAAAATTGCCTTGTAAAAGTATAGTAATTCCTAGTCAATCTGGGTCGTTCATCAGGCGGATGATCTGACGGTAGAACTTATGTTTAGTTTAGGGTTTTTTGACCTAGAAGGCAACCCCTCTCTTTGTATGAGGGCATTGTATTTGAGGCTGTGAAATCGATGTGTATTCTGTGAGCGAGAAACGGAGAGGTGAGACTGTGAGAGAAAATAGAGGATATTACAGCGGATCTGTTGTAGGTTGTGTCTCTTCATTTTGCTGGATAATAGAAATGAAGGACTGGCTGTTCGAGGTGGACGTAGCCCAAACTGGGTGAACCACGTATATCTGTGTCTCTCTTGTTTTATGCATTTTTTGTGTTTATAATTCTGCAATATTTTTATGTGTTCCATTGCACCATAGTATATAATTTTCTAACAACTGGTATTAGAGCTGAAGGTCTATTTGGCTTATAAACTCGCAGGAAAGAAGGGTTCCTCGTTCGAGTGGAAGCAATGGCAGAAGATGGTAACTTTAGGGTCAAGAAATTTAACGGCCAAAACTTCTCGCTATGGAAGATGCAGATGGAAGATTATCGGTATCAGAAAGATCTGTACCTACCATTGAGCGGAAAAACAAAGAAGCCGACGGCCATGACAGATGAAGAATGTAACCTTCTCGATAGAAAGGCACTCGGAACAATATGGTTGTGCCTTGCTGCGTTAGTCACCTTCAACATTTCGAAGGAAACAATGACAGAGGGTTTGATTCAGGCGTTGTCGAAACTATATAAAAAACCCTCGGCCTCAAACAAGGTATTTCTTATGAAACGATTATTTAATATGAAGATGTCAGAAGGTGGATCTGTTGCAGATCATTTAAATGATTTTAATACAGTTACAAGTCAGTTAATTTCTGTAGGGGTAAACTTTGAAGATGAAGTTAGAGCTCTGTTATTCTTGTGCTCATTACCAGAAATTTGGAATGGTTTAGTAATGGCCATTAGTAACTTTGTGTCTGGATCTAGTACTTTAAAGTTTGATGATGTTTTCGGTGCTATCCTTAGTGAGGAAATGCGACGGAAAAGCTTCGGTGAGACATCGGGAAATGCTTTGAGTGCAGAGTCTAGGGGAAGAAAAATGGAAAGAGGAAAGAGCTCAGGATATCGCAGTAAATCAAGGAAAGGCAGATCCAAGTCCAGATCAGGGATAATGTGCTGGAAATGTGGAAAGAAAGGACACCTAAAGAAAGACTGTAGATCTCGGAAGGGAAAAGAAGGAGATGCACAACAAGAAAACAATCATGAAGCAAATGTGACACGTGAGGTGTTACAAGATGCTTTAATTCTTTCTTTCGAAAATATTATTGATTCCTGGGTGGTAAATTCAGGGGCCTCATTCCATGCCACACCTGATAAGAAATACTTTCATGACTATGTTCAAGGAGATTTTGGACAAGTTCGTTTGGGTGATGATAAACCCTGTAAAATTGTTGGACTAGGTAAGGTTCTTGTAAAACAACGTAATGGAAACCAATGGCTACTAAAGGAGGTAAGGCATGTTCCAGATCTAAAGAAAAATCTGATTTCAACAGGGCAGTTAGGAGGTGAAGGCTCTCTATTCTACACTAGGCCCGGCCAGGCCTCTGGCTCCAAGAATTAAACCACGTCGTAACGGAATTGGCAGATGCATAGGTATTAGCATCCCCTGAATCCCCATTCATGCCCCAATGGGCCAAGGGTTTGCTGAGAGACCAAGCTATGGAAGAATTCCCAGACACACCAGTTTTTGGGGGACTCAACTTGCCATTCCTACCTTGCTGGACTAGAAGTCTACTCTAAGACCAGGCTATAATAGACTAAACAAACATACTGGTAATATGAACCCCAGACTCCCCATTCTTTCTTCTTTGGCCCAAATTTTTTTAGGCGATCGCAGGCTCTTAGAACTACCTCAGTCTCATTCAGGTCTCAGACACCTGGATTTAAAGGGTGTAGGAACAAAATTTGCAACCCGAATGCCGAGAGTAGACCCAAACCCTCCACACATTCCCCTTTGATTCAACAAATTTCCATATAACACTGAAATTGAAATTTCGGACATCAACAGTAGTAAACTCAACCAAATTCTACTAGAAACATGCAGAACCATCACCCATCCCTTCCAATCCAGCCTCCTTTCTTGCAGCATAGTCTCCATTTCTAGAACAAAGCAGGCCTAAAATACGTACCAGTGACCCTGTCTGGCCAAAGCTTTGCTAGTGTCGTCTTGTTGATGGCGTCGGTCTCTACTCTTGTAGGCAAATTCCACCACCCTGATTCCGGTCTCTACTCCTATAGGAGAGCTCCACCACAGACCATGCATGATTACGATTATGACCATCACCACCTTTCCCACTTGTATTCCCTCCTTTTCCATTTGTCTTCCCAATGCGACTGCCACTTGTTGCCAATCTCTCCAGGTCTTTATTGCCTTACACACGTGGGGATGTTGGGTGGGCCGCCCACTTGCCCTGCTTCCTGTCCATTTACGCATGGAGACGATCCACGTGTGGGTCTCGCATCCCATCGCACCCCGATTGGGGTGACCACATTAATATTTTTAATATGGCTGTGCTAGTATAATTTAATATTGACCTATTTATACCATTTTATTATGTTATAAATTTTGTGTACAAGTATTTTCGCTTTGTTATAAAATATTATATAATGACGTCTTTATACCATTTCATCTCATTATAGATTTCGTACACACAAAGTATTTTCATTTTCTTATAAAATGTTATATTTATTCATTATAATGTCAATGTTGCTTTCATGTAATTAAATAATAATAAATTTAATTACTAAAATTGATGAAAGTGTGTATATTTTATTTCTAAATTTAGTCTGTTTACATATTCTAAATCATTAAGTCATTCAATAGATTTATCTTAAATTTTATATTTTATAAAATAATAACAAAAATAATTTTAGCATGGATATTTCCACAGTCAACAAATTGTTGTTGATGTGAACTTTTGGAGAATTGTGTATTAGAATTATTATGCAGGGGTTGTCCACCGTGCCAATGTCAGCAAGCAAATGGGACAAGAAATTTCAGAACCTGTTGAAACAAATGATCTAGGACAAGTGAAAATTGTCTCATCCGCCAAAGCTGGGAAGTGGGTTTGGGTCAAGGCCAAACAGTATCGGGACATTTTAAAACAAAGACTAACCCGTCTAAAATGGGAGCAGACAAGGAAAAGACAGTCTCAAAGGGAAAGTACTCGGGCCCTTCGCAATAAGCACTCAAACAAGTCCCATTTGCAAGCTTGTGGAAACAAGAAGTCCAGAGGAAAAATCATTGATGATTCTGCCTTATATAGTCCCATATCCACAGCTCTCACCTGGTCATATGATCTTTATGTGAAGGAATTGTTAAATGAAAAACAGAGGTTGGAGGTTTTAAAATCTAAAGAGTAGTAAAGAGATCATAAAGTTCATATAATAACAACTGAGAACAAGGCTTTAGTGGAAAGCAATAAAGTTTTGAAAGAACAAGTGGCATTGCTACAGGAAGCTTTCCTGATAGGGAAGACAAAATGGAAACGCATGAAGGCATATGTGCAAAACATAAATAAATTTGTAGTGGAAAGGACAAAGGTAGTGAATGCGAAACCATCCCAGGATAAAGGGAAAGCGGTTGCCCAAATAGACAACCATGAAGAGAAAGTAAGAGAAGAAAGGGAAGGGGATTCAACTAAAGTTTCCAAAAATTGGGCTCAAGTTATTAACAATTACATTAATAAGGAAGGAGAAACAAACATTCGGGTTGACAACATACAAGATAGAGAAAACAAGGAAAGGCAAAATAGAGTAGTAAACATAATTATTAAAGGGGTCAAAGACGATGGGAAAAATGAATGTACTCTTGACCTTGCAAGGGACTTCTTGAAAGACACATTGTTATGCCAAAGACAAATATGCCAAGCATGGAGGGTGGGTAAGTTTAACGGTGAGAAAGTCAGACCCATAAAAGTCATCATGTATAGCTTACGGGATAAATATATCATTCTAAGCAAGAAGCATCTCTTGAGGGATTCTCGCTTTTTTCTAGAAGAAGATTTAACTCTAAAACAATAGGAGGAAAGGAGGGAGGAAATGTTAAAGGTTAGGGAAACAAGATATGAAGGCAATAGAGCATGGATTTATAAAGTTAAAGATGTGATAGCGCGATTTGGACCTCCTTCCAAAATAGAGCAGCAAGATGGTAATAAAGAAGAGACAACAAACTCTTCAACAGGAAATCAGGAAGCAAGGTTGGTATGGGAAAGCAGGGAGAAAGACTCAAATGTGAATCTTGCATGTCAAAATAAATAGCAATCAAGTCATACCCAGGTTTCCTTAAGATTAGTGTGTTGGACTTGCAGAGGTTACCCATGGAGACGAGGACTTGGGAGAGGGCCTATTGCAGAAGATAGAGACATAATTTGCCTCATAGAAACACATGAGCATGAAGGGTGCAGGACACCTTTGTTTGAAGGATATTGGAAGATGGCAATGTGCAACAAGGTAGCAGGGAATGGCAAAGGACACAGGGGTATCATGGTATTATTGAGGGAAAAATAAGGTCATCTCATTCAGTTAGAAAAAGAAGACTCAAATAAACAATTCATTTGGTTTAAAATACCAGAAAATGGAAATCACATCAGAATTGTAGCATGCTATTTTGCGCCGCAAGTTTAAAAAATCTACAAAAGTAGAGGGCTCGACCACAAAGATCCCTTTACAGCCTTAAAAGTAGATATTGCAACATGTTCTCAGTTAGGTGAAGTCCTTATAGTGGGTGATTTCAATGTTAGGATTGCAAGTGAGAAAGCTAACATTCTTTGTTGGAAAGAAGATTACGACCCTATTTGGCTTACAAAGGAGAGTAATCATCATTGGGAAAGAATTTTAGAGAACAAGGGCTTCAATATCTTTGGTGAACAATTGCTTTCTCTATGTGGGGCCTTTGATTTAGTCATTTGTAATGGCTTGACTAGATTGGAAAAGTCTGGTAATTTCACTTGCAATAATTATAATGCAGCAAGTGTAGTAGTTTATGTAATTTTCTCACGTGGTTTGGGTGAGAAAATGGAGGAAGTTTTAATTGGAGATCAACTTTGGGATTTAAAATCAGATCATAAGCCAATTTATTTTTCTTTTGGACTGGAAAGAAGCAATTAGAGTAAAAAAGTCAATGTGTTCAACAAAATCTCTCAAACGGAAAAATTATTTTGACTCCAGAAAAATGTAATACATTCAAAATGACGTTAGAGAGGCTCTTCGAGAAGGAGAAAATCCCAATTCACGATCTTCATAGTCACGAATTAACACATTTAATTCAATGTGCACTTGCAAAGTGCAAAAGAACAAAAAATAAGAAGTCTGAAACAAATTTCTTTCCGGTGAATGCTTGGTTTGAAAAGGAATGAAAAAAGGAAAGAAGAATATGGAAAGAGTCAAACAAAGATAACATAAATCTCAAAGCTTACAAGAAGATATTAAGAAAGAAAAAGGTCGATTTCATGGTTTCAAGGAGGGAAGAACTAATCTTCCTTGGGAAAAATAATCCCAAATTATTTTGGAAGGAGCTCCAACCAAGAAAGATGCAAACTGAAAATAATATTACAACTTCTAAACAGTTTGACTATGCAATACAACTCTATGAGCAAGATCCCAAGGTTGAACTTCCCCATTGGTCAACGTTGATAATAAACTATTCACGGTGCAAGAGGTAGAGATGGGTATCAAGAAGTTGGGTGTTGGAAAAGAAAAAGACTTAGTTGAACTCCAAGAAGAGTATCTAAAGTGGGGCTCAAAGATTCTTGCACCTCACATTACAAAAATTGTCAACAACATCATAAACAGGGGTTCCCCACAGATTAGAAAAATAGTATGGCAATAACTCTTTTCAAGAGCGGTGACGTAAATAATACCTCCAGTTATAGGACCATAATGATAAACCCTTTGTTTGCAAAGCTATTTGGAAGCATGCTAGAAAATAAAATCAGCAAGTGGGTAGAAGAAAGAGATAAGTGTGCTAAAAGGCAAGCAGGTTTTAGACCTAAATGTTCCACAGTCGATCATTGTATAACTTTGAGGCACATCATTCAAATATTTTGGGAGAAAAAGGAAGAAGTATTTTGTTGCTTTGTTGATTTCAGAAAAGTGTCTGACATAGTTCCTAAGGAGAAGCTTTGGCACAGAATGGAGGAACATGGGGTTCCTAAACATTTGACAGCAGTTGTGCATAGGCTGTATGAAGAGGTGAAAGTCAGAATTAGAACTTCAATAGACATTTTTGAAAGTTTTAGAAGCGATATCAGGGTCAAGAAAGGTTGCCCACCGTCTCCTACCCTTTTTGGTTTATATATCAACAAGCTTGAGGAGTGGTTGAATTCGCAAGGGGGTGATGGTATCTATTTGGGCAAGTTTGTTATAAGGCTTCTTTTGTATGCAAATGACCTTATTCTGATTAGTAAATCTGCTCTTGGTTTGCAAGAGCACTTACTATCCCTTGAGCATTTTTGTAGCAGGCTGGGGATGCAAGTCAATATTAGTAAAACAAAAGTAGTGGTTTACTCTAAAACCATAACATAACCAACTTAAGTTCTAACTTAAAGACAACATTTGGGAAGAAGTCGTGGATTACAAATACCTTGAAATTTACTTCAACAAAAATCTAAGTTGGGATGGTTGTAGAAAGAACAAAACTTTGGGGGGTTGGAAAGTATCTTATGCTTTTCGAAATAGGTGTAGAGAGGCAGACTCATGGGACTAGAAAACCACTCAAACTCTTTTTGGGCTTCTAGTGATTCTTTATGGTTGTGAACTGTGGACAAACAATACATCTGTCATGCAATGGAAACAAATTGAGAAAATCCAGAAGCGTTTGATTACAAACAAATTCAAAATTAAAAGTGTAGTTCCTTATGCTATCTTGTTAAGTGAAACAGGGGTTGCTCCTATTGAAGAAATTGCTATGGTGCGAGTCATAAGGTATTTAAAAAAAATTGAGAAAATGGAAGAGGGTAGATGGCCTGAGGTTGTCTTTAATGACATATTGTGCAAAAGAAAAAAGACTTGGATGCAACAAAATAACAAATGGTTTACTAAATGGGGTATTTGCTTAAACATGTTGAAAATAGCAACAAGAAAGGATAAAAATAGAATCCAAAATATTCCAATTTTAATTTGTCCTTGAATTATAATTGTGAATTAAAATTCGAATTTAGTCTCACCAGCTGCTTGAAAATAATTAAATAATTCATCTTGAGTTAATTGCTTGGAGAAATTCAAGTTAGAAGTCTTTCCCAAGTCATGCAACAGTTATCCCTTAATTAAGGAGATAAGATAGAGTTATATTTGAGTTGTAATTAGTTAACTCAGTTTACTGAGTTAAGTCCAGTTAAATTAGTTCCAAACTGTTTGAGGAACTAATTGTGAGTTATCAGTCAGTTGATGCATGCATGCACTCAACTAGTGTACTCGAGATAACTGAATATTCCCTCATCAAAAACTCATGCATGTCTATTATGAGAAAGACCCAGTTGAGATTAATGTCAAAGACAGTGTACTATCAGTTGCATTGATCTGAAATCACCCATAGGTGACCTCAGGAAATTAATGAAGGTATTACAGACTCATGTGCTGGTGTGTGTGTCTATGTTATCTTAGGAAACAGATCGATAAGATTGCAAAATAAATAGACACTTGAAACAGTAAGAGATCACAGTAAGCAAAATAGAAACACAACAAAATTTAATAAGGAGTTCACCCAATCCTCTTGGGCTACATCTCCTGGTCCAGCTTTCAATGGTGGCCTTTTTATTATGTTTTTAAAGCAGATTCTTACAATAAGGAGCTCAATCTGAGTCTCACTTGACAGAGGATGATCAGTAGGATTGCACTTGGAAATCCTGGGTCCTTGGAGTTCACAGACTCCCCTTAGTGAATTTCGACCTCAATTGGTCTCTGTCTGCTCGACGCTGCCCTTACTCTGATGGTCAACTCGGCTTCTCTGTTCTCTGCAATTCTGCCTTTCTTTCTGCGTTTCTTGGCCTTCGGCTTCTTCACTACTTCTCTGCCTCACTGTCTCTCTGTCTTGTCTTTGTCAGCTCGTGGCTTTAAAGCCATTTCATTCCCTGACTGTTCGTTTCGGCTTCCTAACTCTCTAGATTGCTTTCCTCGATCTGCTGGGACTTCTTTGCCCTGCATCATCATTGCTGCATAACGCTTCGCAGAGAGGTAGCCACATGTCTTCTTGCGAACTGAGTGTCAGTTCTTCCTGAACGGTCGTTTTTTTTTTGGTTGCCCAGATGCCTGCGAAACGGATCCCTTTGTTGACTCATTGGTCATATCAAACTTCAAATCTTTATGCACCGTAGCTTATTTCTCCCTCAGGTCCGGTCATCCATCAGGTTGGACCTCCATCGTTCGATCTAGAGCCCCCAGATCCTACGGTCTTCGCTTATATCGCGCGGTTGAGTTGCTCGACTGTTAGTCCATGATGTAAGCGGTTTTTCTCTCTCCTTGCCGGACACGCGTCTCTCAGTGTATGGAATTGCTGGGTCTTCGGCCAAACCCACTTACCACCCGAAATACCTTCGATATTCCGCCGGTTTTTGAGCGCGGGACCCGCCTGTCAGTTTTAGCGCTTTCCCACGGTTTTCTAGTTTCCCTTGTGACCAAGCGCTTGGGGCTCTTCCTTCTCAAGGGTTTTTGCCTTTGCACTAATCACGTATCAGAAATAGCCTCTGTTTCTGGTTTGAGCTTCCCAACTGCCATTTTTGTGCCATGAGCAGTCTCCATGGGCCAACGGTCAGCGCGCTTTGACCGAAGGTCCTCGTTGCTCTGTGCTGGCTGAAAATTATCATTATTCAAAGGTTATTTCTGATAGCTATAAGATTTCTTGAAGTCTGACATTCATTATTAACAATCATGGAATTGTTTGAGGATCCAATTCGGATCACGACCTTCCCACTGAAAAATCTTTTGGACCACCAAAAGTTGGTTTTCAAGCATCGACTAAGTGAGGATACAACTTTCTCACCTGTCCAATCTCTATCCATTTTGCATTGCTTGGCTTTGAACCCCTGAGCCCAATTCTGAGGTACTCAACATCTCCCCTGCGTGTCATTCTCACCTTCCTGTCCAGAACTGTGTCTTCCTGTAATTCATTAAGATATTTAGGTAGCAGGTCATCAATAGAAGGCAATTGACTCTCTTCTTCAGGATCTTCAATTAACGAAGGTTCAAATAGTCTCAAGCTGTCTGCATTGACGACTGAGTAGATGTGCATATAAGCTGGCAAATCAAGGCAAAAAGCATTCTCACCAATTTTCTCAAGGATCCTGAAAGGTCCATACCTTATTGGTTTCAGCTTTCTACCTCCACCTTGCATCCTGTCCTTGCTGATATACATCCAGAATTGATCACCAACTTGGAAACTATGATCCATCCGATGCTTGTCATGCCTTGCCTTGTATTTGGCCTGGCTCTTTTCCAGCTGTTCCTGTACTGCCTGATAGATCTCTTGGATTTGTTCAATGAACCTAGTTGCCTTGTCCACATCGCTGTGTCCCTCAACTGTTGTTTCCTTACCAAAGACAAAATCAAAGGGAGACCTTAGTGTGAAACAAAAATAGGTCTCAAAAGTATATCTTTGTGTGGAAGAATGTTTGGCTCGGTTGTAAGCATGTTGCACATAACATAAATGTTCATCCCAAAGCTTAGGATGCTTGCTGCAATATCCTCCGAGGAACTGGATCACTATCATGTTGACTACTTCTGTCTGGCTATCAGTTTGTGGATGGAAAGTTGTGCTTTTCTTCAGTTTGGTGTCCATCAGTTCCCACAGACTTGACCAAAACTTTCCCACAAATCGGGTGTCTCAATAAGATATAATGGAAGTGAGTAATCCAAAATGAACCCATACATGTTGAAAGAACAATTTGGAAGTTTGTTCAGATATAATCTATTTATTACAAGGTATTAAAATACACATTTTTCTGAACCTATCCACAACAACATATATATAATCATGACCTTTCCTAGATTTAGGCAGTGCTCCAAAAAAGTCCATGGAAACACTTTCCCAAGGATGAGAAGGAACTGGTAATGGAGTGTACAAGCCTAGTTTTCTATTGCTAGGCTTGCTTTTAGCACACATATTACACCCTCTTACATATCTGGAAGCTGTCTTGTTCATTTTTGGCCAATAACAAAATATTTGCAGCTGTGCAACTGTTTTACTTACCCCAAAGTGACCTAATACTAGAGAAGTGTGTGCTTCTCGAATTATCTTTACTCTTTCAGTTTGTGGAATGCATAGCTTCCCACAATGATATAAGAGTCGGTCCTTAATATGATAATCCAATTCTTCTACTCGTTTGCCTTGACTTAAAGTTGCATATACATCTTTATAGTCTATATCTTGAGCATATTGTTCAATGTAGCTCTCATGTAACACAGAATTATGCTTAAGTGTAGTAGATGCATTTATAATGGGTCTAGATAACATATCCGCAACTTTATTATGTATGCCCTTTTTATATCTGATGACTCAATGAAACTGTTGTAGGAAACCCATCCATCTATAGTGTCTTGATTGCTGCAACTTAGTTTGGGAGTGTAGATATTGAAGTGGTTGATGATCAGTATGTATAACTGTTTCTTTGCCCATTAAGTAATGTTTCCACTTTTTCACACTTTGTACTAATGCATACAATTCTTTATCATACGTGGGATAGTTAACTACTGCATAATTAAATGTTTCGGAATGATAACATATGGGCTTACCGTGCTGTATCAACACTGCTCCCATGGCATAGTCACTGGAATTCGTTTGGATCTCAAACGGTCTTTGAAAGTCTGGTAGTGCTAGTACAAGTGCTATACTAATCTTTTCTTTCAAGGTGTCAAAGGCTTTCTGCTGTTTGCCTCCCCACTGAAACACCTTGTTCAATCTTGTTAAAGCATGTAAGGGAGCTGCAATTAAGGAAAAGTTAGAAATGAACTTTCTCCAATATTGTGCTGCTCCTAAGAAGCTCCTAACTTCTGTAGCAGATTTGGGTTTAGGCCAGTTTACAATGACTGCCACCTTAGAGGGATCTATCTTCAATTCACCACCCCCTACTATATGTCCCAAATAATTCAAATATGTTTTGCCAAATTCAAATTTTGAGAGTTTAACATAAAGTTTTTCTCTTTTCAAAACATCTAGTGTCTGCTTAACATGCTTTAAATGTTCTTCCCATGTTTTGCTAAATATCAGAATGTCATCCAGATATACAATAACAAAATCATCAAGAAAAGGTTTGAGTACATCATTCATTATTCTCATGAAAGTAGCAGGAGCATTAGTTAAGCCAAAAGGCATAACCAGCCACTCATACAATCCCTGGTTTGTTTTGAAAGCAGTCTTCCATGCATCTTGTTCTGCAACTTTGACCTGATAATATCCACTATGCAAGTCTAAATTGGAAAAATAAACAACTTCTTTCAATTGATCTAATAGATCATCTATGCGAGGAAAGGATAACGATTTTTTATTGTTATCTTATTCAGTGCTTGGTAATCAATGCACATTCTCCACAAGCCATCTTTCTTTCTCACCAAAACGATTGGAGACCCACATGGTGATGTGCTAGGTCTGATGAACCCCTTCTCGAGCAACTCCTGCACCTGCTTCTTGATTTCTGCATTTTCTAAAGCGGACAACCTGTACATTCCAATGTTAGGCAATGGAGAATCTTGCTGCAAATTAATATCATGCACTATTTCCTTTTTGGGTGGTAGACCTTTAGGTTCTTGAAACAAGATATCATACTTTGAAACAACTTTTTCTAAATCAGCTTGCTGTTTAACATTACAGTCCTCAAATACATTAGTTTTATCAGGTTTCTTTTCCTTTACAACCATCAGTAAAAATTGTTTGCATGAATTTATAATTCGTTTCATCTGCCCTGAGTTTATGAGAGTATAATTATTCTTGAGATTATGAGCTCTTACAAAGTATTCGATTCCATCTTTAACGAGTATATACTTGTTCTCAGCTCTATAGAAAATAGATTTTCTGTCGTACAAGTAAGGACTTCCTAAAACAATTCCACATATATCCAAAGGAATTATGTCTAACTCAACCTCATCTACAAATGTTGACCCAAAAGAAAACTTGAGTTTGCATTGTCTAGTCACTTGTAGTTGTGCTTTATCACTTAACCATCCTAATGGGTATGGTTTCTTGTGAGATGTAGTTAGTAATCCCAACTTCTTTACAATTGCTTCAAAAATTAAATTTACTTGTGAGCCACTATCAAACAAAGTATTAATCTTTTGATGTTTGGAAATAAATCAAATATGGAAAAGCTCATGTCTTTTTCTCTCATTTTCTTCATCAATAGTAGATTGTGCAGAATTACTAGTAGATGCTTCAGAATTCTTACCTTTTATACCAGTGGCTGCAATGGTTGTTTCATCTCCTGAGTTTGACCCCAAATCTTTCTAAATAGCTGCAACAATCTTCTTCTTCTTGCCCTCGAACTTCTTAGGTCTCAGCTCCGGATGCATAATCCAACAATGTTCATCATCATGCCCATCCTTCTTATAATGAGTGCATGAAGACTTGCTTTTCTGTGCAGTGTTGGCCTTCCTTGCTTTCCATTTCTATTTTATTTTCTCCTTATTCTTGCTTGCAGTGGGTTGGGATGATCCCCCAACTTCTAGGTTTCCATTCTTTCCTCTAGCTTCTAGATGCATAGCTTGAACAGATTCCTCATCTATACTAGTGGGATTAAACATGAGGATTGTGTGCCTCATGTAGCTGTGTAGACCATCGATGTACTTCAACAGAGTCTCAGGTGAGCCTATGAGATTCCTAGAATCAAAGCTCTCTTCCTAAATTCTTGGGTGTAACCTTGTACACTTTGCCCTTTCAATTGTCGAAGAGTTTGCCAGCTCATCATGGCTTACTGCATGTAGGCCAGTGGATAGCACTGCTTTTTTATTGCAGAAACAAATTCACTCCAGACAGAAAGAGTCTTGCCATGTCTCTTCATGTCAGCTTGGGTCCTGCCTTCCCATCAAACCAAGGCGGTGCCTCCAAGGCGTAGGCTAGCCAGCTGAATCTTGCTCTTGTCTGAATCAATACTTTGCACTTTGCAATAAACATCAATTTGTCTAATCCAATTGTCTAGCTTTTCTGCATTCAACTCTCCATCATATATTGGTAAATCAAATTTAACATCTAGTTTAATCAAAGATGTCTTCTTTTTATGTTCAGGGCTATTAGGAGGTGTGAGAAAGTTTTCTTCTTTCCCTTTGCCTTTTGAGTGGTCATGGAGGAGAGAATCTTCTTCTCCTTTATCTTGTTTGGAGCCTGATGAATCTTCATCTTTATGTTTTCTAAAGTCCTTACACATTTCCTCTACCATGGACCTTATGGCCAGGAAACTATCTATAAATTGAGGGTTTGGCCCCATAGAACCTTCCTCTGACATTGTCTTCTGAGGATAGACTCTTCCAATTTCTGGATTAGTTTGGACCAACTCTCCTTCTCCTAATTTGAGCTTTGGTCTAGTTAACATTCAATAGCTAAAACCAGCACAAGCTTGTCTAACCTTAACAACCTATAGCTATGATCCCACTTGATCTGAAATCACCCCTAGGTGACCTCGGGAAATTAATGAAGGTATTACAAACTCATGTGCTGGTGTGTGTGTCTATGTTATCTTAGGCAATGGAGCGATAAGATTGCAAAATAAACAGACACGTGAAACAGTAAGAGATTACAGTAAGCAAAACAGTAACATAACAAAATTTAATAAGGAGTTCACCCAGTCCTCTTGGGCTACATCTCATGGTCCAGCTTTTAGTGGTTGCCTTTTTATTATGTTTTTAAAGCAGAGTCTTACAATAAGGAGCTCAATCTGAGTCTCACTTGATAGAGGATGATCAGTAGGATGGCACTTGGAAATCCTAGGTCCTTGGAGTTCACAGACTCCCCTTACTGAATTTCAACCTCAATTGGTCTATGTCCGCTCGACGCTGCCCTTACTCTGATGGTCATCTTGGCTTCTCTATTCTCTGCAATTCTGCCTTTCTTTCTATGTCTCTCGTCCTTCGTCTTCTTCACTGCTTCTCTGCCTCACTGTATCTTTGTCTTGTCTCTGTCAGCTCGTGGAGTTAAAGCCAGTTCATTCCCTGATTGTTCGTTTCAGCTTCTCGACTCTCTGGATCGCCTACCTCTGTCCGCAGGGACTTCTCTGCCCTGCATCATCATTGTTGCGTAATGCTTCGTAGAGAGGTGGCCACCTGACTTCTTGCGAACTGAGTGTCAATTCTTCCTGAACGGTTTTTTTTTCCCAGATGCCTGCGAAATGGATCCTTCTGTCGACTCATTGGTCAAATCGGACTTCAAATCTTTATGCACCGTAGCTTATTTCTCCCTTGGGTCCGGTCATCCATCAGGTTGAACCTCTGCCGTTCGATCTGGAGCCCCCAGATCCTACGGTCTTCGCTTATATCGTGCGGTTGAGTTGCTCGACCGTTATTCTGCGATGTAAGTGGTTTTTCTCTCTCCCCGCCAGACACGCGTCACTCAGTGTATGGAATCGCTGGGTCTTCGGCCAAACCCACTTACCGCTTGAAATGCCTCCGATATTCCGCTGGTTTTTTAGCGCGGGACCTGCTTGTCAGTTTTAGCGCTTTCCCACGGTTTTCTAGTTTCCCTTGTGACTGAGTGCTCGGGGCTCTTCCTTCTCAAGGGGTTTTTCCCAGCGATGCACGATTAGTGCTTTGCACTAAACGCTAATCGTGTATCAGAAACAACCTCCGTTTATGGGTTTGAGCTTCCCAACTGCCATTTTTGCGCCATGCGTAGTCTCCATGGGCCAATGGTTAGCGCGCTTTGACCGAAGGTCCTCGTTGCTCCGTGCTGGCTGCAAATTATCATTATTCAGAGTTTATTTCTGATAGCTATAAGATTTCTTGAAGTCTAACATTCATTCTTAACAATCATGGAATTGTTTGAGGATCCAATTCGGATCATGTATGTTTTCTCCTATAAAGGAAACTCATGCGTGTAGAAGGAATAAGGTTCCTTGAGGATTGCGTAGTTTTGACAGGGTGTGAGATCAGTGTTCCACTTGGTTGAGAGTTTTCCACTTGGTAATAGGAGGATCACCTAGGAGAAACAACACAAGGAAATAGGAGCTTGGAGGGCAGAGGAGAAGGCTTGTGACAAGCCAAGTTTGCCTGTGAGCATCTGTGAGGATTGTATTGAGAGCTGGCTAGCTGTGAGAGCTAAGGCTTTGTATAATTCTGATGTATTTCCACTTTGTATGATAATATAGATAGTGGGGTTTTTATCTGAGGCTTTCCCCGAGTATTCTCATGTGTATTGTGCATTGATTCTTCTTCTAGTTATATGTGTTCATCTCGATCTTGCTCAATCTTTAAGCTTTCGCAAATTGATAGTAGAAGTAGGTTATAATATTTTTCTTTGATCTATATTTCATTATCAGGTTAACCTATATCAGATCTACAGAGCTAGATTTGTAGATAGAATTTCTACATGGTATCAGAGCTGGATTTGCAGATTTTCTACATGGTATAAGAGCAAAGGTTATCAGAGCTGTGAACAATATACTGAGAAGAGAATTCGAAGTTTGAAGTTTAGGGTTGCAGGTGCAAATCAAATTCATATCATACTTGAGGTTGGCCAATGGCGTTCTATGGCTTGAGACTCGAGTATGCCTTGGAAGGTAGGTTGAATTACATAGCATCGAAAGATCACATGGAGGCTGTATTAGAAGACAACCGCTTGAAGGATTTCATTGATCAAGAAATCCCAAAGCTAGGTTCAACTAATGCACAAGAGTTGGCTGAGTGGAAGAAGTGTGTGGCGAGGGCGAGACAGATTATCCTTGAGTGAGTTCGAGACCATATTGTCTCGAGTCTCCATGGGAAGGATACTCCATATTCAATGTGGAAGACATTGAAGGACCTCTACCAGAACAGTAGTGACCAGAGGAAATTGACTCTCAAGGATAAGCTTTGAAGAATCAAGATGGAGAACGACGATACTATTTCCACATATCTAAACAAGATCACCATTTGCAGAGATGAGCTTGGAAGTGTAGGAATAACTATTGTCGATGATGATATGGTGAGCCTCACTCTCCTTGGCCTTCCAAAGAGCTGGAATAGCTACCAAGACTCTGTGAATGGAAGGGAGAAACTGCCAAATTGGGAACGACTATGGTCAGATCTCATGCAGGAGGAGATCAGGAGGAGCACACAAGATGGTTCTTCATCCAAGGATGATGATGAAGAAAATATGGCCTTAGCAAGTAAGGCAAGGAAAGGGAAGGGGAAGGATTCCCATTCCAAATCGAATTCTTCTCATGGAGGGAGGAAAGGTGACAAGTCTAAAGTGAGATGCTTTAATTGTCACGAGATGGGACATTATGCGACTAATTTCCCATTGAAGAAGTCCAAGAAGGGATCCTCGAAAGGATCAGAAGGTGAGGCATTAGCCTCTCAGTTCGAAATGGACTTTACCCTCATCGCATGCATGGTGTCATCGATGATGGGTTGTGGTTGGTATCTTGACAGTGGAGCCTCATTCCACATGACTGACGATAAAAGTTTATTCAGTACCTTGGAGGAGAAAGACCTCAAGATGCGCATAGAGATGGGTGACGAAAAAAGGTATAGTGTTTTGGGAGTGGGAACGGTTGCTTTTCAGAGGGAGCATGGAGCTCCTATCACCTTGACAGATGTGAAGTATGTGCCTGGACTGAAGAAGAACTTGGTATCAGTCGCGATGTTGGAGGACAAAGGCTACAATGTTGTCTTCAGTAAAGGAAAGGCGTTCCTTAGACACATCACCACAAGACAAGTGAAACAAATCGGTTCATGAGTTCAGAACCGGTATGCTCTTGAGGTTCAAAATGCATGCAAAGCCTTGAGGAGCAAGGCAAATGTTAGAGACTTGGTGGTTGAGAGGGAGAGTAAATTACCTCTCAATATGCAGTCCCAAAAGAAGTCTTAGACAATTGTGGAGGAGCCACAATTGGTGAAGTGGACAGAGGGATCACATGCAGCCATACCTCCAGGTGTGAGGTCGGGTGATGTGAAGTGATAGTCCCATGAAGGTTGAAATTGGGCAGGGTCCATTGAGAGGTTTTATCTCATGGATTGTACCTTGCTACGGGAGCCCAAAGTACATAGTAGCGGGAGGAATCAGTGGGATTGATGCAGTCAGAGATCAAAGTGACAGAGGCTAGAGCAGTCAGATACTGAAGAGTGTAGAGAAGGATTGACAACAGTGCAGAAAGGCAGAGTCAACAGAAGCGCAAAGTTTTCAGTTGACAGAGGCAATAGCAGTCAGAGACTTTGATGACAGATGCATCATACTAATTCAGGTTGGATGTTTTTTTTTTGTTTCTTGAGTTGCTGGAGCAAAAAAACTAGAGAGAAGTGTTGCATGCATAACATTCCAAAGGTTCACGATCAGGATCGAGTTGAATTCCTTTCTTGTTGAGAGGGAGTGTTGAAAATAGCAACAAGAAATGATAAAAATAGAATCTAGAATATTCCAATTTTAATTTATCCTTGAATTAAAAAATTAAAATTCGAATTTAGTCTGACCAGCTGCTTGAAAATAATTAATTAATTCATCTTGAGTTAATTAGTTGGAGAAATTCAAGTTAGAAGTCTTTTTGAAGTCATGCAATAGTTATCCCTTAAATTAAGGAGAGTATCCCTTAATTAAGGAGATAAGATTGAGTTATAATTAGTTAACTCAGTTTACTGAGTTAAGTCCAGTTAAATTAGTTCCAAACTGTTTGAGGAACTAATTATGAGTTATCAGTCAGTTGATGCATGCATGCCCTCATCTGAAACTCATGCATGTCTATTCTGAGAAAGACCCAGTTGAGATTAATGTCAAGGACAGTGTACTATCCGTTGCTTGTTTTCTCCTATAAAGGAAACTCATGCATGCAGAAGGAATAAGGTTCCTTGAGGATTGCGTAGTCCTGGCAGGGTGTGAGATCAGTGTTCCACTTTGTTGAGAGTTTTCCACTTGGTAATAGGAGGATCACCCATGAGAAACAATGCATGGAAATAGGAGCTTGGAGGGCAGAGGAGAAGGCTTGTGAGAAGCCAAGTTTGCCTGTGAGCATCTGTGAGGATTGTACTGAGAGCTGGCTAGCTGTGAGAGCTAAGGCTTTGTATAATTCTGATGTATTTCCACCTTGTATGATAATACAGATAGTGGGGTTTTTAGCTGAGGCTTTCCCCGAGTATTCTCATGTGTATTGTGCATTGATTCTTCTTCTGGTTATATGTGTTCAGGTTGATCCTGCTCAATCTTTAAGCTTCCACAAATTGATAGTAGAAGTAGGTTATAGTAGTTTGCTTTGATCTATATTGCATTATCGGGTTAACCTACAACAGATCTACAAAGCTGGATTTGTAGACAAAATTTCTACATGGTATCAGAGCTGGATATGCAAATTTTCTACAGAACACGTGTCTCATAAACAATAAAGAGATAAAAGCTTTTGTTATGGATAAGTTCCACAAGCATACTTGGGATAAGGAGATGGGGAGAAAGAAAAAGTTTATATTGTAGTATTTAATCCCACTCAAAGTCATTAACAAAAAGCATACATAGAGGTCAATATTTCTTGGAGAGCCAAAATTCTTATTGCTCAGTTAAGGACTAATTCTCATCAACTTGGTTGTGAAACACGATGTTGGAAAAGGCCAAAAGGAGTGTGGGAGGAAAGAGTATGTATTTTTTGTTCTTCCAGAAAAGTAGAAACAGAAAAGCATTTCATTTTAGAATGTGAGACTTTCAAAGACAACAAGGAAAGTTATGTAGATATCCTGACAACTAGCTCTTGGGATAATCTATTTAGTGAGTGGTTTGTCGAAAAGTTGGGAGCATTTATTGTGAGGCTTCACAGGAAAAGTGTCGAATACATCAACCATATAAAGAAGCAATCTGTCCCATAGGCTATTTTTAGCCTTGTGGATGTCAAAATAGTTTTCTTTCTTTCTTTCTTTCTTAAATTGTCCAACGTTTCAGGTTAACCCTTCATCAATCTTCAAGGACTTGAAGCTTGTTGTTAACGTGAAGATTGTTGTTGTGAAGAGTGTTGAACCTCTATAAATAGAGGAAGGTGTTGAAATATAGCCATTAGAGAATTTAGTCGTTATAAGAGGAAATTACAACACAAAGAAAATAATTTTGATAATATTGAAAAAGATCTAGATTAAAGAATATTTTTTTTGGATAGCAATTATTAATTAAAAAATATTAAAAAGATAAATTTGGTTCAAAGAATTAATGAGACTTTATAATAATCCTTGGAAATATAATATTATGAAAATTGAGATTGGAAAAATTAGATTAATATAGGAATTGGATTAATCTAAGAATTTAAAGAATTGATATTGGGTCAAATTGATAATATTTTATTTTAAATTAGAAAAGATTAATTAGGATAGAATAAGTAAATTAAAATTTATTTTATTTTATTATTAACTAAAAATTAAATTAACTTAGATTAAATTAAAAGAGAGAAGAACTAAAAATAAAAATAAATTAAAAGAATAAGACTAAATTAGATTAAAATAATAAAGTTAAATTAAATTAATAATCTAAGAATTAAAAAAATAATTAAATTAAATTAAAAAATAGAATTAAATTAATAATCCAAAAATTACAATTAAATTAAATTAGATTAATAATCTAAAAATTACAATTAAATTAATTTAAATTTATAATTATAATTATAAATATAAATTAATTTAATTCTTATTTTTTGATTATTAATTTAATTTAATTTAGTTCTAGTCTTTTAATTTAATTTAATTACTTGGAGGCTTCCTATTTTAACCTCAGGTGGATGAGGGGGTTGATTTTTTTAAATATAATTATATGGACGAGATTAAATCTGGGGTGAATATGCCCAAAATATGCTTCGTCTTAATTGCACATCGACGACTCAAGTGCGAGAGAGTGTGGAGCGACGTGAAAAATATCCATTTCATTTTTTTTTTAATTTATGCAACTTGGCACGACATTCAAGAGTCAATGCTTCCATTCTCCGTCAGTTCAGTCTGCATCGCCAGGTATCCATTCTCCATCGGTTTGGTCGGCATCACTAGGCAAATTAGTTAGGATTGCAAAATTTTTATGTACAACGACAAAGTTTGGAAGTAGATGAGTTTTTTTAACCGCTCGTTTGGCTCTGAAACAAGTTTTGGCGCGGCGTATCAACCGTTTCATTGATAGTAGGCTGAGGGGGATCTTAAACAAATTATTTGACACCACACCACGCCTATATTAGGCATCACAGAGTATGACTGGAGATGAGCTCATTCGTCACTAGTGGCAATAGAGTGGTCGGGCATGTATTGTTCCTGTAGTCTATCCATTTATTGATGCTTGCATTGTCGTATGTCACTCTTGTGCAGGTACTCACATGATCCTTGATCAATTCTAGCTAGATTGGGCATGTAAAGAATGGGGAATTGAGTGCATGTGATTGATGCACAGATCGTTTGTAATTTTTTTTGGTTTCCTTGATTATTTCAGACAGAGTTTCCTAAAGAGCTTTGACATTATTGGAAATAGACACTGGTTGAAATTCCAAGTGAGGGAATTTTGATTCACGCTAACCTCTCTATGCCTTCTTACAGGGTGAATGTATAAATCATTTTGGCTTCATGTTACATCCATGCTTGTCCCAACTGAAATTTATGGCTCCCTACTTTTTAATTCGTTGTCAATAGAAAACATTGTTATTTGTAGTGTTCCATAGTCAATTTTGTTGGCATGGAATAGTCTTTGTTGGTGACTCTTTGTCTTACCTCTTCTGCTTGTTCTTTTTTGTTAATGTGGTCAATATTTATTATTAGTTTCTGACATGTAAGTAATGTGACCTATTTATTAAAGAAACATATCATTGTGATTAGTAAGAACACAATGTTTTAGTCCACAAAAATCAAGACCAAGCATGAACTAGCGGCACAAAGAAAATATATCGAGTAAGTTCTACTGGCAGCACATTAAAAGGATCTCAAGCGAGTTCTACTAATGAATTAATGGGATATCCAAAACATGACCTTAACCACAAAAGTTTCGATTCATATAAACTTTGTAAACACTATTTCTAGTATAAGCAAAATCTGCATAAACTTTGGTCTTTTCCTAAATTGCAGCTACTCGTTATGTATACAAAAAAAAATAACAATTTTTCAAATTGTCCTTCTCATTATGAAGGATCACCAATATAATTTAGTTATTATATTATATATTTTATAATATAATTAAAATAAAAATACAAGAAACACATTACATTACCTTTAAAACATAATTATTTCAAATATCTTTAAGTATTCATTTAAGTTTGTGTTTAGTGTAAGTGTTAATGTTATTCATTTGTTAATAGTTTTACGTTGTTTTTTTATTATTTTTTAATCTATTCATATATAAAACAATTTTTTTTATTTTAATATAAACGATTTGAATTTTAATTTAACAATATATATATTTTTTATATATTTCCATAATTTTAAAACATGGGTGGTCACATTGTGGACAATGTGGAAAATTGTACGTTAAAGTTGAATTATAGAGCCCGTGATACAAGCGGGCAAAATATATACTCTTGGCCTGCATGGATTTTTATACACCAGACTTTCACGTGGGTATATTGTCATATGTATTCACAAACCCTAAGTTTATTAATGCACATTCCCAAATATGTTTGACCATTTATTTTTTCATAGCTTGTCTGCTGTTAGAGTGACGGTGTGAATACATCATATTCCATGTCAAAATGACAAAAATACAAATGGAATTACAAGCTTGGAAAATAAAAATTGTAAATAAAAATAAGTTATTTATTCAGTTGCTTGGTTTAATTTGTGTTTCTCTTAATTATGTTAAGAGATTTTAGGTTCAAATTTCCAATTTATCCATATTTACCAAAGGAGTGTATAAACACCTAAAAATTATAATAATAATTTTCAAAATAGACCAATAAAATCAACCTAATCATCAATTTTTCTAAATAAAAGAAATAAAAATAATTATAAAAAAAATTATTTAAATTTAATATTTTATTATTATTTAATTATATAATATATTATAAACAAAAATGTTAAAATTCAATTATGTGTTTTTTCCTTATTGCTTATTATATGGTATACATGTTAGAAAGGAAAATTAATAATAAGGTAATCATTCAATTATGTGGTTTTTCCTTATTGCTTAACTATATGGTATACATCTTAGAAAGGAAGATTAATAATAAAGGCAATCATTCAATTATGTGGTTTTTCCTTATTGCTTAACTATATGGTATACATCTTAGAAAGGAAGATTAATAATAAAGACAATTTTTTTATATTGTTGCGTTTTTAAACCAAATTTTATATGGTTTTGTTGTTAAAAATAGTTTTGAAAATATGTTGGTATCTCTTTAATGTTGGATTTTGGATGGATGAGGATACTTACACACATGAGTGTTTCTCCAAAATTTGTTTATGATAATTATAATTTGGAACAGATAAAAATTTATATTGTTTTTTTCAACCATAATTATTAAAACATATTGGGATCCGTTGAACTTTGTATTGATGATGCTATTTATGCATGAGTGTTTATCCAAAATTATTTTATTTTAATTATTATTATATTATATTATTAGAATATTATTATTATATAAATCTATAATGAATAAATTTTAGGGTTGAATTATTATATATTTAGTTTTAGGGTTAAATTATTATATATTTAGGTCTATTTTTTCAGAGAGAAAAAACATCATAGTTTATATTAAGAGAATATAAAGTTCAGTATACATACAAAAACCTGAAGCCAATAGATCCAATCTGACACATGTCCAGAAAAAACAAAAACTGAAGAGCTGTTCAGTCCATTTTACCCAATGGCCAGATACTGGAAAAGAGGTCCAGTCGGAACATAGAACTTACAATAACAGATTTTAAAAATTGAAAGTCACTGTAACTTAAAGAAAAAGCACAGAGATACCATCAAAATCAGCAGTAATCCAGGCTGAGAAAAAAAAATCACATGAAAGGAGGACAGCAGCCCAGAACATCAAGTCAGTTCGAGAGTTCCGTAACCAGGAGCAGAATAGAGTCCAGGGGATCCCTGGATTCTTGAAAGATTCGGGCGTTCCTCCATTTCCATAAGTACCAAACGACCATGACAAACAAGGTACGCCAGGATGAACATTGATCGCTCCACCATTTGAACGCTTCCTGTACAGTAGAAAAGACCTGGTAAGGAAAACCAAAGGACAAGGACAATGCATACCAGATGTGAAGAGTTGAGGCACATCGGAAAAACATGTGAGCATTTGTCTCGGATTCGGAGTGACACATAGAACACAAGCCAGCCTTTTCTTTGGAGGACCTCCCAAGTGAGGTTCCTGTTTGAGAAGACCAGCCAAGAAAATAATATCATTTTTAGTGGACATGCCACCTTCCATAGTCTAAGAGGGAAGATCGGATCGGCGCTTGATGGATGGCAGACAGTCATTGCAGCATATATATCCTTGACCCGAATAGGCGGAGATGAATCCGGAAGGGACCATGTAAGATCATCCTTATTACCAGAGCGGAGAACCCCTTTGCTGGAAAGGTTCTGAATCACTGAAGTCCAAACAGGTCTCATGGTGATAGGCAGTGATAAATCCTCCCCTTCCATCCATTCAGGAGATGAAGATGACCATGATTTAATCAACTTATCCCATGTGAATATACCTTTTGAATGGAAATGGGAAATCAGACTGCGGGGAAGTAGAGACTCCAAACCATTAACAATTGGATCAATACCAATGATGATACTTGAGCCTGTAAAAAATTTCCATCGTAAATTTTCCATGAAGAAAGGCTGAAGTTTCCGGAAGCTGAGCCATATAGCTGATCCTCTTTTGATACCTAATGAATTCCTTCTATACCAATAAACCATGCTTCGTCCCTTTAAATATTTTTTATGAATGACATGACTCCATGGACCAGTCCCATAAATGCCCCGATAAAGAGCTTTGCAAAGAAGGGCTTTTCCAAAGATTCTCATGTTAATAAGACCCCATCCTCCTGCCTTCTTCATCTTTGAGATAGTCGCCATCTTAACTAGATGTATTTTGGACTGGTAAGATCTTCCTCCCCATAAAAAATTTGCCGCCAGAGAACATATTTTATTTATAACAGCTGCCGGGAGGAGATAAAGGTGAGCCCAATAAACCGCTAATTGAGATAATACAGCCTGCACCAAGATAAATCTGCCCGCCAATGATAAAAATCTCGACTCCCATCCTGATATTTTGTTGTAGAAGCGGTCAATTAACCATTGCCAATCCTGCTTGCGGTTCCCTTTTGCTTTCAAGGAGAAACCGAGATATTTGAATCCCTCCTTAATTGAGGACTGGTTGATGCCAAAAAGAGCAGATATCCAATACACAGTTTCCATATTTGAATCGTTGTGATACAACATAGATTTTTCCTTGTTGATGACCATTCCAGCAGCAGCCTGAAATTTTCCAAGGATTTCGAATAAACAGCTCCATGACGCTCTACAAAGCATGGCGAAGATGAGAATATCATCAACGAAAAGGTTATGGGATAGGAAAATGTCCTTGCAGATCTTAATCGGCCTAATACTTCGATCAGACACAGCTTTGTTGATCTGATTGCTGAGGGAATTCATCACAAGGATAAATAGCAGTGGAGAAAGAGGGCATCCCTGACGGAGTCCTCTCTCTGCTTGAAAAAAGGACGATGGAATTCCATTAATTATAACTGCATATTTGACATTTTCGACACACGCCATTATCCAGTTAATGCTTTGAGGTCTCAGCCCAATCTTAGCCAGCAGGATTCGTAGAAAACCCCAATCAACACAATCGTAAGCTTTTTTCAGATCTATCTTTAAAATAGCAGCATCTATATTGTTTGATAAAATAGAGAATAAGCATTCCTGGGTCATGGCTACTGCATCCAGAATGTTCCTGTCTTTTAAGAATGCATGCTGGTTACTGGAAATGAAAGAGTTTAAAACAGGCTTCATCCTCTCTGCTATGATTTTAGAAATTATTTTAAACAGGATATTGCATAAAGCAATCGGCCTGAAATCATGAAGTGATTCTGAACGATCCTTCTTCGGAATGAGAGCTATAAATGTAGAAGTTAGGGCGCTGTTTATATTTCCTGATATACGGGAGGCATCAACCATCCCTAGCAATTCATCCTTGAAGATATCATAGAAGTGTGAAAAAAATTCAATTGTCCACCCATCTGGCCCAGGGCTTTTGTCCTTTTTGAAGGCTTTTATTGCAGCTTGTAGCTCCTCTTCCTTTATGGGCATAAAAAAATTATCATTTGCAGTATCATCATACATCTCTGGCATCAGATCCACAGCCCATAAAATGTCACTTATGTTACTCTGTTTTCTCCTGTATTGGTTCTGAAAAAATCTTGTAGCTTCAACAGAGATGTCATGCTGAGAGTATAAAAATCCTCCCTTACCATCCTCAATTTTCCATATAGAGTTTTTACTTCGTCTGGCGTTAGCAAAATTGTGAAAATACTTTGTATTTCGATCTCCTTCTCTGAGCCAGATCGCTCTGCTTTTGAGCCTCCAGGAAGCTTCTTCCTTTTGCAACAACGTTTGTTTCACTTTTCCCAGCTTCCTGATATGATTCTTTTGGTCAAAAGACAAGCATTCTGGGTTAATTGAGTTGAGAAAAATTTGCAGCTCCTTTTGAATGTCAAACAGCGCCTGTTTATCCTTCCTTTTCTTTAGGATTTGCCAATCCTTTGCAACAACCCTTAAGCATTGTATCTTTTCTCTAAACGTGGTGAATGGAGCCATGTCAGATTCTTGTAGCTCCTTCCATTTTTTCCAAATGGCTTCATTAAAGGATTAATCTTCTAAAAATACTCTGTTGAATTTAAAGGAATATCCCAGCCTATGATCCTGTTCCTTCCATTCAAGGAAAATGGGTCTATGGTCCGAAGTGAAGTCAATACCGGTATGAGAAAGCGGCATACCCCATTTAGCTATGATGCTAGCATTAACAATGAAGCGATCGATTCTTTTTGCGATGTAGGGTTTATAATATTTATCTTAGGGTATATATATTTTGGGTTTATAATATTAATCCCTTGGATTTAATATTATTCCCTTGGGTTTATAATCCCCTGGGTTTTTAGTATTAATCTATTGGGTTTATTATTCCTTTTGGTTTATAAAATAAATCTCTTGCTTTTCTTAATCTAAGTGCTCATATTCCTATGATATAATATTATGGAGTTGTCTTTAGTGCGACTTTTTGGAAGCTTTCCCTATGGGTTTTTATGAATTTATTGAAATCACAAGCTTGATGGGTAACCTTAAACAATCAAAGTGCCATAGGGGTTTTTTAGGGTGCCGAATCTATATATATAGTAAAAAAACCAATGTAAATAATACAAATCAAGATTTCATGTAAAAAATTTCTGCTGGATTATGGTACCGGAAAGTCCAAAAAGTCGCACTAAAGACAACTCCTAAGATTATTCATAAAGTTTAGAATATTAATCATTAGGTTTAATATAAACCCATTGGGTTTGTAATGATAGTAAATGATGTTGCAACATCAAATTGTGACAAATATTTTCTCAATATGAAAATCAACCATGGTCCAACCTCACATTGTGAAAATGATTGTTGCTTGATGGTGTTTTCATTGATATCAACCCATGGGTTTAATTGGGTTTGACCAAAAATACCAGTCATTGATGTCAAATGGTTAATGAACGCTTCTTATTAATTGTCGGATTACATCAAGATGGCAACTATATTGTTGGATGGTTAAAAATTCAGGTCCTAGGGTTTGGGTTCCCTGGACTAAAGACATACCCTGACCTTGTCGAGGGTTTTTGATAGGTCAAATCATTGAGTTTGGGTAAGATATTTATATCATTAAATTATCCTCAAAAAGATGTTTTTGTTGATATGTTGTATGCCCTAAGAGGTCTCTTGGTTTGAGATATATTCACAATTGAAGTTAGAGACCCCAATTTTTGTCCAATATTTTGGCTAAAACCCCCAAGGGTAGTGACATGACACCTCCTCCTATAATTGTCAACATATGATATTGTTTATCACTGTAATCTCACCCTGTATAAGTTACATAACTTCAAAAACCAAAGACAATAAATCAATTATTGACTTAATACATTCATGTGTTGCCTAAAAAACACACCAAAGAGGGTTAGTGTACAATTACTTAGAGTTTAATAAACAAGTTATTAATGATTACTAAATTAAATTAAATTTATTAATAATAAAAAGTGTTTAAAACATCCTAAAAAGATGTACCTAATTATGCCCCTAAAAAGGTGTCTAATGTCTCCTCCAACGGTCAAATATGAAGCCCTCCCACATTCTATAAAAAGAACCTTATACATCCTCCTTAGCACATTAATTTCACACATATTATCATGATTACCTCTATGATTTTTAACCTATCCAAAGAATCATATTTCATGCAAAAGAGAGACTTGGATTAGGGCTCGGTGTTCCTATTCAGAAATTCGGTTTGGGTTCAGGTATCTTTCCTTTAAGTTTTGTGTTTTATTCAAAGGATAGTGAAGTTCTGGGTGCTCTTCTCCTTTGTTTTGATTGGGTCTGGTTATAATTCTTAAGATTTGTTTGGGAACTCAACATAGGAAGAAACATAAATTTAGGGCACTAAAAATCAATCTATATATCTTGCTGCAAACCTTGGTCCAGAATTCATGAGTTCTTGTAGCCTTACTTCAGTTTTGATCCACTTAAATTATTCTGCCCAATGGTTCTATAGAAGCACCGTAAATCTGCTCTTACATCCAAATTTTGAGGCTTGGTTCAGGTATGAAGTGACTTCTATTAAAGACAGTAGCTACTTCTTTATACAGCTACATGAGTCTTGTCAACAAAAAAATGATATCAATTACATAGACAAATTCAAGGTGTGGATCTAATAAGGGCACTAAACTGTTGGTACAACAATAAGAGTTATGTTTGTTATGACACTATGATCATCCTACAACAACGTTCTCCTTGAAGTGCAAAATTTTGAACATACATATATACTTTATATATGCACATCTATTCTTATTTGGAACTGACCCTTTTGCACCAATACACTTATGGCCTATGGTGTGAAGATTTGAATCTGCAGTGCTTATTTGAGATCAACAACTTATCGTTGAGTCATTCCAAACCTGAAGTTTAAGTGACTTGACAATGACACCTACAACATTCACCTGTGGTTTATAACAACAGTGCCATTGCTTTGGTGATTTCACTTTGACATTGATAACATAACTTGACAAATGATATATTAACCTTATGCAGTAGTAGCATAGACCTGATATGTCTACTTAACTTGATTAAATACATTGACTGTATACATTGACCATGACTTGAGTTGGAGACTTAGACCTAGTACATTGATCTTATGTAGATAGTAGTACTTGTATAGAAGTCTCCTAAGAGTGCAACACCTAGACAAGTGTCTCCTAAAGATTGCAACAATAGTATTGACATGATCTGTTGACCTGACACATACAAATTGACACTTAGATTAAACATTGAGATAATATCTTGACTTTGACTTGACATATTAGTGAGACTGTAAACATGACTCTTGTCTTGTCAAACATGTTGCAGCATGCTTAGTGATGTGATGCATTTACATGGTAGCATTGATTAACTATTGATGTGACATCAACATATGTTGATGTGATGGTATGATATAACAAAAGTTTTGTAATAATATTGCAGTTGGTTTATGATAACCTCATTGGACCATGATTTACGTGACTGCATTGGGTGAAAATGGCTCCAAGGCATTGACTATCTGAGCAGCAACGATTACACATATGCTGATAGCCCTACTTGGGCCTAGCCTGAGAGCTTTGAAGGCAGGTCATAGGGATGACCAGAGACACCTAGGTTTGTGCCATTATTTGATAGCAATGCCACATGTTTGTAGCATTATGAGTAGTTTGGTATAGTGCGGAAAAGTGATGCGTTGTCTACATATGAGCTCTGATGCTTATTCATTCGTGATCAGTTCAGTACAATGATGTGTAGTGGTATTCAACTTTATGAGTTATTGATGTTGAGAAGTGCAATAGTTAAATTATGATGTATAATGACCTTTGGGAGCAGTAACACTCAGTGATGTGCAGTTGAGCAGTGACAATGATGTGCAATTGAGGAGTGAGTTGATGTGCAACTTTGTGTAGTGGTTAGTGGCTACCAGGATCTGACAAATATACAACATCCTCTTTACAACTTTACTATATTGATTCAGATAACAAGGGTATCCAGTTTGAAAACTGTTAAACGTGATTTTTTGGCTCTTCAGGTGGCAGGGTGGTGCAAGGTAGGCGATTGGAGTCGCCTTAAGGTTTTGGCCTGAAGACATTTCAGGGTGGCAAGGTGGTGCTAAGATAAGTTGTGGCTTGCACAGGGCGTTGTGGTTGCAACATGATATTAAGGTCTAGTAGCTTCCTATAGGTTGTGGCCTGTGAATTAGGGGGTTGATGCCTCCCTCAATTGTAGTTGAAATATTGATGTAATCAATTTTCTTTTAACAAGGATAAGACAATTACTAAAGAAGTGTTCGGTGGTTTTTTACCCGAAGGGGGTTTTCCACCTAAAAATATTTGTGTCCTTTGTTTTATCTTTTTTGCATTGTTGTATGGTGTTGTCTACTGTTGATTATTGTTTATGATCATTTGAAGAAGAACAATAATAATAATTGAATATTAACTAATGCTATGAAAAAAGATTAAAGAGTTCTAAATGCTAAGAAATATTTATTCACCCCCTATCAGTATTTCGAACAATTGTCTCGATATGAAAATCAATCATGGTCAACCATGGTCCAATGTCTCATTGTGACAAATATTATCTCAATATGAAAATCAACCATGGTCAACCATGTTTATTTTTGGGTTTGTAATATTTATCTTAGTGTTTATATACCTTGGTTTTATAATATTAATCGCTTGGGTTTAATATTATTCCCTTGGGTTGATAATATGAATCCCTTGGGTTTATTAATCTAAGGGTTCATATTCCTAGGGTATAATATTATTCATAGGGTTTATAATACTAATCTTAGGTTTGAATATAAATCCCTTGGATTTATACTCATGGTCAACCATGGTCCAATGTCACATTGTGACAAAGATTATCTCATTATCAAAATCAACCATGGTAAACCATGGTCAACCATTGTCCAACGTCGCATTATGACAAAGATTGTCTCAATATGAAAATAAACGATGTTAAACTATGGTCAAGCATGTTTATTTTAGGGTTTATAATATTTATCTTAGGGTTTATAGTATTTATCTTATGATCTATATACCTTGGGTTTATAATCCCTTTGGTTTCTAGTGTTAATCCCTTGGGTTTATAATATCAATCCCTTGAGTTTATTAATCTAAGGGTTCATATTGCTAGGGTATAATATTATTCATAGGGTTTGTAATATTAATCCTTGGGTTTAATATAAATACCTTGGGTTTATAATCATTGTCAACCATGGTCCAATGTTACATTGTGACAAATATTTTATTAATGTTAAAATCAACCATGGTCCAACGTCACATTGTGAAAAAGATTGTCTCGACATGAAAATCAATCATGGTCAACCATGGTCCAATGTCGTATTGTGACAAAGATTATCTCAATATGAAAATCAACCACTGTCAACCATGTTTTTTTAGGGTTTATAATATTTATCTTAGGGTTTATATACCTTGGGTTTATAATATTAATCTGTTGGGTTTATAATACCTTGGGGTTTTAGAATTAATCCCTTCAATTTATAATATTAATCCCTTGGGTTTATTAATCTAAGGTTTCATGTTACGGGTATAATAATATCCATAATGTTTATAATATTAATCCTAGGGTTTAATATAAATTCCTTGTGTTTATAATCACGATCAACCATGGTCCAATGTCACATTGTGACAAATATTGTCTCAATATGAAAATCAACTATGGTCAACTATTGTCAAACATCGCCAACCATTTCCATTCATGGTCAACCATGGTCCAATGTCATATTGTGACAAAGATTGTATCAATATGAAAATCAACCATGGTCAACCATGGTCCAATGTCACATTGTGACAAAGATTGTCTAAATATGAAAATAAACCATGGCTAACCATGGTCCCATGTGACATTGTGACAAAGATTGTATTAATATGAAAATAAACCATGGTCAATCATGGTCAACCATGGCCCGATGCCACATTGTGACAAAGATTGTCTCGATATGAAAATTAATCATGGTCAACCATGGACCATCATCACATTGTGACAAAGATTGTCTCAATATGAAAATAAACTATGGTAAACCATGTTTATTTTAGGGTTTATAATAGTTTATAATCATGGTCAACCATGGTTCAATGTCATATTGTGACAAAGATTTTCTCAATACTAAAATCAAGAATGGTCCAATGTCGCATTGTGACAAAGATTATTTTGACATGAAAATCAATCATGGTCAAACATGGTCGACCATGGTCCAGCGCCACATTGTGACAAAGATTATCTCAATATGAAAATCAACCATGGTCAACCATGGTAACCCATGTTTTTTAGGGTTTATAATATTTATCTTAGGGTTTATATATCTTGGGTTTATAATATTAATTTGTTGGGTTTAGTAGTATTCCCTTAGGTTTATAATACCTTTGGGTTTTAGAATTAATCCATTGGGTTTATTATTCCTTGGGTTTATACTATTAATCCCTTGGGTTTATTAATCTAAGGGTTCATATTCTCGGGGTATAATATTATTTATAATGTTTATAATATTATTAATATGGTTTAATATGAAAATCAACCATGGGCAACCATTGTCCCACATCACATTGTGACAAATATTGTCTTAATATGAAAATCGACCATGGTCAGTCATGGTCAACCATGGTCCAATGCCACGTTGTGACAAATAATGTCTCGATATGAAAATCAATATGGTCAAGCATGGTCCAACGTCACATTATGACAAAGATTGCCTAAATATGAAAATGAACCATGGTAAACCATGTTTATTTTAGGGGTTATATACCACGACTTTATAAAATTAATCCCTTGGGGGTTTTGTATTAATCCCTTGGGTTTATAATATCAATCCTAATAAATCCTAGGAAATAATAAAATAAAATAAAATTTAATTTCCTTCTTCTATCCTAATTAATCTTTTCTAATTCAAAATAAAATATTATCAATTTGACCCAATATCAATTATTTTAATTCCTAGATTAATCCAATTCCTATATTAATCTAATTTTTTTCAATCTTAATTTTCATAATATTATATTTTTAATGATTATTATAAAATCTCATTAATTCCTTTGACCAAATTTATCTTTTTAATATGTTTTAATTAATAATTGTTATCCTAAAAAAATTTCTTTAATCTAAATCCTTTTTGATATTATCAAAATTCTTTCCTTACTGTTATAATTTTCTCCTGTAATGGCTATAATTCTCTAACAACTATAATTCTTTAGCGGCTATATTCCAAACACCTTCCTTTATTTATAGAGGTCCAACACTCTTCACATCAACAACAAGCTTCAATTCCTTGAATATGAGTGAAGGGTTCACCCGAAACTCTCGGCAATTCAATAATTACAATACACAGTTCTCCATTAACAAAAATATTTGTTTTCGTAACAAAAAAATTTAAATTTCCAAAATATTAAATTGAATTTTAAAATTGAAATTGATTAAAACTATTTTATATTATTAAAGAAAATAATAATTAAAAAAATAAACTTTCATATATTTTAAAGTTTAAATGATAAATTACCCCAATGAGGGTGACTAGCCAAAAGTTATCGAGACTTGTGGCAAGGGCTCGCCACTCCACGTTCCCCATCAACATTATATAGAGCATCAAGCGTAAGGTAATCTTAAGGATCTAAATATTATGCTTATCTATAGTATTTATTATAAGCGATTATTCTGATTTGAAAAGTCATAAATATAGAATGTACGTAGATATTTAATAAAAAAAACATGTGATTTATTATTAAAATTGATAAATACTTGGCGAATTTCATCCATATAATCATATAAATGTAAACAATGGTGATTTTTTTCTTCATAAAATGTCCAAAAAATAGCCAATTTGCGAAATTTCACCCCTAAATTTTCCCCTAAGATTTAGGCGGTAGTTGGGTTGCATGCACGCCTATGCGAAAGCCCAGGCCATTGGAGGGTGGTTATTAATGTTCTTCATGATGGTTACCATGTTCATTCACTGCCTGTACAGGTTGAGAGGATTTCGACATGCGCGAAGAGGGATGAGGAAACTAGGTATAAGGGGTGAAGGACTGAATGGCAAGTTACATATGTGGGAGTCGAGGTTTGAGGTGATCTGCATAAGGAAAGAATTTTGTGTAGCCACCCTCCTCCCACATCTACCCAAGAAACTGACCGGCCGGGGTAAACATGCGACAAGATGCCACTATGATACGATTCAACCTCCTAAGTCATGTTAAGGAAGTGGAACCGATAGAAACACACCATACAAACATTCAACATCAGCATTAGGACCCTTAGGAGCCAATCCAACCTTTCTGCCAACTAGCCCCTGGGTCCCACTGAGATTTTGGATGACTTGACCTCTGGACACTCTCATGCTATGGGCATGCCAGAGTCCAGGGACCTCTGGACACTCTCACATGCCTGCAAGCCAACGTCTAGGGACTATTTTGCACAATGTTGTACAAACATCCCAGGGATTTGGGCCACTTTTTCAGGCCCAGAGCCCAGGTCACTGCCCAAAATTGTATGACATCTTCAAAACAGTAAAATAACAAGGAAATGGCAGTACAAATGAAATTACTTGAATAATACCTTGATTGGACCCCTACTAGCCATGACATACATTTCGTTAAATTTTTTTCGAATTTGTAATCTACAGGTGTAAATAACAAATCTGAGCATAGGGGTCCCATACTTAGTTGAGAATCGTTAAGAAACATCGATGCCTCAACACATCAACTTCCATTTCATCCATTAGGTCATAGATACATTGTTCATTCATTTACAAGTAAAAGCATGATGAGAGCCATACATAGCTACTGTCAGAAAACACATATGTAACCAACATAATAGCAACAAAACTACCAATGAAATCACAACCATATGATCCACATATAAACTAGTATAATACTCACGGAAATACAAGGAGAAACAACCTCATATTCATGATGCAAAATCCAAACTTGGGATGGGACTTCCACGTTCCACCCGACCATAGAATGGTTGAACCAAATCTCTCTTCAGCCATTCACCCCCATGCCATATTCCAAGCATGAATGTAGGATATCATAGAACACATTAATCCAAAACCATTCAGGGCTTCCAAAGGCCATCCAACTCAACCCATCAACAATAATTCCACCTCACGGTCGAACATCACAAAACCATCATTAGATTGGTCTCTATCCAAGCCTTCCAGGGATTCAAGAGCGTTTGTTCCAACCAAGGCTTCCAGGACTAGTAACTCAACCCATAACTGCCATTAGGCTTCCAGAGCATTTGTCCAACAAAGGCTTCTATGACTAGTAACTAAACCCAAAAAGGGCTTCCAGAGCGTTTGTACAACCAAGGCTTCCAGGACTAGTAACTCAACCCAAGTTGTTATAGGGCTTCTAAAGCATTTGTCCAACTAGGGCTTCCAGGAATTAATAACTCAACCCAAGCTAAGGAAACATGAGAACCAACCAAAACAAAACAAGGAAATAAACCCACAATCTCCATGGATATCCAGGAAATGGCAAGGCTAGGAAATCCACTATCAATCCAGGCAATGCTCCATGCTAGTGATAGATCATGACCAATAAACCACATGCATATGCAATGCATGCCAAAACAAGCGAGGAAAGCATACATGCAACTTGGTACCTGCAAGAAAAATTTGTTGTAGTTGTTTATCCCGATGCCCTCTTGCGCCTTCTTGCTCTTTCTTTGCCTTCTTGCTCCAAAAATCCAAGTATGCCACATCCTCCAAGAGTGATCCAAGAAAACTCTAAGTATCCAAGAGTATGATAGAGCTCCAAAATTGAATTGATAAAAAGTTATCAACTAATCCTCAGAAGGATTTTTATGAATGAGGCCTCCATTTTCTTCATTTTCCATTGTTTTCATAAATAGATGTGCCAAAAATGCCATTTTGCCTTTCCAAAGCCTTAGCCATTGCATTTTCTAATTTCCTTAGCCATTAATCAATCACAAGTGATCCCCATCACTAGGATTTTTCCCAACATTTAGCTTGGAATAAGTGTCCCATCGATCGTGGTTATTATTTTTGCCTTTATTAACTTTTATTACATGGAATTTTCACTAGAGCTGTTACAGAACCCTTCCCCTTGGGGGGACACCGTCCTCGGTGTTCAACAACACCTATACCCACAAAACTACTGTAAGCAAAATATACTGCCGATGGAGCTTTATAACTTAGTTGGATGCAATATTTATAATGATCAACCTGCTGAGAAGTAAGCGAAGATGAAAACATAACAAAAATAACATCATGATGACATGACACCCATACCACTTATTGGAGCTTTATAAGATAGCTCATGGCTGTATTTGCATCCATATATATATGTACATATACCAAACATCACCAAAACATATACTAAGACATATACCAAAACACCATACCAAAAGTGCTTTCCCTCAATCGACAAACAAGGAAGGATACATAGTCCGCATCTGATTCGCCATCTCCCATGTATCTTCATTGGGCCCAAAGTGCTTCTAGTGCACCTTAACCTGCTCGATTGCTTGAAGCATGAGCACCTTTTTATGCAATATACATTGAGGCTCCGGCTGGAATTCTCCATCTAGTTCCACCTGTAATATATACCAGTCAATCACATGATCAACATCTTTAACATACTTCTTAAGAAATTACACATGGAAAACATCATGAACTTTCACAGTCGTAGGTAGTGCAAGTCAATATGCTACTAGCCCAATCCTCTCAATAATACTGAAGGGTCCACAAAACCGCGGTGCCAACTTGGCAAATGATCCAATCCGTAAGGATATCTTCTTCAGTTTGATGCGCAAGTACACTTGTTCCCCAACCTATAACTCCTTGAACAACCTATTTTGATCTGTACAGATCTTCTACCTATCTTGTGATGCCTTGATTTTTCTTGATGACCCGCATTTCCTGTTCCATGTCCGCCAACATTTCTGGTCCAATCAACACCTTGTTAACTAGACGACTAAAAGTGATGGGAGTATTGTAACTTTGCCCATACAATGCCTCTAATGGGCTCATCTTCAAATATTCATGATACCCATTGTTGTAAGTGAACTATACCAGTGGAAGGTACTCTTCCCACTTTTGTTGCTGATGCATCACATACATCCTCAACATGTCCTCCAATATCCTGTTGACCCTTTCTATTTGTCCATCTATCTACGAATGATAAACTGTACTGAAGGCCAACTTTGTGCCAAAACCTACAAATAACTCCTTCCAAAACTTGGAAGTGAACTTCGCATCGTCGTCTGACACAATATTCTTCAAAACACCATGCAATCTGACCATACCTCTGATGAATATATGTGCCACATCGCTAGTTGAGAATGTAGACTTCACTATTATGAAGTGCACAACCTTTGTCAACCTGTCCACAATAACCATGATGGAATCATGTTGTCTCACTATCCTCGACAAACCTGTGATGAAGTCCATGGAAATGACCTCCCATTTCCATTCTAGAATTGCAATCAGCTGTAGCAGTCCACCTAGATGCTTACACTCTGCCTTCACATGTTGACAACCGAGACACCTAGCCACAAACTTTGCTACATCCCTCTTCAAGTTCCGCCAATAATAAAATATCTTCATTGTTGTAAATGTCTTCTGATAACTTGGGTGACTCGAATATGGTTTCACATGAAACTCCCTCAAGATCACCTTCTTGAGCTCACTACTATTTGGAACATATATACTGTCTCTTAACCTAACTAATCCATCTGCTATAAGGCAATGGTCTACATCCTTTGCACCTATACATGTACCTGTACTATCACATGTACATGTACCTATACCACCACATGTACCTGTACCTATACTCCCCCCGGTACCTGTACCAATACTCTCCTGCAACCTGTGCATAATCTCCATATATCTAACATTCTACTAACCTGCCTGCAAGATCCTATCTTATAAGTATATCCCATAGGAGCTCATAGCTGCTAAGTGATTTACTTGTACCTGCCTGCTAAGAGCATCTTCCACTCTGTTCTCTTTGCCTTTGATGTACCTGATCTCAAAATCGAACTCACTGATCATAGCTAATCACCGAGCCTGCCTACCATTCAGATTCAAGTTGTCAAATAAATACCGCAAACCATTGTGATCACTCATCAATGTAAATCTCCTGCCCAGAAGATAGTGTCTCCACATCTTCAATGCATGTATGATCATTACCAACTCAAGATCATGTGTGGGGTAGTTCTGCTCATGCTCATTCAGTTTTCGCGACTCATAACATACCACCTGTCCATTCTGTATAAGGACTCCACCAAATCCCTTCTTTCAAGCATATGTGCATACCACAAACTCTTTGTCTAGATCTGCAATCTTTAACACTGGTGCATGTGTCAACAACTGCTTAAGCTGCTCAAAACTAGCCTCACACTCCTCTATCTATTCGAAATTCTTACCTTTCATCTACAACGATGTAATAGGACAAGTAATATGTGAGAAGTTCCTAATGAACCTCCTATAATAGCCTTCCAACCCCATAAAATATCTCACCTCATCCACATTCTTAGGAGTTACCCACTCCATGTTGGCCCTTATCTTTTCTGGATCTACTGCAATGCGCTCCTTGGAAACAACATTATTGAATTTTCTAAGTCTATTTGTTAGAAAATTAGTCTGTATTTTGCTGGTTTATTTCTTTTACTTGTAAATTATGAACAAGTTATTTAAACCATTTAAATACCGAAATAAACACAACATAGTCACAACATTTGTAGATCATCAACTGAAAGAAAAAAAGCACACAAGTGACACCGCTATTTTTAGACAAATGTCCATGGAAAAACCTAATGCGGGAAAATCAGTGCATCTATTATGAGGTTTTATTATTATGCAGTATTTCCCTAAGTGCAACTGGGTGCCTAACCGACTCACCCGATAGAGAAGAATACACAACAACAATACCTCTATATTCGGAAATAGGTATTTAGAAAACTTGTCCCACGAAACCCTCTCTAGCACAACTGAAGCTTAGCGCTAGCCTTTCTAGACTCTGTGTCAACCTCTGTTGACCTGCATCAGCCCTCTGAGGCACTGTGTAGCCTCTAGGACCCTCTACGTCACTCCAGCAGCCTCTGCGTGGATGACGCAATCCCTCTGGCCTTTGCGTTGTCTCTGCTGGGCTCTGTGTTGCTTGAACTGGTTGTTTCTATCGCTCTCCCTACTTATGCATTGGTCTCTCAGTACTGTCTCTACCTCTCTGTCCAATACTCACTACCCCTCTCTTCTTATCACTGATTCAACTTTGCTTAACAACTCCTCTCTAGCAAAATGAATGACTGATCACTCTGGTGTATTCTCCAACTGACCCTCAAGCCTCCTCTTATACTTTTCTCGTTGGTCCTTCAACGACTGAGATTAAATCTCTAATCAATGGATAAGATTATATTTGGCTTGATCCATGACTTTTGGAACCTTCTAACCCAGTTTTATTGTAATACCCATTAATATTTTATTTTTCCTAAGTTTAGACTTAGGAACTCCATTAAAAATATTAATTATTTTAATATCTCACAAACTGGTTACAATCTGTCCAAACCATTTCTGGGTCTTGGATATATCATGTGCTTTAGCCTCTCCACTAATTTTCATGGATAGATCACATCCGATGCTACCCCAAAATCAACAAACATGTCCCAAGTAATGTACCTCAGTCTGAAAGAAACTACACTTCTTGAGCTTAACATACCACTGATGCTCTCTCAACAACCTCAATACTGCTGCTAAATGCTCAGCATGCCCTTTCTCATTTTTAGAATATACCAATATGTCATCAATTAACACAACAACAAACTTATCCAAATACGGATGCAACACACTATTCATCAAGCACATAAATGTAGCTAGAGCATTAGTTAAACTGAATGGAACTACAACAAATTCATAATGCCCATACTTGGTCCAAAAAGCCATCTTGTAAATGTCCTCCTCTTTGATGCATACCTTATGATATCTAGATCTCAAATCAATCCTTGAGAACAATGTTGCTCCCTTCAAATGATCAAACAAGTCATCAATCCTCAACAATAGATACCTGTTCTTGATGGTCACTTTGTTCAACTACCTATAGTCAATGCATAATCTAAGAGTACCATATTTCTTGTTCACAAAAAATATTGGTGTGCCCCAAGCTGATACACTTGGACTAATATATCCCTTGTCCAACATTTCCTTCAACTCAACCATCTCAAGTGTGCTCATCCTATAAGGTGCTTTTGATGCTGGAGATGTCACTGGCACCAGCTCAGTAGAAAAGTCTACCTCCTTGTGAGGTGGAAACTCTGTAATGTCCTCAGGAAATACTGTTGAGCCTCGAACCTGCACCTTCCTATACACCCTCTCAGCCTTCTTTTTCCACTCATTTCATCCACCAAGTTGATTAAATCATTGTATTTTAGTTTAAAAAAGAGCTTTTGACATGGTTTTCTAACTACGCTGATGACTGTTGTTTGGTTTAGAATTTTGTTCAGACAGCTGCGGAAGCTTCTCAGTTTCCGCAGCCGACACAGGTTTCCGCAGCCGACCCAGGTTTCTGCAGCCAGCACAGGATTCCGCAACCATTTTGTCAAACACCATGCTACAGGTGTCCTCTGAAGAAACGAGCCACATGGGCAAGTTACAGGAGTCAAGGACATGGAACGTGTCCCTCCAGATCATCCAGCACGCCCATAAAAGCCCGCGGTCAAACAAGGGGCAAAGGATAGTCAACGGAAGTGTTCAGCGGTGGCATGGCTTTGCGTAGCTCTGTTTTTGAGCACGTGAAGCTACGTGGCACAGTCCTTAGCCACGAAGACATCCTGGTAGCGTGAATCCAACAGCCATACCTCTCAGATTTAATAAACATGATGACAGTTACCTAGATCCGGGCTGAAGAGGATTTACGTGTCTTTGGCAGCGTGGTTAATAGCGTAGATTTAGTTAATTTGTTTAGCTTTCTTTCCTTATAAATAACGCGTCCATGAACGCTGTAAAAGTTAATCTCTTGTAATGTAATTCGAAGTTGTTGTATTTCCCCACTGCACTTTTACGTTGCTGTTTAATATATGAGAAGACTGGTTTAAACTTAAGCTTGTAGCTGTTCGTTGAATCGGCTGAAGTGGCAGAGGGCCCCTACTCACTAAAGCCTTGTACAGTTGTCCTTTAACTCTTGCATTACTTTTTTTTCCTGTTCATGTATATTAGCTGTACAGTTGTCATTTAAATGCTGCGTTTTATTTCATCATGTATATTAGCTGTACATAACAAAGCTTTTTGATTTCTGTTGATTTACATTTTCATTGCTGCTCTTTTATGGTTACAACTGATCAGTATTTTCTGCAGGTTTTCTTAGGCAGCCCGGGGCAATTTTTCACCTTTTCTTTTTATAACTATTGGCATACGAGATCATCTTGTCTTTGTCGCTGACTCTTGTTTTCTGAAGTTTGATTTGCAGTACTGTCATTTCCTTAAGTTGTACATTTATTTTCTGCTCTTAGATATCATGCTATTCATCTGTTAACGATTTCTTTCTATAATCAAATAACTTTATTAGGAACCAGAATATCACTCATTATAGCTTGATTTAGTTTGCTTTAGATCTCACATTGCTTGACTTGTTCATGATTATTTCTCACAGGGTAAATTAAGCTGAAAGGCAAAAGGTCAAGAGAGTTAAAGTAGTGTGATTAGTTTCTTTTATGCAGTTTAACTTCTTTTAGATTTCACATTGCTTAACATTTCATGATATCTTTTCACAAGGAAGATTGAGTTGAAGAGTTGAAATAGTGTGGATTAGTTGTTCTTACTTTTAATTGAATTTAGTGTAGATTTCACTTTCATTTTCATTCAACAACAAAGATACTGGGCCGATGTCATTAGTTCATTGTTTGATGTCTTTATTTATTTTTAAGAATTGATTTCATTGAAGTTATTTTAAAGCTTTCTTTCTTTTAAGTTTTGAAAAACCACTTAGAGATCACCATAATCATCCATATTTCACTTGCTTTATCACCTTTTCATCATCTCACATTAGGGAAAGATAAATCCAAAAACAAACTTAAAAAACTAAAAACGACAAAAGACTAAGGAAATGGTTATCTAGTACATATCGTATACTTCACTTCGTCAGTTTACGAACCCCGGGTTGACATTTTAAAGTAGCAATTTAGACCTCACTAAATTGACCAAACATTTTGGCGCCGTTGCTGGGGAAGTGAAATTAGGTAGCCAAATTCTTAAAAAAAGAAAGAAAGATATAATAACAAGAAAATTTCAAGGAAGGAAAATTAATAACCTCTCAAAGTATGCTCTCCTCTTGCACCTAGAGTGATCTGGAGGATCATAAAAGAGAAAGTTATTGGTTTAATAGTTTCTTAAGTATGCTCTCTTCTTGCACCTAGAGTGACCTGGAAGATCAGAAAAGGAATTATTACCCCGACTTGAAGAAAAAATAAAAATGACATGCATAGAGCAAGAGATTCTAGGGGAAGGTTTTTAGCTAGGGCTAAGAGTTCGATTTTTACAAGTCCATCCACTTCAAGGGATCCAACCCACACTCCTAGTCCTAGGGTCCCTGGAATTCAAGAAGCAGTAGTTGACTCACCCACACCATCTATCGAGTCTGAATTAGGAAGAGACCCTTTCCTTCCTTCCACAGGAGGACAAATTGTAATTGAAGAAGTAGAATCACCTGAGGAAGAAGAGGGAGGAATTCCTCCTCGTTCACCATTAATAGAGGAACCAGAGGACTCTGAAGTCTCTAGGGAAACTATCATGACAGAGGAATGAGTAAACGGATTTGGTAGAGGTAGAGGAGGTGGAGGAGGAAATAATGGAGAAGGTAGAGGTAACATTGGGGGAAATACATATGGAGATAAATCATTTGGGTTTCCTATAGTTGATGAAGACTCTCGAGCAACCATGAAAAACATCTCACCATCTGTCCTCCCAAACTTTCATGGGATAAGAAATGAGGACCCTGAAACATTTCTATTTGAGTTTGAGGTCGTGTGTCGAACTTATGATTATTTGGAAGACTCTCAAAAACTCAAACTGTTTCCTTCAACATTGAAAGGAGCAGCTTTGAAATGGTTCATGGGGTTACTCCCTCAATCCATTAGGTCTTGGAATGACATGAAACAAACATTTTTGGATAGATACCTGGACTATTGTATGCCCACCAATCACAAGGATGAGGTATTCAAAATGGTGCAAGGAGAAGATGAAAACTTGGAAGACTTGCTTGAAAGATTCCAATACAACCTGAAAAGAGCAAAAATGAGTAATGTAGATGAGGATACCTTAAAAGCCCTTCTATTAAAAGCCATCAGAGATGAATGGATAGATATTTTGAACATGATGGGGAAGGGAGATATATCTCAACTTTCACTCCATGATATAGCTGAGCTATGTATCCATCTCTCAAGGGGAAAATCTAAAACTAAAAAGGGGCCTAGAGATCCTTCTCTCATTAGAGCAAATAAATCTGCAACTGGTTCAGTAAGTAGGGCTGAGATTGGCAATATGCTGGATGAATTCAAAACTGATATCTTAGGGAGTCTTAGTGAACAACTAGACACCCTTAAGATACATAATAAGCAGAAAGCAGAGGCCGAGGCTTTGGCCATCTTTTGCCCAAAATGCCGAAAAAAACATGCTCTAAGGGAATGTCCCTTGGATGCAAAAGTTGTAGACACATGTGTAATTTGTTCAGAAAATCATGAGACCAAGGATTGTCCTTCAATCCTTGGCCTTAAAGCTGTCTTTCAAGAAGATCCAAATACAATTGAGTCTCTCTGTTTTGTGGCAAGGAGACCTTGGCAAGGGCAATAAAATCAAGGGTTTAACAACTCTATGAACTTTCAAAACCCACCAAATTGGAATCCTTGGCAATCTTGGTCCCAATCTCAAAATCCTTTTCAAACATGGGCACAAGGTATGCAAAATCCTTATGGAAGATTTTCTCAATTTTATCAATATCCTCCATCTTTTCCAAATCAACAAGCTTTACAATTTCCAAATCAAAATCCACAATTATCATTACCATTTCAACAACAACAACCTTCTCAACAAAATCCAAATTCTCAACTCTTGCTTCCATTTCAACAGAAGTCAAATCAACTTCCTTCCCAGCCATTGCCAAACCCCAATAATAAAAACCCTCAAAATGCTTATATGGTAGAAGGACAACAATTTCCTACCTATATGATTGTCCCTCTCAATGATGTACAACTCAGATCTGGTAGAATTTTAGATAAGCCTTCTATAGATGCCCAAAAACAAGACATTTTTGAGGAAGAGTCTCTTGAAGCCAATAAAGGTTCTGAAGCATCTCTTCAAAACCCAAACACTCAAAAAGAAAAGAAAAAGAGTTAACCCCCACAACTCCCATAGTTGAGCAACCTGCATCTTTATCCACACCTCCTTTTCCTGAAAGATTACAAATTGACAAAGGAGTGGAAAAACAAATTTGGTTTCCTGACTATAATTTTCTAGATGAATTGAAGAATGTCTGTATCAAGATTCCCTTGTTACAAGCCATTAAAGAGATTCCTATTCTAACAAAAACAATAAAGGAGTTGAGCCTTAAAAGACCAGGAAAGAAACCAAGAGACACAAGAAGAATCCACCTGGTAGGAAAAATTGCAGATATCATGATGGATAAAATTACCATGTAGAAGTATATAGATCCCGGTAGTCCAATTGTCAAAACACATATCAATGGAATTGAAATTCCAAATACTCTGATTGATTTAGGGGCTGCTATCAACATTATGAGTAGACAGACTATGGAACAGCTAAAACTTCCTAATCTTCTCTTTACACCTACTTTACTGCAACTTGCAGATCGATCAATTATCAAACCAGATGGTGTATTAGAAGACATTCCAGTCTCCTTAGACTCTTGGGAATATCCAGTCGATTTCATGATTTTAAATCCCAAGAGTAATCTAGGAGGACATCCTCTTATTTTAGGAAGACCTTGGCTAGCGACAGCTGATGCTTTTATCAGTTGTAGGTCTGGGGATATGTATATTTCAGATGGTAATTCAACAAAGAAGTTCAATCTGTATCCTCCAGCAAAGGCAATAACATAAATAGAAGAAGATGAGTGGGTCGATGATGAAGATACTATACAACCTGTCCTTACCATTTCTGAGATTAGTGAAGATAGTCAAATTCTAAACACACTAGAAAACTTTGGAACACTTTCAGAATATGACTACACACAATTTCAGTTGGATGCCAACATTGAGTATCTATCCTCTAGACAGATGTCTCTTTTCTCTATGGAAGAGTTTGGTAGTTCCACCATTGAGATCCTTCCAGGGAAAACATTGAATATCAACAGAAACTTGGAAAGATCACAACAAGAAAAGTTAACCAAACTCTTGCAAAAGCATTCTACTGCATTTACATGGGAGTATACCGATATGAAAGGTATCGACCCTAAGACTTGCATTCATCACATCTACATCGAAGAAAATAGTAGACCAATTAGACAACCTCAGAGAAGGATGAATCCAAACCTTAGGGAGATAGTGAAAGAAGAGCTCCAAAAACTACTCAAGGTAAACTTCATTTATCCAATTTCAGATAGCCGATGGGTTTCTCCCTTGGTTATAGTACCTAAAAAGAATGGTAAATGGAGGGTTTGCATTGATTACAGGGAATTGAACAAAGCAACTTTGAAGGATCACTTTCCTCTACCCTTTATTGATCAGGTATTAGATACTTTAGCAGGCAAAAAGTATTTTTCATTTTTGGATGGTTTTAGTGGCTATAATCAAATTCAGGTAGCACCTGAAGATCAGGACAAGACCACATTTACCTGTCCATGGGGAACTTTTGCCTACCGAGTACTTCCTTTTGGATTATGTAATGCACCTGCCACATTTCAAAGGGCAGTACTAGGAATTTTTTCCGATCTAATCCATGATTGTGTAGAGGTCTATATGGATGATTTTACAGTTTATGGTAATTCATTTGAAGAGGCATTAGAAAATTTGGAAAAAGTCCTTATAAGATGTAAAGGAACAAATCTTTCATTAAGTCATGAAAAATGTTTTATGATGTTTACTGAAGGGATTGTTTTAGGACATCATATTTCGGGAGATGGGATTAAAGTTGATAGATCAAAAGTTGAAGTCATCTCCAAGTTACCTATTCCAAATTGTCAAAGAGATGTTAGAAGTTTTCTTGGATTTACTGGATATTATAAAAGATTTATTGAAAACTTCACCAAGATAGCATCTCCGCTCTTCAAATTACTTACAAAAGACTGTGAATTCAATTGGGATCCTGACTGTCAATCTGCATTTGAAACTTTGAAAACAAGAATATCTGAAGCACCCATTTTGAGAGGACCAAATTGGAAACTTCCTTTCCATATTTCTACAGATGCTTCAGATACAGCTCTAGGAGCTGTATTGGGACAAAAGGATTTAGTTCCTTATGCCATTTACTACACCAGTAAAAATCTGACTCCCACTGAGTTAAATTATACTGTGACTGAGAAAGAGTTCTTAGCTGTTGTTCATGCAATCAATAAATTTAGACACTATATAACTGGCTATGAAACTTTTGTCCATACTGATCATTCTGCAATTAGATATCTAATGAAAAAACCTGTTACTAATGGCAGAGTTACCAGATGGCTCTTACTTTTACAAGAATTCAATATTACCGTATTGGATAGACCAGGGAAACAAAATACGGTAGTTGATTTCTTGTCTAGAATCCAAAATACTAACGAAGATTCTCCTGTAGAGGATAAGTTTCCAGATGAATATTTGTTTGCAGTAACTACTAAAACTCCTTGGTATGCAGATATTGCTAATTATTTGGTTACAGGGAAACTACCTCCACATTTATTTCCTAATGAAAGGAGAAGAATTATTCAGGAGAGTTCGAGTTATTCATGGATTTCTAATGAATTGTTCAAAACAGGGCTAGACTGTGTGATCAGAAGATGTGTTTGGGAAGATGGAATGCCTGACATCCTCAAGGCATGTCATGATGAGCCATGCGGTGGGCACTTCGCTGACAAGAGGACAGCTTATAAAATCCTTTCTTTAGGATATTATTGGCCTTCTCTCTTCAAAGATGCAAAACAATATGTCAGGAGGTGTGACAGCTGCCAAAGAGTTGGGAGACCAACTCTTTCAAATGAAATGCCATTACAGCCACAGGTACTCATCGAACCCTTTGAAAAATGGGCTTTAGATTTCATTGGACCTATTAATCCACCATCTAAACAAAAGAAGTATATATTGGTTTGCACTGATTATGTTACTAAATGGATAGAAGCCAAGGCATTGCCTTCTGCCACTGAAAATTCAGTTGTTCAATTTATTTTTGAGGATATTTTTACTCGTTTTGGTGTCCCAAGAGAAATTGTAACAGATCAGGGAAGTCAATTCACATCTAATTTGATGGAGAAGTTGATGGAAAAATACAAAATCAAGCATATAAAATCTACTCCGTACCATCCGCAAGCAAATGGCCAAGTGGAGTCTACAAACAAAGTCCTTGAGAACATCATCACCAAAACTGTTCATCTACATAGAAGAGATTGGGCAGAAAGGCTTCCTGAAGCCTTATGGGCCTATAGAACTACATGGAGGAATACAACAGGACATTCTCCCTATGAACTTGTTTATGGGACAGAAGTCCTGCTCCCCATTGAGTTTCAAGTCAAGACTTTCAAGATGGCAGTTCAGTTGGGGATGAATCTATCAGAAGCCCAAAAGCACAGAATGGAGCAGCTGAATGAGCTAGATGAAATAAGACAAGATGCAATTTTAAGGACTAATCTAGTTCAGCACCAAAGAACTAAGTGGCATGACAGATATATCAAAGAGAAAAAGTTTCAAAAGGGAGATTGGGCGTTACTGTTTGATTCCAAGTTTAAAGACTTCAAAGGAAAATTTCAGACTCATTGGCTTGGACCATATGAGATTGACGAAGTCTTTAGCAATGGAGCAGTTCGAGTCAAGACCATTGATGAGTTTCAAACTCCTCTCATTGTGAATGGCCACCGATTGAAAATTTATCATAAGCCACTCTCAAAAGAGGAATTTGTCAAAATGTTTCAAGAAAATTCTGCAATGAGGCTGGTGGAGAGGAATCCTTCTCCTCCATCAGCCTAGTCTTTGTTTCTTTCAGTTGAAAAAAAAAAAAAAAAAAAAGAAAAAAAAATTCTTTTGTATAAGCCTAAAAACCAATCATAGATTGGCAGTCTTATACAGAAAATGTAGAGTGAAAATCAGGGGCACCTGACACTCTATATTTTCCAAAAAATAAAATAAAAAAAATCTCTCTCTTTCCATCTTCACTCCACCTCATTTGCCATTTAAGTTCATCCATCTCATTTTCATCTCCATCTTCACTCCACTTCATTTCCATCTTATTCCACTCATTTCATTTCATTCCATCAATAAAAGTCCCTCTCAGGACTATTTTATTTAGTTAGTTCTTCTCTAACTATCTTTGTGCAGTTAAAGGGGTGTTGTCTTAGTTTCCGCAGCTGGAAACCGTTTCGGCAGCCAGAACCAGTTTCCGCAGCCAGAAACGATTTCCGCAGCCAACATCACTCTGTCTTTATAGCCGGCATCACTCTGTTTTCAAAAAAATCACAGCCAAAGGTTAGTGTCATCATCACCAAGTGCAGCAAAGACATGGGGCATCTTCAAGATCAAAGAACAACAACGGGTTAGAAGCCTTAATCAAGAAATGATAAACTTCCAAAGGTATGATAAAAAATCTCTACCAAATAATAATTCAATGTCATTATTATGCATAGTTATTAAACCATGGCAAGTTCCACTAAATGCAATGATTTGATACGGCAAGCCCCATACCACTCCTCTTCCACGACGTCATTCCACACACCTTATTCATTTCTAATGGTCCCATGATCATTCTAAATTTAAACTCGAGATGGACTGCTCTCCCATTTATTGGCCGTACTTTTGAGACGTGACCTACTGTACTACGGCTCTCCTTCACCATAATTTCCGCAGCCGTCTGCTAAGACGTGTGCGCAAGTCATCCGATACAAAAGGACTCAGCCGTTATTCTGCCCATTTATCACTTCACTCCCGCATGCATTTGATGTTGAACTCGTTACTGTTGCTTACCCTTTACTCCCTCAGTACTCATACCATTCCCTGTTCTCCATTTCCGCTGCATCCATTACAGCTTGCTCCAAACCCTGGATACAGTCACCACATACATCCTGAACTTCGATTACGGCCACTCCAGTTACCCTAAGAATCCCTTAATCAGCCCATTTTTTTCCTAAACCTTCATACGCATTAGAATTTTCAGTCGGAATTTAAAGCCGAGAATGGGAAAACTACTAAGAGCTGAACCGGAAGGACCAAAATACCTGGAGGTTTATCCTCAAACGAAGGAGTCGTTGAAGAAAGCAAGGTGGCTGAGATTCATTCAAAAGTTCAGGGGCTATAACAAAGAAGTGACTAAAGCCTTTGCACGGTCACATTGCATGGACACGCAGTGGAGATAGGAGACTTAAAATTTACAGTGACCGAGGCCACAATAGCAGCTGCAACAAGTCTCCCACAAGAAGGTGAAAGGTGGTTCAAAAACAGAAGTGTGGACGATCAAGGATGGAGAATCATGCTCCAAAATCCAGGTATGGATACCTCTGTATTTACAAAAGGAATCCCTGTGCATGCAATAAAAGAAGAATGGTCCACTCTGTTATTACTTATCCAGAAATTTATCACATGCGAGGGTCGTTTTGGTTCCATGTACATGTATCATGCCAGGCTAATGATGAATTTTATGGAAGGTTATACCCTTAATTTGCCTTATTTTCTGTTATCAAGCTTGAAGAAAATGAGCTCTACTGTTCAAAAACACGTAGGCAATATTGAACCCCATCTTTACCATCACGGGTTCATAAAAATCCTTATTGAAGATCAGTTGAAAAACACTAAGGATACTTGGGAAAAGTTTTTGACAAGAAACCACTTCCAAGAACTGACTGAAGCCTCTGGAAGCAGTTCCCCAAAAATTCCAAAGAGAAGTAGGAGGAAAGAAAAGAATATTACAGCCCAAGACTCTCCTACAATAGACATTTAGGAAACTATTCGGAAAGAAGAAGAAGAGGGAGCTAAAAACAAGAAATAGAAGAAGGACAAAGGCAAAATAACCATTCAAGAAACCTATCCATCCCCTGAACCATCCATAGAGGAAGATTCTCAAACTTTGGAAGAAAGATTAGTACATCTTCAAGCTGCTGCCATAACAAAGAAACAAAAAGGAAAACAGAGTGCACAGGAAAAGAGCACTAGTCCACACATGAGGAGGAGCAGTGGGCTAAAAGGAAAGAAGAGTGTAACCCAAGAAAAACAATCACACTTTATTGATTTAGGTGAAGAAACACCTGAAAAAGCTCCAGCTCAGCCAGACATTGAGTCAAGTCCTCCACGTGATGAAAGCCCTTTTCGGCCAGAAAGAGAGGACAGTCTTCCTCCTCCACCAGATTTTGATTTTGAGCCTAGCCCAAGAAAGACACTTGAAGTAGATCCTATTCAGCAAGAGGTATATAACTACCTAGAGTCCTTGGAACAATCAGCTGCAGGACCAAGCACCACCTTGCCACTTGATGCACAAGTACAGTCTTTAAAACAGGAAGTGTTTGAATTGGAAGTCCTAAATAGGCACATCAAACAGGAAAACGAAGCACTCAAAGAGCAGAGTAAGGTAGACAAGATTGTCCATGATAACACTATGCTCCATTTAGGACTGTGGCAAAAGAAGAACAGGAAGCTGAAGAAAAAGTGTAAAAATTTGAGCAGGGCATTGATTAATCTTAAGTTCAAATGTCTAGTTAGGAAACCAAGGACCATTTTAGCATCAAAGAGAAAGAGAAGAGGGCTAGATGTTCTTGCAAAAGCCTCAGATCATATGGATTAAGGGAAAATAACTAAGTTTTGGTTGCATGAGGACATGCAACACCTTCACAGTGGGGGTATGTTGAGCCTCGAACCTGCACCTTCCTATACACCCTCTCAGCCTTCTTTTTCCACTCATTTCATCCACCAAGTTGATTAAATCATTGTATTTTAGTTTAAAAAAGAGCTTTTGACATGGTTTTCTAACTACGCTGATGACTGTTGTTTGGTTTAGAATTTTGTTCAGACAGCTGCGGAAGCTTCTCAGTTTCCGCAGCCGACACAGGTTTCCGCAGCCGACCCAGGTTTCTGTAGCCAGCACAGGATTCCGCAGCCGTTTTGTCAAACACCATGCTACAGGTGTCCTCTGAAGAAACGAGCCACATGGGCAAGTTACAGGAGTCAAGGATATGGAACGTGTCCCTCTAGATCATCCAGCACGCCCATAAAAGCCCGCGGTCAAACAAGGGGCAAAGGATAGTCAACGGAAGTGTTCAGCGGTGGCATGGCTCTGCGTAGCTCTGTTTTTGAGCACGTGAAGCTACGTGGGACAGTCTTTAGCCACGAAGACATCCTGGTAGCGTGAATCCAACAGCCATACCTCTCAGATTTAATAAACATGATGACAGTTACCTAGATCCGGGCTGAAGAGGATTTACGTGTCTCTGGCAGCGTGGTTAATAGCGTAGATTTAGTTAATTTGTTTAGCTTTCTTTCCTTATAAATAACGCGTCCATGAACGCTGTAAAAGTTAATCTCTTATAATGTAATTCGAAGTTGTTGTATTTCCCCACTGCACTTTTACGTTGCTGTTTAATATATGAGAAGACTGGTTTAAACTTAAGCTTGTAGCTGTTCGTTGAATCGGCTGAAGTGGCAGAGGTCCCCTGCTCACTAAAGCCTTGTACAGTTGTCCTTTAACTCTTGCATTACTTTTTTTTTCCTGTTCATGTATATTAGCTGTACAGTTGTCATTTAAATGCTGCATTTTATTTCATCATGTATATTAGCTGTACATAACAAAGCTTTTTGATTTCTGTTGATTTACATTTTCATTGCTGCTCTTTTATGGTTACAACTGATCAGTGTTTTCTGCAGGTTTTCTTAGGCAGCCCGGGGCAATTTTTCACCTTTTCTTTTTATAACTATTGGCATACGAGATCATCTTGTCTTTGTCGCTGACTCTTGTTTTGTGAAGTTTGATTTCCAGTACTGTCATTTCCTTAAGTTGTACATTTATTTTCTGCTCTTAGATATCATGCTATTCATCTGTTAACGGTTTCTTTCTATAATCAAATAACTTTATTAGGAACCAGAATATCACTCATTATAGCTTGATTTAGTTTGCTTTAGATCTCACATTGCTTGACTTGTTCATGATTGTTTCTCACAGGGTAAATTAAGCTGAAAGGCAAAAGGTCAAGAGAGTTAAAGTAGTGTGATTAGTTTCTTTTATGCAGTTTAACTTCTTTTAGATTTCACATTGCTTAACATTTCATGATATCTTTTCACAAGGAAGATTGAGTTGAAGAGTTGAAATAGTGTGGATTAGTTGTTCTTACTTTTAATTGAATTTAGTGTAGATTTCACTTTCATTTTCATTCAGCAACAAAGATACTGGGCCGATGTCATTAGTTCATTGTTTGATGCCTTTATTTCTTTTTAAGAATTGATTTCATTGCAGTTATTTTAAAGCTTTCTTTCTTTTAAGTTTTGAAAAACCACTTAGAGATCACCATAATCATCTATATTTCACTTGCTTTATCACCTTTTCATCATCTCACATTAGGGAAAGATAAATCCAAAAACAAACTTAAAAAACTAAAAATGACAAAAGACTAAGGAAATGGTTATCTAGTACATATAGTACACTTCACTTCGTCAGTTTACGAACCCCGGGTTGACATTTTAAAGTAGCAAATTAGACCTCACTAAATTGACCAAACAAATACATCCTAAATATGTTGTATAACTAGATACCTTCTCAAAGCATCTACATCCTCAACTTCCTTACCCTTGTCACTAGAAATGTGCACTGCAAATAACATACACCCTTTCCTACGACTGTGCTTTGCTTGCATAGTTGTTACCATCCTAACTGATGTGGCTTTCTTCTTTCCCTGTAAGACTCTTGGTTCCCCATTTTCATCCAAGCACTCAATGTTCTTGTCATAACAATCCAACTTGGTTCTATGAAGGTACAACCAATCCATGCCCAACAACATATTGTATGATTCCAATGGTAATACATTCAAAAGTGTTGTGGTAGTCATACCACTCAACTCAAATGCACTAACTCTTACCCAATGGTGAACTCGCTTCTTTGTACCTATAGCCAACTGCACTAACCAAGATTCTACATGCAATTCCTTACTCAAATCACACTTATCCACCATGTCAGGGCTAACATAGCTATAATTAGATCCAGGGTAATCAAAATAGAAATAACTTGATCACGAAGCTTACCGTCCATCTCAATGATAGATGCCTGATGGTTTTCCTATTTGTTATCCAATGCTCCATAGATATGAGGAATGCTCAGACGAACATCCCCAACAGTTTGTCTGTCCTATGCACTATATATCTGAGGCATACCACCTTGATTTTGCGGGAAATATCTCCTGCGGTGATCCTTGCCACAATTCCAACACTCTATAGGATTCTAGCCTGCATCCTTATTCTGATCCTTAGATTGAAATCCATGTCCTTTGTCTGAAGCATTGAACTTCTCAGATGGCACTACATTCTCTTTATTACCTATACCCTGAGGTATTTCTCGCTTTCTGTTCCATTTTCCTTTGTTATTTTCCTTACCTTTCCAATCTGGATTAGTCTCATATGTGCTCTTCGATTGTTCATAGCAATGCCTTAAATTTCGAATGGCCTCCTCCAATGATCTAGGCTCATCAAACGTCTTTGAATGAAACTGATAATCCACTAATGAACCTCTGGATCTTGGTGTTTCCCTCTGTGAGGTAAGGAACATACCTTAGTAGCTCCAATAACATGGTAGTGTACTCATCACCTGTCATAGATCCCATCTTTAGCTCATATAATTCTTTTACCCTATCATCAAAGTATCTATCCAACATATACTTCTTCTTCAATAACCACTCAAACTCACTCCAAGTTAAGTCTTCCTCCTGAATACATCTGACATTCTTCACATCTTCCCACCAAATGTCTACTTTACCTTTGAGATTGAATGTAGCTACTTTGGCTTTCATGTTCTCCAAATAATCATGTAACATGAAGAACTTCCTCATGCCAAGAAACCATGCCTCTACATCCTGTGGTTTCTTCATCTCTCCACCAAATGTTGGTGGCTTTGTTTTCTTAAACTCATCTAGCAAGTATCCCCTATCACTCCTATAAGGATGATAACGATGATGATCATAGTGCTTATATGAATTAGAACTGGAATAGTACCTGTGTCTATCCCTCCTCCTATCCTAAGTGTTCAACAGTCTACCATCTCTGACCGTTTCATCTCTAACTAATGACTGCCATGTGACCTACTACCATATGCCCCATTAGTTCTGTCCTCCTGCTCATAGATGATCCAACATGGTCCTTGTTCCTACAAATCTGAAAAACTCTAAAGTATCACTACATTTACCTCTGCTTGTTTCTCCTGTGCCTACATGATTATGTCATTATCTACCTTACAACTCCTTATTTCTTCCTTTATGCTTTTCAATCTATCTGCCAAATTGGAAGAGTTCCCAACACCATACGATTCATTTTATTCATAGGGAGAGTCTTTGTAGTCTACCATTTTTCTAACCATTTGATATTTCTTCCTGTAAGGTATATTATGTTAGCTAAACCAAATCACAACAAACCAACATACCTTAGTATAGCTCGGGGAGAATACTTTGTCTGCAAGATCAAAAAATAACGTGATACATGTATAACATAATCATGACAACATATAGAAACATAACACATACATATAACCATGCAACCATCATTCTAGCTAGGGTCCAGTCATCAATGCATGACCTTATCAACAGCTCGTACCATGACCTCGTGCATGAAAAACACCACTACATCACTGCACACTTAACCACATGCAAACATTAACATGCATAAGAAATGCGTAACCAATAACACACATGCATAAACACATATGACCAAGTATGAACAAACGATACTTGAAACTAAATCTACAAAAATGATACATGTAACCAAGCACACAAGAATGCAACCAAATATACAAGAATATAACCAAGCATACAATAATAATACATGTAAGTGACATATAACAACATGTAAACAATCATACACTCATGATGATGCAGTCCATAATGACAACATCAACTTCCACTTGACGACATCACTACAACCATGATCAACATCATGCAAATGCAACAAGCACATGGAATGCAAGCGTAAGAGTCACACATGCAATTGAATTGCATGCATGACCAACACACAACCCATCTAGTCCGAGGGGTGAACCATGCTCTGACACCACTTTGTAACTACCCTCCTCCCACATCTACCCATGCAACTAGCTAGAGGGGGTAAACATGCGATGCAATGCCACTATGATATGATTCAAGCACCCAAGTCACGTTAAGGAAGTGGAACCGACAGAAACACACCATACACAAATTCAACATCAACATTATGACCCTCAGGAACCAATCTAACCTTTCTACCAACTAGCCCTTGGGTCCCACTGAGCTTTTGGACCACTAGACCTTTGGATGCTCTCATAGGCCTAAAAGGCAGTGTCCAGGGACTATTTTGCACAATGTTGTGCTAGTGTCCTCGGGGTTTGAGCCACTTTTTAAGGCCCATAGCCTAGGTCATTGTCCATAATTGTATGGCATATTCATAACAATAAAATAAAAAGGAAATGACAGTACAAATGAAATTACTTGAATAATACCTTGACTGGACCCCTACTAGAAATGACATACATTTCGTCAAACAATTCACAAATATGTAATCTACAGGTGTAAATAACATATATGAGCATAGGGGTATCATACTTAGCTGAGAATTGCTAAGAAACATTGATGTCTCAACGCATCAAATTCCATTTCATCCATTAGATCATAGATACATTGTTCATTCATTTACAAGTAAAAACATGATGAGAGCCATACATAACTACTGTCAGAAAACACATATATAACCGGCATAATAGCAACATAAATACCAATGAAATCACATGGAAATACAAGGAGAAACAACCTCATATTGATGATGCAAAATCCAAAACTAGGATGGGACTTCCACGTTCCACCAGACCGTAGAATGGCTGAGCCAAATCTCTCTTCATCCATTCACCCCTGTGCCATATTCCAAGCATGAACGTGGGATCTCATAGAACAAATCAATCCAAAACCATCTAGGGCTTCCATAGGCCATCTACCTCAACCAATCAACAATGATTCTACCTCATGGTCAGACATCACAAAACCATCATCAGATTGGTCTCTATCCAAGCCTTTTAGGGCTTGCTGAGCGTTTGTTCCAACCAAGGCTTCTACGACTAGTAACTCAACCCACAGTTGTTGTTGGGCTTCCAGGACTAGTAGCTCAACCCACCAAGGGATTCTGGAGTGTTTTTCCAATCAAGGCTTCCAAGACTAGTAACTCAACCCAAGTTGTTACAGGGCTTCTAGAGCATTTGTCCAACCAGGGCTTCGAGGAACTAATAAGTCAACCCAAGCTAAGGAAACATGAGAACCAACCAAAACAAAACAAGGAAATAAACCCACAATCTACATGTCTATCCAGGAAATGGAAAGGCTAGGAAATCCACTATCAATCTAGGCAATCCTCCATGCTAGTGACAGATCATGACTAATAAAACACATGCATATTCCATGCATGCCAAAACTAGTGAGGAAAACATACATGCAACTCGGTACCTGCAAGCCAAATCCGTTATAACTGCTAATCCCAATGCCCTCTTGCGCCTTCTTGCTCCAAAAATCCAAGTATGCCACATCGTCCAAGAGTGCTCCAAGAAAACTCTAAGTATCCAAAAGTATGAGAGAGAGAGAATAATGAGAGAGCTTCAAATCTGAATTGACAACAAGTTACCAACTGATCCTCAGAAGCCTTTTTATGAATAAGGCCTCCATTTTCTTCATTTTACATTATTTTCATAAATAAATTTGCCAAAAATTCCATTTTTCTTTTCTAAAGCCTTAGCCATTGCCTTTGCCAATTTCCTTAGCCATCAATCAATCACAAGTGATCCCCATTACTAGGATTTTTCCCAACATTTAGCTTGGAATAAGTGTCCCATCAACCGTGGTTATTACTTTTTCCTTTATTAAATTTAATTACATGGAATTTTCATGAGGGATGTTACATTTCACCTCAGACTAGGGGCAAAAGGAGGCATCCTTTGCGTAATTGGTAGAGTATACCACTACGAAAAGAAATTCCAGGAGGAGAGAGGAGGAATTACGGTACAATGTTGTGTGGTGGGAGCATTCCTAGGGAGAAGAAAAGCTTAATATTTGTTGTCAAATCTCAGGATACATTCTTGGAGTTATTGTGGGTCATCATATCAAGTTGAAGTCTCTATGCCTATTTGTGTTTGTTTACAGTGGTTAATTATTTGTGTTTATTTTTATTTAGTGACTGGTTTACATGGTTATATTGGTTGGCTAGAAAGGGCAACTCTAAGTTTTTTTATTACTTTGCATTGGGGAGGTGCAGATGCGTGGAACCTTGTTGGAGGAAGGAGAATCACCTCAACAAGCATTTGAGGGTAGTAGGAGCCTTAGTTTCAGGATATTTTTGGCTTTGGCGTAATCGAGGAAGGGTTTTTTATTATTTGGCTGGCTATTGCAGGGACCATGGGAGGCTCGGGTATCAATTCCATCCACTTTATGCACTCTTTGTATCTTTCGAGGAGCCTGGGGACTATATATCTTGTGGAAGCTAGACTAGGGCGAGGTGAAACAACTTTCGTTTGGCTAAGTGGGGCAGTGTCTGTGGAGGTTTGTGATGGTCTGTTTCAAAAGTGGGGTTAGCTCAAGGTGATGTGGATGTTTGGTCTCACTTAGGGACAACAGATTCAAAATCAGGATTTAATCATGCCTTCACAGAGAAGTTGGGCTCATCGTGCCATGGAAGGACAGGGCTTGTAGGGTCATGAGTAGTATCATGAGAAGGGTGAGGGGGAGATTGTTGACCCTCCACATTCTATCCCCTTTTGTGTGTTGATGATGGCTTTATGGAAAGCAACTATGGCAGATTCAAGTTGCAGATTAGAAATACCTTGTACCAACTCAATTAAGCTAGACAATATGGCCATAATGATATTATGGACTTCATGGTTCATATTCAGAGAAACATGTGGGAGAGGCATGATAGGATGATAAGCCTTTAGAGAGGGTAGTCGTGCATCCAGGAGCAGTTGGACTGTTTAGAGATACAATTGGCACACATGGATGTTCATGTGCACTGTGAATTCAATTGCTCACCATCTCCTGGTTCAAACCTTGATCAACATGTTCTGGTAAATTCTAATGATTCTTGATGTTAGTTGGTTGTATCTTGGTTTTATGGGTGCTTTGGCATTTTTTTTCAACTTATGTAAATATTTATCATTTCGGAAGTTTACGTTGTATTTGGGCATGAAGATGTAAGAGTGAATCCAACAGCTGTTTGAGAGATGAGAATATGTAACTTTTTGATATAATAGAAAATCCTAGATTGATAAAAATAAATAAATGATGAATTATTATTATTTAATTATTAATTTTAATGTTCAATGAATAGCGAGCATTTCATTTTCTAATAATGGGAAGCATAGTGTTCCTACAACCTAGTATTATTATGATTCTAGCAGGATCTCGTGGCATACCTTGAAGAGGAAGTTCATAGTAATATCATTCCAACACTTTGCAAGTAAGGATTTCTTGATAAAGTGACATAGACTTGTAATTGAAATTAATCATTTCGGAATCATAGAGGATATCTTCAAAAGAATAATTTAAGATTCAATCAGTTGATTCATGGGTCCTTATATTTTGGAGAAATCCATTTTGAATTGGATATTAAGTGGGGTTGGCTCAGGGTGACGTGCATGTCTAGGCTTGCTTAGTGACAACAAATTCAAAATCAAAAGTTAATCATGCCTCCATGCAGAGTTTGGGCTCATTATGCCACGAAAGGACATGGCTTGCAAGGTCGTCGAAAATAGCATGAGTAGGGTGAGGGGAAGATTGTTGACCCTCCACCTTCTCTCCCCTTTCTACCTGTCAATGATGGATTTGCGGAAAATGTCTATGGTAGGTTCTTGTTGCAAATTGGTAGTACCTTCAACTAGCTCAATCGAGCTAGGAAATATGACCATAATGATATTAAGGAATTCATGAATCGTAATCAAAGAAACATGTGGGAGATAAACGATAGAATGGTAAGCCTTGGGAGAGGGCAGTGACGCATCCAAAAGCAACTGGACTGTCTGGAGACATGATTGACACACATGGAGGAGCATGTGCACTGCAAATTCAAACCCCCACCATCTCCTAGTTTGGATCTTGATCACCATTTCCCAGTAAATTCCAATGATGCTTGATGTGAGTTGGTTGTATCCTGGTTTTATGGGTGTTTTAGCATTTTTTTTTCCTATCAACTTATGTTAGTATCTGTCATTTTGGACGTTTAATTTGTATTTAGGTATACAGATGTTGGCCAATAAATTTAGTAAGACTGAGGCCAACAATTATTTTAGAAACAAGATTAGAAGATGTAACTTTTTTATATAATACCAAAACCTGGATTGGCAAAAATAAATGATAAATTGATATATATTTAATTAATATCTTTTATGTTCAATGAATAATGAGAATTTGATTTTCTAGTAATGGGAAGCAAAGCGAAGATGATAACTTATTAATATATAAATAAAATCTTAGATAATTTGTCATTAGCATATGGTTCCTACAACTTAGTATTCTTATTATTCTAGGAGTATCTCATAGCATACCTTTAAGAGGAGGTTCAGAGGAATATCATTCCAACTCTTTGCCAGTAAGGATTTCTTGATAAAGTGACATTGAATTGTAATTGAACTTAATCATTTCATAATCATAGAGGATGTCTTGAAATGAATAATTTAAGAGTCAATTGGTAGATTCATGGGTCCTTGGACTTTGGATAAAACCATTATGAATTGGATATTAAAGGGTTGAAAACTATGGAGAAATTTGATCTCTCTCTCCCTTGTTAGAAGATTAAAAAGGCATAAATATTTTCTTATGATGATAATTACTTGTGATTTATTTGAGTTCTTATTATCTTTCTTATGTTCTTATTTTATCTTAGTTTCATCAAGCAATTACCAAGACCAAAACACGAAGATCAAGTACACCATATCTAGGCACTCAGCCAGGGCTAAAGCCCTTATATAGGGGAAAACCCAATCAAAGAAATATTTCTTCATTAATTAAAATTGAGATGGGCCAAGAACTTAGAAAAAGCGACCTTCCTCCTTCTCCAAGTCATCATCCCAAAATGATTCAACAAGCTTCACTAGTCTCTTATGGTCCAACAACTTCAACCCAACAACAATCTATAAATTTGACCCCCATCAACATAATTTTAGCCCAACAACAGAACAAAAGTTTTGACCCTTCCAATAGCTTAGCAGTTTCACATGAGAGAGAGAGAGAGAGAGAGACTCCTCCAAATCATCCTTCCAAAATGATTCAACAATCTTCACTAGTCTCTTAGGGTCCAACAATTTCAACCCAATAACAATCTAGAAATTCAACCCCCATCAACAGAATTTCAGCCCAACAATAGAACAAAAGTTTTGACCCTTCCAACAGCTTAGCAGTTTCACACGAGAGAGAGAGAGAGAGAGAGAGAGAGAGAGAGAGAGAGAATTTCAACTTCTTATGCTTGAGATAGACCTCCTTCTCTTTCACTCGCCCTTTTAACCTTCTTCCTTGCACTTTTTACTGCCTCATCAATTGCAGATCAAACTTGGTGAGTGAGTGTGTCAAATGAGGTCGAGTTGCTGCCTTTATAAAGGTGTTTCTACCACTCAGTTTAGGCTGACTTATCCAGTTTGAGGATGACTTGGTGGAGGAGGCCTAGAAGACCTAATTTATATGTAAATAAATGTATTTCGTGACAAATAAATCCCAAGAAGGGTTCTTTACAATATGACATGGAAAAGGACACATAACATAAACCCTAGAAGCCTTCAATGGAGGCTTTTAACTAAAAACAATTGACCCAAGCATGAAACCCATGCTTTAATAAGTCAATTTCTTTAATAATAAAATTTCTTTTTCTTCCTTTTGACAAATACATTACATCATGACTCAAATATAATTATGAAGATTAACACTAGATACATTATTCAACACTCTCTCTTAACTAGGGAGGTATTCATAATTACAAATATATAGAGGTAGATGGAAGATCTCCAAAATGAACTATGAATATTTCTAACACACCCAGTGTTGTGGACTAGATACTTGACCAGGGTATTCTATATAGGTGGGACAAAAATGGACTCAAGCTTTTAGCCATTCTAGGCACCACCAGGATTATTAACTAACCATCAACCCAGGGATCTAGGTGCGTATCCAAGGTTAGAGCTCCATTACCAACACCACCCTCCCTCTTCGAGATCTGGACATCAAACACATAGGGCAACCACATGTCCTCCCAAGCATCCACCATTAGATGCTTCAACTCTTTCTATCAAACTAGATATACTCATTTGTCCAAACATGCTTCTAGAGTGTTCAACATTTTTTTGGAGAGATTTACATGTACAAACACAACCCCACCCAATAATAAACTTTCAAATATACATACAAGTAAATACAAACCTTCGAGGTTCTTAATCATTTTGATGCTACTTATATCATCATTAAATACGTCTTATCATAAGCTTTCCTCTTTCATGTCTTCAACATCACCAAATACAGCCTCAAAATTTATATTTGCAACTCCATGAATCATGAACATTTATCCTTATTACTTTCATTCCTTTGATTTTATTCTTACTTTCAAGGTATTCATTGTCATAATACGCCCTCCCTCTTAACTAGGGAGATATACTCTTTCTTCTATCCAAGCTCCCTCTCAATTTAGGGAGATCAACCACTTCCTTATTTTACAACATCATAGAACCTTCCATGGCTCCAACCCTTCTTACAGTATCAAGGTTATCTTTATCATCATAACTTCCTTCATCATGCTTAGCAATATTATCGAGTCATCTTTACTTGCGAACATCTTCAACATCTTGAAGACTATGTACCTGCAAATACGAACATACAAAAGCATGAATATAACTATATGAGAATCATATGGAAGCATTTAGACTTTAGATGTCAAACACCTAAACTTAGTTAGGTTCATAATCAACAAGAGGCACATATTTTTACATACAAGGCTTCAGCTTATTTCTAGGGTTTTTGTCACAAACCCTAGACTTCATCTTCAAGACACAAAGTCCTTAGATATCAACAATAACAATTCTACTATACATCTAATGTTTCAACAATTTTAGACTCTATTAGGGTTTGCACAAATCCTAGAATATCAATCTCTAATAGGGCTTTGTTACAAACCCTAGAATTCATAAAATATCAACAATTAGGTTAACATACTAGCATATACATATCTAGGATTTCATGCACTAGCATCTTATATCAATGTCCATATCTACTAGGTAAAACTCAGACATAAACATTAATACATCAAAAATTAGGTATACAACAATTTCATTCAGGCTAGGGTTTTGATCAGACAAATACACACCTAGGGTTTCATTCATAGAATATTACTATAGATATTACATGGTTTTGCTGATAAAACCTAATAAACCATAAAGATATAGTGTTTCAATACATAAATTACACATTATCAGCAAACCCTAAAGGCCTAGGGTTTCTATAATATCAAAACACTAAACATCAAAAGAATAGGAATTCTAGATTTCATCAACAAACCCCCTATGTAGACTGGGGTTTCATAATCAATATTGACATGCCCTTAGCAACAAGAGGATAGGGTTTTATAGTGAACCCCAAAGGCTAGGGTTACACAAGAATGATCAAATAATATCATGAGGTTAGATTCAATTTATTGATTAATCATCCTAACAATAATCTCTGTGATTCAAAACCCTAGACACAACGATGTCGGTAATGTAAAACAAATTTCAAAATAAGAGTGATCATACCTTTTACATGAATATAACTTTATGAAAAATATTATAGTATAGAACATACCTTGAGTTTTTCTTTAATAAACCTTGTAGGAAATCAATTTTTGAAGGGCTTCCTTTGTAATATAACTTCGACCATGCTTCAAGTCTATCCTTTGAAGTCTCCTCCATAACCCTTGAGCATTCAACAAGCTTTCCTCACCAAGGAAAATATACAGAGAAAGGTTATTAGTATACAATATAAAAAAGTCTTGATGTGATAAGGAAACTAAACATGAAAAGATGATACAATGAACAAAATACTTATCTTTTAAAATGGTGAAGGCTCCCTCTTAACCCAATCCTTTCAGAGGGATACCTACAACTTATCAAAAATTAAAAAATGTTCTAACAAGACATGTTAGACCTATAAACTATAGAAATAAAAAACATAAAGGAAAACAATTCAAAAATTAAAATAGAATATTAAGAGGGCTATGTGAGAGAGAGAGACTTAGTAGTATAAGTCCTTGAATTCCGATTCTCCAGTCTTGCTCTTCTTAGGTGGAGCTTCATTGGTAACATTTGATCCCTATCTCTCTTCTTATTCCTTGGATTCTACGAACATTGATTTTTGTAGTGACCCATCTTGTCACAATTGTAACATTCTATGTTCGATAGGTCAACCTTCTTCTTTGGTCCTTTCAACTTCTTGAAGGTTCCCCTCTTCTTGTGATGAGAATAATAGGCATTAGAGATGTTTTATTCTTAACCCTCCTTTTTGTTTACTAACGATACTTGAGCTTATTCTTGATTGCATGCATTCCACATTTGTTCAAATGTTGGTGTATGCTGCCAACTGTTAAGTCCTTATGCAAAGGCACTCCAAGATTTTGGTGGTCTTAGGAGCTCCTTTTCTAGGATAACTTCATTTATTTCTTGGAGTTCATCTCTGATTTTAGATATCCTTATAAAGTAGGATGACATAGTGTTGTCTTTTTTCATCTTAATAGTCCTTAATTCATTCTCGAGGCTTGCTATTTGATAAATGTTCTTGATGGTGAACAATTTGGAGAGATCCTCATACATTTCTTGAGCGTAATTTATGTTGGATATGTATGGAATTAGGTTATCCTTAACTCCATCCACTATAAGGTTCATAGCCAAGATTTCAATTTCTCTAAACCTTGATTTTTCTACTTCACTTGATTCATATGTAGGCTTCTTGAATTTTTCCTTAAACAAGATCCAAAACTTTGTTCTTATCGAGAATGAGGTCTATCCTCTTTTTCCAGGCCTTGTAGTTGGAGGCTCCTTCTAGTTTGTTTTCTCCCTTCATTGAATTTAACTTAGTTCCTGTATATAGTAGAATTATCTCCTTATATGATCCTTTTTCCTTAATGACCTCTCTTTGATCTCCTTTTCCTCTATAGATCTTCAACCTACCTTTTTCCTTCCTTCTTCACCTTAGCTCTGATACCAAGTTAGAAAATAAAAAAAGGCATAAATATTTTACTATGATGATAATTACTTGTGACTTTGAGTTCTATTATCTTTCTTATGTTATTCTTTTATCTTAGTTTCATCAAGTAATTACCAAGACCAAAACACGAAGATCAAGTACACTAAATGTAGGCACTCAACCAAGGATAAAACCCATATATAGGGGAAAACCCAGTCAAAGAACTCTTTCTTCAGTAATTAAAATGTGATTGACCAAGAACTTAGACCAATAGACCTTCCTCCTCCACCAAGTTAGCCTTCCAAAATGATTCAACAACCTTTAATAGTTTCTTCTTGTCCAACAACTTCAACCCACCAACAATCCATAAATTCGACTTCCCAAATTCAAAATTTTGACCCCGAGCAGTAGAATTTCGGCCCAACAATAGAACAAAAGTTTCAACCCTTCCAACAACTTAGAAGCTTCACACGCGTGAGAGAGATAAAGAGATTTTCGAATTCTTATGCTTGAGATAGACCTCCTCCTTCACTAGCCCTTTTCACCTTCTTCCTTGAATTTCACACTTTTTACTGCCCCAACAATTGTAGATCGAAATTGGTGAGAAAGTGTGTCAAATGAGGCCGAGTTGTTGCCTTTATATAGGTGTTTTTGCCCCTTAGTTTAGGCTGACTTGTCCAGTTTTAGGCCAACTTGGTGGAGGAGGCCTAGAAGATCTAATTTACATGAAAATAAATTTCTTTCTTGACAAATAAATCCCGAGGGTTATTTACAATATGACATGGACAAGGACACTTAAAATAAACCCCAGAAGCCTTCAATGGAGGCTTTGACCTAAAAGCAATTGCCCCAAGCATGAAACCCATGATTTAATAAGTCAATTTATTTAATAATAAAATTTATTTTTCTTTCTTTTGATAAATACATTACATCATGACTCACATATAATTATGAAGACCGACACTAGTTACATTCTTCAACATCCCTCTCTCCGTCAAGTAAAGGGTCTTTTTCAATTTTATTTTCCTCCTAAGAAGTGTAGAAAAAGTTTTTTAAGGGGGACCTTGATTTCTTAGACAATTTAGGTTTCCTATGAATTATTAGGCAACAAGCTTCAATCTTAGAGTTGATATTCATTTAAAAAAACCTAATTCAATTTAGATTCCATTTCTTCTCTTTGAATTTTGGAATTGATTAGATAAGGTCTTGGCCTCTTCATTTAGCCATATTAATTTATTATTGAGAGGAGCGTCGCCTCTTATGCCAGAATCCATGCGACATTGCACCTTAACAAAATATGGCCTCCTATGCTAGAGTCTATAGAACATCAGACATCAACAAACCCACACTTGTGAAAATTCCTACTCAAATTAAAAATTTCACTAGCAAGAGCTCAATTATGCGATTATTTTATTCAAGAGTGGAGCACACCATGAATGTGACCATTTTAAAGGGAAATGTCTATCAAATCCAAAGAAATGGCAAACAATGGAGAAGAAACAACTGTCTACTAATTCATCACAAAACAAGTCGCCAATTATAAGGTCATATCAAACCAAATTCAAATCTAGAATCAATTTTATATCTTTGAGCAAGAAGGCTCTAAGTTGCCACCCCTTTGATCCTCTTTATGTCAAGAATGTTAGAGATAAATACTTTTCCATTATGAATCCTAACCCTTTTCCTATCAATTTTTCTTTGATTAGTTTCTAATCATAAGCCTTCCTTACATGGGAGGAAGATTGGAAGCTCGCCCTTAGACTCTCCTCCTATTGTTAATCCCTCTAATATCCTCCCAACACTTAAAGGTGGTCACTTAATTGATGGAAATAGTAATTGAAAATGTGAATAAATGAAAGAATTATGGACAATTGCACACACACACACATACTCTTTTGTTTGATGGAAGCATGTCCATCAAGCCTATCATTGTGGAAAAAAGTGAAGTGCACTATAATAGGGAACAATGCTAAGTTGCACGAAACGGGGAAACGGGGAAGCAACACGAAACGCGGAAGCGAAACGAAACGCGACCTCCCCGAATTTTGGAAACGGGGAAACGCGAATATATATAATAATATATATATTAAAAACATTTAAAAATTATTAATATATATATGTGCAAGACTGCAATCATAAAGCATTAATGATACATTTACTTAAACATTTTAACATTAAGATTAAATTTACATCACAATGATCACATTTACTCATGAGTCATCACATAATGAAAATAAAAATATAGGAACTGGAAAATCCAAAATCAGCCTTTATTTATATTAGTATATGAGGCTGCAAGTACAATAAAGACTATAAGGCTGCAAGAACTATAGAGACAAGTCACAAAAGACTAATCCTCATCATAACAATCCTCATCAAAAATAGAAGCAGCAGAATGCTCAACAGTGGATGGTGGTGCTGAAGAAGATGATGCACCAATTCCACTTCCAGAATCCTCCTCAATATTCAGGGCAGCAAGAGAGAGATCCAAATCAGGATTTTCTGCATCCACATCCCATTCTTTAGAAGGACCACTGTTGTATTCTGGACCCCTACGAGATGCAAGGCGAAGGTTGGAGTGCACATAAACAAGATCCTCTGCTTTCTGTGAGCCCAACCTATTGCGCTTCACAGAATGAATAAAATCATAAGTGCTCCAATTCCTTTCTGTTGATGAAGAGCTTGCCACTTGTGAAAGAATACGAATGGCAAGGCTTTGCAAATGTACACCATTTGCTCCATGACAAATCCACCACCTAACTGGATTCATGGTGCTTCTCTCCTCCAAAGCTGATATATCTGCATAATCATCTATTCCTGCAGCAAAACTGGCAAATTCCTCCTTTACCTCCCTATGTAGGTGAGAAGGAAACATTCTCATTAGTGCTTTTTTCACCCCAGTAGCCACCTCTCTATCCTTATGGGGTGCCTTCCTCTTCCCATTGCTTTTAGCAATAAGCTCCTCATCATAAAATTTGGGGTTCAAAGCATGTGCTAAAGTGTGCAATGGTGTATTGAAATTGTTCCACCGGTCAACAATGATTTTCTTGATCAAACCAGCAAAATGATCATCAACAAACAGAAGTTGTGGAGACTCCTGCGAAATGATTTCCATAGTTTTCTCAACCATGGAATCCATGCCATCATATACCTCTCCCAAGAAAGGTTGGTCAGTGTCAGCACTCCGGAGAAGCTCAAATGCAGGGGTTGTGAACTTTAGCAAGAAATCTACCTTGCTCCACCAATCCTCATCAAGGCACAATCTACGCACCATAGATCCCCGCTCTGAATCTGCTTGTCTCCACTCAATCCACAGTTGACTCACCACCATAGAAACTAATGCATGCTTAACCTCAACAAGGCGGCGCAACATCACGAAGTTTGAGGCATATCTTGTCTCAGCAACTTTTAACAACTCCAATTTGGAGTACTCTCGAAATATGGCCTGAGACTGGTGGTGGTTGGTGATGAATTTGATAATCTCCCTTGCATCCCCTGTGACTTCCTTTATCCAGGAAACTTTGTTGTCGATCTCCTCTAAGATCAGATTCAGATTATGGACAATGCATGGTGTCCAAAATATGTTGTCATACCTCCCCTCAATAATCAAACCTGCAGCTTTGCAAACTAGTGCATTATCCGTGATAACTTGCACCACCCTGTTAGCCCCTATTTGTTCAATAGCTTTTATAATAATATCAGCAATGAACTGTGCATCTTTCACCTCTCCTGAGCAGTCTTCTGCCTTGATAAACATTGCTCCTTTGGGGGAAGTGGCAATGATATTTATCAATGGTCTGCGCCTCATATCTGTCCAACCATCTGAGACTATGGTAACCCCAGAGCTACTCCAGGAAGAACGAATTGGAGCTAAAACGTCCTCCACAAGTTCCTTCTCATTTTTGAGAAGCTGGGTTCTGACTTTCTCATAGTTGGGCCCCTTGTACCCTTGAGGAGCTTTGTTAACTGCCCTCAACATATCTTGCCAGTAAGGAGAGCGAACAACATTGAATGGGATACCACATGCATAAATGCACCTGGCAACTCTGGAATCAGCTTCTTCTCTTGCTTGCACATTCACCAATCTAGCAATTCTGCTATCCTGAACTGATTGGGATGCCCCTGAGCCTCTGGTATGTTTGGGTGCTGCTTGTTCATGTTCTTGACTGTGACCCAGACCACCTCTCCTCTTTCTTGCTTCAACTACAATCCTTGGCTCAACGTTAGATGTAGCCTGAGTATGCTCATCATGCCTCCTCTTAGTACCATCCGCCTCATCTTGCTCTCTTTGATATGCCCTCCTTACCAACGGATCTGCTGTTTTTGTGCAACCCACAATCCCCTGTCCTCCTCCATGCAACAGATGCGCCTTCACTCTTGGGTAGGAGCCCTTGTACGTAATATTGCAAAGAGTGCATCGCCATTCCCATGAGCCACCACCTCCACATTTTTGAAGCTTCACCACATGCCTCCAAAGAGGATAATATTCAGCCCTTGGGTTGGCCCTAGGGTTTGAAGTTGCAGCTGCACTTTGGCTGGAAGCCATTGCTGCAAAAATAAATTAAAAAAACAAATCTGTAAATAATAAATTTATAAAAACGTTTTTCATATTTTTGGCTGTATAAACCCTAGAAAAATTAAAGAAATAGTAAGGAAAAAATTAAGAAATAAATGTGGCTTACCCAAATGAATTATCTGTGGCTGAATCTACCCTAAAATGCCAGAAAAGAGGAGAAATATGGCTGTAGCTGAGCCAAATCTGCTGCAAAAATAAATTTAAAAAACAAATCTATAAATAAAAAACGTTTTTCAGCAATTTAGCTGCATAAACCCTAGAAAATTTGAAGAAATAGTAAGAAAAAACTAACAAAATGAATGTGGCTTACCCAAATTAATTTTCTGTGGTTGAAACTACCCGGAAATGCCAGAAAAGAGAAGATAAATATGGCTGTAGCTGAGCCAAATCTGCTGCTACAGAAATCTCTTGCTGAAATCTCCTTCTCTTGCTGCTGAAATCTCTTTCTCCCACTGCTGAAATCTACTTTGCTCAATGCTCAAAACACCAGCTACTGAAACAACTACCAATCTCCAAGAGAAACTCCTTGCTGAATAGTGTGATGAGAGAATGAGAGGCACAGCTCTTTTATAACTTTAGAAACGCTTTCTAGAAGTGATTAGAAACCCTAAGCTAAACCCTAAACTAATTAGGAATTTTTTTTTTAAAAAACAAGTGCTTTTTTACAGGAAACGGGGACCGTACGGCGTGGAAACGAGTTTCCGTCCGTACGGGCGCGTTTCCATCTCGGGAAACGCGCCCGTACGGACGGAAACTCGTTTCCACGCCGTACGGTACGGGGAAACCCGTTTCCGTTTCGTTTCCGTACGGAAACGGACCCCTGCCCAACGTTTCCTGCTACTTAGGAACAATGGTGTGGGGGTTTGTTAGGATTTGAGTATGGGGTGGTGAAATGGAAATAAAAATTAGAGCAATTATGGATAGGTCTATTTTGAACACCAATCAATTTAACATTGATCACCAAAAAAAAACATGTAACCAACTTTGAAGATATAAGCCTAGACTTAATGAACCATTATCAAGAATGATCAATGGTTTAGTCTTTATTGATCACCCATCTACTTACCTATTTATAGAAAGCGACCACTCTTCTTTGTGGTTATTGGAAAATATTATATAAAGCATTTATATGTAAATACGAATTTTCATTTGATGAGTCAAAGGTTATAAAGCATGTGCAAATTGTGTGAGATTAAGCACGATGAGGCAATATGCGAGGAGATTGTGACATACAAATTGATATGGTAAGCAATTGAAGGTTATTCTATATTTTTTGTTACAATCATATTGTACATTTTGTAGTTTCTCAATGAAAAATTTAAAGTTGGTATAAATATGATGCACTTGTTGTGGTATTACATAGTACATTGTTTGGTTTATTATTTACAATTTACAGAGCAAAATTATTTTATGTTCATTATTGGCATTGCACAAGCTTTAGAGTGTAGTATTAAGATGCTTTGAGCATTGTTTGTTGAAGATTCATGTGTGTTGATGTGATCAATTCTCACAAAAAAAGGAATATAATGTGCCATATTAGTTGTCTCACTCGGTTCTTCGCCTCCTTTATAGTTAAGTGGTATTAAAGATGATAATTTTCTTTTGTTATGATACATTGGTGTAGAAAACAATTAATTAGCTAACCATGATTTCTCGTGTGATAACAAAAATGCGGTTGATTTGATTTTGGAAGTAATGATGTTCAGATTGTAGCATAGCTATAATCAACAATGAAGGTTAGTAATTTGGTAATTGAAAACAAAGCTTGAGCGAATCCAATAAAAGTTAGAACCCAAAGTTGTTTAACTTTAGAGATTATTTTGTCAATTATTACATCACGAAGAATATTGAAGAAAAGAGGAGTTGGTTGCATAGTAACTAATCCTCTTACTATCATCAAAATGAATTGGAATAGTTATCCTCTTTGGAAGTTCATAATGTAAGTGCTCATAATGTAGATTGCACTTATGAATAAGAAATTATTGAATATTATGGAGAGTTAGGAAATAATAGTCATTGATGTTGATGACTTTATAAAGTTTGAGTATTGCGATGAAGATGCACAACATGATTACACCATCTAAAATATTAAGATTCTAAATTTGTCACATAATATCTGGACTACAAAAGTATATACCTTTAATAGGGCAAGGATACTCTATCTATTAAATTAGTTAAATGTCTTAAATACCATTGATAATGAGGGCATTGTAAACCATGTGACATGTATGCAAGATATCCATTTTTCAACTGTGTATTTTCCAACAATATGGACGTCAAATACCTTTAGTGCTTACGACGAATGGATTGATTAATGTATTTTCAAAGGCTTGTTATCAGTTTAAATGCTATTAATGGCATGGCTAACATGACACTTGGTGAGCTTAGTGGCACATTGTTACAAGAAAAACAAAAACAACAAGTAGCATATTTGTTCATTAAAAATTTCATTAAACACTTACTAACGAACTATTTAAGAAGAAATTGAAAGGTCAATGGCACGTGTCTTAGGATTGAAGAAAGTACCAAAAAATCTAAGAGGAACGATGAGCCATCTATTGCCATTTTAATAAGTAGGGAAATTATGCATAAGATTGTTTTAATTGTAATGTAAATAGTAATGATGAAATAAGCACTTAAGTAATGCTACATTATACGTATGATTTTTTTAGTTGTAATATAAATAGTAACAATGAAATAAACACTTAAGAAGAACCTAATAAATATGAGGGGGAGGATGCATGGATAAACTCACTCGTCTTAGAGATGTATGGATGATTTAGATGGATATTCATTAATCACTATGGTTAGTAATTTTTTCTTATTATTGGTGTTTTATATGCCAACTGTTTTGGTAAACCACGGTATCCACCCATGGTATTTGAAAGGTAGAAGAAAACAAAAAAATATCTAAAAGCACAATTATCTTTTACCATATAAAAGTCTTCATCATTGTAAAAGCCATGAAATTGCTCGTGATGTAGCCTTATGACATCTTTACCATTTAATAAAAATAATTGAGCTCTTTGCATATTATTTTTTTCCTCCACATTATCTTTTTATGCACTTGTCACATTTCTATTGTCAATATTTAGTTTCATTTCACAAACAACCTGGATTAATGGTATTAGAGCAATTTGCTCCTTGTCATTTCCTAGTGCATGTCCATGATGAAGTCAGGGTATAGAGAGTTGAATCTCAAGCTAGTTTCACTTGAGGACAACTACTCTTGCCAACCCAAGTGATCTCCCATTGTGGAAGAAAAGACAAATTACGGAGCAAAAGATCCTATCAAGTTGTTCCTCAAGGAAGCACTCACATAATAGAGGAGTGAGATGATGGACAATTTTGCCCAAATCCTTCGATGATTGCCAACAAAGGTTGAGGCACCTTCTACACGCAATAAATTGGGAGGTACAACACCCTTCAGGGTACAAGTTTACTTTGATATTCCTTTATTCGAAGGCCAAATAGTTGTAGATGCTTCGAAAAAATAGTTAAATTTGTTAGAGGGTTATTACACTATCCAAAAAAAATTGATAATGAGAATATTACCTTCTCTGTCTTGTTATGGCCACAACAACCCCCATAATTTTATGCACAAAATGTGGGGACCGTCCATTTTGGAAAATTCCCTTCTTTACTAGATTTTTTGTGGTTAATGATTCCTTTGACCTTGATTGCTTAGCTTTGGAAAATTTTCAAGATTCGACCATATTTTAGCATATTCTTTACTATGGCCTTTGATATTGTCACTTTATTGTCGTGATCTCTACTTTGCGTTTATAACAACACCTTCCTAGTAGTAACAAGAAGGTGATGTGGCAACTTCAGTTACCACATCACCTCACATTTTTCATTTGGTTTTGTTTGTTGGTGTCTTCTCTACATTACATGGTACACTCCTGCATAAAAAAATGGGTGATCAATCAACTTATTGTAAATAATATTGTAATTATAAAGGCATCATATCAAAATTTATTGTTAATATATATATGTATATATATTTTAACAAGATCGGTTAGATGATATATTACCAAAAAAGGGTGTGGAGCAAGCTCCTATTACATTCAGCTATATTGCAATAGTAGACTAAGCAATGAGACAAGAGCGTAGTCCCTTCTCCTGTGCTTAATTTCCAAACTTCATAGATTCTTTTAACTATTCTAGGATACAGCCGGACGTATTGACCTACTAACAAAACAAATTTACATAACATAAATTCTCATTGGGTTTATGGCTTGTTCACTAAGTATTCTTGGGCTGCTTCAGTCATGTTGTTGTTGTTGACTGAGTTTTCTCCTTCACTGCTCCTAGTGTTGCTCTTGTAGTATTCTACTTCTTCCTCCAGATGATTGCACTTGGTTTTCAGATCCTTTATCTCATGTTGTTGCACTGGCATCTTTTGCTTCTGAAAGCTATACTCCATTCTCATTTCACTTCTTAGATCTTTGAGAGACTGTTGCAGCCAATGTATCATGACCTTGTTTCCTTTGCATGCTAGGCATGAGTCGTTCCTGGCTGCCTTCTCAATGGAATTAAACTCCATCTGACTACAGTTTCCCCTTGCTTCGCTGTAGCTGCCTGTGCTCCCATGATACTTCATTGCTCTGATTTGATGACCTGTGTTCTGAACTTTTTGTGTAGCTGTGGATATTGCCACTGAGGTAGATAATATGATAGAGGGCATGTGATTTTGGGGAGAGGAAGGTAATATGCAACGGATGTTGAAACTCTGCGATGGGAGCTGGATGATGGTAGGCAAAGGCTGATCAAAGAGAAGCAAGGAGTGGATGAGCCAAGAAATTATAGGTAAAGGCTTGTCAAACAAAAACAGAGGGCTGGGAGATAAAAAGGCTGCCAGCTGATGTGTGTATGCAGGTGGACGAGGTACAGAGGGCGAAGAGCCTGTTAAACAGGTTAGAGGGAGGAATGATAGCTAACTGCGCCTTATAGATTGCGTGGAAGCTTGCGTGAGGAAGGGAATATGAAATGCGCAAAGAGCAGCTGCTCTTGTTGACCAAGGAATGAATGAGCTTCAAGAGTGCTGAGCTGGAAGCGCTATGAAGAGTCGAGGGCAAGTCACGGGGCTTATGAAAATAAAAACTTCAAAGCAGATCACAATTCGCTCTCCTATCCGCTCTCTTTTAGAACTATGATGCTTATGCGCTGCAGGCTTGCCTCCATACTTATAGTTGAAACGATCCCCCCCATGCATTGAACTTGAGAGCTGTCACTTGCGTGCTTTTTCCCTCTCTGGCTCGATTTTCTTCTAAGCTGTGCTTTGCTTGCTCATGAACCTTATGACTTGGATTACGTTTTCTGACAGTGATCATTTGCATATCCTTTTTTCCTTGCTTTTTCCTCTGCCTATCCATGATTTTCTGAGATTTCTTTGGGCTGTGTGTTTTTTGATTTGCTGTGTTTTTTATTTTTTTATTTTCTCCATGATTTATCTTGCTTTGTCCCTTTTTTTCCCAGTACTCTAATCTTTTCAAATTCATTTTGATCTTATGGCATAGAGTGATGGTATTCTTCATTGTTCTCTCAAACTCTTCCTTCATTCATCTCCACTGCTTGATTTGCATGGAGATCCGCCTGCTGATTGTGAAGCCTCAGTATATGTTTGAAAGTTACATTACCGGAGTCTTCTAAATTCCTTCTTGTTCTTTTGATAATTCTACTCATAAACTCGTTGCTTGGACTTTTGGTTCGGATCATTGCATCAATTATGATGGTTGAATCTCCCAGGATTACTGGATTTTGTATTACTCTTTTTATAATTATTTTTGTCCCCATGAGCAAGCTATAAGCTTCGACCTTATTATTTGAAATTTGTCCCAATCCCCATTCATATGTGACAATTTTTTTCCCAATTGGATAAAAAATTATCCTGCCTGCTCCTGCCTTTCCAGGATTATTCTTGGAGGCTTTGTCAAATTGCAAACAATATCTATTTTGTAGTCTTTTCCAACTTTCAATTTCTTCTTCAGTCATTCTCAGTTTCCAGTTTTTCCTTGAGCTTTCTTTTCTTTGTCCCTTTTTACCATTGTTGTCTATTATGGCTTTGCTGAGCCATTCTCTTTCTTCTTGTTGAAGGATACTATAATCTGTTGGAGCAGTTCCTTTTTCATTGAATATTTCTGAAGTTAATCCCCATGTTTTTGATAATGTTTTTCCAATTCTAGGATTTTGGTTTTTAAAGATGCACTTGTTCCGAGTCAGCCAAATTTGCCAGCATAGGACTGTTGGAATGCATTTCCAGATTCTTATAATTGTGACTTTCTTCTTTGTTGCATATGGGTAGGCTTTCTCTAGAATTTTGAGAAATTCCGGCAATGGTTTACCATAGTCTATATTTACTTCCAGCGGGCTCAAGAGCTGCTCCCAGCATTCTCTTGAGAATTTACAGTCCTGAAATAAGTGTTGAATGGTTTCTTCTGCCTGCTGGCATAATGGGCATCTTGATGGCCCTTGGAATCCTCTTTTTTTAAGGTTTTCGCCAGTCAAGATCTTTCCTTTTAATAGTGTCCAAATGAAATTTTTTATCTTAGGCAAACTTTCAGATTTCCATGCTATTTTCCATGGTTCCCAATCTTGCTGATTGGTTTGATCTTGGAGAATTTTATATCCAGTTTTGACTGTATATTGCCCATTACTTGGGTCCCAAAGGTAATTGTCTTCCTCATCACGATGAATTGGTGTTGCCCCCTTTAGATGCTGCTTGATTTTGTTCCATTGTCCTTCCATGTTTGTTGGGATTGCTGGCCTTTTCCATTCCTTCCATTCCTTCTGATTCCACAGGGAGATTGAATGTAAGGTATTAAAGCCTTTCCCTCTCATCCACTCTTGAATGCCATCCATTTCCGGGTGATCCTGTAATGGGTCTTTTCCCATGATTTTGTCTTCCCAAATCGAGATTTTTTGTCCATTCCCTAGAGTTTTGGAAATGTGACTGCTCATTATTGGAATGACTCTTTTGACTAGCTTCCATACTTGGGTGCTTTGTCTTATTGGGATGTTTCCATTCAGCAGTTTCTCCTTGGAACCATTTAGATATTTATTTATGAGGGCTTTTTTCCACCAGCTCTCGTTACCTGTTATGAGTCTCCAAACAATTTTCATTCCCAGGGCTACATTCATGAGCCCAAGCAACTGAATGGACAGGCCTCCTTGTTCATATGGTAGCACTACTTGTTCCCACCTCACCAAACTGAACTTTTTGTTTTCCTGCTTCCCACCCTGCCAGAGAAAACTTCTTAGAATTAATTCCATCTGCTTGTGGGCACTTGTTGGTGCCATGATTAGAGCATATTGATATATTGGTAATGCAGCAAGGAGAGCCTTAATTAATATCACCCTTCCAGCCATATTTAACCACATCATTCCCCAATTCTTTATCATGTCTTGCATTTTCCCAATTTTTTTTGTCCATATTTATGCCTTCATGCTCTCTTTTGATATTGATAATCCTAGATAGAGGAAGTGATTCCAATTTTCCTATGCTGGGATTTTTGTGATTTGGGAAATTCTTTGCATAGTTCTAAGTGGAATGTTGCACCCATAGATCCTGCATTTTGTATTATTCAAAAGTCCACCTGATACCTGTAGAAATGCATCCATTATTTTTTTGAATCTTCTTGCTATTATTTTTTATGCTCCTCCCATCAACAATGTATCATCTGCAAACAGGGAATGATTTATGGTTTTTAATCCTTTTTCTATTCTCAGTCCTGTGATAATTCTTTCTTTCCTCTGAGTTTCCAATGCTCTACTAAGAGTTTCTGCCATTATTATATAGAGAAATGGTGATAGAGGGTAGCCTTGCCTAAGGCCTCTTATGCTTTGAAAAAATTCATTGGGTCTTCCATTGATGATGGGGGAGATCCAGGGAGTGGGTATGTATTCTTGTATCACTTTTTTTGAGAAGCCCAATTTCTGAAGTATAGCCATTAGATATGGGTGGCTGACTCTATCGAAAGCGTTTGCCATATCTAGTTTGATTATCATACCTTTTTCTTGCTTTAAGATACTGGAGTGGACAGCTTCCCGAACTATTATGACATTGTCAATGATTTGTCTATTTTGGACAAATGCTCGTTGGTTTTCTGAGATAATTAGGTGCAACACTTTCTTTATTCTATTTGCCACTATTTTTGTTATTATCTTGTAGGAGGAATTGCACAGAGAAATGGGCTGGAACCTATTGAAGGTGGAGGGGTTTGCTTCCTTTGGAACCAAAGCAAGATAGGAAGATCTTGTGTGGCTTCCCATTTTATTTTTTTAACATTCTTTGCCATTTTTAAGAAATCCTTTCTGATTGTATGCCAATGATTTCTGTAGAAAGCTATTGTGAATCTGTCTGGCCTGGGCGCTTTGTCCGAATGCAGGCTCCAAATGGCTTCCACAATTTCTTCTTTTGTGAGACCCTTGTACATGTCTTTGTTTTGTTCTTTTTTTATTTTCTTCCTTGTATGTTGCAAAAAATTTTCATATTCAGTTGTTTCCTCCATTGTTGACAGTAAGTTTTTGAAGTGCTTGTGGGCTGCTTTTTTTATTTCTTTCGCTCCTTTTATTTCTTGATTTTCCACTTGTATTTTTTCTATCTGGTTTCTTGCTCTTCTGATTTTTCATACTGTTGTGAAAAAAAGATGTATTCTTTTCCCCTTCCTTGAGCTAGAGGTTTCTAGATTCCAATCTGGCATCTTCCTCCTCTTTCTTGTTTTCCCTGTATATCTCCCAGAATATTTCTTTCTCTTTTAGGTAGTCTTGCTTGCTTTCTTCTTTACATTCTTTTTCAGCCTGCACACTGTCCATTTTCTATTGTAGTTCTTTTTTTTTCTTTTTCTTTTTTTTTTTAATTTACCTTGCCCATTCCTTTAGCTTAGTTCTTATATTCTTTAATTTTGTCTCCCATATGTACTGTGGTGAGCCTGATATTCTTGGTGCCCATGTTGCTTTAACTAATTCGCTGATTTCTGTGCTGCTATCCCAGATTGAGTTGTACCTGAACGAGAGTGGGCCTTGGTTTTCCATTTTGCCCATTGCTATTACAGCCGGCTTATGATCCGAAGCTATGGTGTGAATGATTTTGGATTTGATAGAGCTGTACATTGCTGCTATGTTTTTTTGGATCAGAATTTTGTCCAGTATTTATTTTCTGTTACTTTTACCCACTCTCTTGTCATTCCAGGTATATTTTCCATTATTTGGACGAATATCTAGAAGGTTATATTATTCCATTATTTCTTCTAAAGAGTTCATGGATGGATCCGCTTGATAGTTTCCTCCAAACTTTTCCTCTATGCTTCTAACCAGATTTAAATCTCCTCCTAAAATTATTTTTCCAGCTTGTGTTTCTTGTAATACTTCCTTAATAGTTTCCCAAAACTGTTCTTTCTCCTTATAGTGGTTGGGGGCATATATATTTATCATGCTGTATTTCTCTTCTGTGTTGATCCTCCTCAGATCCGTTAAAATTCAGTGCTGCCCTGTTTTTCCCCATTAATTACCATATTCATTTTTTCCAAATTGTGCATATGCCACCTGATGCTCCTGTTGCCTGGATTGCTTTCCCTTCATATTGCCTGAACTTTTTTTTAAGATTTTCCGATTCTTGGTTGTTTACTTTTGTCTCCTGGATCATAAGGATATCTGGGTTCTCTTTTGTCAAAATGTCTCTTGTTGCATTTTCCTTAAAAGGTGTCACCATTCCTCTGCAGTTTCAGGAGACTATTATCATTATTTACTTGTTGGGTGGTGCATGGCTCCTTTCCCCTTATGCTGGCTTTTCTCCATATTTCCTGTACTTTCCCCTAGATAAGTATCCATAGGATTTTGTGTTCCTAGGGCCATTTCTTTTGCTACAACTTCATCCCTTATTTCTTTATTTGTCTTTCTTCCAACCTTTTTTTGGTTTTCTGCATTTGGGAATGCTTCTTTAGCTTGTTTTCTGGTTAATATCTTGTCTACTAAGGGAGGGGGAGAGAGGTGAATTGAATCTCTGGGGGAGAGGGGGGATTGTTGGGGGATTGGGGAGCGTGGGGTTCTAGATCTAGATCTAGATCTAGATTTGGCTCCAGGGGATGGGGGATCTGATGGGAGCAGTGGATCAAAGGGGTTATGGCTAGCTAAGTTTACTTTTGGCGAGAGGGAGTGAGCTTCAGCAGATTGTGTGGGCTGAGAGGAGTGTTGGACTGGTTGTTTGTTGGCTATCTTCTTTCGTTTGACCTGTTCCCATTTATTTTCCGGATCCTCAATCTTTTCACTTTCATTTTCTTTATTTTTTGTACATCTATTTGAAAAATGACCGTATTCATGACATACCTTGCATTTGAAGGGGATTTTCTCATAGTCCAGCTGTTGTATGTGCGTCCACTGATCCACTTTTATTTTGATAGCTTTTGGGAGACCTTTACCTAGATCCACTTCCACGCAGATTCGGGCGCATGCATGCATGTTTTTTTTAGGCTCACATCTGTCTATGTATTTCTCGACTGTGTTTCCTATAGCTTTAACTGAATCATCTCCCCAGCAGTGGAGGGGAAGATGAGGCAATCTTACCCATACTGGCACAACATTTGGGACATCCATTTCTAGATCAAAGTTTGGTGTCCATCTATTCAAATACAGTCCCCTTGTATCCATAAAATATGGACCATTCCTGAATATCAGATCGCGGTCCTCTTTGGTTTCGAAGTGGAAGGTGTAGTAACCTCTACCACAGAATCTGATTGAGATCTTCCCAGATATTGATGCAACCCAGTTTCTTTCTACCCACTTTTGCACAGTCTTGGGTGATGGCCACAACCCAGTAAACTGCCCTACTAATCCTCATTCTGCCAGAGAAAGTGCTGCCTTTCTTGGGATTGCTGGAGGGAGAGATATTTATGGTATTTCTTCCATTCCTTTAACAAAATTTGAAACTGACAGTCTGTTTTTTGCTGGACCCATTGCAAAGATGAGGGAAGCAAAAGCTTTTTCTGTTACTTCTAATTTTTGCTGGTGATCTTCATCTTCCGTTGGATCCATAATGCTTCAAACCTCAGCAGCAGAAGGTCGCTGAGGGCCAATAAGATCTGGGGTAGTAGCTACCTGCCGAATGCTGCAGCTTCGATCTCTCCTTCCTATTCCTGTCCTTCTGACCTCAGCAGCAAGGGCCATTGAGGCGCAACGAATGCTACTTCACGCTCTACAACAGCAGCTAGGGCTGCACGCGATCCTCAACTGCTCTCCGTGCCATCTGAAATTGTATATATATATATATATATATATATATATATAGATATATATATAATGCATTTATTAATTTTTCTTGTAAATAATCACAAATATGTATACAAAATAATTATAAATATATAAAAACATAAAATATAAAATAAAATAAAATAAAATATATATAATAATAACAAAAATTAATGGGTTTTGTCTCATTTTAGCACTAAGTCATTGACAGGAAAGTCTTTGTTATCAACTGAGGATCCACAAAACCATTTTTTAACAATATGTTAACGAATATTGATTTTTTCTTTGGCTTTTTATCATTCCTCTTCCAATTTTGACAAAGTTTCAAATTTTCTTTGCATTGTTGAGCAAGATTCATCTCTTCTATATTGGGCAAGTTGTAGAGAAGAAAATAATTAAGAGGAAGAATAGGTTCCTTGCCATAGACAAGGAAGATGGAGAGTTTCCTAAGGCCGATTTTGGTGTAACGCAATCTTGCAAAAAAACATTTGGAAGCGTTTTGTGCCAATTGTGTTCGTTTTCTTCAACATTTTTTTAGTAATCCAATGAGATTTTTTATTGGTGAATTATGTTAAAGCATTTCCCATAATTTGCAGAATATTTAATTTTAATCCCTTTATTAATAACAAACTCAGTGAATTTCAAAGATGAAAAATAAGATGCAGTGTCAAAAACTAAAGAATCAGGAATACCAAACACGGTAATAATATTATGTTCAAGGATAGAGATCACCTAATTGTCGTTTATAGTTTTACACAAGATGGCCTCTATTCATTTTATAAAAAAAAAATCATAGCAATGAGTATGTACTTCTATAATTGTGATGAATTTGGAGTAATTTCTCTAATTATATAAAGTCTCCATTGTTTTAATGGGCCTTTTATTATCACTAGTTGTAAATAGAATGCAGGTTTCTTTTCTTTCCTTGTAGAAGTATGACATATTTTGCATTTCTTAGAAAAAAGCACGAGTTTCTTTGAATAGTATAGGACAATATTATCCAAGCAAAAATTTGTGTATTGGTGTTACCACCGAAGTGCCCCCTGTTAGGTCATTGTATCAATCTTCTAACACTCTCTTAGCATTTTTCTATTCTAAGCATCTCGGTAAAAAAAATTCCATAATTTCCATGAAACAACACACCCTTGATAAGCTAGTATTTAGCAACGTTGAACTTAATGTTCTCTTGTTCTTTGATAATTGAAATGAGTAAATAAAATATTTCTTTACCAGTGATTTCAACCTTATTCTTCCAGCCTAGTCTTTTTGTTTAAGAACCTTTTGATTCAATTGCTAACTTGTAAAGACCTCATTCTCTAAAAATATTTGCATGTTTTATCTCCACATTATATACACATTATACTCCTCAAGTGTGGTCATACAATTTTCTCTTTTATCTCCCACTTATTTATAAATTAACATATGACATACAACATGATACGAAACGGTAACTTTCATATGCAATTTCAATAAATATGGGCAAAACTATTTTCACCACTTTAAAGAAAACAAAAGCTTACTTTTCCGCTTACGGATTTCTCAGTTCAACTCCCTAGAAACCAAAACTCATAATAGAAATTGGCACTTCACTAACCTCAAGTTTTTCTAAATTAACACTGAAACAAAAACAAAAAAATCAGTGGCAAACACATGTAGAATAAATTTCTTATTAAAATAAGCACTCACAAGTACTAGAGCTTGTGCAATGGATTTTTTAATTGAATTGAACAATTCCCTTTCTTTGTTGTTCCATTTGAACAATGCATTTTTTTCGTGATATGACGAAGTGGTTTAACTATATTTGTAAAACTGGGAACAAATCTTTTCACAAAATTTATTTTCCTACAAAATATTGCAGGTACTTTGTATTATGAGGAAAAGTAATTTGTTAAATAGCTTTTGTTCTCTTTGGATTTATCATGATACCAAATTTGGATATAACAAACCAAAGAGTTTTCCTTTTGTTACTACAATTATAGTTTTCTTTAGGTTGAGATATATGCCATACCTTTACTAGTTATTGAAAATTTGTTTTAGATGATGTAAATGGTCTCTTTAAGAAAAGTATTACATCATCCAAATATATCACTATCTAGTTCCTTCAAAGCAATGTCCATTTTCCTATGAAATGTGGCACCAATGTTAGCTAATCCAAAAGAAATTTTTCTGTATGCATATGTGCCCCATTTTGTTTTTTAATTGATCATTATATATTACTAAAACTTGATTGTAACCTGAAAAACTATCTAGCGGAGACAAGATTTCATAACTTGAAACGCACTAGAGTATTTGTTCCATGGGTGGAACATGGTAGTTATCTTTATCAGATACTTTGTTAATATTTCTATAATCAATGCAAGTCCTGATTTCCCCATTCTTCTTCCTAAAGCACCATATGGAAATTTTGAATGGGAGATATTAATTTTTCCTATAACAACTTATTGAGTTCCTTTTTTATTTCGTGTTCCGTCGTTGGACGCATCTTTCACAATTTTTATGAAACAAGTTCACAGCTCCTTAAAATATGTAAAAGACCTAGTTGACCCCAAGGATATGAAAGGTATTTATGTTATACCATGTTCTTATGGGACCCCCTACGTTGGTGAAACTGGGCGCTCTATTAATCAAAGGATTCATGAGCACACAAGTGACATCAAGCATGGGAGGACTTGGTCTTCAGCTTTGGCGGAACATGCGGAGAAGACTAAGCATCATATATGCATTGAGGAGGCCCAAGTTATTGTAAGGATTGATCATTTTCATCACTGTAGGTTTAGGGAGGCCATTGAAATTGAAAGGAGGCCGAGTAATCTTAACAAGGATGACAATGGGAAAATTAGCAGTTGTTGGATCCTTTCCCTTTCCTATTAGCCCCCCTTTTCGCCCTCCTTCATTCCTTTGATTTTATCAATTTCTTTTTTGGTTTTAATTTTATTCCCTAGATTCGTCAAATGTTTGAATTTCCTTGAAAATGGGTCTCTTCTGGTTCCCCCTCGGGTTTGTTGCTTCCTCTTTTGTCCCTTTTCTATTTATTTGTTGTTTCCCCTCCTTTTTCGTTGTTTAATTTGATATGTATTTATCACCTTTATAATTTATTTTATGGTTTCTTATTAATTAAAAATTTGTAATAAAAATGATGTTTCAACTATATATATATATATATATAGATAAAAAAAAAAAGTTATTTTAAAACATATATATATATATATATATATATTATAAATTAATAAATTAATTAATTAATTATTAAATTTTCTCCCAATTTTTGGTCTAGTCAAAAGTAGCCAATTATTTCTAGCCGTTGGAGTTATCGGTCTCTTTATTTAACTCGTTGCTATGATTTGATTCTTCATCTTGTCCTAACGATGAACCACGCTTGTTGGTTTGAAACATGTCGACAAATGAATTTTGATGTGATTATCGCTGAAAACATGTCTCAAAAACTTGATATGGATCACAAAAGCCTTAATTCAATAAGTTTTACATCTTCTTTAAGTTGCATCATAGGTCGAAATATTTTAGTGACATAGGTTTTTAAATCATTGTAATTCCAAGGAAAAATATCTTTATCTGGTAGATAGTTATCCATTGTTGGGATGCTTAGAGCATTGAAAGCCCAAGGGGTTGTTTCCCTATGAAATTTGTGTCCTTCAACTATAGAGGTCTGGCAAGTTCCTCCAAAAAAGCTTGCTCTCAAAAGGTTGGTTCATTTGACTGTGATGTCATTATATTTCTTCAGGAACCCTGCCTGATGAGGAGTTTATCACTGCGCTTCATAGCCTCAGATGCTCGATGTCATTGAGGGGGTCTTGTTGTTGGATGGGAGATTCACAAATTTCTTGTGCTTAATTTCTAGAGTTGTTTCTTTAGGTTGGGGATTGAAAGCTTTTCAAATGAGATAGGTGCTCCATTCACCTGCATAAATCTTTATGGGCTTGTGAAGGAAAAGTGGAATTTTGTAATAGCTTCTTTGGTTTGAAGGTAGTGGAAGAGGAAAATTTGATTATCGAAGGGGATTTTAAACTTTTCTCTGGGAGTTGTAAATTCTTGGGGGCCTACAGCGAAAGTTGATTTCTTTGCTAGTTAGCTTGTTGCAAAGAAATTGTTTGATTTAGAGCTTTTATATCTAAAGCCCACTTGGAGATATCATCATATTGGGGAGGATTGAATTACCAAAATGATTGATAGGTTTTTGGTAGCAAAAGCTCTCGTGGATCGTTTCAATTTGTTGCGATAGTGGGTAGGCTCTGAGAGGGAATCAAATTGTTCTACCATTCTGTTAGAGCTAAAAGGCCATGGTCCCAATCTTGGAAGCCCTTTTAAAATAAACTTTTCATGTTTAAAAGATGAAGAGTTTGTAAAATTGTTCAAAGATGGATGGAGTTCTTATGACCTAGGGATTGGGTCTTCGGATGCCAATCAATTTGAGGAGAATCTCAAGTGCGTAAAAAGCATTACAACAAATTGGGATAAGAAGAAATGAAAGAAAGAGGAGTTCATTGAAATAGAAATAAAGATTCTAGTTGTCATTGATTCTAGGGGAAGAGGGCTATTTGAATGCAAAATCTAAAGATGAATTAAGAAGAAAAGTGGTGATTGAGTTATTTATAGGTTGATCATGTCAACCAAGGCACTTGAGATTGACATCTTCACTCTCAAATGCTTACAGAAAGGGTAAATCAGCAAAATATATGACACAACGGGAGGAAGCCCAATACTCTCATCGGTACTAACCCTAGTGCAAGGAAGAACGCAAGGCAAAATATGATGCACCCAATAACACTGCACAACAGAACATGGATTCCAAGTCACTAAAGGACGGATAAATCACACCAAAGAAGAATGTTCCCTTATATACTAATTGCAAGTGTAGAGAATGTTCCAAGAATGAACAATGGACACGACATCTAAAAATACCAAAGTTCAATGAAGAGACAAAATTAATTATAAATACATGACACTACAACAAAATATAATTTCGCAAAAGTATTCATTTCTCAAAAGGAAGGAATGGTCATGGTTCAAGTAAACACCACTAAGACTTCCATGAAAGAACATTTCGGTAAATGTAGTCATTATAACGTGTCATCCAAAAGAGATAGTCCATGGAAATGTACCAAACATAATGTATTAGAACCTCTTAAAGAGCGAATGCGGGTCACTAGGATATAGAGAATGAGGCATTTAATAAAAAATTTAAAGTTTCTGATGTATATTACATGTAGCATGCAATGTTTTTAAAACCGAAACTGGTGATTGGATCGGTCCACTTAATGAATCGGTTTACTGACCGGAATCGATCTAACCGGCAATGGTTTGGTCTAAACGAACTGATTTTAGAAAAATACATTAAATAATTAATTTTTAATGAAACAAAACTATTTTTAAGATTTAAAACTATGATTCCAAGCCAATAGAGACAAAATATGCAAAGTTTGCTCATTTATATACCATGTAAAGATGAATGTATCAAAATGGCACTGAGTGCAATACATATCATCGACAAAATAGAAAAATACATAAGAAATGAGGCTCTAATGGCCTATAAAGTCCAAAAACAATGCTACAAGTTATGAGGCCATTGGCCTACTACAAGTCTACAGTGTACACATGATCAATCATCAAGTTCATCACCACTACTAGCCACAGGATCATCATCAGATGCTACACATACATCATCTAGTTCAGAGTCTGAGGATGCCTCAGCTTGATCTGCAACCTTAGTAGTGATGCCACCAATAACAATAGAAGTGGACCTAATGGAAGCACGAGTTTGTCGACCCGCATGACTAGTGCCTTCCATTGGTTATTTGCCTAAATTCCTTGATGTCACTACTGATCCTGGTTCTGATTCTGCCACAAAATATGCTTCATCCCCCGCTAAAGCCATGTCGATATCAAAATCAGCGTCAAACACAGGATCTTCAGTCTCCTCCACCCTTAATTTCCCTCCAAAACCTCTAAACTACCTTGGAAAACCGCACTGTGGGTCCTTGGTGGGCATGGAAGGTCACCGACTGGTTTAGGACGAAACTGGCTGGTTTGCTACAAACCGGCCGGTTCCATCCTAAACCGACCGGTTAGGACCAGTTAGGGCCAAATTCTTGCCGCAACGCCTCCTTAACCGGGTTTTTCAGCCGGTTCCAACCAGTGGCCCTAATGACTGGCCAGTTACACTAATAAACGGTTTTCTAGGTCGGTTTTAAAAACTATGGTAGCATGTCAATCCTAAGTAACATATGACGGCTCAAAAAGATGATTTGAACGCCCACAAAGATTGGTGCAAAAAAGACCACATTGAAGACCAAAATATGTGTTATATTTAGTCATGTCAAATGAACACCTTGTAAATGGGCACCCAATGACACGTAGCACACAAAGTGGTAAGCCACAAAAGATTTTGGATCCTAGTGTAAGTGCCCATCTTTAGTCAATTTGTCAAGAAATGCTAGAAAGTTGCCATTAGGGGTTGTAACACATAATGACCTCTCATTGTCGTGTGTGATTTTATATATATGGATTTGATTTCATGTTGTCAAGGAATGCTGGAAAGTTTCCATCGGGGGTTTTAATACAAACAATGACCTCTCATTTTCATCTCATTGCCATGTGTGATTTTATATATATGGATTTGATTTCATGTTGTCAAGGAATGCTAGAAAGTTGTCATTGGGGTATTGTAATACAAATAATTCCCTCTCATTGTCATGTGTGGTTTTATATATATGGATATGGTTTCATGTGGTCACATCGGTGGTCCTTTGGTCCTTTGAAGGTGTGTGCAGATTGACAAGCTCAATTTGACACTCAAGATATAATTATAAAGTGAATCCTAAGGGAGAGTGGGGTAGGGAAAGGGAGCCTTATACACCAAATCCAACATCCTAGCTAGTAGTGTAACCTAAAAGGTTGCCTTGACATTTACATTAAGCACTGAGTGTTGGAGTGAGCAGTAACAATGCACATATAAGTTTGTGTATGTTGAGATATGAATGAAATGGCCATGTATGATAGTCTACATGGGTGTGTGTCAAATGTGTGTAGAAAATTTATGCATAATGTTTGTGTATGTTGAGATATGAATGAAGTGGCCATGTATGATAGTCTACATGGGTGTGTGTCAAATGTTTAAGAAATGTATGCATTATGATGTTACTTGAACCATCAAATTTTAAATTTGAAGAGCACTTATGGCTACTAGGTTATTTTAAGCAAGGATTATAAGATATTGGTCATAAATTCATAGAAAAAGGATCCTTAAAATATCAAATCATCACTTTGATGATGATTTACGAAAAGCTAAAAGTTTCAACTTCGGATTCTAAGGCCATCCCTCATATTATCAACCTTTCAAGCGAGGAGACGATTATAAATATTTCTATCACCATTCTATATGTTAGCATGCCTTGAAAAAAATAGAAAAGATTTACATGGGAGAAATGACAGTTGTAGGCATTTTTCAAAACTCGTGAAAGGGACTGGACTTGATCCAAAATGGATCTAGAATAGACTCCTAAGTCTAAAGTGTTCCTCACAGAGGAAAATGAAAGTCAAGGGATGCTCTTGAAAATAGTCTTATTGCGTAGATTGTTTCATTCTAAATCCAACACAATTTGAACGAGCCAAAACAGACTCCGGACGAAGAAGTTATCACAGAAAGAATATTGTCCCTTAACCTTAGAAAATGAGGCATTTCTTATTAAATGTGGCCTAAAGGGTTAATATTAGCCTTATGCGCTAAAAACCCTTGTTAGGCGTTAAACCTTTATAAAGCGCATTTCGCATTGAAATTCGGATAAAGCATGTGGGCAGTGGCGGCCAGAAGGACCCAAAACATTTATGGAAAATAGACTAAAACCTTTGAGTTCCGAAAGGAAGGCAGTAAGCGGTATTTCGGGCATGCTTCAAGCAGTGAGCGGTATTGGACAGGCTCCGCCCGATCCCATACATTGGCCGACACATAGCGCGCAGGAGGAGAGAGGAAAATGCTTTTTTCGGCCGGTTAATCATCGTGTAAGTTATGCGCCCGAAATGGACTGTCAGTGGTCGGATTAGAGGTCGCAGATCAACGATCAAGATCTGATTGGCAGATCGGCAATCGACATGACCAAAGGGAAGACCCCTGGGGCCGTTGCGACAACGATATTGCGATATGCGATAAAGCGATGCGTTGATGTGCAATCGCACGCCAATCATCGAATCAATGAGTAGGATCAACATTTAGGATTTGATTGGGGTGATCAGCGATCGACGGATCCCCGATACAAAGGGTCGTTACATGCGATTACGACTTGCGATTGCTATAAGCGATAAAGGGGTGGATCCGATGGAGTTTATAAGCGCGATTTCATAAGTTTTGAAATCCGGATTTTCGGATTTTCTGTGTATTATCCAAGTATTGGGTTTTTCGGCCATTTCGCCATGCGACTTGCAAATTTGATAAGATGACGGACCCGATAGGTTTATAGGGGTGATTATATAATATTTTAAGTACAGGTTTTTGGATTTTCTATGTATTCCTTTGTATTTGGGTTTTTTGACCTCCCGCTTATGCGATCGTGATTTTTGATGATAGGACGGACCCGAGAGGGATATAGATGCGATTGAATGCATTTTGAGATCCGGTTAAATGCTCCAATCATGTGTTTTCAACAGTTTTCTTATGTATTGCATTATTTGGCTATTTCTGCAGGAGGAAGGCCGAACGGTTGGGTTTCCTGTGCCCGCCGATTCATTGCAATGGGAAACTGATTGTTTTATGGAAACGCGTGGTTTTTCCATGATGGAGGACAGTAACTGATGTGTTACAAATATATAGAGAGCACCATTGACCAAAGGTCGCTGGAAGGTTGTTGAAAATTCGCTTGGAGGTCGAGCAAACATGAAAGGCACGCAGAGGCCGAAAGAAGCTCACAGCGGCGCAGAGTCAGAGCTCAAGATAGCTGCGCAGAACCAGAGGATCGATAGCAGCGAGAGCCAGAGAGCTCACAACGGACTTCTAAGAGCCATGGAGCTGTAATGAAGCTGCAGAATAGCAAAGAGATCAAATGATCACGCTGTTGCCGGTGTCCAAAGTGTGCTGAAGAGAGAAGGAGGAGTTCCAGAGACAGTTAAAAGGATTCTAAGGGAGTCAAAGAAGCCAGAAAGTCAAGAAGCTCAGAGCACTGACTGAAGGAGTCAAGTCCAGAGAAGCCTAGATCTGTCTGCAGAGTGAGGACAACCAGGGGTAAGATGGCATTTTAAACCCATAGGTTCAGTTTTAAACCAATGGAATTGAGCGTGGGGCTTGTAAAAAAATTTAAGCCATAATCCCAAAGAGCCTAGTCGAGTTGATTAGATCTCAAGGAGACGTAGCCCAAGAGGTTTGGGTGAACTCCATATTATATTGTTGTCTCATGTGTTTGCTTATTTGTTGCTTTATTTACTGTTATGTGTGTTTCACATCAGCATAAGCAAATGAACATAAGCACTTGAACAGTCTAAAAACAAACACAAGCATACCCCTATTTCAAGCACTTTTTAATTCCGCAATTGGTTAATCATAAGGTCTTGGAAATATATAAGCTTTGGAGTGGGAGAGGTTCTTGCAAGCTTGACAATAAACCTTTAGTGCCCCATTTCAGATTAGGGGGTATCGAAGCTTAAGTTTGATTAACCCCACCTTCAAAAAAGGTGATATCAAAGTTAGTTATACCAGAGCAAGTGGTATCAGATCAGAATGCTTGATTGACAGAGCAAAGATTGCTTGTCTGAAAGGTGTTTAAATAGTGAGAAGTTGATTGTATGCTTGTTTGCACACTGATTATTGTTTGAGTTTGTAGAAGTGAAGGGAAAGCTATTGATAGCTCAGTCCAGGAGAGGATGAAAAAGAAGAAGGGCTGAAGGAATTTTTCTTATCCCAGAGGATCTTAAGGCAATCCTTGAAGCACAAGAGGTTTGTTGCAAAATGTTGCTTGAATAAAGCTTTTTGTTAATCTTGTTTGAAGTTCTTTTGTTCATTTTAACAATGACAACTTCTTCAAGTGAGTCCTAAAATTCCTCCTTCATCACAAAATTCTTTGATGGAGACATGAAGCAAGACTTGTTCATCATGATGGACAAGATGAGAGAAATGTATGAGGATGGAAAGAAGAGCATCATACTTAAAGAGTGGTTGAATTCCGTGGAGGAAGAGAAGCAGTTGCTTTCTGAAAAATTGCAAGAAATGGAGAGGCAACTTCATATTGCAAATATGAACCTGAAAATGATACATGAGTTGGAGACACAGCGCTTTGTTGCCAAAGAAGCTTTAGTCAAGTATCAGCTTGAAGAAGAGGTAAACAATTCCTGTTTGGCTTCAAATTCTTCTAAAAATGATTATGTTGGTTCTTTTGAAAAACATACCAGAGGCATAGGTTCCAAATTAATGTCCAAGATGGGCTATGAAGGGAAAGGCTTGGGCAAACATGCACAAGGTATTGTTGAGCCAATAATGATTGAGGAAAGGCCTAAAAGTATTTGGGTCTTGGCTATGGACAGTCTTATGGAGAAGGTTCCAAAGCTGCCATGAAGGCCATTGAAACAGTTCCAAGAAAGAGTTACATTTCAGGTCTTCTACCTCAAAAGTGTGAAGATTGTATTATTGGGGAATGCAATAGTGTGAAGCATACTTTGCAGAAAGGTGTATATCAGCGTACACTTAAACCAAATAGTTGTGAAAACTTTGAAAGCCTTGAAGAGATTGATGATGTTCCAAAGGGAGCCACTTCTTCATTCAATTCACCTCCTCATGAAGGCAATAAAGATGAAAGAGAAAGGTATAAATCTGATTCTAACCATATTCCTTTTGATTCTGTTCAGCATGGTAAATTTCCACATAAGTATGGGAAAAGAATTGCATGTTATTTTTGTGGTTTGGATAACTATAATGTTTCTAAATGTTGGAAGAGAATGGCCACATACATGAAACTTTTGAAGGAAAAGAAGCAAGAAGCCAAAGGTCCATTGGACAAGGCAAATCATGTTGTCAAGAGGATGCACATGTGTTGCACTTACTGCCATAAGCAAGGACATGTTGCTGCGAAGTGTTGGACTCTAAATCCAACAATGCTTCCACGAAACTTGAAAAAGGTGGAAAGAGAAAATGGCAGGGATGGAAAAGAAGATTCCATGATTGATGTGTTTCAGAATGATTCACATGTTGATGTTGATGTGCAAACAAATGAAGGACCTTTGAAATGGGTTGGTAAGAAATCGTTAGAGTCCTTATCTAATTAGGATTGCATATCTATTGATGTATCTATTTGCATTTCTTTGTTAATGGGAAGCGAGTTGCAGGATTTTACCAAGAAGGTGAATGGAAAAAGTTAAGTAGGAGACTCACTTTGTTGCTGCAACATTATGTTCATTTCAGCGTCGAAAGTACATTGTGCTTAAGCGAAAGTTGAAGGATGAAATGCATGCATGAGAATGATATGCATGAACACAAGGATGTTGATGTTTTCCTTGTATTTAAACATATGTGTAATTAACTTGAAGGGTTGATTGCTTTGTTTTAAGCATGCATGTAATATTGACTTGAGAAAAGTTGATTTCGTCTTCAAGATGGAGATAATTATGAAGTGTTTCATCTTTGGAAAAGCATGTAAAAAAGATGTAAAGACGTGCTTGACTTAAAGGGTCAATTGTTTTAAAGGCATGTTTTGTGCGCATTTTATCTAGTCCCTCATTTGTATGCAGATGTAAAGACATGGAGGTGTTCACAAGATGTGAAATCTGTTATTTTTGTTGAAGCAAGAGTTTAGGCCATCCAGTTGTTCTCTGTATTTCAGTTGTTGTTAACAGTGGTTGTTGACAACATGTCAAACACGTACAAATGTAAATTTTTGTGAAGCAGATGTAACTTCACATTTGTTTGAGTCGCCTTGGATTAATGATCTAGGAAGAGAAATTCAAACTACCTTCTGTGACCATCTTAGCAGGAGTTTTGCATGAAGTCGAGGAAGAAAATAGTTCTTCCCAACAAGACCAGTACATCCAGGAAGGAAAGTGGTCAAAGGCTTTGGTTCAAGGGCACTATGTAAGGCAAGTGTATGAAGATTGAAAGAAGAGGGTGTTGTTACTCTCATTTACTGTTCAGATCAGTGTGTCAGTGTTTTGGGGACCAAAAGTTCTTTTTAATGGGAAGGTGTGATCCAAAATGGATCTAGAATAGAGTCCCAAGTCTAAAGTGTTCCTCATAGAGGAAAATAAAAGTCAAGTGATGCTCTTGGAAATAGTCTTATTGCGTAGATTGTTTCATTCTAAATCCAACGCAATTTGAACAGGTCAAAACGGACTACGAACGAAAAAATTATCGCAAAAAGAAGATTGCCCCTTAACCTTAGAAAATGAGGCATTTCTTATTAAATGTGGCCTAAAGGGTTAATATTAGCCTTATGTGCTAAAAACCCTTGTTAAGCGCTTAACCTTTATAAAGCGCATTTCGCATTGAAATTCGGATAAAGCACGTGGGCAGTGGCAGTCGGACGGACCCGAAACATTTATGGAAAATAGGCTAAAACCTTTGAGTTCTGAAAGGAAGGCAGTGAGCAATATTTCGGGCGAGCTTCAAGCAATAAGCGGTATTGGACGGGCTCCGCCCGATCCCATACATTGGCCGACACGTAGCACACAAGAGAGAGGAAACTACTTTTTCGTGCGGTTAATCCCCGTGTAAGTTATGCGCTTGAAATGGACTGTCAGTCATCGGATTAGAGGTAGCGGATCGACGGTTAGGATTTGATCGACGAATCGGTGATCGACATGACCAAAGGAAAGACCCCCAGGGCCATTGCGACATCAATATTGCGATATGTGATAAAGCTATGGACCGATGTGCGATCGCATGCCAACCGTCGAATCAATGAGCAGGATCAACAATCAGAATTTGATCGGGGTGGTTGGAGATCTGGCGATTCGACGGATCCACGATACAAAGGGCTGTTACATGCGATTGCGATAAGTGATAAAGGGGCAGACCCAATGGAATTTATAAGCGCGATTTCATGAGCTTTGAAATTCGGATTTTCGAATTTTCTGTGCATTATCCGAGTATTTGGGTTTTTGGCCATTTCACCATGCAACTTGCAAATGCGATAAGATGACGGACCCGATAGGTTTATAGGGGCGATTATATAATATTTTAAGTACAGGTTTTTGGATTTTCTATGTATTCCTTTGTATTTGGGTTTTTTGACCTCCCGCTAATGCAATCGTGATTTGCGATGATAGGACAGACTCGAGAGGGATATAGATGCGATTGAATGCATTTTGAGATCCAGCTAAACACTCCAATTATGTGTTTTCGACAGTTTTCCTGTGTATTGCATTATTTGGCTATTTCTGCAGGAGGAAGGTCGAACGGTTGGGTTTCATGTGCCCGACGATTCATTGCAATGGGACATTGATTCTTTTATGGAAACGCATGGTTTTTCCATAGTGGAGGACTGTAACCGATGTGTTACAAATACACAGAGAGCACCATTGACCAAAGGTCGCTGAAAGGTTGCTGAGAATTCGCTTGGAGGTTGAGCGAACACGAAAGGCACGCAAAAGCCGAGAGCTCACAGTTGCGCAGAGTCAAAGCTCAAGATTGCTACACAGAACCAGAGGGTCGATAGCAGCGAGAGCCGGAGAGCTCACAGCAGACTTCTAAGAGCCATGGAGTTGTAATGAAGCTGCAGAACAACAAAGAGATCAAATGATCACACTATCGCTGGTGTCCAAAGTGTGCTGAAGACAGAAGGAGGAGTTCCAGAGACAGTTAAAGGATTTTAAGGGAGTCAGAGAAGCCAGAAGCTCAAGAAGCTCAGAGCACTAACTGAAGGAGTCAAGTCCAAAGAAGCCTAGATATATCTGCAGAGTGAGGACAGCCAGGGGTAAGATGGCATTCTAAACCCATAGGTTTAGTTTTAAACCAATGGAATTGAGCGTGGAGCTTGTAAAAGAATTTAAGCGATAATCCCAAAGAGCCTAGTCGAATTGATTAGAGCTCAAGGAGACGTAGCCCAAAAGGTTTGGGTGAACTCCATATTATATTGTTGTCTCATGTGTTTACTTATTTGCTGCTTTATTTATTGTTATGTGTGTTTTACATCAGCAGAAGCAAATGAACATAAGCACTTGAGCAGTCTAAAAACAAACACAAGCATACACCTATTTCAAGCACTTTTTAATTCCGCAATTGGTTAATCATAAGGTCTTGGAAATATATAAGCTCTGGAGTGGGAGAGGTTCTTGTAAGCTTGACAAGAAGCCTTTAGTGCCACATTTCAGATCAGGGCTTCACATCTTTTTCTTCTTTCTTCATCTAGACCTGCCCTCCCTTTGTCTTTGGTTAATATCCTTATTTGCATTTAACAAATTTTTCACAAGAATGTCTACATGAGATCGAATGACCTTTTGAACAAAAGGATCAATCAAGGGAGTGTCAAGAGAAGTTCTGGTGAAATTGGGTCAAACACATTGACCATGAAACATTAAAAAACGTAACTTTTTGTATTGAGACAAAGTTGAAGTAAATTAAGAAGAGGTTGATGAAATTGGATGAGCGTACAATTGAAGATATCACAAGTGAATAAGAGTTTGAGGACAGGTTAAGGATGGATGTTTAGAGCCACAGGCTGGAACAAGATGAGCGTACTCACCACCACCGTTGCTTATTTCTCCACAAGCCGCAAGGGACCTCCACAAGTTGTCACGTTGTTGCCAAGATCCCCTCTACACCGCCAATCTCTATCGCGCCACAGAGAACCTTCCCTTCAACTCTGTGCGACAATTTGCTAAGAAAGGCCCGCATTTTTACAATTTGTTTTGAAGCCTTGGTTTTAGTGGTTCCACTAACTATATGAACAACAATCTTTCTGTCCACACAAATCAGTGCGTTACTTTTGAAAGAGTTTGTTGGTGTACCCACAAATTCATAAATTAAAGGTTGCTTGTTTACAAAAATTCATGTGAACAATAAGGAAAAGGGCTTATTAAAAAAACATATTTAATGTGTCTAAATTTTAATAATTTGTAGTTCAAGTGAAAAGCATAAAAGGCATAATTAATTAAGGAAATTAAGAGAATTATTAAGACTTTATTATTAAAGTTCGAAGGAATAATAAAGTTGGGATTATTTTTAAACCTTGAATAGTAAGATTTCCTAAAACTTTTGATATGTGTGTTCATGTACGATCTAAAATCAAAGGACCACTAGCAGGAAAAGATATTATAATCTCTATTGATCCTACTCAATATAATAATTATGTTAGTACTAAATGTGCTAACCAATTAGTGATTCTTGAATCAAATATAACTGAAACGATAGATTCAATAGATCAAAAACAATATGTCATGAACATTCTACAACTAAGCATTGGAAACTACTTGTGTCTTGCGATTCATAGTCAGAAAACCTTGTTTTGTAACAATAGTGATATAATTTTTTGGTTCACCCAGGATGGAATCAGTGAGGTTCTTTATCCTAAATACAAAAAATAAGTTTCTAACATTCTCCTACAAAAAAAATAACGCTACAGGATGTTACATTGAAATGAAATTCAGTAACACCAAAAGACGTAAAAGATATCCCAAAAGTAACTTTTCAAGAAAGCCACAAGGCAATGCAAAATATGCAGAAAAAAGTTGAAAAGAGTACCACAAACAAATACAAAGAAGTTACTTGCCTCAAGCACTACAGCAAGAAATTATTGATGCAAATTAAAAAACTTAAAAATTACAAGAAATCATTGAAAAAAAATTAGAAGAACTCATCACGAAAGATGTATCTTAATCTTTAGACGTAACCGTTCAAGTTAAAGAAAAATGAACGAATACAGATCCAGTGAATACCACAATTGAAGAAGATGATAAATCAGTTTAGACGATGAAAAATCGAAATGAATATTTTGTAACCAACTCAACAAAATCAATATTTGAAGTAGATCAGGAAATTGCCACACGCAAGCTAAGGAAAAATCAAACCACAAAAACTCCATATTGACATCCGAACCACAAAAATAGACAACTCAATCAGTCTGCATATTTGTATCATTCAAAACGACAAAAAACTTATGTTCTGAAGACTATTAATGTCAATGCAATTCAATCTTGTGATAAAAATTCACACTAAGTATCAAATAACCGCAAGATTCTACAAAAGATTAATTTAGGATAGTCAAATCCCTTCTCGGTGCGACAATTTTGTTTATCACTCAGACAATCCTATCATCTTGTATCAACAAATATGATAACCTCAGGAATTCGTAAAAAATGCAAACAGTTTACAAGACAAGAAACAGACGACATGCCTTGTCAACAATGAGCTTTGTGTACAAAACTTTTTGAAGAGGAAGGCAATATTATGAATATAATTTATATAAAAATAATATAAATGTAAATAAATAAATAATAATCATAATATTATATTAGTTAATGAAGAGGCATGTCCCCAAAGACATGAGTGTTCATATAGAGGCTCCTGCATACGTATATAAGCGGGCCCTCATTTGTAACATATCATCATCTAATATTTTTTGTACATTTATATATAAATATATTTGTCTTATCATGAATATTTATATATTTCAGATCTTCTGAGTATTCTGCTGCATTTATGAACTTTGTTCATAACACTGATACACAACAGATAATGCAAATTATAGTAACGCATCACATTTTCAATTCCAATAAACATGCTTAGTTGCATTTCGAGATTTGTTCTGCTAAGCCTAAATAAATTATATATTCTATTGGTTAATATTGATTGATTGTCCTGCATTAATTATGTATATCCTGGCAATTTATCGCAAGCAGTGGAATGAGCTACACAGAGTCCAAGTTTGCATCTTGAACCTCGGTATACTAATAGATTATTTGTTAACGAAAAGAATCATCAACATCACACTTCTACATGTATTTTCAGTACCACATTTTCAAATTGATATGTGGCTGCATGCTCACTAAAAACTGAGCAAAAACAAATTCTCCAATTCTATAGTTACAGCATGTTGCATCCTATTGTGCCTTACATTTGTGGTGCCAGGGAAATTCTGCTTCTCATTCACTAGAGTCACTGTCATAAGCTGCACAAAGTGATGATAAGCCTGTATTTATGGTACTATCCTGAACTCCCAAATTTGAAACTGTTTCTTCCTTGGGAATGTTTACAGTCGTTTGCACAGTTTTGCCTGAATTTGCTGGAGTCTTTCTTTTTATAGAGAAGGCCACAGGTATGGCCTTAACTGCAAACCCAGCTGTTGAATTGCTATTACTACCACCATGTCCTGTAGCATTTAATTATCCAAGAAAATCAAGTCAAAAGCGGAGTTATGATTTCATGAAATTTTAGAAAACGAAATAACAGGATCATCATATAGATATTACAAACTGAAACATTCTTGCTATAATCAATTTGAATTATTAAAAGAATCTAAATGAACTGCTTAAGTAAAAAATAATAATAATTTAGTCGTAGACAATCCACAGCTTTAACAACTATCCAATCAATTGGCTGAAAACTTTAAAGAAAAATCGATAATCATAATCAATAACCAACATAGCTAACAACAAAAGGTCGGCCCAAATAACAATGTCACTAACACTTGCAATTAAAAAAAAAAAAACGTTTTTTGTTTTTTCTGTTTTTTGTTTGTTTGTTTGTTTTTTACGAAGTGGATAACAAACCAAAATGTAAGGTCCAGTGTTATAAGGACCAAACCAGACTGGCCTGACCGTTTTTTTATTTCTCAGAAGTGGTTAAGAAACCGAAATGTAAGATCCAGTGTTATAAGGACCGAACTGGACCGGCCAGTTCAAACCAGTGCAACCATTTTGAAGCAAAAACTGGTTCGAACCGGTGACTTGAACCGTTTTTGTCCAATTCGGTATGGTAAAGCCACGTAGAACGCAACAAGTGGGGCCTGTTTTGCTTTTTTTCTTTTAATGTTTGTCTTTGCTGGGCACTAGCCCAGAATAGGCACCTAATATTCAAGCATATGGCCCTACTATTGCTATGCATTTCATGGTGTTATTCTCCTAATATTCAAGCATATGCCCTATTAAGTGACATTCTCCTTTATCTTTCATTTTCATCATTCTACTTAAATTTTTAACATTACCATGAAATGACAAGGATGTTTGAGAGTGTTTTGACCTCATTGGATTTCATATGGAAAAAGTAAAATTTTAGATCTCACTCGAAACCCAGCAGACTTCATAATTTTCCTGGATTTCAGGATTGGGGGGATTGCAACACTACATTGGATTTTCTCATGTACAAGAGTATGGAACCAGTATTTAATCAAGAGCACTAAGTCCTCTATGTACCTTGATGTTAGTTGCATTGGTTGTTGAACTCCTCTATCATGAGCCTACTAAAAAAAATACCCATCACTCAAACAAATCTTGACTTCACATGCTATGACTTTTCTATCTTATTTCAATGCTTAAAGACTGATATTGGTGACGAAGATCCCAATATAGGCAATGATTTTGATGATATGTAGGTATTTGTTGTAGAATAAATTTTTTTTTGGACGCTAGAGGCCATGTGGAGTTTGTTTGCTGATGTATTTTCAGTTTAGAGATGGATTTCACTTGCTGCTATTTTGGTTATGTGCACCCTTACATTCTATATAAATGAGAACTTTTGCTTATTGTGTATATAAATGGTTTGGATTCATATGGATGCACATGAATATATATATTTTTCTTTAAAATTTGAATATTTTATGTGTTTTTGGTTGACCAGTATTTTGGTCCAGTTTTTTTACAACTTTCCGTACAATTCTGACCAGTTCTTGGTCCGGTTCTGATAACTATGGTAAGAACTTAATAGTGAAATAATAACAATATAAAAAATGTAGAGGGGATAAATTAGGAAAGGAACATACAAAAAAAGGAGGGAAAAATTATGTTAACGCACGTAAAGACAAGCAATTGATGGGAGTGGTATGTGTATGGTAATGGGAGTGGTATGTGTATGGTAAGGACAAAAAAGGTAAGGACAGCAATACAAAGAGAATATGGCACTCTGCTAAAGGTAGAGTAGCAAAAATTGCAGACTAGGCTAAAGAGGCTGCAAAGATGGCAGCCGATCATTGTGTAAGCATGCATTTCAAATAAACCATGGATATTGTTTCCTAAACTGATTGCTTTGAAGGTTTATTTTTATTCAAAACAATCAAGGATTATTATTATTCATAATATCACAAGAACAATTGATTGTAATGGAAACATTTGGGTACTTATGGTAGTGTGATTGCAACAAAATGTTCAAATTGCTCTTCTTATAGACTCAAGATTTCAGCCATAAAACCAGCATTCTCTTTTAAATGGACCATCACATCAATACAGGGCAGGAAGCAGTTACCTTTAATGCTATCATCCATGCTGGTTCCAGTCAATATATCAGCTGGCTTCTCATTTTTTTCTGTTATGTTGGACTCTCCATCTCTCTTTCTCTGCAAGAATTTCGATGTCAAAAGCTTCCAAAGAATTCTGTTTAAATTACAAGACCATAGCAAAGAGCCTCAGTAATCTAGGAAAAATACAACAAAACATGAACACCAAAGCAGAGCTATTAAGTAAACATGACAACATGAATCGTGAGTTAATTAAAATTGAATCATGATATTATAACTGTTCAGTTGCTTTGAAGGGTGGGGGAGGATGGTTGCTAGATTGAAAAGAAGGGAAAAACAGGATCAGCAAAGACTGCCTGAAGATACAGATACTTCTTGAGGACTTACATAATGCTCTCTTGCAGGAAGAGACAGCTAAGGAGAAACACCTTCTCAGATGTGTGGAGTATATAGGTAGCGGTAGCCATTGGAGCCAGAATAGGGTGATTAACCCTGCAAATAACATTTTAACTTTCTTAAGTACAGTGGAATTATGGCAATTACAAACCTGGAAAGGATGTTGGTCATTGACTTGGCAGAGAACAGACTGATGTTTGAGTTACATTGTCTGCACAATTTTCCCACATACCCCTTAAAGAAGCAGGTCATTGAGGCTTGGAAGGTTTGCAGGGAGGTTGTCCCCTCTAAGTTGTGGAGTAGTGCATGTGATATGCTATTGGAGTGGAAGTTTCTGAAGAGGAACTCTTTAAACCTCTGCAGAGGACAAAGCAAGAGAAATTTCCTGGTACCTTATGAAAATTTTACAAAGATGACAAAGGTTGTTGGTAATGACATGTTGCATATGGCCAAGGAAGCAAGTAAAACAGGGAAGACGAGAGAGCTACAAAATCAAGGTCTGACCAAACCTATCCCTAAGAATTCATAGGTATACCATCAGTACATGGAGATCAATCACATTACCCAATCTTTCTGATCAGATTCTAGTGAAAGTTTTGTTGATGAGAATCTAGCATGTTGCTTCTCATATTATTCACTCAGAGCAAGCAGGTTTCACTCAGGCAATTCACATGGAATAGTGCTGACTACACAGGAAGTGTGGAATGGGCAAAGGAATCCAAACAACAGGTTTTTTTGAAGATGGACACTGATGATGCATATCACTGAGTAGATTGGTCATTCATCACCACTACGCTTTTATTGTTAGGTTACTAACTTGCTACACAGTTTGTTTCAGTGGTAAAAACATTCTTCTCTAATGCTTCAGCCTTTGTTTCAGATACTCTGAGATAAGATTATTATACATAAGTCAATTAGACAAGCTCACTCTCTTGCTCTTTTGATTTGCATGTCTAGCTAAAGATGATCTAGAGTAGCTAAATGCAGCTAGAATGCAAGGATAGGTAAGAGGAATCGTCATTACAATTTAATAGAGGGACATGTATTGAGCAATCATTTTGCTAACGATTACTCTTTCTCTATTGAACTTTCCCGGGACTCTATCCATGGGGTACTTAAATGTCTGGATCAGCGTTTTCATACTCACTCTGAGTTGTACTGGTTCAGTACTAAACTGGTACAACTTGGCCAAGTCACCCACTGGACCCCCCATCCCCTCTATTTTCCTCACACTTCTCTTATTGAACATTTGTGAGCATTTGGAGCAGCATTGAAGAAACAGCGAGTTACAGTAAGCTTGGATGTTGGAGCTGTTGAAATATGTAACTAGGCTCAGTCTTCATAATGACATATGTAATCGTGATTTTATATATTTATAAAAAGAAAAAAATAAATTAATTATTGTTCTTGAGGCACGGGTTTCATGCTCAAGGGAAATTTATTTTTAGGTCAAGCACTCGTTGAGTGCTTCTAGGTTTTGTCATAAAGTCAATTGAGTCATTGTCATGTATTGAAGACCTAATTGGGCATGTTGCATATTGTAAAAGAAAATTTATTTGAGTCAAAATAGAGTCAAAAGACCCTCCAAGACCTCGTCATGGTGCAAAGATCAAGTCGGGCTACATGAAGGGACAAGTCAGCTTAAAGATAGCAATTTGTACCCTTCAAAAGCCTATAAATAAGAAGAAACTCGACCTCATTTGAACACACACTCAAGCAAGTTTGATCTGCTCAAGATAGAAGTTGGAAAAGGATGAAAAAAAGGAGCAAGATCGAAGTTTTGGGCCTCTCTCTCTCCCTTGTGTTAGGGTTTCTATTATTACTGGGCTAGACGAAATTCTAAAGTTGCATCGAAGCTATGAAGTTGCATCTAGGTTGAAGTTGTAAAGTTGCATCTAGGTTGAGGTTGTAAAGTTGCATCTAGGTTGTGAAGCTGCAACTAGGTCGAAGTTGTGAATTTGCTAGGTTGAAGTTACTAGGCCGAAAATGTTGAAGCTACTAGGTGGAAGTTGCAGAAATTGTTGTTGAGGGTCGAAGTTGCAAAAGAATTTGCTACGGATCAAAATTGCAAAAGTTGTGAAGTTGCAACTAGGTCGAAGCTGTGAAAGATCGTAGTTGTGCATTTGCTAAGTTGAAGTTGTTGAAGCTACTAGGCCGAAATTGCTAAAGCTACTAGGTCGAAGTTGCAGAAATTGTTGTTATGGGTCGAAGTTGCAGAAGAATCTGTTTGGCAAGTCAAAGTTGCAAAAGAATTTGCTAGGGATCATAATTGCAGAAGTTGTTGAAAAGCAGGAAACATTTGACTTGGTCTTGGAGGGTCTTGGTCAAGGGTCATAGGTCTTGGAATTCGTCAACTGAAGATCTATAAGAAGAGATGAATTCTTGTGGGTTTGCCTCTCAATTGGAGAGGTTTTGGCATTGGTTGATCACCTATATCTTGTGTCCTCTTGTTTTTGAAATTTCTAAGACTAACCCGTTAAATATTTTCCTGCACTATCTGGTTTATTTCACCTACTTGTTTTATTCTTTAACAAGTTATTTAACCATATATATACTGAAAATAAACACAAGTACAGTCTCAACCATCTACAGATCATCAACTGAAAGAAATAGACAAACACACAAGGGACACCGTTATTTTTGGACAATCGTCCCCAAAAAAACCCAACTTGGGAAAACCAGTGCAGCAGTTTTGAGGGTTTTATTATTAAGCAGCTTTCTTGAGTACAACTAGGTGCCAAACTGGCTCACCCGACAGAGAAATCAATCTGGCAGTAATACCTCTCTTTGAAAGTAGATATTCGGCAAGTCTGCTCCACGAAAGTCTCTCCAACGCCTCTCTGAGGCTCTGCGTCAGCCCTCCTGGCCTCTGCATCAGCCTAGAACCCTCTGCGTCAGCCTACTAATGCTCTGCGCTGGCTCTCTAGCCCTTTGCATCACCCACGCAGGCCCTCTGGCCTTCTGTGCAGTCACTCTGGCCCTTTGTGTGGCTCCTGTTGGCTCTACGTAGCCTTCTCTGCCTCTGCATTGGTCTTCCGGCACTATCTCTGCCTCTCTGCTATGCACTCACTGCCCCTCGCTGCAACTCTGATCACTGGTTCGATTTCTCTCAACAAACCCCGCTCCAGAAAATCGAACTAACTAATCAACTTGGTGTATCTCCAACTGACCCTCAAGCCTCCTCTTATACTTTTTTTGTTGAGTCTTCAATGACTGGGATTAAATCTCTAATCAACAGCTAAGATTAGATTTGGCTTGATCCATGTCATTTAGAACCTTCTCACCTAGTTTTATATTAATACCCATTAATATTTTTATTTTCCTAAGTTTAGACTTAGGAACCTGTTAAAAATATTGATTATTTTAATATCTCTCTAACTGGGTGGAATTTCCCCAAACCATTTATGGGTCTTGGGGATCTCATGTGCTTTAGCCTCTCCACCAATTTTCATGGCTAGAGCACATCCGATGCTACCCCAAATCAACACTTGTCTCATTGTTCTTTATGTTTTGGTAGCGGTTTGATGAAAAGAACACAATACTAATCAACTTGGAGAAGAATCTAATTAATATAAGTAAAAAGACATCACAAGCAGTTATTAAAGTAAGAGAAATCTCCTATCTTGTTGCCCCTAAAATTCTCAACATGGCATTAGAGCTAAGGTGACTACATCAAGGAAGGGCAGCCTAAAGAAGGAACCACCAAAAGAAGAAGCTCAAGCTCTAGCAAAATATATGAAGGGGGAAACAAGGGCTCAAAGAATCCTTATGCAATCAATCAAGGATTCACTCATCCCATATGTAGCAAGTCAAAACCAGTGTTGTTAAAATCACGATAATATCGCGATTTTATCGGATACTCGCGATTATTTCATTAAAACGATAATATCGCGAGTAGTACTCACGGGTTTTTTTTATATGTGATTTTTTCTCAATTTATCGTTGGAGGTCGGGGTAGCACATTTTTATAAGCCAAAAAATGATTTTTTTTCATTTCATTTGCATAGCTGAGCGCGCAGAGGGCAATGGAGTTTTGGAGAGGGCTTGGAGATTTTTCTTGGAGAGGCTTGGAGCTAAATCAACTGCGTGGAGGAGAAAATCAAAAAGTGTGCTGAGGAGGAGACCAATTATCTCCATAAAAATGGTATGGGCACCATTTTTTTTTTGTTTTCATTGTTTTGAAACTTTGTTTTTGTTTTTTTTCATTGTTTTTCGCTGGGTTTGGAATGGGGTTTTTTAAATTTGTCCAATGTAATTTTTTTTAGTTTTTTTGGTTGGGTTTGGAATGGGGTTTCTTAAAACGTATGTAATTTTTTTTAGTTTTTGTACAATGTAAAAATTAAAATACTAAATTGTAATCCTTATTTTCCCATAGGTTCACAACTTCACCGAAACACCATTCAAGTTTTCAATTTGAAAGTTCAAAAACAAACATGCCAAGGAAATTGGACCCTTTCTGGGAATTTGGTGAACGTGATGCTCCAAATGATAGACTAAACTTGAGATGCAAGTTGTGTGGGTTCCATACGTCCGGGGGGTGTACAGATTGAAGTATCACCTTGCAAAAATACCTGGATCTGATGTAGGGCCTTGCACAAATACAAACCCTGAACTCATCCGAAGAGCCATGAAAGCATTGGAAGATTTAGAACAGAATAGAGAGGCCAAAGAAGAAGTGAAGAGGCAACTAAAAAAGTCAGTTGAAGCAAGTGGCACTGGTTCTACTGTAGCATCAACCAATCCGGTAGCTGCCACATCATTTTTTGTTCCTTGAACCACACCTGGTTCACAGCTATCTATCAGTTCAATGCTAAAAAGAACTGAGAAAGAACAAGTTGACAAGTTGCTGGCAAAATTTTTCCTTTGGAGTGATATTCCTTTCAGCATTGTAAAGAATAATCCATTTTTCCAACCTGCTATTGATGTTATTGCAATTGTTGGCCCAGGGAACAAAATCCCTTCTTATCATGATTTCAGAGGCCAGATTCTTCAAAATGAAAAGCTTGACTGCACCCAAAGATTGGAGGATTTTAGGGCATCATGGGCACAAACAGGATGCACTGTTATGTCAGATGGTTGGACTGACCAAAAGGGGAGAACCCTTATAAACTTCTTGGTTAGTTGTCCAAAGGGGACTATATTTATCAAATATGTTGATGCATCTGCACAAATCAAATATGCAAGAACTTTATGTGATTTGCTAGATGTGTTTATTTTGGAGGTGGGTGCAGAAAATGTTGTCCAAGTCATAATGGACAATGCTGCAAATTATGTTGTTGCTGGCAAGATGCTTATGGACAGGCATCCTACTTTATTTTGGACACCTTGTGCTGCACCGTATTGATTTGATGTTGGAGGACATAGCGAAAATTCCCTTTGTCAAAGATATTGTTGAGTCATCCAAAAGCATTACAAAATTTATATGTAACCATACATCTGTGCTTAGCTTGACGAGAAGATTCACCAACAACAAAGAGTTAGTGCGCCACACCATTACATGGTTTGCCACCAGTTTCATATCTCTTCAATCCCTCTTGAAGTCTATGTGGGATGTGAAGAGAATGTTTCTTTCAGAGGAGTGGCGTGCTTTGCCAATAAGCCGCAAACCAGAGAGAGAGGTCGTATGCAGACTAGTTTCATACCAGGAAGACTTCTGGGCGGGAGTGCAGGAGGTGTGTGCCATTACTGAACCTTTGGTAAATGTTCTTCGGTTAGTTGATGGTGAGAAGCCCGCAATGGGCTATTTGTATGAGGCCATGGACAGGGCCAAAGAAGCCATTCGGGCCTACTATAATGATAAGGGAGATGATGGGTTTCAGAGACAACTCCCCCTATGGGAAGTGATTGATGAGCGATGGAACAACACATTTCATCGTCCCATTCATGCTGCTGGGCTTTTCCTGAACCCCGCATTTTCTTACGCATGTGGGTTTGTATTTGATGCTGAGATCATGGATGGATTCTTATCTTGTGTCCAGAAGATGGTGCGATCTCCAGCAGAACGTATAGAGATCTCTAAAGAAATTGAGACATATAGGATGGCAGATGGCACATTTGGCTTTGACATGGCTGTCACTGATAGGACGATTAAAATGCCAGGTATTTTTTAGTTTGTAACTTTGTTTCAAATTTCATTGTCTCTTCAAATTCCATTTTTTTCTTATGTTTATTTAAAATTTTATTTGTAATTTTGTTGTAGATGCATGGTGGAGAATGTATGGTGGCAAGGTACCCCTTCTGCAAAAGCTTGCCATTCGCATCTTCAGCCAAACATGTAGCTCCTCAGGATGTGAGCGCAACTGGAGTGTATTTGAAAAAATACACAACAAGAAGCGCAACAAGTTAACACTTAAACATTTAAAATATTGCAAATTTCCAAATAAATTTTTGAATTCATTAAACAATTTTTTTTATAATTATTAATTATTATTTCATGATATTTTTACAGGTTGTTGTCCCAGCAACTTAATGACATGGTCTACGTCTATTACAATCTTTGATTGTGGGTGAGGCAACTTGAGAGGACACCTGATATGGAGGCCATCTCATTGGATGGGATTGACACCACTGCTGCATGAAGGGTTAAGGCCGAGAGGCCTCTCATGGAATCTGCTGATGATTGGTTAGTGCAGGATGTAGTGGAGGGCGAGGAGGAGGAGGAGGAGGAAGAACAGGAGGAGGAGGTGACACCACCTGCCCGAGCTACCCCTACCACCAGTAGAGGACGTGGTCTACCTCCTATAGCTCCTACTTCTAGTTCTTCAGCTTCTAAAGCACAGCAGACTCCACTGCCAACTCCACCAGCACTAGCATCTACATCTAGAGGGAAAGAGAAAGCTGTGGCATTTTCTCGCAAGAGGGGCAGAGGAAATCAATAGTATTAGACTTTAGTTATTTTGTTCATTTTATTGTATATGACATTATGACTCATGAGATACATTATTATATTTTTTGTTGATATTTTGAGGCTGAGTTGGGACTCAGGAGTCAGGACTTACTATTCAGGACATGATTCACTGTTATGTGTGATTTTAGCACTAGAAATGATATTAAACATCTTATGTTAGTTTTTTTATCATATTTACGTGTCAATGTATTTATTTTATGTTGTAGATGGTTTAGATATTAAAAAAATAAAATAAAAATAAATTTAATGAAAATTTTTGTACCAAACGATTTTTTCCCGATAATTACAATTTTTTCCTCGCGCCGATATTATCCCGATAATGATTAATGCAACATTGGTCAAAATAAATCTATGACAAACTGGTGGTCATTGATCCTTGAGAGACAATGATGATGGTGTCTATCAGTCATTGGTCTCGCCAACATTGTGATTTGATCTTGTGGAGAGATAGAGTTGTTAGTCAAGGCCTTGCTATGTGACAATGCTAGTTGGTATGATGTTAAACAGATGGGTTACCAATCCGACTCTTCTTATGAGAATTCTTCAGATTGAGACTGTCCAAGTATCTTGTATGGATTATGAATACCTCCCTAGTTAAGATGGAGTGTTGAAATATGTAACTAGGTTCAGTCTTCATAATAACATATGTAATCATGATTTTATGTATTTAATAAAAAGAGAAAAATAATTTTTTTATTATTCTTGAGGCATGGGTTCCATGCTCAAGGGAAATTTATTTTTAGGTCAAACACCCATTGAGTGTTTTTAGGTTTGTCATAAAGTCAACTGAGTCATTGTCATTTATTGAAGACCCATTTGGGCATGTTACATATCGTAAAAAAAAAAATATTTGAGTCAAAAGACCATCCAAGACCTCGTCATGGTGCAAAGATCAAGTCAGCCTACATGATGGATCATGGGACAAGTCGGCCTAAAGATAGCAATTCGTACCCCTCAAAAGCCTATAAATAAGAAGGAACTCGACCTCATTTGAACAGACACTCATGCAAGTTCGATCTCCTCAAGATAGATGCTGGAAAAGGACCAAAAATAAAAGAAAAGAACAAGATTGAAGTTTTGGGCCTCTCTCTCTCCCCCTCGCGTTAGGGTTTCTATTGTTACTGGGCTAGACGAAATTCTGAAGTTGCATCTAGGTCGAAGTTGTAACGCTGCATCAAAGTTGTGACGCTACATCGAGTTTGTGAAGCTGCAACTAGGTCGAAGTTGCAAAAATTGTTGTTGGGGGTCGAAGTTGAAGAATCTGTTAGGCAGGTTGAAGTTGCAGACGAATTTGTTGGGGATTGAAATTGCAGAAGTTGCTGAAAAGCAGGAAAGATTTGACTTGGTCTTGGAGGGTCTTGGTCAAGGGTCATAGGCCTTGGAATTTGTCAATTGAAGATCTACAAGAAGAGAAAAAGTCTTGCTGGTTTTCCTCTCAGTTGAAGAGGTTTTGGCCCTAGCTGACCACCTATATCTTGTGTCCTCTTGTCTCATTGTTTTTTATGTTTTGGTAGTTGTTTGATGAAAGAACACAATACTAATCAACTCGAAGAAGTAAAAAGATATCACAATCAATTATCGAAGTAAGAAAAGTCTCCTATCTTGCTGCCCCTATAATTCTCAAAAGGAGCTTGTTTAGCAATGATATTGGGCTGTTTGTGGTGGATATTTGGCGTCTAGGAGAGACGACTACAGCTCATTTTCAAGCTTTGAGGAGCCTATTGTCTATTCTTCTCATTGCCAGGTATGTCAACAGTTAAATAACAAGTTTGTCCCTGTTTTTGCCTCTTGTTAAATTGTATATTTGAAATCTGTCTTTGCATTTATGTACTTTCAGCCTTCTATAGTTCACTGTTCTAATGGTTTGAAGTTTGAAAGAGGATTTCAATGTTGCAGATTTGCAGAATTCTTTCCCCCCTTCCACTGTGTTATTATCTCAGCTAGTGCTGATAGGCAGCCTAAAAAGAAGAACATTCAAAGCTTTAACACCTACCCCTCACTCTCAACCAAGTCAAACTCAGCCTACCTTAGATACCCATTAGAAGAAGCAATACAAAAATGCTGCTTGTGGATACATAGCAAGATGATAGTATGATTCAGATATCCTCTTCAATGCTGCCCGTTCTCCTTATTACCAGTCTGTGGGATTCTGTTATTGCCAAAAGAAAGAGCTTCAAAGGCTAGGATTCTCTTATTGCTACAAGAACATGCTAGAAATTAATATAAAAAAATCTTCTTTTGTTTTTACATAAAATATAAAATACATATTGATACAAGTACAATGATATTTATGAAGACCAAACCTAGTTACAATTTCAATATGATGGTTGATAATGTTGATCAATGATATGTACTATGTATTATATAGTAGGCTAGAATCCAGTAGCTTGTAGCATCTTTTTGAAGTTTTGAGGCCATTGAGAGCGGCAAAGCCTCATTGATTATGTATTTTGTTGCTGATATGTATTGCACTTGATGTCATTTTGATATCTTCACCCTTACATGGTATATACATGAGTACACTTTGTATGTTTTGTCTCCAATGGTTTGGAATCTTTAAAATATATTTTTCATTAAATTTTAAATACTTTTTCTGTATTCTTTGGTAAACCGAGTCACTAAAATCAGATCGGCCTAAGTCAATCCAAGTCCGAGATGACCCTTGACCAATTCTGAGGCCGAGTCTGAGTTTTAAAACATTGATCTGTATGTGATTTGCTTAATGGCCGAGGTTGTTGTAAGTGACAACCAATCAAATTATTTGTTGATTGGAATGGAGAAGAAACTGAATGCCTGGGCCCTGTGTCATCCATGGCAGTAAATGAAGGATCAAAATATTGTGTGCATCTTCTCTGTTTAACTATATAATGCATTAATTTGAGAAATATCATAGTGTACATCATTATGGAAGTAATAAATGCATCCTAGGATCTGGAAAGTAGGTCTCCTTGGGTGATTTTTTTCAAGGCATGAAAAACATAGCCCAAAACAACATCCACTAAACATGGCAGGCGCACACTCAAAGGGGAATTTCAACAATGTACAGAAAGCAGCGAACTGGCTAAATGATGTTCTATACAAATGTTTTTCCCCGGAAAATTTCCTCAGGGAAACCCCCCTAAGGGCTTGCTCACATTTCATGAATGGCCCCCCAGGTAAATGCTACCAGAGGGCTCTATCAGGCTTGAACCCATAACCTCTTCAGTCTCAATGATCTGCACCTTGAAACTAGTCCAGTTCAAACAGATGGGGCTAACCCATTGGGCTGGTCTGTATAAATGTTCCTTTTATCAATGTTCCACGGGGATGCCTCCCCCAGGGTGGGCTGCACACACCTCACACTTCCCACGCACCTGGGACGAGGGGACGCTTAGGGAAACGTTTCCCCAAGTTGCCCTTCTGGGGAGACACAGAGAGAAATGTTTCCCTTATGGGGGATGTGTTTCCCCAAAAGGGGTGCTTGTGGACATCCCCCATCAGAAAGGGCTAGGCGTTCCCCCCTTTATTTTGCTTGAAAACAGTGATTTATGACTGGGGAAGCTTAATATTCAGCCATAGAGACCTACTAATACTATGTAATTAATCATAAAGTTAAATTTTTAAAGTAAAAGTAACATTCTGCTTTATCTTTCATTTCATCCTTTTACTTAAATTTTTAACATTTTCATGAAATGACTCGGGATGTTTGGGAGTGGTTCTGACCTCATTGGATTCATATGGAGAAAGTAGAATTTTAAATCTCACTCAAAATCCAACAGACTTAACAGTTTTTTAGGATTTTAGGATTGGGGGGTTTGAAACATTTACATTGGCTTTTGTCATGTCAAGAACACCAAGCCCTTTATGTACCTTATAGACTGACTCTTTGACTCATCACCCTTTACTATTTTTGAGTTTTAGTTATATCAATTTACTATTCCAGCCTTCAGATTTCAATATCTACTATAGTCTTTTTTGCTTAGTAATGATTAGATTCTAGAATGATGAATTTTAATTTTAAATCAATTTAGAATCTAAAATGATGAATGATGAATTTAATTTTTAAATCAATGTAGATTCTAAAATCGTGAATCATGAATGATGAATATGGATCAATGTATTTCATTATTGAATCCCATGGTCTATGTATGAATAGCGTATGTATCAGTACGAATCATGACTATGGATCACTGTATTTCATTATTTAATTCAATTATGTATGGATCAATGTATTTATGTTTTCATTGTTGAATATATATATATATATATATATATGAAAAAAGAAAAAAGATTATATACCCGGACATCCCCTGGTCCCCCCTAAATTTCCCTAAAATTTGAGGGTACTCCCACTCATCACCACTATGCATCTCCCCTTGTCCCAGAATCTTGGTGGAACATTGCTTTTTATTTGTATTACCATCTGCAAAAGTGTAAGTTAACCTGCCATGTGTGGTTCATCCTGAACCAACTACTCTAAATAATGAATCAAATCTACCCAGGGTAGAACTCTAGTGTAGTAATCATTCTCACAAATGAAAGATCTCATATAGCCATCATGCCATCAAATATCCCAAATTATATCCCCTATCACAGTGCTGGGAAAGCAATTGCATACTTGCAATTGGCACATGATCCACCATTCAGCACCCACTGCTTCACACTCTTTGCCCCTTTCGTCATTAACTCTCCCCACCTAGACAAACAATTGGATACAACAATAGACTATAATGTCTCTTGTATCATCAATCATGCTCCTACATAAAATATAATAACGAGCATCTCTCATATGTGCAGGCTTGAGTAATCCTCTCCTCATATTAGGCATGCAAATAGCTGGGAAGGTATGGTAGTCACCAAAAAATATCAGCACATCCTAGGGTCTATCCACTCCTAACAACCTCTTTCAGTTGCATGTTCAATGTCTGGGCAGAGATAAATATACATGTACCTACTCTACCAATAAAGCAACTAAAAGGAAAGCATCAATGCCTTGAACATCTATGGTTACTTGAACCTTGTTCAAAAGTCCAACCTCCTTTATGCCATATGGCATCCCTTTGCAAATTAATCCTCAATGCAAAAGGTGACAATTCTTGCAAATTTGATAATAACAGTGATAAGTGGGCGATGCCCATAGTTGCACAAGTACTGAGCACGTTCCCTTTCAAAGTTATAAAAACAACAATCAACATGTAGGAAATGGGCTAGGCTATCAAAGCTCATTCACATTCACAATTGAGACAAAAATATAACATAAAAAGTACTCCTTTAATCATCAAAATGAGAAAATACATAATAGTACAACTAGCAAGGATTGAGAGATCATCTAAGCCAAACGTTCCAAGAAAAACTTAGTAGTAAAATCATGTCCACTAGTTGGCTATACATTTGCATCAGATGATGCACCTGAGAAGCAGGGTCTAGATATTTATAATGCAAATATAAATATATGAATAATAAACAAAAAAATTATTTTTACATATTCATATCTCCATAGGTTGTGAGCTCTATGGACTTGGGAGCAACTACAACCAGCCTAGAATCATTTACACTTCCAAGGGATTTAATCCCTCTTGGTACTTGATAGATCCAAAGTTTAAATAGATCTATACTCACATAGTAACTCTTAAAAATAAGGCTGAAATACGTGCATTCCTATTCCTCAAAATCCCCACTATTTTTTTCTTGTCATACATCATATCCATAAACATGAGTATCACTTCCATACAAGAACAAATGTTGATTTGGGGTAACATCGGATGTGCTCTAGCCATGAAAATTGGTGGAGAGGCTAAGGCACATGAGATCTCCAATACCCAGAAAGGGTTTTAGGCAGATTCTAAACAGTTTGGGAGATATTAAAATAATTAATATTTTTAATGGAGTCTCCCTAAGTCTAAACTTAGGGAAAATAAAATATTAATGTGAATTAATATAAAATTGTGTTAGAATGGTCCAAAAGTCATGGATCAAGCCAGATCTAATCTTAGCCGTTGGTTAAGGACTTAATCTCGGTCATTGATTTGTCAACGAGAAAAGTATAAGAGAAAGCTTGAGGGTCACTTGGAGAACACATCGAGTTGATCAAGAATTCGATTTTCTGGGGCAAGGCTTGCTGAGGAAATCGAAGGAGTGATCAGAGTTGTAGCTGAGGGGCAGTGAATACAGAAGCAGGGAGGCAGCGAGGGTATCAGGAGCATCAGCGCAGAAGCAAGGAGAGAGAGACGCAGAGCCAGCTAGAGGCCACACAGATCCAGTCACGGCCCACGCAGAGGCAACCAGGAGTTGCACAGTGCCAGAGAGAGCCCGTGTGGGTGACGCAGAGGCTCTAGAAGCTGGTGCAATGCCTCCAGTGGCTAACACAAGGCGAGTTGGGGTGACGCTGGGCTGACGCAAGGCAAGTTGGGGTGACGCTGGGCCAGAGAGGCTGATGCAATCACTAGAGGCAGACGCTGGATATTTCTTGGCGCAGATTGGAGCTGAGAGTTGTGAGATTGTTTATCTGGGGTTTTTTAGCCGGAATATTTGTCTTTGACTGAGAGGTACCACTGCCAAGGTCATTCTTTGTTGGGTGAGCCAGTGTGTCACCCAGATTGTATTCTGAAACTGCTTAAACAATAAAAACCTCAGATAGCTGCACCGGTTTTCCCGCATTGGGTTTTTCCGAGGACATTAGTCCAAAAATAACATAATCACTTGTGTGCTTGTTTTTCCTTCAATTGATGATCTGTATGTGTTGAGCATGTATTTGTATTTATTTTCAGCGTTTACATGGTAAATAACTTGTTAATTAATAGAACAAGTAGGAAGAAATAAATCAGAAAGTACATGAAGGATTTCTAACAGATAGACTTAGAAATTCCAACAACAAATACCTCTGCCATTATTATTGTCAAATGCACGAGACTTAGGGCACAATATACTGCCCACATAATTGCCCTTTATGCCCTTCTGTTAAAATTGGCAACTAGGGCGAAACTCCATGTGGGTCATCTTATTTATGGCAGCTGATATTTTTCTTGGATCCCTCTCATCGAGAGGTGTAGGATTGATCAAAAGATCATCTGATTCCGATAAGTACTCATGAAGTTATGAATTTATTTGCGTTATAAGACAATTCGTCAAGATCGGCCAGCAACCAACTAAACCCCACATGTGCTCAACGTTTTAGTATAAATAGAGGTGGCCTTCAAGTCATTTTAACACACTTGGGATCTCTTCCTCTCTCTACTTGTCTTTAGGTTTTAGTAGGAGGAGAGATCCTAAGGATTAATGTTGCCCTGATCCAGAGGGCAGAAAGCCGGAACTGCTAGAAAAGCCAGAACCGCTGGAACTACCGGAAAAGACGGAACTGCCGGAAAAGCCAAAAACGCCGAAATTGTCGGAAAAGCCGAAACTATCGGGACTATCAAAACTGCCGAGAACAACGGGAACTGCTAGAACTACTGGGAACTGTTGAAATAGCCGGAGCATCTATCTCCGAAGGAGAGCAGCATGCAAGGAATAGCTAACTAACATCGGCACAGTTGTATGGTACTTAGCAAAATACACCAAGCATGCAATGTTACAACTAGCATGCAAGGGACAACTAGCATGCAACAACAAGCATGCTGAGAACAACAAGCATGCTAGGGACAACAAGCATGCTAGGGACAACAAGCAAGCAAGGGACAACAAGCAAGCAAGGTGCAACCAACACATAGGTCAGGATGGCAACATGGTGCAACAATGGCACATAATGTAGTACAGTGATGGGTACAGTCATGATTAATGAAGCGTGATGAGATGCAGCATAGTGATGATGGGTGCAGCATGATGCAACGCGGTGAGGTGCAGCATGATGACGAAATGCAACACAACGATAGGTGAAGGAGTCACCTTAGAGAATTAGTTGAAGCAGCATGTCTTCAACTGATCTCATGTATCATCTTCTTAGAGATGATCTATGCTCTTATCTAGATAAGTCAAAGTGTTGACCTTTGTTGTAAACATACTATCTCTCTCTCTCTCTCTCTCTGTTGAACTATTGAAGAACATGTAAGAATTGATCAAGGGTTTTCCCACATTGGGGTTTGTCCCTGGCTAGTGCCACATCTTGTGTCCTCTTGTCTTGGCTTGTCTTATGCAATTTATGTTTATGTTTTATCTGCAGTTTACTTTAATGCTGATGTGATTGCTAATCTGGAAAAGATATGGAGCTAACTGCGAAAATTGAAATAAATTGCTCTAAGCATAGAACATACCTAAAATTAACATGGTATCAGAGCTCAGGTGAAGACAATGCCCAAGCAAGATTGAAAAAGCAATCACCAAAGACAGTTGGGAAAGGACAAAAGGATCAGTGGATTCCTCATCCCTCTTCAAATTCACCAAGGGTGAAGTCGAAGCAGAGAATATTATCAGAATGGCGTAGCGGAATATGGCCTACCTAAAGATCACTTCATTGGACAACCGGATCTCAGTGGAAGGAAAGGTAGATAACTAGTTCGGCCATTATGCGAAGGAGTGTCCGAATGACAGGGACACATCAGTTGATGATGATAACAATCATTCCAAGGACATCTTCAATGATCAAAGGAATGACAGGTAATGCAGGTCATCAAGGAAATGGCCGACTCTTCATAAAAAGCAAGGAACCCTAGGTATGAAGAACCAAATGTTGTTTCTGATAAGATAAAGAAGCGTTATCTTGTATTGGTCTTGTCCTTCAGATTCTTTGGGAATCTAAATCTAGTAGTGCTTCAAGGCACTTCATCGGATAGATGGGTGCACTCTCTAATTTGGTAGAGATGGAAACAATCGTGGGATTATACTTGGAGCCAATGCCACCTACCCCGGAAAGGGTGTGTAGGGAATGTTAACTTTCAATTGAATAAGGGTAACTCGATTCATTTACAGAATCTTGTTTATGTACCTGATCGCAAGAAGAACCTGGTGTCCATCTCGGAAATGGAAGTCAAAGGTTTCAGGGTGGCATTCATCAATGGAAAGGTACGTGTTAAAAAATATAATTTTCAAAGATGCTTTTTCTCATGGGTTCAGGGTTGGCAATTTGTATCAAGTTGCAAGATGGTCCATTGGGGATCATGTCAATTGACATATCGCATCTATAACACCGGAGGTCTACCTATGGGGCCCTACCTGATGTGAGTCAAATGGTGATAGGGATGTCTGAATTCAAGTAGAGCATGAAGGTACATGTCTGAGATGTACCGAAGGAAAATCTTATAAGGGGACCATTCCCCTCATGCAGCAGGTCCACAGGTTTGGAACAACCCGAGGAGTTTGAGATTCATGATCGGGAATCTCATGTATTCAAGTGGAAGAAAGCCCTCTGTGACTTGAAGCAAAACACCCAGGGCGTAGTATGAGAGGATTGATAGCTGTCAGATGAAGTTGAGATTCACTAAGAGTGAAGCCGATCCAAACCATTGTTTGAAGGTTGTGGATGATAGACCTCTCATACCAGCACCTGATGACGACGACCTATTTCTGACAAGTGCAGACCCTCTCATTTGCAGAAATAAGAGGGAGTTGGATTCCAGATGTGGAATGATAAACTGCAAGCCTGTGACTACCTCAAGGATCTTAATTTTCAAAATTTATATGGTAGTGATGTCGGACCAGATTTGGGCTTTGAGTTTCATAAACTCATTCGTGTTGATGTTCTTGGTGAACTTCCGTCCGAACATATGTTTTGCAGTTAGCATGGTGAGCTCATATTTGGTTGAGCCTCACTGGATTGGTGCCAAGAATCTTCTGAGATATCTTCGGGGCACAATCTCTCATGGATTGAGATACACTGCCGGAAATATGAAACTGCATGATTATTTGAATGCTGACTGGGCAGGCAGTGTGGAGGATCACTAGAGCACTTCTCAGTGTTGGTTCTCTTTGGATTTTGCTTCGATATCATGGATGAGTAGGAAGCAGAAGTCGGTTGTTATAAGCACCGCCGAGATTGAATACATAGTTACAAGTATGATCTCGTGTGAAGCTGCATGGTTGCAGAAGCTCTTAAGTGAGCTGTTTGTACACATGATGAATACCACTGTGATTCTCTGCGACAACCAGAGGGGGGATTCGATTATTGAGGAATCCCGTATTCGATGACTGCTCCAGCAGATAGACATCAGATACTTCCTTATTTGCGATATGGTCAGTCGATAAGCGAGGAGGCTCCATCGCATTGAGGCTGATGTACAAGTCGAAGACATTTTGTCAAAGCCTCGGGGAAAGGTCAAATATGTGACTTTCCCGAATGACTTGGAGTCGTTGAGAGACCTTCTTATAAGGGTCCGGCATGTTGCATGCATTGAGATCTGGGAGCTCTGGGGGGCTTGGGGTACTTACTGGAGCAACATACGACCACAGGGCGACTCACCCTCCCCTAGTGGTGCGCTATGAACAGGATGATTAGTTCTTTTGTGGGACGAAATGATTAGTTCTCCTGTGGCAACTATGGAACAGGATGATTAGTTCTCCTGTGGCAACTATGGAACAGGATGATTAGTTCTCTCGTGGCAACTGTGGCACAGGATGATTAGTTCTCCTATGGGCCAGGATGACTTGTTCTCCGTGGCGTCTATGGAGCAGGATGATTAGTTCTCCTATGGGCCAGGATGATTTGTTCTCTGGGGCGACTGTGGACAGGATGATTAGTTCCCCTGTGGGCCAGGATGATTAGTTCTCCGTGGCATCCACTGATAAGATGATTCGTTCTCCTGTGGATAGGATGATTAGTTCTCCTGTCGAGGCATCCTACCCATGCAGCCTGGGGCTCATGGGAAGTACCTCTCATCTGATTAATGAGCAAGGAAATGAGGATAGGCACCATAGTAATACTATCGATGGACACATCGCTGTATCTACTGTACTCCCTATGCTAGGATGACCTCCATTGATCTGGGACCAATGAAACTAATCTGGGATCAATATGAGTAGTTTGAGACACTCTCTTGTGATATTGATCTGGGATCAATAAAACTTATTTGGGTCAGTAAGAGTGATGTGACACACTCTCTTCAGATGAAACTAAGTTCAGGCCAGTAGAGAATGGTGTGAGACATTCCCGATCAATTCTTCTTCTTCATGGTTCAGCAAAGCTCAGCAAATCAGAGCAGAGCAGAGCAGTGCAGGGCACTAATGGCAATGATAGTACAGTCAGACATATGGATCAACGGATGGAGTTCTCACTAGTTCAGAGGGAGTGTTAAAATTGGCAACTAGGGCCAAACTCCATGTGGGTCATCCTATTTATGGCAGTTGATATTTTTCTTGGATCCCTCTCATCGAGAGGTGTATGATTGATCTAAAGATCATCCGATTCCGATAAGTATTCATGGAGTTATGAATTTACTTGCGTTATAAGACAATTCGTCAAGGTCGGCCAGCAACCAAATAAACCCCACATGTGCTCAACCTATGTTGCGGGGGAGCGCCCCCCCCCGAACCCGCTCCCGAATCGCGCTCCGGGCGGGAGCGGCTCGGGAGCGCGCTCCCAAAATCGCTCCCGGACGGGAGCGATTTTCGGGAGCGCGCTCCCTCAAAAAAAATTGCGCTCCCTGGTCTGTTAGGAAGCGATATAGGGAGCGATCGCTCCGGAGCGATTCGAGCCGGGCCAGGAGCGGTTCGGCGATACAAACAAACAAAAAAACCGCGGACCCGAAAAATAAAAATAAAAAAATTGGGTTTTAAAAGCCCAATGGACCAAAAAAAAATTCATTCTAACTTCATTGAGCTTGAGTTTGGAGCTGGAGCAAGAGCAAAGGAGCGAGGAGCAAGTGCCAAGGAGCAAGGAGCAAGCCTGCAGAGGTAAGTAACTTAGTAATTTAGTTAGTTTAGCTGGTTAGATAGTAATTTAGTTAATTTAATTTAACTGTTTGAGTTTAAAAATCATGTATTTAAATTAAATTAATAAATTAAATTAATTAATCCCAATAAATTAAATTTATTTGCAGATTCAATAATCAAAACCCTACAAACATCAAACACCATGGACCTGGCTATATTTATTGGCATTTTCCTCTTCCTGGTCCCTTTTATGGTTATTATGGTGCTGGAGAGTAGGAAATGGAGGGGGCCCCAAACTGAAGAGGGGGATGAAGAAGCCGGAGAAAGTCAAATGGGTGAAAACCCCGATGAGGAGGAGCTGGAGGAGGGTGAACATGACCCTCAAAAAACTAAACAAGACCAAACTCCATTGTGGAAATATGTTCACAGGGCTGAAACAGGGAGAGGGGGTGGAACCACTAAATTTCATTGCCCCCATTGCAACACTGATTACACTGGTTCATACACCCGTGCTAGAAGATACCTCTGCGGGAAAAGGCCATGGGATGCAGAGAAACAAATAGGAATCAAAACTTGTACAGCGGTGTCAACAGCGGATAGAGACAAATACATAAGGGAAGAGGAGGAAGCCCAATACAAAACAAAAAAATCAAGGGGTTTCTTTGAACCAAGCTCACAATCACAAAGAACTCCTTCAGCATCCTCCCAAGGCAGTGGATATGGACATGGAGGCACAGGGTCTTCATCTTTAAGGCGTAGAACCATATCAGATTTCCTTGATGAGGGGTGTAGGAATGATGTGGATTCAAAAGTTTACAAGTTTCTCTATGCATGTGGGATACCATTCAATGTTCTACGCTCACCTTATTGGCACGAAATGGTTTCTGCCATAAATGATGCCCCTAAAGGATACAAGAGCCCTGGGTATGACAAGGCAAGAACCGTTGGCCTTGATCATGAAAAAGCAAAAATATCACATTCTTTGAATAAAATGACAAGTTCTTGGACTGACCATGGGGTGTCCATTGTATCTGATGGATGGACAAATGTAAAAGGCAAGCCATTGATAAGTGTTCTTGCTGTGTCTGTTAGTGGTCCCATCATTCTAGCTGCACATGATTACTCAGACAAGTTCAAGACCGCCATCAACATTGCAGAAGCATTACTTGAAACAATTGAGCTTATTGGCCCATACAATGTCATCCAAGTCATCACTGATAATGCTCCTAATTGTAAGGCAGCGGGAGCAATTATTGAGGATAAATACCCCAACATATTTTGGTCTGGATGTTTGGTTCACACATTGAACCTTCTGTTGCATGATATTGTCAAAAACAAAAATGAACAATACCAATGGATTGGTAATTTGTACAAGAAAGGCAAACAAATGATAAAATTTATTACAAATCATAGAAATACCATGGCCTTTTCCGCAGTCACTCGAGATTGGAGTTGCTGAAGATTGCGAAGACTAGATTTGGTAGCTATTACCTCACCTTCAGGCGCCTTTTGAAGGTAAGAGAGGCATTAGCTAGCATGGTATCAAGTCCACATTGGCAAGTGTTAAAGGAAAGGGCTACAAATGTAGTTGACATGGCAGGTTTTGAAATGGTGGAGGAGGTCGCTCTTGATGGGCAGTTTTGGACAAGTGTGAGGCAGGTATTGGATTTCACCAAGCCAATTTATCACATGATTCGGTTTGTAGATATAGACAAACCAGTGATTGGCGAGGTGTATGAGCAAATGGATACCATGTTGGGGGAAATAAAAGACATTGTTCATAATAGAGATCCCAACTTCTACAAACTGATTCATGATTGTGTGTGTGAACGGTGGAATAGGCTTAACCTTCCACTACATTGCTTGGCGTATATCCTTACGCCAAAATACTACTCTACATCTTGGTTGGGCCAACCTGCAGTAGAGGGTGGGGTTAGGACCAAACCCCATTTAGATCCAGAGGTAACTAAAGGATATTTGAAAGCATTAGAAAAGTTGGTACCTGACAGGGAGGAATGTGCAGCTGTGCGCCTTGAAATAGGCAGATACTTCAGTGGCACTGGTTTGTATGGTAACTTCCATGCAATGGACGACAAAGATAAATTTGAATCTCTCACATGGTGGGAAACATATGGCGGCCACAGACTTTTGCCAAAATTGGCAAAAAAAGTTCTTTCACAGGTTGTAAATTCTTCTTCTGTAGAGAGGTGTTGGAGCACCTACAACTATATACATAATGTGAAAAGAAACAGACTCAATGAAAACCGAGCAGAAAGCTTGGTTTATGTGCACTACAACTTGAGGTTGTTGAGTCATCACTGTGGTCGGGCTAATGAGGATCCCACATATAAACTTTGGGACAATCACCCAGAGGATGACAATTTGGAGGATGACATTGTACATATTGAAGAACTAGAAGAGGAACTTGTAAGGGATGAAAATGAAGCAGCAGCCATGCCACCTCCACCTCCACCATCCAGTAGCAGTGCTCGAGGTCTGAGTCTTGTTCCTTTGCTGTCACCACCTCCATCTACACCCTCGCGTGGAGGTTCTAGTTCTGGTCGTCGGTCTGTGCGGGAGACTCCTAGAAGACCACCACGACCTGCTTATACTCCTGGAGACTCTCGTGGCAAGGGCCACATGTAGATTTACAGTTTACTTGTCTTTTTTAGTTTCTATTAGACTTTAGTTTTCATAACTGTTGAGTTTTGAGTCCTTGACTCTTGACTCTTGACTCTTGACTCTTTCATATCATAATGATATTTTTTGTAAACATTATATCACTGTGACAATGAAAATTTGAAGTTTGAAGTTGGGCCTTGGCAATTATAACTCGTTGGTAATGATTGTGAATTATGAATATGATGCTTTGTGAAAGACTAAAGTTGTTTCATTTCATCTCATTATTCATGTTTCATTTTATAAATTTTTAACATTTCATATCATGTTAACAGTTAGAAGTTAGGACTTAGAAATGTCTTCGATATTACTTCTTGTAATGGTTAAACTTAGCTTACAAGTACAACTTTGGTGATCAATGATGATAAATGTTATTGAATTTTCAATTCTGAAAGCTTGAAGTTGAAACTTTAAGATTGAATTTGATGAATCATGATTTATAAGACTCAATATGTTGCAGTTGTAATATGTACTTTACTAACTTGTGGACATGGTTGATGACGATTATAATTTCTAGATGATTGATGTGATATGGTTCAATGATCAATGTATGTTTTTTTATGTTTTTTATGTCTAATTCATCATTCTACATGTTTTTGTTGACATATATGTATCAAAAATTAAAAAATATAAAAAATATATATAGTTTTAAAAATTCGCTCCCAAACCGGGAGCTTCTGAAAATGGTCGCTCCCGCTCCCAAGTAACATTGTGCTCAACGTTTTAGTATAAATAGAGGTGGCCTTCAAGTCATTTCAACACACTTAGGATCTCTTCCTCTCTCTACTTGTCTTTGGGTTTTAGTAGGAGGAGAGATCCTAAGGAATAGCATTGCCCTGATCTAGAGGGCAAAAAGTCGAAACTGCCGGAAAAGCCGGAATTGCCAGAAAAGCCAGAAAATCTGAAACTGCCGGAAAAGATGGAACTGTCGGAAAAGTCGGAACTGCCAAGAACAGTTGAAACTGCCAGAACTGCAGGGAACTGCCGAAATAGCCGGAGCATTTGTCTCGGAAGGAGAGCAGCATGCAAGTGACAGCTAACTAACGTTGGGACAGTTGTATGGTACTTAGCAGCAAATACACCAAGCATGCAATGCTACAACTAGCATGCAAGGGACAACTAGCATGCAACAACAAGCATGCTAGGGACAACGAGCAAGCAAGGGACAACAAGCAAGGAAGGTGCAACCAACACATAGGTCAGGACGGCAACATGGTGCAGCAATGGCACATAATGCAGTACAGTGATGGGTATAGTCATGATTAATGAAGCGTGATGAGATGCAGCATAGTGATGATGGGTGCAGCATGATTCACCACGGTGAGGTGCAGCATGATGACAAAATGCAGCACAACGATAGGTGAAGGAGTCACCTTGGAGAATTAGTTGACCCAGCATGTCTTCAACTGATCTCATGTATCATCTTCTTAGAGATGATCTATGCTCTTATCTAGATAAGTCAAAGTGTTGACTTTTGTTGTAAACATACTATTTCTCTCTCTCTGTTGAACTATTGAAGAACATATAAGAAGAATTGATCAAGGGTTTCCCTACATTGGGGTTTGTCCCTGGCTAGCGCCACATCTTGTGTCCTCTTGTCTTGGCTTGTCTTCTGCGATTTATGTTTATGTTCTATCTGCAGTTTACTTTAATGTTGATGTGATTGCTAATCTGGAAAAGATATGGAGCTAACTGTGAAAATTGAAATAAATTGCTCTAAGCATAGAACATACCTAAAATTAACACCTTCAAATTAGGGTTCTTCCATAGCGCTTAACATTGTCCCCCAACTGCCATATACACTTGTTCAACCAAGACTTAATCCAACATACACGACATCAAACAAGGAAAGAGCAACTTACCTCTACTTGTAAGACACATATACCTAATATACTTTGGCTCTAGTTAGGGTTTCTTGTTAGCCCTGATTGAGGTCTATAATCATGCTCAAAAATACCTCAAACAAATTCACATAGATCTCAAAGATAGGTCGCAGTTATCCATGGAGAAGGGATAACAAAGAAAGGAGTTGTAGATATAGCCATAGATAACTTGTAAACATTGCCTCAAAATAGGCTCCAGAAGGTGCCTCAATTTGGCCACATAAGTATGCCACAACAAGCCACACTAGATGCCCAAAAATGTCTCCAATACTAGTCCCTAGCCCAAGCTCAGCCTTCCAATCTCAAAAAGAAATGTCGAGGAGGCCGCATATAACCAATGAAGATAGGTTGCATATAACCAGAGATAGGCCTCAAAAATAGGTGACATAAGACTGCAAGAATAGGTAACACTAGGCTGCATATTTATGCCCAAAAGATGCCAAGGTAGGCCACAAATTTGGCCACTTTTGGGCTGCAAGTAGAATGCAGATGTACCACCAATAAGCCGTAGAGAATGCCTCAGATGAGCCTCAAATAGTTGCCATAATAAACCGCACAAGGATGCCACACAAGGCCGAATTCAAAATGTGCCAAATGGAGGAGGATTGGTGTCGTATTTATAGTTGTTTCTTTGAGTGAAAAGACACGCCCCTTGGGGCAGGTCGACATCATAAGGCTAACTTGTACCTTGGAGGTAAAACACAAATCTAAATTTGCTTTTAATATATTTAACAAATGCCATGAAGTCGCTTGCCCAAATAAATTTGTGCCACATTAAATAATGGAGATGAGTGTTGAATAATAATTTTCTTTTATTCAAATTCAATTCTCCTTTAGGGCAAGATGGATTTTCCTTGGGGTAGGTGGGTTCCTATGAGGAAATTCATCCCATAGCTACCCCAATTTTCAAAACATTGCTTATCTTCTTAAATGTCCTTTTTGGGCGAAACTTTTGGGCAGATCTAAGGATTGTCAAGGACTATCTCTTCATAGGTAGATTTGTGGGCAGCAAAGATCTTTTGTGTCGAATAAAGGGTACCAAAGAGGTGTTTCCTAATGCATTTTTCCTTTGGCCTAGGAAAACACATGTGGACCACTTTTCAGTGTAACTTTATGAGTTATTAAAGTCATGCGACTTTTTCGTCACTTTATGAGGTACAAAAGTACATAGTACTTTATATTATTAAAGTTACTTTATATTTTTAAAGTTACTTTATGAGAAAAAGGTACAAGGTATAAAAACAACATTAAAGTGACTAGGAAGGCTCATTAACAAAGGGGGAGACATAAAAAGGGGTCAATGGGAGATTATATCTCCAACCTTGATCAAGGAGAGCTGATATCTAATCTCAGCCCTTGATCTTTGGAATAGGGTTCTCTCAACATTATGAGAGGAAAAAGGAGAAAAGGTAAAAGAGCTCTCATTCTTCATATGCATTTGTTGGAGAATTGAAGAGAGGAGAAAAAGAACAAGGAGGCTGAGACAGCATTGCTTAAGGAGAGAAATCGAGTTACAACAAGGAGAAAAACGCAGTCACATGCCCAAATTCCTAGTCTCACAGAGAGCAGTACATAGCCCAAGATATAGGGCAGAGTTTCCAACACGCATCTCAAGGAAAGCAGCCCAAGTTTCCAAGTAGAAAAGGGGTTCGGACAAGCCCGAAATTTGAGGATTAAGTCAAGTCTGACAACACACAAACCGAGGCAGAGATTGCTGGCTTAATGCACGAAATTCAAGGCTAGTATCAATACATTTAATGCTAAGAAGTCTGACACAAAAACATAGAAATGAGTGAATTTCAAAGATGCCTGTGCATGTTTTTCAAGGGGTGAAATGTCAGTTCAGTGGCTAGACTTTCTGAGTAGAGAAAGTTGAGCAAAGGCATGAAAATTAACATAGGAAAGTTCAGTCAGTGGGAAGCAGTTCAAGGAGAAATGATTGTTGGATTGTGCACAAACTTCAAGGACAGTAGCACATATTTCAAGGGAAGAGATAAGTACTTTGATATGTAATGGATGTTGTACATTTTCTCTGAGATAAGCAAATAAAATCTCCTTCAAACTGGTTTTCCCCTTGTGGGATTTCCAGGGTCTTAGATTGACCAAAAATATCTAGTGTCCATTTATGTGTACACTTGTGTGATTTTATTATCAGCTGAAAGTGAAAGTACAGTAGTGGTAGCCTCGCAGTGTTTCTAGTTCAATTTGTATTCATGCTTAAAATGCAATGAACTATGGGGTTGGGGATTAAACAATGATATGCAAAACAAACTGAAACCGGAGGGGCCAGAGCAGTGTTGCAAGAATCGCCCCCCCCCCCCCCGCCGGATCCAAACCCAGAATCGCGGATCGGAGCGAAGCGTCCCGGAATCCACACTGGAAGCGCGATTCCGTTTTTGAGGTGGCGCGATTCCGGGTTAAAAAAACGATTCCTGCCATTTGAGGTTGCGGCCCCCCGGAATCGCGCAACCTGGACGCAACCTGGACGCAACCTGCACGCAACCTGGACGCAACCTGGACGCAACCTGCACGCAACCTGGACGCAACCTGGACGCAACCCACCAATATGACATCATTCTCATATAGGATTCCTAATACCATATAACTTGAGCATTGTAGCCTGAATATACGGTCTTACTGCTCTGAATACAATGTCAACTCAATGAATATACATTGAAAAAGGGCGGATTGCGTGGCGCAACCGGAAGCGCAATCATCTACTGAACTGATGGATGCACTTCTATATATTCATATACTGCTGTAATTAGAACATAGCAATACCATACTCAAGCTATTTGAGCAGTGATATCCATACATAATGCTAAGTGCATATAAGAATGAAGAAGTCTCTGCTTATAGGTTTATACCCATCATTGCCAATATTGGGAAGCCATACCAATATTGATCTATATGAGAAACGATAACATATATATGACTGAAGCAAGTGACATGTCCATATTGAATTGATGTCATGAACAAATGTCATAATGCAAAGAATCATACTGAAGCATATGCCAATGATCATATGACACTATTGGTAAATCATACCAGGAGCAAGAGCATAGCCATATAACGAACGTCCAATTATTCCAGAGGTGCAGTATCAAATTATCAATACACTGTGAGAGTAGATCTGAGAGACTTCCTTGTAAAGTCTGCAATTCTTGCTAATGTAGTTTGTTGCCCTTACCTTGCTTCAAATCACTGTGATCTTATGTCCAACTATGCTTCCACCTATGCTGATCTACTAGGTATTCAATGTACTGCTGGTGGGGCTTAAGGTTCCTCCTCAAGCCTCCTACAATTCACGGTTTTGCTACAGCAAGGTCTAGGTCTTCATATACATGAAAATATACTTGGTTATAACTGCACTGATCCTCAGGATGACTGTGGCCTGGGTAGAGGACCTTAACTAGGCCTTCACCCCCTCAAAACAGACCCCCCAAGCTGCTGTAGAAACAACCCTTCTTTGTGGCCTAGAGAAGAATGAGAATCTCCTTCGATGACAAGGAACCACCCCCCTTTACCTGTGCTGTTGCTTGAGATGACTGCAGCTAGGGCAGTAGGTCCCTTCTAGGCCTCTTGGCGCTCTCAAATCCTCCTCCTCATACAGCTGTAGCAGCACCTTCCTGCAGCCTTGTAAACAGAGACAAACCCTCCACAAAATAGCACAGAAAAAGCATCAATACTTCTTGACTTGTGGCCTGATCTAGCAAGTGAGATGCTGCCCTAAATAGTCTTGAATTAGCTCTCCAAGCCTCCTTGCTGGCTGCTTCCATTAAATGCTGAAGGAGGACTTTGCAATCATGGTTTGCATTTTCAAATTTGATTTGTGGCCTTCATGAGCAATTGAGCCCAGCTCTGACATATTCCCAAACTTGAATTCTAACAGTCCCTTGCTTGATAGAAACTTGATAACTTTCCTTGTGATTGCATTCCTTCTCTTGCTTGAGCTTGTCCTATGAAATTTTATAGGCATCAAGCAGTATCAAATTGATACTGATGTATGTTTGTAATAGCTAGAATATAGATGATTGTTGTACATACTAGTAACTACAATGGAATCATGGATGCCATATCTATCTTGATTTATGCAAAAATATGCATGTTTTCATGTCTTCTACAATTAATTTGGTATTTGGGATGTTTGTTTTGAGTATAAATGCAAAAAAATATTAAAAAATATACATATATAGCAGACGCTTCCGCGGACGCTTCGCTTCCTAGATTTTTGGAAAATGACGCTTCCGCGCTTCCGCTTCGCTCCCGCTTCGTGCAACATTGGGCCAGAGCACACCTAAATTTTCTACATTTTGCGCTGTTGATTTTTACGACACTGAATACCAATCCTCGATATTCCATTTTGAAAACCCATTTCAAGAGGGTTCACACACTCAAAACTTCTTCAAGAATACCATTGTAGTTTTGGTAACGGAATTTGCCCTTAGGAATTACCGAAATGGGCCTTTGTAACTTCAATTTATCACTTCTAAATAGAAAAAAGCAATTTTTGCTCTCTTCTTCAAAAAAGAGACTTATTGTAGTTTTGATCTTTAAGTAGTCTGAGTTCCTTTTCAAGGGGATAATTACTTGTAACATTTCACATTGTAACTCACGAATATTTGGAGAAGGAACTTTTTCCCTCAAGGGACTTCATTGTAAGCCTTTCTCCATGCTCACTCCTCATTCCTCACTCAATAAAAGGGACTCTAATAAAATTTGACTTTTATTTGGGAGCTTGGGGATTTTTCCCCTTGACATCACTTTTCCCCATTTGGATAAAGTGTGTTGAAGAATCAAGGGCAATTAGGTGTAATGTGATTCTTCTTGACTTGATAACAATTTGTGGAGTCTTTTACTTTTTCTTGTTAGCTTAATCTTCTTCTTGTTATTATTAATGCATGTGTGTGTACCTCATCAAACTGCTACCAAAAACATAAGAACAAGGAACACAAGATGTTGGCTCTCTGCCAGGGCCAAAACCTCTTTTCTCTTGAGGAAAGCCCTTCTGTAAATTTCTCTTATTGAAGCTTCTTATTGATCAATGCCAAACCCTAGACCCTTGACAAGAATATCCTCCAAGCACAAGTCAAGTCCTTCCTCCTTTCTGCACTTTGTTCCCCAGCACATCCTTCTTCCACCACTTCGTCCTCCTTCCAACACTTCATTCTTCTTTCAATTGTTGGTAAACCTTGTTGCACTTGCTCTAGAAGAGGCACTTATTCTTGGTCTATGATGAGACCCCTTATTTGTGATGATCCCTTCCTTCCTCTTGACCAAATGAGCTTCTTCCTTGAGGTGTACATACAAACTTGGTATGACTGAATTGCAGCCTTAATTTCTCCCCTGTGTGAGAAGTTTACTTGATGTTATCGACTCTCTCTCCTTCACTTGAGGTTCCTTCTTGTTTGCTTGAGTAGGAGGCTTTGTAGGCCTAGTTTTAACCCCAAACAATGAGTGATGGTTGACTATGAGTTGTTGTTGTCAGAACCGCAGAGACAACCCTCCCTTTCTCACATGTGTGGTTGTAACTAGCCCTAGAACAGTCCTCTTAGGCTCGGTTATGTACCCATCTTCTTCGTTGCACTTGGAGACCCATTCTTCGTCATTCTTTCACCCTATTCTCGGCTTCCTTTACTTCGTTTATTTCAAAGGTAGATTGCTTGACGTTGAAGGAGTGGACAACCTCTATATATAGAGGTTTGTCCCTCTTTTAGGCCGACTTGAGGGTCAACTTGAACTTTGTAGGCCAACTTGACTTCTTTGCTTCGAATGGCTTCTTTCGATGGTGCCACATGCTTGGAGGAGGCTTGACTTTGCTTGGAGGTGTCTTCTTTGACTCTAATACATAAGTATACATATAGTGACATGCCCTTAAGGTCTTCAACATAATTCTTTTGACGCTTTGACTCAGCTATAGAACTTTAACATGTGCTAGACCTATTTCAATGCGCAAGAAACTCATTGACATATATTATAAAAATAATATTTCTTTTCTTGAATAAATACAAATATCAAAAGTATATTTATGAAGACCAAACCTAGTTACATTTCCTTCAACAAAGTGTCCCATGTGATGCTTGAGTGGTGGTTTTGATAGAGTAGAGTGCATCTAGTTTTCACTTTCAATTTCCTTCTTGCAACTTTCATGCAATCTCACAACGCATTTGCTCATCTTGCAACTTCACTAATTCAGTTAATTCTCTCATTAGGTATCTAGTTGAGTTGTTTTACCTCTGCTTTCAAGCACTTTCTATTTTGCAAGGAACCTCTCATTTGCAATTTGTCATTTTTGCAATAATAGTTTTACCCCAACTTAGGTTGGTTGAAGTAGTAAATAGGGACCCTCCATCCCCTATTGTCTCCTTACTCTCAAATCAGAGCCCTAGCGAGGGTAAAGTCTAGGGAAGGGAGTTGCTTGCAAACTTGCTTTATATCCTAAGACTAACTCACTAACTTAAGCTACAATTTACGAAGATTAATTCACTACGCTACAAAGCAGGGTAGGTATTTGTGTTTATGCTTCATTTGCTCTTATTTGGCAAGTATTATTCATTTTGAGCAATCTTTAATATTCCAAGTATCACTTGTTGAGCATTTCATTACACTTTCAAGTATTTTTCAAGCTATTGTACCTGCTAGTTACCATTTGCCATTTTACTTTCGACGACACTTATCTCTTGTACATCTCTATTTCATGCATTGTTTTTCCAAGCACTTCATTATTATCTTTACTGGAGCATTTATTTAGCAAGTACTTATAATTTGGCACTAGTCTCTTGGTTTCATTTTGCAATTTCAATACTTGTGGATGTATATGCTCATGAATGTACTTTGATTCTAAATAGTGTATTGTATCTTGGTCATCTTTACTAACTCCTAGAACTTAATTAATCCACCCCCTTGGCTTCGCTATGAGTAAGCCTAGACAGAGGAGTTGATATTTGAGTGATAGCCTCAACTCGAGACTTGCCCCCAAGGCCACACCAAGTGGAGTTAAAGATTTTCTCCACGATAATCCCAGTTGTGGATAAAGGTAGCAACACTCCCGATGCTACAAAAACAAACACTTAGCTCTCCAAGAAGCTCTAAGTTGCTAAAAGACTCCCATGCTCACAGCATAAACAATAAATGCAAATGTTAAATGGTGTTCTTTCAGTGTTAAATTTTCTTATGGCTATATTGTTCTTTGCTTTGATAATTGCATTTCATTACTCACATATTAAATTCACCCCACAGTGTCATAATATTATCCCGATTTACAACATTATTCAACAACATATACAACTATACAGAAAGAACAATCTCATCATCGCTGCAGCAGAACATAAAGGAACAATAGAAGAAAAGCATTCACACATAAAGAGACCAGGATTGGTCGGAGACCAAAGCAAAACCCACTACGAGGAAAACCCTTTCAAATTCTTCTTCTTATTAGATTGTCATTGAATGATTCAACAAAAGAGAGTACAATGATCCATATCTTCAACCATAATCCTATCCAACAAAATCAACTAAACAACATCCATGAGATGAACCCAACAATGCTAATAATCAAAACCCTGATTCGGAAACCTGTGATCAACTGTCACTGTGTGTAGTCAATTGCCGAACTCTGCAGTCAACTGACAAAATCTTCGGTCAACTGTAAAACTCAAACCTTAGCTTCCAACCACACGCAGAGAGTGATGTGCAAGCAGCTGAAACCCTCCAATCGCACGCATGAGCCTGCGTGCTTGCAGTTGCAACCAAAATTTGCCTGGGCTGAAAATCAAAATCCTAAACACGTGTGAGCTTCGAACCCTGCAATCTCGGACCTATACAAACCAATCTCCATGACCCAACCTCAGACCTATGCGAGCCAAACCCAAAGAAAGAAGAATGATCATGATGATGATGTCCAAATGAGGGTCACTTGACTTGTATTTATAACCATCCATGGGTGTCCAATTTCTCTTTTGGGTCGACCTATCCTTTTGTGCACATGTGGGATTTTCTTCAAAAATACACTTTCCCTTGTCCAAATTGAGTGCTTCAATAGTCAAAATTGGTCCTCTTGAAAAGAGGAATCTAGTCCCATGATTAGAATTTTTCACTGAGCTACCAAATTAACACTCCCTCTCAGCTAGGGAAATTTTCCAACTACATCATGTAATCATCGCAAGTATCCTATCATCAAATCATATCCTATCTTAAGTATCTCATCATCAAATGTTGTCATTGTTCATCTCAGTTCATCTCTGTTTATTCCTGCTTATCTCTGATTGTCTCTACTCATATGTTGAATATTCCTGAATCTAAAAGAAGAAAAATTTAACATCAAAGGGGAGCCTAAGCTACCACCCTCTATTCACTGCCAGCGGGGAGCCCAATACTACTACCCGGGAAACATCAAATAGGTTATCATCATGGAGCCCTGCTCAACCTGGAACCATATTAGCAAGCACATCTCAACCTGGAACCATATCAGCGGGCACATCTCAACCTGGAATCCAATGATAATGAGGAAGGTCCTATCGAACACTCTCACCTCGTGTCTATGACAGTGGGGAAGGTCCTATGGGACACTCTCACCCCAAGTCATCTCATCGAGCAATAGGCGAGATACAACTTACCAAGCAAGGATCACAACCATCCTATTGTTTGTTGATCTTCCCAACAATGAAACTCAATGGTCATGTGGTAGAACACCTGCATCATAGTCAACTTGGGTTGTACACCTCCAAGCACTCTTCAACTCGTTGGCCAGACGGGGAGCGGTATTCCCAAAAAGCCCAACTTGTGGGTATGATGCCAACTGGGTTATACTCTACATAGACCAAGATATGGGAGCAACATCTTCGACCCTATGGGTAACAAATAGGGGTGAAACCCTATTGTCCATAGATCCCTCAACCCCAGGAGCCCTCCATCTCAATTCTTCACCCTAGCAACTCAGACAATGAGAAAGAGTTGGCTCGGTATCCTCGATCAGTCTTGCTCTTTGTAGATTAAAAACATATCATCATGCTTATATTTGGTACCGGCTTAAACAACTCACTAAAGAGTTCAATCATAATGTCTCAATAGCAGCAGTCTCTTGTTCATGCAGGACATCAAACCAAATATTATATGAGAATAAATATATATCACAAAAAGGATACCTTATTCATCCTCCTTCTCACAGAGGCAGCGACCACAAGCCTAAGCTTATCTCGTACAGCAGCATTGTCTCAATATATGAAGATATCTCAGTCCCAAGTATATACGTGATTCTTTGCCAATCAGATCCCACTCTTTATTATCGCAATGTTTCCCTGTCACATTCAGAACCTGTTCAAAATAGCTTTCCAAAGAATTGAATTTCTTCAACCTGCCTTATAGTTAGCCATGCTAGCAACATCATACTCAACCTCGGCCGTGTTTAAATCTGCAAGCTTTTCATTGGAAAATCTCATACTAAAGCCGCACCCAAATGTGCTCATTTCATCAATAACTATCCAATATAGCATCAGTACATCCATGCACTCATATATCATAGGAAGAATATCTCAGACCAAAAAATTGATTGTCCCATGCAAATATCTTGAAAAGTGTTTAATGGCAACCTAATGTGTATGAAGCGATTTAATCATGAATTGACTCAGGTTGTTCCACTTTTCGAAAACTCTTCAATAACTTCACGATATATATTTTCTTTCCGAACTTCAGAAAGTAGTTCACCGTGCTAAGATTCTTCATTTGGAAATTCAGAGGCCGACTCCCTCTTACTTCAATCATCACAGTCTCATTTCCTGTCAAGAATAGACCATCAATATATAAAACCAAAATCACAAGCATACCTTGGACCACTTTGAAGTAAAGGTTTGGATCTGCACACCTTCGAGGGTTTACTAGGTAACTGTCAATGAGAACATGCCAAGCTTGCGGAGCTTGCTTCATACAATGCATTTTGCAAACATAATACTTGACCAAACCAATATGCTCAGCTTCAAAAAAATCAATATTGTGCAATTAAATTAACTAAGTCAGCTTATCAAGCCTTAGATGCTAAATCAAAACTAATATCAAAGTCATAATTTTTTTTACCAATATCATTGTGACAAACTCTTCGGACCAGGTGTCAAGTAGAGCTCACATCCAAATACCAAGTTACGACTTTATCTATTGTCATGTCAACAATATCAAACTCCATCAGGCCATCCATATAATCATAATATGAATTATTTTTGTCATTATACATCAAGAATAAGTCATATAAGTTTCATGCATTCATTGTGAGATCATTGCATACTAAATCACAATTGTTTATACTTCAACCAATGTGCCAAAGCCAATGATGCCAATACAGAATCACTATTGAATACCAATATTAGTCACTAAAAGTCACTATGCCCACATAGCACTGTCATCAAGGCAAATCATCAGTTATCAAATCAAAACCCTAATTTGTTATCACTGTGAATTCAATCAATCCATAAGCCAAAGCATATCTATGAACTATCAAGCATCATGTCAAAATTCCAATACTGCTAATCTATATTAAACCAATAAGCCAAATATTGTCAAACCCTTGCAATTGTTATTAAATATTGTCATATACTAGCTTCAATGATCAAATCCAAATAACATGTTGATATACATATTCCTGTGCCCTGCAAACAAAAGTTTACTCAGCACATTCACATTCTTTATAGTAAGTCAAGCATTCAAACTTCCCTACTCATAGGATTTTCTATTATCTCCTCCATATCTATAGGACTATCATACTCCTAGTGCATTCATGATCTTGTGCATAAGGCTTCAGTTTTTTGTGACCTACAGGCACAACCACACCCATAGGTCTTCTTTTGTGCAGTTGGGAGGCCTATGTCCATAAATTATTACTTCAACAATAAAGAATATTCTATATATTTAATGCAAATGATATTAGGTGAGAGATCTTATGGAGAGTTTCTCCCTCTTAATGAGAAGCCACTCGAGTCATCTGTTGATTTGGGGTAGCATCAGATGTGCTCTAGCCATGAAAACTCGTGGAGAGGCTAAAACACATGAGATCTCCAAGACCAAGAAATGGTTTGAGGAAATTCCACCCTGTTAGAGAGATATTAAAATAATTAATATTTTTAATGGAGTTCCTAAGTCTAAACTTAGGAAAATTAGAATATTAATGGGTATTAATATAAAACTGGGTGAGAATGTCCTAAATGACATGGATCAAGCCAAATCTAATCTTAGTCGTTGATTAGAGACTTAATCTCAGCCGTTGAAAACTCAAAAGGAAAAGTATAAGAGGAGGCTTGAGGGTCAATTGGAGAGACACCAAAATTGATCAGTCAGTTCGATTTTCTAGAGCGGGGTTTGCTGAAAAAATTTGAACAAGTGATCTAAGTTACAGCAAGGGGTAGTGAGTACATAGCAGAGAGGCAGAGATAGTGCCAGTGGGCCAGCGCAGTGATTGAGGAGGCTACGCAAAGGCAACAGGAGCCACGCAGAGGCAGCTAGAGACTGCGCAGAGGTTGAGGGGCCTACGTGGGTGATGCAGAAGGCCAGAGAGCTGATGCAGAGAGGTAAAAGGCTGATGTAGAGGGTTCCAAAGCTACGCAACGGCTAGCAGCGTTGATGTAGAGACTTGGAGAACCGCAAGAAGGATTTTCATAGATTAGTGCTAAGAAGCTGAATATCTGCTTCCAAGAAGAGGTATTACTGCCATATAGAAATATATGTTGGGTGAGCCAGTTTGGCACCTTAGTTGTACTCAAGAAAGCTGCTTATTAATAAAACCCTCAGAACTGCTGCACCGGTTTTCCTGCATTGGGTTTTTCGGGGGACGATTGTCCAAAAATAACGGTGTCCCTTGTGTGTTTGTCTATTATTTCAATTAATGATCTGTATATGAGTTGAGACTGCATTTGTGTTTATTTTCAGTGTTTATATGGATAAATAACTTGTTAAGAAATAAACAAGTAGGTGAAATAAACCAAATAAGTTAGTAGGAATTTCTGACGTATCAGACTTAGAAATTTCAACATGGTATCAGAGCATTGCAGATCACAAGAGCACTAAAGGCGCCATCATTATCAGAAATATTTGCAGCAGTAGCAGTTGTCCCAAGAGACAGAGCTGCTCCTAAGCAGAAAGCAGCAAAGAGGGAGTGACGCAAAGGGCATGCATCATCATTTCAAGCCAGAGAGAGGGCCAGCACAGAGGCAGAGAGAGGCAGAAGAGGCTCATGAAGAGCCACGTCATCCTATTTAGTCAAGTAGACTTGACGCAGTTGGCCAGAGGAGTGATTCAGCTTTTGCCGGATTGCGCAGAGCTAGAAGGCTCAGTTTCTTCAATTGTTGGGGCATAGGGAGTTGTGGGTAGATTATGGATTAGGAAGTTGGTGGGGTGTTGTTGCTGTCGAAGCAGAACAATACCTAATGGGACAGAACCAAGGTAGAGGGAGTCGCTGCCTTAACGGATTTCTAGCCAAGAAATCCAGATCCGAGTAGCAGTTGCAAAGAGAATCGGAAAGGAGCAGAGATGGCAATGAACGGACTGAGGGATCAGGACAGGTTGGATGGGGCCTCCAACTTTGTCATCTGGAAAGCCAAGATCCTATCTATTTTGGATAGACATCGCATCAAGGGCTTCGCCTTGAGAACCGTGGTTATCCCAGTTGGTCGGGTTGATAATGAAAGGTATGAGGATGCAATGGCGAAGGCAAAGTTCATAATCCTTGATGGGGTAAAGGATCATGTAGTACCACAATTTTTCAAGAAGAACAAGACAAAGGAGATGTGGGATACCTTGACGACATTGTATCAGGGCACTTCCGTGTAGAGGAAGATGATGTTGGAGAATCAGCTACGGTCGTATTAGATGCAGAAGGGGGAGCAAATAGATCTATACCTCAGCAGGTTGCAAGAGATTCGAGACGAACCTACTTCCATAGGGGCCACACCGGATTAGGAGTTCATGGTGAGGACCGCCCTAAATGCAATCTTCGAGGATTGGGAGACATTTGTCCAAGGCATTTTAGGCAAAGCTAATCTTCCAGGATGGGAAGAAATGTGGGCAACTCTTCGCTAAGAAGAGATTAGACAGTTGACCAAGGCAGGAAGTAGCAACAAAGGAGGTCGAATCAAGAAAGAGGAGGAAGGGAGTGCGGCTCTGGCATCTGCAAGACAGCAAGGGAAGAGGAAGAAGAAGGACATCTCCAAGGTGAAGTGCTTCCATTGTGGGGAATTGGGTCATTATGCAACCCAGTGTCCCAGGAAGAAGAATAAGGAAGAGGTTTTTGACTCCAAGGCAGCTCCGGTTAAGGCGGCGAAAGAAGTCGAGACTGATGACGACTATGCTATGAGTGCTCATGCACCTCTAGAGAAGAGGTGGAGTGACATCGAGCTGTAGTTAGGACTATAAAAGATGAGGGGCAAGATCCTTGAGGTACCCAAACTCTTGGATCATATCCGACTACGGGAGCCCCGAATGACAGTAGCAGGATGACAAATGTCGATAGAAGCAAGATGCAGATGAAGTGACAAGGCAGTGCTAGAGTGCAGAGGTCTGTAGCAACGAAATGGGGGTTGCAGCAATGCGAGAGGCATAGAAGTGGTTGCAGCAATGCAAAAAGGCACAGAGGAGGTTGCAGTAGTGTGATAGGCACAAAGGTGTTTGTAGCAGCACAGAGGTAGCAGAGGGAGCACGGGATAGCAGCAGAAATAGCTTCAGCATCAGGAGGCTTCCGGACTGACAAGGATGTCAGTAGTTGGGTAGATCAATTACTTACTTCTCGGTAACTGAGTTGCAGTGCAGCAGTTAACAGTGATAGTGCTATGGGCAGCATGATGCAGCATGTTGAGAAGGAGCTGCAGTACAGATGTAGCAGTGGCAGCGGCAAAGCCATGGGCAACAGTGCAGTGGATGTAGGACAACAGGCCCAGCATCAACACAAGTACCAGTGCTGGAAGATCAGTGTGATGTTCAGTGGTGAAGCATTACAAGAACACATTCCTCGCTAAGAGGGAGTGTTGATTTGGGGTAGCATCGGATGTGCTCTAGCCATGAAAAATGGTGGAGAGGCTAAACCACATGAGAGATATTGAAATAATTAGAAATGGTATGGGGAAATTCCACCCGGTTAGAGAGATATTAAAATAATTAATATTTTTAATCAGTGTTACTTGGGAGCGGGAGCGGGAGCGGGAGCGGGAGCGGGAGCGAAAACGGGAGCGGGAGCGAAAACGGGAGCGAGAGCGACATTTTCAGAAGCTCCCGATTTGGGAGCAAATCCCGGATCATTTTTTATATAATATATATACTTTTTATAATTTTTATATTTTGATACATATATGTCAACAAAAACATGTAGAATAATGAATTAGATATAAAAAATATAAAAAACATAAAAAAACATAGATTGAATCATATAACAACAATCATCTAGAAGTTATGATCTTCATCAACCATGTCCACAAGTTAGTAACATAGTAACATACAACATATTGAGTCTCATGATTCATCAATCTTAAAGTTTCAAGCTTTCAAAATTCAATATATAACATTTATCATCATTGATCACTAAAGTTGTACTTGTACGTTGTGTAACCACTACAACAAATAATATCTAACATGAAATGAAATGTTATACAATGAAATGAAATGAAACAACTTTCAACCTTCATGAAACATCATATTCATAATTCATTACTAATGAGTTATAATTGCCAACTTCAAACTTAAATTGTCATATATTGTTTAAAAAAATATCATAATAAATATGAAAGAGTCAATAGTTATAAAAGCTACTAGAAACTAGAAAAGAGAAGTAAATCTATTATCTATTTCTTATGCTTGGGCCTCTTGCCACCACGAGAAATGTCTAATTTTTTAGTCTTGTTGGAAAGCAGGATCTTTGTCATTAATATCACCCTCTAAGCATTAATATCCAGAGGTATCTTTGTCATTACCTCTGTATCTGTATAGGGATCTTTGTCATTAATATCACCCTCTAAGCATTAACATAAGATAGAAAAAGCATAGCATGTCATGTCAAGATTTTGTTTCAGTGATGCGTACATTTTTAGGAGGGTCATGATAGAGGAGTTCGACAACCAATGTCACTAACAAAAAGGTACATAGAGGGATTGGTGCTCTTGATTAAATACGAGTTCCATACCCTAATACATGACAAAATTCAATGGAAACATTGCAATCCCCCAATCCTGAAATCCTGAAAAAATGATAAGTCTGCTAGATTTTGAATGAAATCTAAAATTCTACTTTCTCCATATGAAATCCAATGAGGCCGGTACCACTCTCAAACATCCTGAGTCATTTCATGGTAATGTTAAAAATTTAAGTAAAAGGATGAAAATGAAAATTAAGGAGAATGTCACTTTTACTTTAAGAATTTACCATTACCATGAATAGCATATCAATACTAGGGACTAGACTTGATCATTAAGCTGCCCCACTCAAAAATTATTTGTTTCTTTAAAAAAAAATTGCAAAAAAGGCAAAACGCTCCCAAAAAGGCAGGGAGCAAAAAAAATTTTAGGGAGCGCACTCCCGACCCGCTCCCGCCCGGAGTGCGGATTGGAGGCGGGATCGGGGTGGCGGGGTGGTGGGGGGGGTGGCGCGCTCCCCCGCAACACTGTTTTTAATAGAGTTCCTAAGTCTAAACTTAGGAAAATTAAAATATTAATGGGTATTAATATAAAATTAGGTGAGAGTGTTCTAAATGACATGGATCAAGCCAAATCTAATCTTAGCCATTGATTAGAGACTTAATCTCAGCCGTTGAAGACTCAACAGGAAAAGTATAAGAGGAGGCTTGAGGGTCAATTGGAGAGACACCAAGATTGATCAGTCAGTTCGATTTTCTGGAGCGGGATTTGCTGAAAAAATTCGAACAAGTGATCTAAGTTGCAGCGAAGGGTAGTGAGTACATAGTAGAGAGGCAGAGATAGTGCCAGAGGGCCAACGCAGTGATTGAGGAGGCTACGCAGAGGTAGCTAGAGACTGCACAGAGACTAAGGGGCCTGCGTGGGTGATGTAGAAGGCCAGAGAGCTGACGCAGAGAGGCAAAAGGCTGACGCAAAGGGTTCCAGAGCTACACAGAGGCTAGCAGGGCTGACGCAGAGCCTTGGAGAAGCGCCAGAAGGATTTTCGTGGGGCAGACTAGTGCTGAGAAGCTGAATATCTACTTCCGAGAAGAGGTATTATTGTCGTGTAGAAATCTCTGTTGGGTGAGCCAGTTTGGCACCCTAGTTGTACCCAAGAAAACTGCTTAATAATAAAACCCTCAGAACTGTTGCACCGATTTTCCCGCATTGGGTTTTTCCGGATATGATTGTCCAAAAATAACGGAGTCCCTTGTGTGTTTGTCTATTATTTCAATTGATGATCTATATATGAGTTGGAACTGCGTTTGTGTTTATTTTCAATATTTATATGGATAAATAACTTGTTAAGGGATAAACAAGTAGGTGAAATAAACCAGATAATGCAGTAGGAATTTCTGACATGTCAGACTTAGAAATTTCAACATCATCATCGTTCAAGACATCAACCTGTCTATCATAATAATGTCACGCATCAGCAGAACTGTTAGATCATCAAACTATATCAAATTCTTGGGCATATATACATCATAATCATTACATATTAGCATCAACTACTTCATCATCACATATGAACATGACATCAAACTTCCATCAAGGGTTAAAGTCATATAATTGTTGATTTCTGGTAGCATCAGATGTGCTCTAAGCCTCAAATTTTGCAGGGGGGATTGGACCCATGTATTCCACAAAACTCATAAATCGTTTTGGGAAATTCCACCCGGAATCATATTTTTAAAATAATTAATTATTTTTAATGGGTACCTAAGTCTAAACTTAGGAAATTAAAATAATTAAAGGGTTTTAATCTAATTGTGGGTGAAACTTCTAGAAGAAGACGAGGATCAAGCCAAAATGATCTGAGTCATTGATTAGGATATAATCTGGGTGGTTGGTTCTCAACAGAAGGATTATAAGAGGAGGCTTGACGGGCATTTGGAAAATACATCGAGTGGAGATCAGAAGATCGAATTCATGAAGCATACCAGTTGTCAGGAGAGAAATTCCAAGTGATCTTTTGCAATGAGGAGCAAGGATAGTATCCGGTGAGTTGTTTTTTCTGGGCCGAAGAGTACAAGGCAGAGAGGACAGAACGACGTCCAGAGAGGCTGACGCTGGGCCACGCAGTGACAACATAAAGCCGAAAGGAAGATCGAATTCATGTCGAGGAAATCGAGTTTCGGAAGCCGAGGGCCAAGGTGTGAAACAGGGAGGCTAAAAGTTGAGGTTTTCAGCAAGCAGAGGATCAAAAGGAAGAGCAGCACAATCCCCAGCAGAGGTGACGCAGAGACAGTGTGGGGTTGACGCAGTTCTACATAGATGTTGACGCATAAGGGACGCAGAGGCTCACTTCCAGTAGATCAGAACCGTACCTTCTAGTGACAGGATGAGATCATCTCACTATTTCGTTCTGTCCAGTTTCTCTCTGTATCAGATAGCCAGTGGGGCATCCAACGGTTTGTACTCAAAATTACTACTGCATAATAAAAAAACCCTCAGCTGCTGCACTGGTTTTCCCGCATTGGGGTTTTCCAGGGACATTTGTCCAAAAATAATTGTGTAGATGTGTGTGATGTTTATTTCTCTCCTGTGTTGTATTTAGTTTCCGCAATTTTATGTTGGTGTAGGTTGCATTGTATGTATTTCAGTATTTGTCATAGAAAACTGCAAGTAACTTGTTCAATTAATTTAACAAGTAGGTGAAATATAATCAGTTTGTCGCAGTAGGAATCGAGTAACCGATTTTTCGTAATAATTGGGGTAGCTGACAAGTGCTCCATCATACTTCAAGGATCATAATCACTGTATCACTTATTTATCACATTATCCAACCATTAAGACAGGGCATCAAGATTTACCATATTGTCAAAATTACTAAGCTTATCAAAACCTAACAAGAAGGTCATGAGTATCAATCTAATTGTTACACTTTTATTATCAAGGTTACCATGCTTATCACAAGCATTAACAATAGTATCAAGTCACCATATATCAAAAACAATGTATGCAGTTTGTTTCATAAAATCAAGAGATCCATCATGTCTAAAATGTAAGATGTTTGCCAAATATCAAGAGCACCAATATATATCACTTGTACCATAAATCAAACTTACTTTCATATTGATATATGAATCATTAATGAAGGTGATATTCCCATCATAACTTATGGCTTACATTGCCATCCAATATTGCAACTGAAACAATATACTATACATACCTTATAACATTCAGATATATATTCACTTTCTTATTTGACATTGGCAACTGGAGTACTTGCATATTGAAATTTCCGAATGCTACTTTGAAAACTTTCAAAAACTTTCTTCAGGTATTTCTTTCCTTTTCTAGCACCAACTCTTCTCTTTCTGCACTAGCTTTCTTTTCCCTGCAACTTAGATGATCCTCAAGAAGGATCCACTTATCACATCTCATCAGGAGGTAGAAGTATCCAAATCCTCAAATATAGAGGCAGGAAGTATAATCAATGATCAAATCAATAAATCTCAACAAAAATAAAGCCATAAAGAAGTAACATAAATGTTGATTTCTAGTAGCATCGGATGTGCTCTAAGTCTCAAATTTTGCAAGGAGGCTTAGGTACATGTATTCCAATGAACCCAGAAAGTGTTTGGGAAATTCCACCCAGCGACAGTTTTATTAAAATAATTGATTATTTTTAATAGGACCCTAAATCTAAACTTGGGAAATTAAAATAATTAATGGGTATTAATCTAACTGTGGGTGTAACTTCTAAAAGAAGAAGAGGATCAAGCAGAAATGATCTTAGCCATTGATTAGCTTCCAATCTGGGTCTTTAAATGTCAACGAGAAGATTATTTAAGAAGGTTTGGGAGTCATTTGGAAAATACAGACAGAGAGTTGATCAATCAAATCGAATTTGCTGAAGCTAGAGGCAGCACAATGATTTCCTAGTGATCACGCAGAGGGATAGAGGGAGTTTTGGTTGGAGGATCTTCTCCGGAGCAAAGAATACTCAGCAGAGAGGCAGAGAGACACACAGCGGAGGCAACGTAGAGGGCAGAGAGGGTGACGCAAAGCCAGGAAGGGCTCACATTGGCCCCACGCAGAGCAATGTAGAGCTTTCACGCAGAAGTCCGAATTTACTGAGGAGGCTAACGTCTGAGCCGAGAGGGCTCGAATCAGCTCCATAAGGTAATCAATTCACAGCAGAGGTGATGCAGTGCCTTAGAGGCTGATGCAGGGCCACGCAAGGGCAGCACAGAAGTAGCCGAGGACTCATTGGTTCAGCTGTCAGATCAGTCAGGACTTGCAGTGTAGAGTGAGGTAACCTCACCGATTTCCTCTGTCGAGTGATATTCTCTGTATTAGATTGCCAACAAGGCATCCAGAGATTGTATTCAGACATAAATTTTGCTTAATAATACAAACCCTCAGATTTGTTGCACCGATTTCTCCGCATTGGGTTTTTCTGCGCACATTTGTCCAAAAACAATTGTGTTATTTGTGTTGTATATTTCTCTATTGTTCAGTTTCTTGTTTCGACATATTATTTAAATGGTGTAGGTTGCAGTGTATGTATTTCGATGTTTTTTGTAGGAAACTGCAAATAACTTGTTCATGAAAATCTAACAAGTAGGAGAAATATCATCAATTGTAGCAGTAGGGATTCCCGGGTTTAAGGAATTTTCACATGGTATTAGATGAGTGCAGGTGAAACAAGAAGAGTAGTGTCAGAGAACCCAGCGCTGAGCAAAAAAGGAGATTGAAATCGCTACAGGAGGCAGCAGTTTGAATCCCCAGAGGGATTGTGTTGTCCAAGCCAGAAGGGCTGAATTTTCGGGGAAGTTTGTCTATGAGAGAGTCGACACAGAGGAAGGGCTTCTAGATCGAAAACTTACCGTGGCAGAGGGAGCAACGGTGATCCTCAGCGTGAGGAAGAGCTGGTGGGGCATAGTTTTTCGGCAAGCAGATTGCTGGGCTGAAAGATGTCATAAGAGAAAGGAAGAGCATAGTGAGGGAATTTTTCCTCAGTAGACTTCCCGCCAGGAAGTCAGTTTTCTTATTAGCTGAGCAGCAGCAGTAAGAATCAAAGAGGAGCAGTTCAACATTTTCGTGGCAAAGATGGCAACCAGTGGGCTGAGAGATCAGGATAGGTTGGATGGGCCGTCCATCTACGTCATCTGGAAGGCAAGGATGTTATTCCTTCTAGATGAGCATTCTCTCAAGATCTATGTCGACAGTGTGGTGGTTGTACGTGTAGATCTAGATTCGCTGAAGAAGTACCAGGCAGAAATGGCGAAGGCCAAGAAGATGATCCTTGATGGAGTAAAGGATCATGATTCATGTGGTTTGTCATGTTGCTAGGAGATGTGGGATGCCTTGGCAACGCTGTATCAAGGATCTTCCGAGCAGCGGAAGATGTATTTAGAGCAGAAATTGAGATCTGCACAAATGTAGAAGGGGGAGCACATAGATTTGTTCCTCACAAAGCTTCAGGAGACCCGTAATGAGTTAGCAGTTGTGGGGTCTACACCTCAAGGGTCCGAGTTGGTTAGACTGGCCCTCAATTCAGTCTCAGAGGAGTGGCATGTTTTTGTCCAGAGTATCCTAGGCAGGGTGACTTTGCCAAATTGGGATGAGATGTGGGCAGCTCTTAAGCAAGAGGAGCTGAGGAGAGACTTGGTCGAGTGCAAACTTGACGGAAGCAGCAACAGTGGGTCAAAGCCCAAGGAGGAGGAAGAAAATGCAGCCCTTACATCCAAGTGGCAGCAGGAGCAATGGAGGCAGAAAAAGGACGTCTCAAGATTAAATGCTTCAGGTGTGGTGAAATGGGTCACTACACAACATAGTGTCCTCTCAGGAAGAAGGACAAAGATGAGAAGCACGATTAGAAGGCTGCACCCGCAAAGATCGAGGAGGAGTTCTCCATGACAACCAAGATACCTCCAGGAGGGAGGTGGGTTGATTTAAAGTTCTAGTTCGAGAGAGCTACAAATGGGCAGGATCCTTGAGGAGCCCACCTCTCAGATCAATTCCTTGCTACGGAAGCCCAGATCAGAAGTCGCAGGATGGACTAAGTGTCAGTTGGTGCAGAAGAGGGTTGGAGCGACAGATGCAGTGGCTAGAACACCAAGTCTGAGCAGCATAGTGCAGAGTTGCAGCAGCGCAAGGAGGCACAGTGCAGTAGCAGTGACAGCACAGTAGCAGCGACAACGCAATAGCTTCAGAGGGATAGTGTAGGACTAGCAGTAGTCAAATCTTCAGCATCAAGATGCATCTATACTAAGCACTTGTTCAGTAATTTGGGATGTTTTTCATTGTTGATGTAGTAGCAACAGCGCAATGCAGGGGCAGTTGGCAGTGCCAGTGCCAAAAACAGCACGAATGCAGAAATTCAGAGGGAGTTGTAGTACGAATGCAGTGTTGTTAGTGTCAGCAACAGTACAATTGCAACAGCAACGCAGTAGTTGGTGGACAGCATGTCAGACATCAGTAGCGCAAAGGACAATGTTATGAAGTCAGGGAGGCACATTGCTAAAGCACATTCCTCGCTAAGAGGGAGTGTTGATTTCTGGTAGCATTGGATGTGCTCTAAGTCTCAAATTTTGCAGGGAGGCTGAGGCACGTGTATTCCAAAGAACCCAGAAAGCGTTTTGGAAAATTCCACCCGGAGACAATTTTATTATAATGGGACCCTAAGTCTAAACTTCGGAAATTAAAACAATTAATGGGTATTAATCTAAGTGTGGGTGTAACTTCTAGAAGAAAACGAGGATCAAGCAGAAATGATCTTAGCCATTGATTTGCTTCTAATTTGGGTTGTTGAATGTCAACAAGAAGATTATTAAGGAGGTTTGAGGGTCATTTGGAAAATACACACAAAGAGTTGATCAGTCATATCGAATCGATGAAGTTAGAGGCAGCGCAGTGATTTCCTAGTGATCACACAAAGAGGGGCAAAGGGAGTTTTGGCTAGAGGATCTTCTCCAGAGCCAAGAATACTCAACAGAGAGGCAGAGAGACACACAGAGGAGGCAACGCAGAAGGCAGAGAGGGTGATGCAGAGCCAGGAAGGGCTCACACAGGCCCCACACAGAGCAGAGCAAAGCTTTCACGTAGAAGTCCGAATTTGCTGAGGAGGTTGGCGTTTCTGAGCCAGGAGCGCTAGAATAATCTCTAGAAGGCAAATCGAATCACAACAGAGGTGACGCAGTGCCTTAGAGTTTGACGCAGGCCCATGCAGGGGTAGCGCAAAAGTAGTCGGGGATTCATTGGTTCAGCTATCGAATCAGCCATGACTTGTAGTGTAGAGTGAGGTAATCTCACCGATTTCTTCTGTTGAGTGATTCTTTGTACTGGATTGCCAGCAAGGCATCTAGAGATTGTATTCAGACATAACTTCTACTTAATAATAAAAACCCTCAAATATGATGCACCGATTTCCTCGCATTGGCTTTTTCCGGGGACATTTGTCCAAAAACAACTGTGTCATTTGTGTTGTATCTTTCTCTATTGTTCAGTTTCTTGTTTCGGCATATTATTTAAATGGTGTAGGCTGCAATGTATGTATTTTGATGTTTGTTGTAGGAAACTGCAAATAACTGGTTCATGTAAATCTAACAAGTAATAGAATATCATCAATTGTTGTAGTAGGGATTCCCAGGTTTAAGCAATTTTCACAATAAATCGAAAAAATACTTCTCTTTAATAAGAGGTGATCATTTCCTTCTTGAACCAACCTTCAAGAGTCAACATTGTTTCCTTCATTATATTTCAACCAATTTCATCAACAATCACGTTTAATTTGTTGATTTGGGGTAGCATCCGGTGTGCTCTAGCCATGAAAATTGGTGGAGAGGCTAAAGCACATGAGATCTCCAAGACCCAGAAATGGTTTGGGCAGATTCTACCTAGTCAAGGAGATATTAAAATAATTAATATTTTTAATGGAGTTCTTAAGTCTAAACTTAAGAAAATTAAAATATTAATGGGTATTAATATAAAACTAGGTTAGAAGGTTCTAAATGACATGGATCAAGCCAAACCTAATCTTAGTCGTTGATTAGAGATGTAATCTCGATCATTGAAGGGCCAACACGAAAAGTATAAGAGGAGGCTTGACAGTTAGTTGGAGAACACACCAGAGTGATCAGTCACTCGATTTTCTAGAGCAGGGTTTGCTAAGAGAAATCGAATCAATGATCAGTTGCAGCAAGGGGCAATGAGTACGAGGCAAAGAGGCAGAGATAGTGTTGAGAGACCAGCGCAAAAGCAGAGCGAGGCAGACGTTGAGCCAGAGACAGGCAGACGTTGAGCCAGAGGGAGCCACTTAGAGCCAGAAGGGACTGCGTAGAGGCCAAAAGGGCCTGCATGATTCACACAGAGGTTGCAGGAGTGACGTAGAGGGTCGTAGAGGTTGCCCAGAGCCTCATAGGGCTGACGCTGAGCTTTAGATCGTGTTGGAGAGGGTTTAGTGGGGCAGACTTTCCGAATATCTGCTTCCGAATAGAGAGGTATTAGTGCCAGATTATCTTCTCTGTCGGGTGAGCCGGTTTGGCACCCAGTTGTACTTAGAAAGACTGCATAATAAAATAACCCTCAGAAATGTTGCACTGGTTTTCCCAAGTTGGGTTTTTCCAAGGACGAGTTGTCCAAAAATAACGGTGTCACTTGCGTGTTTGTTTATTTCTTCCTATGGTTGATTTGTAGATGGTTGAGACTGTATTGTGTTTATTTCAGTATTTATATGGTTAAATAACTTGTTTGTAATTAATAAGTAGGTGAAATAAACCAGAGAACACAGATAAAATTTCTAATGGGTTAGACTTAGAAATTTCAACATAATTGAGACTATCCCATCTATGGCCACATCAAATTTGTCAAAAGTGTTGGAACATCTTCACACTGATCATGCTAGGGTTTCTATGTTGCATATCTCAAATCTTTGTCATAATCCAGGATTTCTTCCAAACCCTAACCTCATAATGTCCATCAAACCTTAATATCCAAATTGCCTAGGTTTTCCTTCAAACCCTAGCCTTCTTTTAGGTCTCCTCCATATTCTCTTGCTTCCATCAATGGTGTCTTCATAGGAGAGATCTTCAATGACCTTTCTTCAACCCAACTCTGATACCATGTTAAATTTTCTTATGGCTAGATTGTTGTTTGCTTTGATAATTACATTTCATTATTCAAATATTAAATTCACCCCACAGCATCATAATATTATCCAAATTTACAACATTATTCAGCAACGTATGCAACTATATAGAAAGAACAATATCATCATCAATGCAGCGGAACATAAAGGAACAATAAAAGAAAAGCATTCGCACATAGAAACACTAGGATTGGTCGGAGACTAGGACAAAACCCACCACGGGGAAAACCCTTTCAAATTCTTCTTATTAGATTGTCATTGAATGATTCAGCAAAAAAGAGTACAATGATCCATATCTTCAACCATAATCTTATCCAACAAAATCAACTAAATAGCACCCATGAGATGAACCCAACAATGTTAATAATCAAAACCCTGATTCATAAGCATGCGATCAACTGTCACTGTCTGTGCTCAGTTGTCAAACTCTGTGGTCAAATGAAGAAATCTTCAGTCAACTGTAAAAGTCAAACCCTAGCTTCCAACTGCATGCAGAGAGTGACATGTGTGCAGATGAAACCCTCCAATTGCACGCATGAGCTTGCATGCCTGCAATTGTGACCGAAATTTGCCCGAAGCATGCCTGTCGCTGGAAACCAAAACCCTAAACACACATACGAGCTTTGGACCCTACAATTTCAGACCTGTACGAACCAATCTTCATGACCCAGTCTCGCACTTGTGTAAGCCAAACCCAAAGAAAGAAGAATGATCATGATGATGATGTCCAAATGAGGGTCACTTGACTTCTATTTATCAATGTTGTGAAAATCGCGATCGGGATTAAATTGGCGAGGGGAAAATTCGGAGAAAAAACATAAAAATCGGGAAAAAATGGGTAGAAATCGGGAAAAAATCGTAAAATACAAAAATATCATTTTTTCAATTTTTTGAATATCTAAAGCATCTACAACATAAAATAAATACATTGACACATAAATATGATAAAAGAACTAATATATAAGATGTGTAATATCATTTTTAGTGCTACATCACACATAACAGTGAATCATGTCCTGAATAGTAAGTCCTGACTCCAGAGTCCCAACTCAGTGTCAAAATATCAACAAAAAATATAATAATGTATCTCATATCATGAGTCATAATGTCATATACAATGAAATGAACCAAATAACTACTACTATTGATTTCCTTTGCCCCTCTTGCAAGAAAATGCACTAGCTTTCCCTTTCCCTCTAGATGTAGATGTTGGTGGAGTTGGCAGTGGACTCTGTTGTGTTCTAGAAGCTGAGAACTAGGAGCTACAAGAGGCAAACCACGTCCTCTATTGGTGGTAGGGGTAGCCTGGGTAGGTTGTGTCTCCTAAGGATCTACATGTTTGGTTGAGGGTTCAAATGGCAAGCTTTCGCAGATGGGGTACCCTGGCACCATAGTGAGTCTACCATGCATCTACAACAAAATTACAAATAAGATAAACATAAGAAAAAGAAAATGAAATTTGAAAATTGAAGAAAAGTATGAAGTTATGAACTTGAAGAGAATGAAATTTGAAACAAACTAAAAAATACCTGGCATTTTAGTCTTCCTATCAACCATAGCCATCTCAAAGCTAAATGTGCCACCTGCCATCCTGTATATCTCCATTTCTTTGGAGATTTTTGCACGTTCTGCTGGAGATCGCATCATCCTCTGAACACAGGTTAAGAATCCATTCATGATCTCAGCATCAAATAAGAACCCACATGGGTAAGAAAATGTGGGGTTCAGGTAGATCCCTACAGCATGAATGGGACGATGGAGTATGTTGTTCCATCGTTCATCAATCACTTTCCATAGGAGGAGTTGTTTCTGAAACCCCTCATCTCCCTTATCATCATAGTCCCAAATGGATTCTTTGGCCCTGTCCATGGCCTCATACAAATAGCCCATTGCCGGCTTTCCACCATCAACTAATCGAAGAACCTTTATCAAAGGTTCAGTAACGCTACACACCTCCTGCACTCCCGCCCAGAAGTTTTCCTGGTACGAAACTAATCTGCATATGGCCTCTCCCCTGCTTTGTGGCTAAATGTCAAAGCACGCCACTCATCTGAAAGAAACACTCTTCACATCCCACATAGAATTCAAAAGGGATTGAAAAAATATGAAACTGGTGGCAAACCGTGTAATGGCAGGGTGCACCAACTTCTTGTTGTTAGTAAATTTTCTCATCAAACTAAGCACAAATGCATGATTATATATAAATTTTGTAATGTTTTTTTATAAGTCAACAATATCTTTGACAAAGGAAATTTTTCGTATGTCCTCCAACATCAAATCAATACAATGTACAGCACAAGGTGTCCGAAATAAAGTAGGATGCCTCTCCATAAGCATCTTTCCAGCAGCAACATAATTTGCAGCATTGTCCATTGTGACTTGGACAACACGTTCTGCACCCACCTCCAAAATAAACACATCCAACAAATCACATAATAATTTTGCATCTTTGATACGTGAAGATACATCAATAGATTTCATAAACATTGTTCGCTTGGAACAATTAACCAAAAAATTTATAAGGATTCTCCCCTTTTGGTCGGTCCAACCATCTGACATCACAATGCATCCGGTTTGTGCCCATGATGCCCTAAACTCCTCCAATCTTTTGGTGCAGTCAACCTTTTCATCTTGAAGAATGCAGCCTCTAAAGTCATCATAAGAAGGAATTTTGTACCATGGGCCAACAATTGCAATAGCATCAATGGCAGGTTGGAAAAATGAATTATTTCTTGCAATGCTAAAAGGAATATCACTCCAAAGGAGAAACCTGCCCAACAACTTGTCAGCTTGTTCTTTCTCCTTTCTTTTAAGCATTGAAGTGATAGATGGTTGTGAATCAGTCGTGGTTCTAGGAACAAAAAATGATGAAGTAGTTACAGGGTTGGTTGTAGACATTGATGCTGAAGTAGAACTAGTGCCACTTCCATATTCACATCCTAACACACTCCCTGCTAGTTGCTTCTTCAGATCTGCTTTGGTCACTTTGTCTTGCTCTAATTCTTCCAATGATCTCATGGCTCTTCGAATGATTTCCGCATTTGTATCGGTGCAAGGCTCTGCCGCCCTACATCACGTCCAGGGATTTGTGCAAAATGATACTTCAATCTATAAACCCCTCCCCTGACATATGCTGCCCACACAACTTGCAAGACAAGTTTATTCTAGCAAACCCTCCATCAGGTTCACCAAATTCTCACAGAAGGTCCAATTTCTTTAACATTTTTGTAACTTTGTTGAACTCTTGAGTTTTAATGTAAAATGAAGTTTGAAGTTGAACCTATGGCACAATAAGAATTGCAAGTTAAAAAAATTAAAAAAAAATACATACATGACACAACACATTGAATTTTTTACAAAAAAAAAAGAACTCAACTCAATCTAACAATAATAGAAAAATGCACATTCAAACCCAATAAAAAATTATGCAAAAAAATAGAGCACAAGAAAAAATTAAACTAATAAATCTAACAATCAAGTTTTTGCATTTTTGACCAAAATGAACCCTCTCCATTCTATGCAACAAAAATGAAAAAAAAAACCATCAAATCCACTCAAAAATCATTGGTAATCAATAGGTTATAGAAACCCAAGCAAAAACAAATGGCCAAATTTAGTGCCCATACCTGGAAACCACGGTTTGCCGAAGAAATTTGGTCCAAACATGAAATTCTCTTGCTTGGGATGCTAAAATCTCATGTTTTTCTCCTCCTCTGCCTTAGTAGATGCCTTCCTCTTCTCTTCAACGCTCAAACAAGTCCGCTGTCCTGAAGGGTTGCAATTTTTTCTGTTTGAATCGCGATTTTTTGGAGAAAATCGCTTTTTCGATAAATTATATATATATATATATATATATATATATATAAACTTTGTAAAAATCGGGCGATAATATCGGCTGAGTCAAAAAATCGTCATTTTCGCAACACTGGTATTTATAGCCATCCATGGTTGTCCAATTTTTCTTTTGGGCCGACCTGTCCTTTTGTGCACATGTGAACTTTTCTTCAAAAATACACTTTCCCTTGTCCAAATTGAGTGCTTCAATAATCAAAATTGGTCCTCTAAAAAAGAGGAATCTAGTCCCATGATTGGAATTTGTCACCGAGCTGCCAAATTAACACAGAGGATGAGTTTATACAGTAAGATAGGGGTTTTGCTTTATTTTTTATTATTGTAGTGTTTATGTTTTTTCAGGCCTTGCTGGCCGTTTATGTATCCCAACAGTGCTCATGCAGCACTGAAACAGCACCAAGAATGCATCTGTTTATTTTCTTTCTGTACGGCACGTGTCTAGGAATAGGCAGAAGTCCCTGGCCAGTTGAGGAGTGCGTCAAATGCTTGCCAATAGGTCAGGCACCATGCACACTCCCAGCTGCATGGAATGGAATGGAAACACCCTCAATTAGCAGCTCTGCTCTAACCCTGACACTTCCAAAACATTCCAGCCATTCCTAGAACTGCTCCCACCCAAAAATGAAATAGAACCAAGAAATGGCTGATGTAGCAATGAAACGGGAACACACCTCTTTGGTGCTTTTCTGTAGGGAAAATGGCGGGGAATATGCAAAAGTTTCTGGCCAGTTGAGGAATGTCTAGTTGCTTGTCAATAGGCCAGGTACCATGTACACTCCCAGCCGCATGGAATGGAATGAGAACACCCTCAATTAGCAGCTCTGCTCTGACCCTGGAGCTCCCACATGTTACAGCCATTTCTAGAGTCGCTCCAGCTCCCAAGTTCCAAAGAATGGGGAAACATTGGAAACTAGTTCACAAACCCTGGGAATAGTTCCAGTGCAACAATGGAAATCAACATCTATAATAGAACATTTATGGAATCTTCAAGATAAACCTCGTTAATTTTTCATTTAAGACAGCATGATGTACCATTAGGAATGATTTGTGAAGAGAGAATCCAAATATAGATTTGAGTTAATGTTATTAACTAAAAAAAATTAAAATAATATTAAGAAGGTCGGCTTCAGTAAATTTTTCTATTTAAGATTTAAGTTACCTCTAGTGTTGTTATTCTTATTAATTCCTAATTTAATACAGTCAATGGGGTGGAATTATAAGTCACCTTGAGATCCACATGCTTTGTGCCATGCCGGAATCCAATTCTTGTTGATATTCCTTCATAGAAAGTGTTGGAAATTATTAATATCCAAAAATTAGTAAAGCTAACTGGTTGATGTTACAGGATTTGTCCATTTCGAAAGTCAAAAATAGATTTCACAGCACTTAACTTGCCATGGGTTTGTAGTACTGTTGGTTGAATAGAATCAGACAACTGTTAACAACCAAAACATTTTAGAAGCTTGAAATAATAGGTTTCACATTATCCTAGTGCCTGAATATTTTAACATTATTTTCAAGGCAATGTGGAAAAATTGTGTCTTACCTTCAATCTGTGGTCATTCTTTTCTCTGGACTCGAACCTTTGTTGGGATGCACTTTCGTAATCATCCTCATCATCCTCTAATCGTCGTACTAAGTTATCAGAATCCTGCTACACTACATGTCAGTTGAAGGTAAATTAAGTGAATATTGTAAATTCAAAGACTGCAATAATAAGGGACAAAATCCCAACAAAAGCATAGACTATCATCTAGCTTACAGAATCCATGCAATTGTTCCAGATAACAACCTGGAGAAATACAGACTTGATGAGTGCCTCGTCTTCTTCTTCCAATTCCTTTTCCTGCCATATGATAGCAATCAAATATCAGCAGAAGAAGGAATACTTCCAATTTCTCACCCTAAAATGTCTTCAGTACAAGTGTTGGTTCAATGGTAAATAAAAATTGTGTACCTTTACTTCTGTTGTACGTCGAAGAGCCTCCAGCATTTCATCTGTGCTAACAGTTGCTTGCCTTGCCTGAAACAAGTTTGGCAAAACTTTCAATCTCCAGACAAGACAGATAATTCATCTACACATGACAGCATACCTGAGTTAAAGTAACGAAGAAATAGGAAAAAGGTCACAAATTAGAAAAGCAAAGTAATATATCATTGATAAATCTTCTGTTGCCATGATCCTAATAATTCTTAACGTTTATTTTCAGACATAAAATCTGCAGTTATTTGACATAATATTTCAGAAACAAAATCTGCTCATTAATACTACATCATTGAAACTTGAAAGTTAGGAACCCAGAGCAAGGCAACAATAACAGTCACCACCAATTTAGGGAAAGGTTGCATGTCAAAGAGTTGTATTAGTACACGAACACATCAATCCAGTCAGATCCAGGTAAATCTTACCCTCATAGATTTCATCTCATCCAGGGCAGCAAGTATATCCATTTCTCTCTTGGAATCTATTGTACGATTTTCTAATGACCTCATTGCATCACCCATCTCCTCAGCTTCTTTCTTCTTCTTTTCCTTATCTGCTTCCTGCAATATATAAGTTTTAATACCTTATACTTCATCTCAATAGGATTCCATGAAAACATGATCTCAAGCAAACAAGAATAATTAAATTAATTTAGATGTGTCTTGATTACCTCATCCTCAGCACGCCAAGGTTCAAAATTACGAGATGCACCAGACTCGACCACATAATCGGAGTTCTGAGGATCTGTCTTTATAGTCAACTCTGCTGAACATTTGGTACATTTGAAGTAGAATCTGAATATTTGTATACCTAAATATGTCTGCAACATTTACACAAAAAATGAGTATGTACGGGAAGAAGAACCAAAAAAAAAAAAAAAAAATTAGGAAAAGGTATCTGCTTCCCAAAATACATACAGAAGAGAGTAATTGAGACCATATCCAAAATACCACAGCAAATTCAAAATAAGTAAAATCAATAATTAACAGAACTATTCAAAAAATCCTACTGGTTTGTGGCAAATGAACTATCAAGTAAATCTAAGTAGCTTTTATATTTAAAAGAACTGGAATTTTATTTGTCAGAACCTTATTTTTATTAGGGTTGAGTCTCACCGGTAGTTCAATAATCAGAGTTAAGATTGCATTCTGTCCGTGGACGATACATCAACAGTAAATATAAGCATCACGCATGAGGGAAAATTTAAACCTTAGTTACAAGGTGTGAAAATATTTCTAGATATTATATGTATATTCACATCATCTCCTAACAATGGAAAGAATCAAAAATACTTTAAGTTTGTCGTACAATTGACCACCTGTTTTTAAGGAATTAAAAAAAAAAAACAAAGAATAGATAAGATAATTTTGTTAATGTCCAACAAAAGCACAGAAGTAGGTCAAAAGTGTTGAAGGAAATGTAACTAAGTTCGGTCTTCATAAATGTACTTTTGATATTTGTACTTATTCAAGAAAAGAAATATTATTTTTATAATATATGTCAATGAGTTTCTTGCTCATTGAAGTAGGTCTACCACATGTCAAAGTGCTATAGGTGAGTCAAATAGTCAAAAGGAAATGTTGAAGGCCTTCAGGGCATGTTACATCATGTATAAATATATGTTAAAGTCAACAGGAGAACCTCCAAGCAAAGTCAAATCTACTCCCATGCAATGGAACATCAAGAAGCTCCTTCAAGCATGCTACACCAACATGGAAACTATCCGATGTCTGCTCAACAAATCTGCCTCCAAAACAGCCCTCAAAGTCAGCCTGCAAACAAGGTGACTAGTCAGCCTTCTAGTTGGCCAAAATGGAGGGACAGTCCTCTATTTATAGAGGCTGTCCACTCCAATACAGTGCATCCATTGAGCTCTGAAATCCGCAAGGGAAAAGAGGAGAAAAGGAACAAAGAAAGCCAAAGAAAAAGGTTCTACTGGGGCAGCGAAGTAAGGAGGAAGAACAGCGAAGTTTGAATGACTGTTTTCTAGGTTAAACACAGCCACACGTGCGAGAAAAGGAGGCCTTTCTGTGGTCATATCAGCAGCAGTATAACAGCACCATATTTCTCATTGTTTGGGCTTGCAACTTAGACCTATAGGGCCTCTCATAGAAGCAAAGAAAGGACTCTCACATGCGAAGGAGAAAGGAACCAAATACACCACGAATCCTCCCACACGTGCAAGAATTTAGGGCTGCAGTGCTGCCACTTCAGGTCTGCAATCCTACATGAAGAAGAAGCTCAATTGGTGAAGAGAAGAAGAGCATAATCCTATGTGAGTAGGTGCACTTAGGATCAAGAAGAAACATCTCTTCTAGAACTAGTATAAGAGAGCCTATCACCAAGGAGTAGGAGAACAAAGTGCCGAAAGAAGGAGGACGAAGTGCTAGGAAACGAAGTGCCGGGGTATAAGGTGCAGAAAAGAGGGAAGACTTGACTTGTGCTTGGAGGATCCTCTTGTCAGGGGTCTAGGGTTTGGCATTGATCAATAGAAGCTTCAATAAGAGAAATTCACTAAAGAGTTTTCCTCTCAAGAGAAGAGAGGTTTTGGCCCTGGTAGAGAGCCAATATCTTGTGTTCCTGTTTTTATGTTTTGGTAGTAGTTTGATGAAGTACACACATATGCACTAATAAGAAAATGAAGAAGAATAAGCTCACAAGGAAAAGTAAAAATACTCCACAAATTGTTATCAAGTAACCAAAGAATCACACTACACTACTTTGCCCTAAATTCTTCAACATGGTATCAGAGCTAAGGTGACACATCAAGGAAGGGGCAACTCAAGAACACTCATGAAGGAGAAGCATCTACAAAGTCTAAGCATCAAGCCTAGAAGTCTCAATCACTTCAAAGACAAGAAGGGTCTACAATCCATCATGCATCAAGGAGGTCTACAAAGCTAGTAGAAGAGTCTTACATAAAGGCACCTACAAAGAAGAGCAGATTGAAGCCAAAACTACATCAAGCTATAAGTCTTCAAGCAAATCTCATCCTCAAGCAAGTCCACTTGGAGAAGGCAACTTGAAGAACATCAAAATCCAAGAAAGGCAAGCCATCAAGTCTTCAAGGAGGAAGCAAGTTCATTACATCTCAAAATCTATCAAGTAAGTACATGTCCCCTTCTGAATATGCATCAATGTCTTTTTGCAAGGAAAGCAATAAATTGGAAGGTACCAATAACTTTCTTGCATGGAAGAAGATGATTGATCTACTTCTCAAGGAGAATGAACTCCTAGAACATGTCAAAGGGAATATCACAATCCCTGCTAAGGAACAAACTCAAGGCTTAGCCAAGTACAATAAGGATGAGACGAGCTCAAAGGATTATGATAGAATCAATCAAAGACTCTATCATTCCCTATGTCTCCAAGTTTGAGACATCAAAAGAAATTTATGATAAGCTAGTAGAGCTATTCTCGATATCCACAACCAGAGAAGTAATATCTCTAAGGAATGAATTATACAAGATGAAGATAACAAAGGAAGGAATAGCTCCCCACTTCATTAAAATCTTTGAAATGAGAGATCAACTTCAAGAGCTTGGGGAAGCCATGTCTGATAGAGAGATGACAACTGTAGTACTCAATGCTCTACCTGAGGTGTGGGGAAACTTCACATCAAGTATATATGCCAAGAAGGAAGCAACCACTCTTAGGGAAATGTGGTCTCTATGCAAGACAAAGGAAACCAAACTCAAGGCAAAAGAAGATGTGGGATCAAAGGAGCAAGCATTTGCTACCATGGCCAAGAGAAAGGGTAAATTTGGCAAGTTTGGTCCATGAAGAACAAACAATAAAGACATGTCCAAAATCCAATGTTTTGGATGCCAAGAATATGGACACTACAAAAGGAATTGTCCTAAGCTTAAGAAGGACAACAACAACAAAAGGAAGAGGGAAGAAGCTCGCATAACTCAATAAGTGAAAGAAGAATGAAAGAAGCAAAAGAAGGAAGATCCTCCAAATCTCTACTATGACTAGGTCAAACTCTTTACTTCTAGACTTCTTTCAAAGTTTTGAATAGTATGGGAGCATGTAGGAATAGAATAATATTGCATGGCTACAACCATCCTCTAGAATCTAGAAGCGTGATGTACATAGAATTCTAGATACTCATGAAGATGTAGCATTTATAATAAAAATAAAAATGCATGGGTAGAAATATCTTCTAGAATATAGGAGCATGGCAGATATAGCTCAAGATATTCATGTAAAAGGAGCATACCTAGTATAGGACCTCATCCACGATGAAAGGCAAATTGATCATGATTAAGAATCTTAGAAGACCTCTATCATCAAAAAGAAAAGAAGCATTTGCAAGGCAAGGATCTTTAAGATCCTATGATGGAATCTTCAAAAGAAGGTTCATGGACCAAAGCAAATGTCTCATTGGGAATCCCATTCATGGGATTCAAGAAAAGGATGATATGCAGGCAAGCTAGGATGAAGCAAGAACAGCCACACCAAGGAAAACCAAATGAAGCTAAGATGATCAAAGAAGAATCAAGATGATGTATGTATGCATCAAAGTTTAGTCATGTTATCATTTGTATATTATTGAGTCATGGGTATAGTTCTATAACATGATCAAGTATGAAAGAATCTCTTTCACCATAGACATGCTCGAAGGCATGCACTACATTGCAATGAAGGTCAAGCAAAAGAATATGCTCACATAAGGAGCATAAGATTGCTAACTAAGAAGTAAGAAGAAATGTTGACAAGTCCAGAAAGCAAGCAATGAAGGAATGCTCTCACAAGAAGCATTAGATGGTTGACCTATCTATCTGAGAAGAAGCAAATGAAGAAAGAGATTAAGCATGTGAAGAACACCATGATCACTGAGAATCACTATCTGACAAGATACTTTGAAGATATCTCCCGAGAGAAGGCAGGACAACTCTGAAAAAGGAAGGAAGGACCCTTGACACCTATGAAGGCCTTGGAGATATGAAAATCGTTGATTCCGTGATGAAGAAGTCATTCAACAAAAGAAAAAGCAATGTTGAAGCAATATCGAGATGAAGTCATGATGTGCTACTAGGTTGAACCGTTGAAGCCTGTAAACAAGCAAGTACAACGAAGCATCCATGAGAAGAGTATTCTGAAGCATGGACAAGATGACAGAGTAGCCACATGACAAGAAAACCTAATGTATGACACGAAAGCCACTTTCCACGAAGGACGCAATGACATGAAAAGCCAGGAAGGAATGTGATCGATGGATGGTGCCCTACCTAGAAGAAGTTCAAACAAACACTTCATGACATCAAAGAAAGGAAGGAGAACAAGCAGCTAAAGGACCCACGAAGAAGAAGTTGTTGATGAATGAAAGAGTCCCTAGATAAGAGGGAGATCTGACACGTCCTTGATCAAGAGGGAGTTTTGAATCACCCCTGATTACAAAGGAGTGACATTTGTGTTTTTCCATCTCATGGGTCATGCACTAGACCAGGACTAACATTCGTAAGTCTAGATGAAGGCCATGAATGGAAATGTAGACACAAGATAGACACTACATTCTTGTCTTCACTTGGGAAGAAAGAATGGGAGGATTAGGTAATCATCTAGCATCTGATACTCTTTGAGGATGAGTAGGGCATCCAAGACAAGAGTAGGCAAGACAACTGATATTCTTTGAGGGTTGGGAACCTAAGATAATAATAGTCCTAGAAGGTCATACTCAGAGAACACCCAGGTGGGTATGCACCTCAATGATGAAGGTGTTTATAAATCATTGGTCTTGCCAGCATTGTAGTTCATGGTCTCGTAGAGAGATGGAGTTGTTAGTCAAGGCCTTGCACTATGACAATGCTGATGAATATGATGCTATAACAGATGGATTACAAATCCGGTTTCTCTTATGTGAATTCTTCAAGATTGATAATAGCCAAACACCTTGTAATATTGTATGAATACCTCCCTAGTTAAGAGGGAGTGTTGAAGGAAATGTAACTAGGTTCGATCTTCATAAATGTACTTTTGATATTTGTACTTATTCAAGAAAATAAATATTATTTTTATGATATATGTCAATGAGTTTCTTGCTCATTAAAGTAGGTCTAGCACATGTCAAAGTGCTATAGGCGAGTCAAATAGTCAAAAGGAAATGTTGAAGGCCTTAAGGGCTTGTTACATCATGTATAAATATATATTAAAGCCAAAGGGAGAACCTCCAAGAAAATTCAAGTCTACTCCTATGCAATGGCACCATCAAAAAGCTCCTTCAAGCATGCTATACCACCATGGAAACTATCCAAAGTCTGCTCAACAAATCAGCCTCCAAAACAGCCCTCAAAATCGGCCTACAAACAAGGTGACTAGTCGGCCTAAATGGAGGGACAGTCCTCTATTTATAGAGGTTGTCCACTCTAATACAATATATCCATTGAGCTTTGAAATCCACAAGGGAAAAGAGGAGAAAAGGAACAAAGGAAGCCGAAGAAAAAGGGTTTACTAGGGCAGCGAAGTAAGGAGGAAGAACAACGAAGCTTGAAGGACTGTTTTCTAGGTTAAACGTAGTCACACGTGTGAGAAAAGGACGGCTTTCTATGGTCATATCAGCAATAGTATAACAGCACCATATTTCTCATTGTTTGGGCTTGCAACTTAGACCTATAAGGCCTCTCATTGAAGCGAAGAAGGGACTCTCACATATGAAGGAGAAAGGAACCAAATACACCACGAATCCTCCCACACGTGCAAGAATTTAGGGTTGCAGGGTTGCCACTTCAGGTCTGCAATCCTACATGAAGAAGAAGCTCGGTTGGTGAAGAGAAGAAGAGCATAATCCTATGTGAGTCAGTGCACTTAAGATCAAGAAGAAACATCTCCTCTAGAACTAGTATAAGAGAGCCTATCACCAAGGAGTAGGAGAACGAAGTGCCAAAAGAAGGAGTACGAAGTGTTGGGAAACAAAGTGTCAGGGTATAAGGTGCAGAAAGGAGGGAAGACTTTACTTGTGCTAGGAGGATCCTCTTGTCAGGGGTCTAGGGTTTGGCATTGATCAATAGAAGCTTTAATAAGCGAAATTCACTAAAGGGTTTCCCTCTCAAGAGAAGACAGGGATTGGCCCTGGCAGAGAGCCAATATCTTGTGTTCTTGTTTTTATGTTTTGGTAGCAGTTTGATGAAGTACACACATATGCACTAATAAGAAGAAGAAGAAGAAGAAGCTAATAAGGAAAAGTAAAAATACACCACAACTTGTTATCAAGTAACCAAATAATCACACTACACTACTTTGCCCTAGATTCTTCAACAAAAGAGACTAAAAATAAGCACCAATGTCAATACAAAGTGGGAGTGCCAAGATATCCGCTAAAACAATGCTAAAAGCAAAAAGATAATAAAATCCATGATCTAAGAGTTGGCTAAAGACTAGCCCTAAATGTCTGCTAAAGAAAACTAAGAAAAGCTAAAAGAGAGAGTATATGATGAGTGTTGGTACAATAGAAGTGCTATATACTGAGAGACTCTGAGGTTCCTAGTATTGAGCAAAAGGCAGAACACAAAAGAAAGAGAGGGAGGCTATGAAGCCCTGTTGGATCTGTCCAAGGATCAGTGAGATGACCAAAAGGAATGTCACCATCAGAGTCTTCAACTACTGTGAAAGGGCCTGTTACTTATCCATATGCATGGGTAGCCCTAGGAGAAATGTTCCTCTTATGACGCAACTTGCCAGCCAGAAGCCCCTGCCATGATCCACAAATAGCTAGCCCCATGAGTCTCTTACCCATTCTTCAGTCAGTACATCTATTTATCTACATATCCATACAATGAAGGTGGGGTCACCTTTTGCGAGGTACATCAACCATTTTTGCATGCAAGTGCTTTCACTTAATGTTTAAGGCATTCTAGTATGGATCATGGGTATAAATTGGATTATAGACCGCTTTAGTCGTATGCATCTTCCCTTATTTCACCTTGGTGGTTATTATTTGTTCCTAGTCTAGTGTGACCTTCCTCAGGGTCTTTCTTTCATTATCTGGGAAGGGAACAAATATGTGGCTCTAAAGCTCTGATTATGGTAGTGTTCAATGTTATTCATACTTAACACTTGTTGTCATTCCCCTTATTCCATTGTTGCATCTTTTGATTTCTTGTTAGTCGCTTGCACTGGTTCCCTGTATACCTTGTCCTATAAGAAAAAGGGGTTGGATTGATGTAACTATAAGAAAAGATAAAGCATAAGCTAAATGTTAAAATGCAAATGAATGGCAAGGGGTGTAAAGCAATCAAAATCCAATAATAGCTTGAGCTATACCCCCTCTTATATAGCCAGTCATCCATGAGTGTTGTGAAAATTTCTAAATAGAAATCCAACTGCAGTGACTGATATTATTTCTTTTACTTATTAATTCTGAAATACGCTATTCACATTGTTTCTACGGCAAATATCGAAATAAATTCTATTGCATCCTTCACAATTAAAATACTGCAGAAAGTAAATGCAAGAAAAAAATAATAGCACAAGTATAATCACAATGACAGTTATTTTTGAATAATTGTCCCCGGAAAAACCCAATGCGGGAAAACCAGTGCAGCAAATGAGGGTTTCTTTATTAATCTTCAGCAAAAATCTCATGTACGAGATACAACCATCATAATAAAAAAGGAATCTTTGTGAGAAATTTACTAACAATTCTCTCACACTTCTCGGCGAGATTTTATTCGAGAGAGGACCTGTTGCCCCCTCTGCACCTCACTGTGTTAGCTTCTGCGTGGGGACTGCACAGTCCCAGAGTCAACCTCTGCGTTGTCCCTCTGCATCACAGCCTTTGTGCTGTTCCTTCTCTGCTCTATGACTTCTACTCCTACACTCCTGACTGACGTTGCTACCCTCTCTCTCTCCTCCTCACCTGCAACTCTCCCTCTGAATCGATTTCCTCTTGCCGAACTTCGACCAATGAGAAAATCGATCTTACTCAGGTCACTGAGTATCTGCCTGGTGTGTTTTCCAAATTCCCATCGAAGTCCTTATAATCCTCCAATTGAGAACCAACGGCCCAGATTAGATTCTAATCAATGGCTCAGATCATTTGGACTCGATCTTCGTCTTCTTCTAGAAGTTTCACCCATAGTTAGATTAATACCCTTTAATTATTTTAATTTCCTAAGTTTAGACTTAGGGACCCATTAAAAATAATTAATTATTTTAATAAAATTGTCTCTAGGTGGAATTTCCCAAAACGATTTCTAGATATTGTGGAATGTGTGTGTCCCAATGTTATCGGAAGTGAACCGGTCATCGAACCGAAAAACCTTGTCGACCGGGAACCAGTGGAAACCAGACTAGAACTGGAAAAAAACCAAAAAGAAAACCGATTTACCCAAAACACATAAAATATTCATATTTTAAAGAAAAAACAGATATATTCATGTACATCCATATGAATCCAAACCATTTATACACAAATATGCAAAAGTTCTCATTTATATAGCAAGTAATAGTGCATATAACCAAAATAGCACTTAGTGCAAAACATCGTTGAACCAAAAATGTTACAAACATCAAGAAGCAGGCTCTAAAAGGCCTTTATAGTCCAAAATAACATGCTAGATCATAGTATTATACTACATCCTACAATGCTACAAGCTACAACTATAGCAAATCAATGATCAAATCATCAATCATCATCTTCCTCCTCATCCTCTTCATCCTCATCTAAAGAATGAGTAGCATCCAAGTCTACAATGGGATTATGGCTTGATTCCCCTGGCCCTGACGCTGCTACTGGTACTTCTAATATTACTGCCTCTGCATCCTGTGGAGGTGGGTCCAAATCCAACCAAGAAAGGTCTTCATTGTCAAATGTTGTTAGTTGACTCTCCACAACCCTTTCTGATGTTGGATCAAAGTCACCCAAGACAATGTTGCTTGTTTCGGTTTTATTCAGCAATTGATTGCGCCTCAACCTAAGGTTGTACTGAACAAAAACCATGTCATACAACCGTTTTTGCTCCAAAAAGTTCCTCTTCTTAGTGTGTATACGCCCAAACACACTCCAATTTCGCTCATACCCTGAAGCACTACATGTCTGACTCAAAATTCTAATTGCAATTGATGGCATTCACTACCAAATTGTTGCCACCAATAGGCTGCAAAAAGAGTGGAAAGAAAAAAAGTATTAGCAAATGAATTTGAAAGTTGAAATCAAATGAGTAAATTATTAATATAAGAATTTGCAAATTTTAACAATTTTTACCTGGGGGACTCTGCTCTATTTCTTATAGCCATAGAAATTCCAAAGGTACCAAGACTCTCACTAAAATTCAAGAGCTTGTTATGAATTTGATCTTGAGTCTTGGAATTTGAGACCATGCGCTCAATGAATTTATACAATCCCCCTAAAACCTCCCCATCAACCTCAAAATTTGTAGTGTAATGGTACCTTCAAAATTCAAAAAACAAAAACATATTCATCAAGTCAACAAAACTAAAAGCTAAAAGCAAAAGTTAAAACTTATAACTTATAAGCAATGAGAATTGAAATCCAAAATTACATACCTTGGATTTAAGTAGTAGTCGACTGCATGTAAAGGTCTATGGAGTTGTTTGTTCCATCTTTCATCAATGATTCTCCATAAAGGAATGTATTTTTGTCTTTTATCCCCATATGCTGCCTTTATTTGTTCCTTGGCCTGATCCATGGCCTCATAAACAAAACCCATAGCAGATTTATCACTATCCACCATCCGCAAAACTTTGACAAGAGGCTCACTAAATAGCACAATCTCCTCTACCTTTGACCAAAATCTTTTGTCAAATACTTGGTCAACCATCTGTTTCCCTTTTGCCTTTTTGCTCCACTAAGATGAATTCCATTTATCACATGAAAACATTTCCTCAAGTTTGCTATTTGTTGAACAAGGGATTGCAACGAAAAGAAGTTGGTTGCAAAGTGTATAATGGCTGATCGAACAAGCTCTTTACCCCCTGTGTGCTTTCTCATAAGGTTCAAAACCCATGAGTGGTTGTAGATGTACCTGGTTATGGATTTTGCATCTTCCACACACTTCTTCACCCACTCAATTTTGTCAATATCCTCAAGCATGAGGTCCAAACAATGGGCTACACATGGAGACCACCAAATGGTGGGGTGTTTTTCCTCCAACATCTTTCCCGCTGCAACATAGTTAGAGGCATTATCTATGATAACTTGTACAACATTTTCAGCCCCTACTTCCATAACTACTTCATCCAAAAGATGAAATAGCAATTGTGCATCCTTCACTTGATCAGATGCATCAACAGATTTGAGAAACATAGTACCTTTTGGACAAGCAATTAAGAAATTTAATATGGTGCGAGATCTACCATCAGTCCATCCATCAGACATAATTGTGCATCTTGTTTTGGTCCATGATTGCTTGAACTCTGTAAAGTACTCTTCTATTCTTTGGACCTCATTTTGTAAAAGTGGCCCCCTGATATCATGAAAGCTAGGGCCTTTGAAGCCTGCTCCACATGAAGCTATAACATCAATCATGGGTTGATAATATGCAGAATTAGTAGCATTAAAAGGTATGTTTGCATCATACCACCATCTAGCAATGCATTCATATGCAACCTCCTCCTCTATTTTCTTCCATTTAGCATCAAGGGTTGGTTGAGAACCAGGGGTGGTGCGGGGTACAAAGAAGGAGTCAATCCCTTTACGGGTTGTTGTCCTCTTCAAGTTTAAACCACTTGAACTACCCTCTCCAACTTTAGAAGGGAAACTAGAGGATTCTTCAAAACTGGGCACATATGCTTCAAAATCAGGGTCACTATACATGGCATCATCCTTTTGACTTTTGGCTATATCTTTTTTAAGTCTTTTGTTTTTCCCCTTCTCTTCATTGTAGGATTCAATTAAACTTTGCATCTCTGCTTTGAGATCATCAGAAACATTTTCACAAGGTTTTACTTGCCCTCTCCAATGTGCTAGGTGTTCTTTGATTCTATGGATCCCCCCACCCTTAACTTTTTTCCCACAATAGTTGCAGACTTTTACCCCTTGTTCATTTAAATGATAGTGAAACCTGTTGGAGAAGATGTAACTAGGTTTGGTCTTTATATATGTAATTTTGATATTTTTATTTATTCAAGAAAAGAAAATTTATTTTGATATTATTTGTCAATAAGTTTCTTGCTCATTGAAAATAGGTCAAGCACATTTTGAAGTGCTTCTAGGGAGTCAAAGTCAAAATGTAATTATGAAAAGACCCTTTAAGGGCATGTTACATCACGTAAATCATCATACAAGGTCAAGGAAATAACTCCAAGCATGGTCAAATCCTCTCCTAGCACCAACGAAGTCTACAAGCAGCAAAAACGATGAATAATTGCGAAATATAATGCAACTGTCAAGTCGGCCTAATGGACAGTCATGTTAGCTTGAGAGAGGAGGGACAGACCTCCATTTGTAGAGGTTGTCCACTCCTCATTTGGACACACTTAGACTCTGGAATCCGCATACAAGAAAAGGATAAAAGAGACGAAGACAAGGGCAAAAGAAGTCCGTTAGGGCAGCAAAGATAGGAGGAAGGACAACGAAGGTACCAGTCTGCTTTCTAGGGCATCAACAGCCACACGTATGAAGAGATAAGGTATAGTTTGCAGTTAGAACAACGGTAAAGTGACAAAGGTATATACCTTATGGTTTGGGCTAGTAATTATGCCTAAAAGGGCCTCATACTCCAGCGTTGAAGGCATCCCCACAAACAAAGAAGAAAAGATTGTCTTTAGGGCATACACACAGTCACATGAGTGAAGGAGTAAGGGTTGCCTACGACTACAATAGCAATAAGGTGCAGGTCCTTATATCCCCCTATTTTTGGGTGAAATCTAGTCCTAGAAGGTCTCTCTCTCCAACGAAGAACAAAGGAAAAGAAGATGAGGAAAAGGACGATTGTTCCAAGGTTCTGTTCACATGTGCAGCAAGCAAACTTTACAAGTTCGACAACAGTCAAGGGCAACAACATGAGAAGTCTCACTTGAATGTACTTTAAGGTCTACAAGGTATCTCAAAGGAAGCAAAGAAGGTCCTCCTTATAGCGAAGTAAAGGAGCCCTAATATTCTAGGGTTTCCTAACCTAGGAGACAAAGCGCTGGAGCCTGGAAGACAAAGTGCCAGAAGAAGTGCCGAAAGATGTGCCGGAAGTGACAGTGCAGAAAGAGAAAGGATTTGACTCAGGTTTGAAGGAGATCTTAGTCAAGGGTCTAGGGTTTGGTAGTTGTTCAAATAAGAAGCTTCAATAAGAGAAATCTTACAAAGGGTTTCCCTCTCAAGAGTGGAGAGGGTTTGTCCCTGGCAGAGAGCCAAATTTTGTGTTCTTGTTATTTTGTTTTAGTAGCAGTTTGATGAAGCACACACATATGCACTAATAAGTAGAAGAAGAAGTATAAGCTACCTAAGAAAAAGTAAAAAGACTTCACAAATTGTTATCAAGTCTCAAAGAATCATCACAACACTACTTTGCCCTAAATTCTCTAATGTGGTTTCAAAACGAAAGTGACACATCAAGGGAAGGGCAACTCAAGAACACTCAAGCATCTACAAAGTTGAGGCATCAAGCCTAGAAGTCTCAACCACTTCAAGGACAAGAAGGGTCTACAAACCATCATTCATCAAGGAGGGCTACAAAGCTAGAAGGAGAGCCTTATATAAAAGAAGAAGCAGATCTACATCAAGCTACAAGTCCTCAAGCACAACTCATTACCAAGCAACTCCACTTGGAGAAGACAACTTGAAGGACATCAAGATCCAAGGAAGACAAGCCATCAAGCTTTCATGGAGAAACCAAATCCATCAAATCTCAAAATCTATCAAGTATATGTTCCCTTATGAATATACATCAATGTCTTTTTGCAAGGAAAACAATAAATTGGTAGGCACCAATAACTTTCTTGCATGGAAGAAGAGGACTAATCTACTTCTCAAGGAGAATGAGCTTCTAGAATATGTCAAGGGGAACATCATTGTCCCTGCTAAGGAATAGACTCAAGCCTTAGCCAAGTACAATAAGGATGAGGCAAGAGCTCAAAGGATTCTAATAGAATCAATCAAGGACTCTCTCATTCCCTATGTCTCCAAGTTTGAGACATCAAAAATGATAAGCTAGTAGAGCTATTCGCGGTATCCACCACCGGAGAAGTATTATCTCTAAGGAATGAATTATACAAGATGAAAATAACAAAGGAAGGAATAGCTCCCTACTTCATGAAAATCTCTGAGATGAGAGATCAACTTCAAGAGCTTGGGGAAGTCATGTCTGAGAAAGATCTGACAACTGTTGTATTCAATGCTCTACCTGAGGAGTGGGGAAACTTCACATCAAGCATTTATGCCAAGAAGGAAGCAACCACTCTCAGTGACATGTGGTCTCTATGTAGAATAGAGGAGACTAGACTTAAGGCAAAAGAAGATGTGGGATCAAAGGAGCAAGCATTTGCTACCATGGCCAAAAGAAAGGGTAAATTTGGCAAGTTTGGTCCACGAAGAACAAACAACAAAGAAATTAGGCAGGATTGTGCTGTTGTCCTTAGGAAGGCTAAGCCCCCTAAGAGCAACCTTAGCAGGGACGAATTTGAAGCCCTTAAATCCTTGAATCAGAACAATGATATTGTTGTTTTGAAGGCTGACAAGGGTGGGGTTGCTGTCATTCTTAACAAGGAAGACTACCGCAATAAAATGTTGGAGCATCTTCATAATAGTGGGAGCTATAAGAAGCTTCCCAAAAACCCGTTAAAGAAGATCTCCAGGAATGTGGCCCTTGCCATCAAATCCAGTAGCTCGGTGGGTCCCCTGCACAGTAAACTCATTGAGAGCAATCCTATCATGCCTAGAATCTATGGTCTCCCTAAAATTCATAAGGAAGGAGCTCCCCTTAGGCCCATAGTCAACACCATTGGAGGTCCTACCTATCTTCTGGCAAAGTTCCTTGCCTTGAAGCTTAAACCCTTGGTTGGTCGTACAGGGTCCTTCGTTAAAGACTCGGCCTCTTTTATAGAGGAGCTCAAGGACATTAAGTTGGACTCTGGAGACATTCTGGTCAGTTTTGATGTGGTTTCCCTGTACACTTGCATCCCTATAAATGAGGCCATGGAGGTAATCAACCGTCTAACCGATCCTGATACTACTCGGTTAGTTGAGATCTGCCTCACTTCGACCTTTTCTGTTTTGAAGGTGAGTTTTTTTAGCAAACCTGTGGTGTTGCCATGGGCTCACCCCTTTCCCCTATTGTTGCGAATCTTTTTATGGAGGATTTTGAATCCAAGGCTCTTAACTCAGCTCGCCTCCTGCCTAAGCTTTGGAAAAGATATGTAGATGACACTAATGTCATCTGGTCTCACGGCCAAGAGGAGCTGGACCTCTTCTTTGATCATCTCAATAATTAATCCTCGACCATTAAGTTCACGAAGGAGCAGGAAGTCGATGGCTCCCTCCCCTTCCTTGATATTCTTATCTCTAAGAATAGTGATGGTTCCCTCTCCCACCGAGTGTTTCGTAAGAAAACTCATACGGAGCAATATCTTCATGCTAGTTCCCACCATTTCCCGACTCAGAAGTTAGGGGTTCTCAACACCCTTGCTACTCGTGCCCTAAGGATCTCTGATGGTAAGAGCTTTGAGGAGGAGAAATCCCATCTCCTTAATGTCTTTGTCGAGAATGGTTATAGTAGGCTCTTGGGTCAGAGGGCTTTCCTCAGAGCAGCTAAGAATTCGGTAGCTAAAAGAGATAAGAGGGAGAGGATTCTCGGGGTCCATCTTCCGTTTGTTCAGGGGACTACGGACAGGATTGCGAGGATTCTTAAGAAGCATAATGTCCCCTCGACCTTTAGACCTCTCAATACCATTCGTAGGTCCCTCAAATCTGTGAAAGATCTTATCGACCCCAAGGACATGAAAGGGGTTTATATTATTCCTTGTTCTTGTGGGACTCCCTATATTGGTGAGACTGGACGCTCCATTAATCAAAGGATTAGTGAGCACACAGATGATCTTAAACATAGAAGAGCCAAGTCTTCTGCTTTAGCAGAGCATGTGGAGAAAACCAATCATCATGTCTGCATCGAGGAGGCTAGGGTAATTGCTAGAGTGTCCCAGTTCCATCACCGGAAATTTAGGGAAGCGCTTGAGATCGAAAAAAGGCCAAACAATCTCAATAGAGAGGATGGCTGGAAGATCAGTAGTTGTTGGGTCCCAGCCCTCTCCTCCTAGTCATGGTCTTCTTGCCTTCCCTTTTTTCTTTTTTCTTTTTGGTTTTCCAATTGTCTTTTAGGATTTTTTGCCCCTAGTTTCCTGTTTCTTGGGGACTTTGTTCCTTTGTGGTTTTGTAGTTGCCCCCTTAAAGAAAATAAGCTTAAAATTAATCTTTGATTATTTTAACCTTTAATTTTTTAATATTAAAAATTTGCTTTCTAGCCCTTAATTTACTCTAATATTTATATTTAACTAGCTTTTATAAACAACCATTGAATTAAAATTTAATTTGTTATTTTACTTTTAATATTACAAACATAAATAATATTATAACTTACTATTACCCTAATATTTTTATAACTAACTACTCTAAATATTTAGTTTTAATAACTTGAATAACTTACTATTTACTTAAATTAATTTATATAATATATATATAATATCATAATTATAATTTAAATTACTCTATTGCTCTATTATTTATATATTTGTTTAACTTCTATATTTAGCTATTATTTAAAATTGATTTATTTCATAACTAATTTAATATTTATTAGGATATGGAACAGTCCCTTTGACTTATATATTTATGCATTTTTATATATTTTTATTAATTACTCTAACTTTTTAGATATAATAACTTTGTTAATATTAATTAATTATATTTATAAGTGGTTAAGACATGTACTTTTACTCTTGTTTTAATAATAATTTAACTAACCATGTTAATTTTTAATTAAATAAAGGTTTTCCCCTTATCCAGTCAAATCTAGCCGTTGTCAATATAGCCGTTGGAGTTTCTGCTCTATCTATTTAACATGCAAACCCTGATCTGCTCATTCAACTTGTCCTGACGATGAACCACACTTGTTGGTTCGAAACGCATCGACAAATGAAAAATTTAAATTACTCTATTGCTCTATTATTTATATATTTGTTTAACTTCTATATTTAGCTATTATTTAAAATTGATTTATTTCATAACTAATTTAATATTTATTAGGATATGGAACAGTCCCTTTGACTTATATATTTATGCATTTTTATATATTTTTATTAATTACTCTAACTTTTTAGATATAATAACTTTGTTAATATTAATTAATTATATTTATAAGTGGTTAAGACGGGTACTTTTACTCTTGTTTTAATAATAATTTAACTAACCATGTTAATTTTTAATTAAATAAAGGTTTTCCCCTTATCCAGTCAAATCTAGCCGTTGTCAATATAGTCGTTGGAGTTTCTGCTCTATCTATTTAACATGCAAACCCTGATCTGCTCATTCAACTTGTCCTGACGATGAACCACACTTGTTGGTTCGAAACGCATCGACAAATGAATTATCTTGTGATTTACGCCGAAAAATCTCTCTTAACCTAATATGGATCACAGAAGCCTCAATTCAACAAAGAAATGTCCAAGATCCAATGTTTTGGATGCCAAGAATATGTACACTACAAAAGAAATTCTCCCAAGCTTAAGAAGGACAACAACAACAAGAGAAAGAGAGAAGAAGTTCATATAACTCAAGAGGTGGAAGAGGAAGGGAAGAAGCAAAAGAAGGAAGATTCTCTGGATCTCTACTATGACTAGGTCAAACTCTTTCCTTCTAGACTTCTTTCAAAGTTTTGAGTAGAATAGGAGCATGTAGGGATAAATTAAATCACATGGCTAGAATTACCCACTAGAATCTAGCAGCACGATGTACATGTAGATGTAGCATTTATGAGAAGAACAAAAATGCATAAGTAGAAATAGCTTCTAAAATATAGGAGCATGGTAAATATAGCTCAAAAATATTCATGTAGAAGGAGCATGCCTAGAATAGGACCTCATATATGATGGACGAAAACTTGATCATGACAAGAATCTTAGAAGACCTAAATCATCTAAGGTAGGAAACATTTGCAAGGCGAGGAACTTTAAGATCCTATGATGGAATCTTCAAGAGAAGGTTAATGAACCAAGGCAGATGTCTCATTGGGAATCCCACTCATGGGATTCAAGAAAAAGCGATGATATGCAGACAGGCTAAGATGAAGCAAGAAGGGCTACTCCAAAGAATGATCAAGGAGGATCAAGATGAGGTATATATACATCAAAGTTTAAGTCATGTCATCGTTTGTATATTATTGAGTTATGGGTATAGTTCTATAACATGATCAAGCATGAAAGGATCTCTTTCACCAAGAACATGCTCGAAGGCATGTACCACGATGCAATAAAGGTCAACAAAAGAACATGCTCACATAAGGAGCATAAGATTGCTGACTAAGAAGCAAGAAGAAATGCTGACAAGTCCAGAAAGCAAGGGATGAAGGAATGCTTCCACAAGAAGCATTAGGTGGTTGACCAATCTATCTAAGAAGAAGCAAATAAATAAAGAGATCGAGCATGTGAAGAACACCATGATCACCGAGAATCACCATCTGACAAAATGCCATGAAAGATATCTCCTGAAATAAGGCAGGATAACTCTGATGAAGGAAGAAAGGACCCTTGACAGCTATGAAGGCCTTGGAGATATAAAAGGTGTAGATAATTGATTCTACTCTATGAAGATGTCGTAATGAAGAAGCCATCCAACAAAAGGAAAAACAATGTTGAAGCAATATCAGGATGAAGTCATGATGGAATACCAAGTCAGAATATATAACCTAGCAAGTATGATGGAGCATCCATGAGGAGAGCATTCCGACGCATGGACAAGATGACAAAGGAGTAGCCAAGATGACTAGAAGAACCTAATAGTCACTTTCCACGAAGCAATGACATGACTAACCAAGAAGGAAAGTGATGGATGGATGGTGCCCTACCGAGAAGAAGTTCGATCGAAGACTTCATGACATCAAGAAAGGAAGGAGATCATGCAACTGAAGGACCCAAGAAGAAGAAGTTGCTAATGAACAAAGAGTCCCCAGTTAAGAGGGAGCTCTGACAAGTCCCTGATCAAGTGGGAGTTTTGAATCACCCTTGATTACAAAGGAGTGACTATTGTGTTTTCCATGTCATGGGTCATGTAGGACTAACAGCCGTAAGTCTAGATGAAGACTATGAATGGAAATGTAGACACAAGATAGACTTGGGAAGAAAGAATGGGAGGATTAGATAATCATCCGACATCCGATACTCTTTGAGGATGTGTAGGGTATCCAAGACAAGACTAGGCAAGAGGATCGATATCCTTTGAGGGCTGGGAACCCAAGATAAGAATAGTCCTAGAAGGTCATACTCGAGAACACCCAGGTGGGTATGTACCTTGAGAGACAATGATGAAGGTATCTATAAATCATTGGTCTCGCCCGCATTGTGGCTCATGGTCTTGTAAAGAGATGGAGTTGTTAGTCAAGGCCTTGCACCATGACAATGTTGATGACTATGATGCTATAACAAATGGATTGCTAATCTGGTTTCTCTTATGTGAATTCTTCAAGATTGAAAATTGCCAAACACCTTGTAATGTTGTATGAATACTTCCCAACCTAACCATTGGACCAAATCCTCAGGACTATAATTGAGACTTATTATCATGTTATTTCATTATTTTGTCTATCTTTGGGGGTTAGCTTAAGGACCTATCCACCTTGTATCATGGATTTCACATTTTTAGGGGCTTTTAATCTAAATTAGGGATAAATCACTTGGTTACCCTAGCGTAAATAGGGAAGCAATATGTCTCTTATATTCATTGTCACACTTGGATCATACATTCTCTTCTCTTAATTAGTGATTTCTCTCTTGTGTGCTATGGAAGCCTTGTTGAGTGACTTCTCTTGGGGTGAAATTGTGATGTGATGTGATCTCTTTTCATGGATGCTTATGGTGGGTCATGGATATTGCATGGTGAAGTAAGTTAGTTTATTTGTTTTATCTTGGTATTATGTTCCACAAGATGAAAATTCTTGTGCTAAGTTAGTTTATTTCACAGTTTTAAAAATCGGTCGGTCTAACAGGAAACCAGCCAAACTGGCCAATCAAAATGGTCCAAGTAACAAACCGATAGAAAAACTTGATTGGAGGGTTGGTTTGTACCATTAGCGTATATATTGCTCACACGTGCGGGGCTAATTGCGACTTATTATCATGTTATTTCATTATTTTGTCTATGTTTGGGGGTTAGCTTGATGACCTATCCACCTTGTATCATGGATTTCACATTTTTAGGGGCTTTTAATCTAGATTAGGGATAAATCAATTGGTTACCCTAGCATAAATAGGGAAGCGATATGTCTCTTATATTCATTGTCACACTTGGATCATACATTCTCTTGATTAGATATTTCTCTCTTGTGTGTTATGGAAACCTTGTTGAGTGACTTCTCTTGAGGTGGAATTGTGATGTGATGTGATCTCTTTTCATGGATGCTTCTAGTGGGTCATGGATATTGAATTGTGAAGTAAGTTTATTTGCTTTATCTTGGTATTATGTTCCATTGGATGAATGTTCTTGTGTTAAGTTAGTTTATTTCAAAAATCAGTTGGTCTAAATTGGAAACCAGATAAACTAGCCGGTCAAAAAGGTCCAAGTAACAAACTAATAGGAAAACTTGATTGGGGGCTCAGTTTGGACCAATTAGGTACCAAACCGACTGGTTTGGAACCTAACCAGTACAAACCACAAACCGATCGGTTTGGCACCTAACCAGTACAAACCAGATGGTTCCAACACTAACTAGCTTGGTTAGATCTCACATTTGTGGGGGAGTCCGAGACCAAAGATGGTGACTTTTCAAGTGGTTTTAGAGGAAACCCGAGGTTGTTTTCCTTCCAAAACGACCCCCTTGGCCATAAAACCAACCCTTCTCCTCCTAAACCTCAAACCTAAACAAAAAAGCTAACTCGACCCTAGGAATGTTGGCAAGCAATGGTAATGTTAAATTCTAAAGTGAAAGTGAGCTTAAATTTTTAACATAACATGAACTGACTCAGGGTGTTTGAGAGTGATTCTAACCTCGTTGGATTTCATATGGAGAAACTAGAATTTTCAATCTCACTCAATATCTAGTAGACTTAATAGTTTTCAAGATTTTAGGATTGGGGGGATTGCAATGTCTCCATTTGATTATGTCATGTGTGATGTGTATGGGATTGGCATTTGATCAAGAGCATGTAGCCCTTTATGTACCTTGATGTTGGTGGTATTGATTGTTTAACCTCGTTGATGCTAGTAGTATTAATTGTTGAACTCTTCTACCATAGCCTTAACAAAAATGTACCCTACACTCATAGAAAAATAATTGGTTAGGCATGCTAAGCTCTTTTTACCATATTATAAGATTGAGGAGATGAACCCTTCACTCAAACCAAAATCATTGGTTAGGCATGTTAAACTTTTTCGATTTCTACCATATTATAACTTATAAGGTTGAGCAATCAAAGTCTAAAGACTTTGAATTGGATGATGTTTATGTAGCCCTTGTAGATGATCCCATTTCTAGCAGTGGTGAATCAAAAATGAGTTTGATAAGTGATCATGTTGATCAATGATCTGTAGTAGGCCTATTACCCACCACCTATGGGTAGTGTCCATAGGAGAAATTTTTTTCCTCCTAGATAGTCCTCAATCAGCAGCCATCAACCCCTTGCAACCATGAGATACTTCGATGTGCCACTATCTCTGCCACCTGAGCCAACCATGTGGTCCCTCACCCATTTGTTATGATTGTATGTTTGAAGGTGGGCCTCCCGACCCCAAAGGTATGGCTTTTATTGGTGTAGATGAGTAATTTTGTTTACTTTTCATGGACACTTTTGGGCGAGGATTGGTGGGGGGATTCGGTGGAAAGAGTGGGCTAGGTTTGTACTCTTGTCTCCTCTGCCCAATTTGGTGTTTAGCCTCATATCTTACTCCTGTGGAATCTCCTTTACTAACCATGAGCTTCAAGGTTGCATGGTCCCGCTTCTCGACACCATACACATTGCTCCCTTTTGCTCATTTAAACCCCATTCATCACTTTTCCCATCCGGGTCCACATGTGTCCACTGGGTCCACAAAGGGTTAACCTCCCCCCTCCCCCTCCCCTTGTCCACACTTTGGGTTGGGCCTGGAACGATGACCAGAGGTTGATGCAGCTAAAAATAAAAGAAAAAACATAATTTGGCCACTTACAACAAGAAATGTACCACAAAATGCAAAAGCATACAAATTTAGCATGTGGGCAAAAGCCAAACATGAGCTCTACCCCTCATTCATGGTCATCACCTTAGTTCCTATCTTAGTCACCAGGTTCGGCGAATTTGAATGAATAAGTTCGAAATTCCCCAATAAGTTCGAAATTCCCCGAACTTCAAACTAATACGAACTTATTTGTTCAATTTCGCCGAACTTTATGGCGAACTCGAATTTAAATGCCGAACTCAAATTTGAAAACGAACAAAATCGATTAAGTTCGTTTTGGTTCGATGAAAATCGTTTTGGTTTCTAATTTTTTGTTGTTTTAAAAAATTTTGAAATCCATTGCGGGCCCATTTTGCTTTTGGTTTCATTGTTTGCAGACATCGAAGGGTTAGGTTTCATTGTTTGCGGAGGGTTTGATACACTGCCAGTCTACCACCGAGCGACCGATGACCACTGACCTTAACCGAACTACCAATCTGGACTCCGCATGAGCAACATACAGTGATACACAGCTCGACTCTTGACTCCTGCTGCCTCAGGCTCTCAGCTCGGCTCTTGAAGTTGACTCCTGCACACCAAGCAGTCTTGACTCCTGCTGCCTGCACAGTGCACAGTAAGTTTACCTGTAAATTTCATGATATGGCAAATCACTTATATGATCCAGTGAACAATTGTGTATAATCGCATTCTCTGTCTTGACCAAAATTGTTCTGGTATGCGACTGAAGGTTTAGTGCATAGTTTGATCTTTGTTTTGTTCTAGCACAGAGTATATCCGAGGGTGGATCAATCGCTGACCCTATTCTAAAGTATTGGATTGATGTAATGGCATAATTATATGTTTGGTTTCTTTGCCTTTTTGGAGCAAACGTTGGTTGTATATGATCTGCACACATAGTTGTTTGACAGCATTTGCACTCAGAACTAGTATGAGGATTCATACTTGAAGCCATTGTTTGTTAGAAAAATCATGATAATATAGGTTGTAGCCTAGCACCCTCTTCAAATCGTGGGCATCTTTTGTTTCTTCAAATCGTTTACAGATCTAGTCGATACACATATTACCACGCTAAAGCCCCAAATTTTACATTAAAGCCTAAAGGTTCCTCTATAACTTCCCCATCCCACGATGGCACGATATGTTGTCTTTCCTGTTTTGCTTCATAATTCTCAATTCTGGTGAACAACTTTGAACAGTAATGTTTAGAAACTCTTTAAAGGGTGATCAGATTAATATATTTGGAATCTTAAACTGACGAACAATTAAACAGCTTCCTTCCCTTCGGACCTGGGAGCTCTTTTAAGAACGTTTCACCTCACCAAGATTCTTTAATGTCTGCTCAGCGTTTCAATTTTTAGTTTTTCCAGGAGATTCTCCATGGGTGAATAGAACTTATAAGTTGTAGGTTGTAGGCTGTGATGATTTTTCTTTATGTTTCGGTAACCTGTGTATCAACTGATCTGTCTTGACTCCTCTCCTCAAACCCTGCAGGCTGCAATCAATATCATTGATTGGTCTAAATTATAATTGTGAAATCTGAGTAGTGTGTGAGATAGCTCAGATTTTTTTTTTGAAGTTTTGAGTCCTGACAAAGCCTGCTGCCTAAGAGCAGTGAGCCTTCAACTTTCAAGCAGCCTCAAGTTTCCAGCAAGCCGCACTGTCCAGACTGTCCAGCCTCCACTGTCCAGGTAAGTCAAAAATTAAAATACACTTTTTTTTATCAGTTCAATAAAATTCACTAGTTTTTATCAATTAAAACTTAAATACAATTTATCAGTATTTAAAGAGGTTGAGGCTGAATTTTGAATTGATAATTTTTTTTTATAGAAAATATAGTTACAAACTTTCATAATTTCATTCTGCAACAAAAAAAAAAACTAATGAAAATGTAAATTCAAAAAAAATTGCAGACATTTTAGAATTCAAGCCTTCACCAGTTTTCAACAATCAGAGGTTCAGAACCTTCAAATTTCAATGGCACCCCCAAAATCAACTGTTGTAGCTTGGAATTTTGTCAAAAAAGATGGTTATAATCTTTCATGTCAGCTGTGTGGACATGATTTCACTGTTAGAAAATTATATATTACGGAGCAATGGAACACATAAAATATTGCAGAAATATAAACACAGAAAACGCATAAAACAAGAGAAACAGATATACGTGGTTCACCCAGTTTGGGCTACATCCACGAAGAAACAACCAGTTCTTCTTTTATTATATTATCCAACAAATTGAAGAGATACAACCTACAGCAGATCCGATGTAACACCCTCTTCGCTCTCAATCTCCTCTCTCTTCCTCACTTAGAATATAGATATGCATAGACGCAATACAATTCCCTCATATATAGTGAGGGGTTGCCTTCTAGGGCCAAAAAAACCATAAATTAAATATAACTTCTACCATCAGATCATCCACCTAATGAACGGCCCAGATTGATTAGAAATTACTAGACTTTTACATGGCAATATTACATCTATTTAACTTCGCGGGGGACAAGCCCCCCCTGCACCCCCCCGCGTGGAGGGGTGTACAGTGTTCTTGGGGTATACATCCCGCTGAAACTTTTGAATACAGAAGATAATCATGCTCCACACCCAACAATCTCCCACTTGGAGACTGATTATAACAACTCCACCGCTGCTTCATTTGCTAGACAATGACTCCACTTTGGACCTGATTGTTTCTCATCTTCTTCATCGTACTTGAAGACCAATTGAAACTGAGCAGATTCTCAGTTTCTCCATGGTTACAACTTTTGTTAACATATCTGCAAGATTCTGGCTAGTGTGTATCTTTTCCAGCTTCAACTGTACATCTTCCAATGTTGACCGTATGAAATGGTACTTGAGTTGTATATGTTTAGTCTTGGAATGAAATGCAGAGTTCTTTGCAAGATGTATGGCACTCTGGCTGTCACTGTATAACCTGCCGAACTCCTGCTTCTTGCCCAATTCATCCAGAAACCTTTGTAACCAAATCATTTCTTTACTAGTCTCTGTAGCAGCAACATACTTTGCTTCTGTTGTTGAAAGTGCAACAACACTTTGGATTTTTGAAACCCAACTGACAGTTGTTCCACCTACTGTAAACACATACCTTGTTGTGCTCTCCAATTATCTCTATCACATGCCATATCTACATCAACATATCCCTGTAGAGCAATGTTTGAACCACCAAAGCATAATGCTTGATTTGTGGTACCTCTCAAATACCTGAGAATCCACTTCACCGCCATCCAATGTTCTTTTCCTAGATTGTTCATGTACCTACTTACAACTCCCACTGCATGTGCAATATCAGGCCTTGCACAGACCATTGCATACATTAAGCTTCCAACTGTTGATGCATATGGAACTTTAGACATATGAACCATTTCTTCCTGAGTATTGGGACACGCCTCCTTACTTAATTTGAAATGGCTAGCCAAAAGGTATACTAACTGGTTTTGCATTCTGCATATTAAACCTTTTCAACACCTTTTCTATGTACTCACTTTGAGACAATGTTAATTTGCGATTCTTCCTGTCTCTAGTTATTCTCATACCAAGGATTTGTTTTGAAGCACCCAAATCCTTCATTGCAAATGAGTTTGCCAATTTTCTTTTGAGGACATTTATTTCCTACATGTTAGAACCTGCAACAAGCATATCATCTACATACAATAACAATATAATATAGTTGCCATCATTTTGCCTTTTGAGATAAACACAATGATCAAAGTGACATCTAGTATAACCTTGTTCAGACATAAACCTGTCAAATTTTAGATACCAATGCCTTGGAGCTTGTTTTAAGCCAAACAAGCTCTTCTTCAACCTGCACATTAGTTTCTCCTTCCCTTTTACCTCATATCCTTGTGGCTGCTGCATATATATATTTTCCTCCAAATCCCCATGGAGAAAAGTTGTCTTTACATCTAACTGCTCAAGATGTAAATCTCCAGCAGCTACTAGACTTAAAATAGTTCTTATTGAAGTCATTTTAACAACAGGAAAAAATATTTCATCATAATCAATACTTTTCTTCTGTGCAAACCCCTTCACTACAAGTCTAACTTTGTACCTTTGTTTTCCTCCATCTTCTTCCTTCAGCCTGTAAACCCATTTATTCTGCAATGCTATTTTACCTGCAGGCAACCTGACTAAGTCCCAAGTCTGGTTATGTGCTAAGGAGTCCATCTCTTCTTTCATGGCTTGCTCCCACTTCTTCCTGGTTTCTATCTGCACTGCCTCTTCATAACATTCTGGTTCACCAGAATCAGTCAACAATACATAATATGATGAAAGAGAGTATCGTTCAGGGGGTCTACTTATCCTGGTAGATCTTCTAACACCACTTTCAGGTGTTTGAAGTGCTTGTTGTTGTTGTGGTTGTTGTTCTGGCTATTGATCATTATGATTTTCAGGCACCATCATTTTTCTTGTGATATCGTCAAGCACTGTGTATTCTCTGTTTTCTTTTCCTTGTCTCTTTTTCCTGCAACTGATTCTTATACAAGACCTTTTCATTGAAATTTACATCTCTGCTCCTAATGATTTTGTGATTTTCATAATCATATAAGCGATAACTAAAATCATTAACACCATATCCAATAAAGGTACATTTCTTTGATTTTGCCTCAAGCTTTGTTCTATTTTCTTTATTAATGTGGACAAAGACTTCACAACCAAAAGTCTTTAAAAATGAGTAGTTTACCTTTTTACCTGTCCATGCTTCCTCTGGAATACCACCATCCAAGGAACTTGAAGGCCCTCTATCTATTAGATAAACAGCAGTATCTATAGCATCTACCCAAAATTGTAAAGGCGATCCTGCATGCAATCTCATGCACCTTGCGCGCTCCATGATTGTCCTGTTCATCCTTTCTGACACACCATTTTCTTGTGGTGTTCCTGGAACTGTCTTCTCTCTATGAATTCCATTCTCTAAACAGTACCTATCAAACTCTTTGCTGCAATATTCACCTCCATTATCTGATCTGAGACACTTCAACCTTTTCCCTGTCTCATTTTCAACCAAAGCTTTCCATTTCTTGAAAGTATCAAATACATCAGATTTATTTTGAATACAATAAATCCAGGTTTTTCTGGTTGCATCATCAATAAAGTTAACATAATAACGAGAGCCACCAAGAGATGATACCTGAGCAGGTCCCCATACATCTGTATGCACAAGCTCTAATTTTTCGCTCTTCTTTTCTTTCCCAACTCTAAGGAATCTGACTCTCTTCTATTTTCCATAAACACAATTCTCACAGAATTTTAAATCAACATGCTTCAAACCTGGCAACAAATTTCTTGAGTGAAGAATCTGCATCCTCTTCTCACTCATGTGCCCGAGCCTATGATGCCACAATGTCGTATCTTCTCCTGTAGAGGTTAAAGCATTAACAGAATTAGAAATACCATTGCATAAATACAATATACCAACCTTTTTGCCTTTTGCTATTACCAGGGCTCCTTTGGTGACCTTCTAGGTTTTATCTGTGAAAGTAGTTACGCAACCTTCACCTCCCAACTACCTTGTTGAAATCAGATTTTTCTTCAGATCTGGAACATGCCTTACCTCCTTCAATAGCCACTAATTTCCATTTTGTTGTTTTATGAAAACTGTACCCATTCCGACGATTTTACAGGGTTTATCATCACCCAATCGAACCTGTCCAAAATCTCCTTGAACATAATCATGAAAATGTTTCCTATCAAGTGTGGCATGGAATGAGGCCCTTGAATCTACCACCCAAGCATCAATAATAATTTCTAATGAAAGAATCAAAGCATCCAACACATCACCTGTTACATTCGCTTCATGATTGTTTTCTTGTTGCGCATCTCCTTCTTTTCCCTTCCGAGACTCGCAGTCTTTCTTCAGGTGTCCTTTCTTCCCGCATTTCCAGCGCACTATCCCCGATCTGGACTTGGATCTGTCTTTTCTTGACTTACTACGATAACCTGAGCTCTTTCCTCTTTCCATTTTTCTTCCCCTAGTCTCTGCAGTCAAAGCATTACCTGATGTCTCACCGAAGCTTTTCCATCGCATTTCCTCGCTAAGGATTGCACCAACAACGTCATCAAACTTTAAAGTACTAAATCCAAAGACAGAGTTACTAACAGCCATAACTAAACCATTCCAACTTTTTGGCAATGAGCACAGAAATAACAGAGCCCTAACTTCATCATCAAAATTTACCCCTACAAAACTTAACTGACTTGTAACTGTATTAAAATCATTTAAATGGTCTGCAACAGATCCACCTTCTGACACAATGTTACTTGGGAGCGGGAGCGGAAGCGGGAAGCGGGAGCGGGAGCGGGAGCGACCATTTTCAGAAGCTCCCGGTTTGGGAGCGAATCCCGGAGCGATTTTTTAAAAATATATATATTTTTTATATTTTTTAATTTTTGATACATATATGTCAACAAAAACATGTAGAATGATGAAATAGACATAAAAAAACATAAATTGATCATTGAACCATATCACATCAATCATCTAGAAATTATAATCGTCATCAACCTTAGTAAAATTAAAATACATATTACAACTGCAACATATTGAGTCTTATAAATCATGATTCATCAAATTCAATATTAAAGTTTCAACTTCAAGCTTTCAGAATTGAAAATTCAATAACATTTATCATCATTGATCACCAAAGTAACAAGTTGTACTTGTAAGCCAAGTTTAACCATTACAAGAAGTAATATCGAAGATATTTCTAAGTCCTGACTCCTAACTTCTAACTGTTAACATGATATGAAATGTTAAAAATTTATAAAATGAAACATGAATAATGAGATGAAATGAAACAACTTTAGTGACTAGTCTTTCACAAAGCATCATATTCATAATTCACAATCATTACCAATGAGTTATAATTGCCAAGGCCCAACTTCAAACTTCAAATTTTCATTGTCACAGTGATATAATGTTTACAAAAAATATCATAATGTCATAATGATATGAAAGAGTCAAGAGTCAAGAGTCAAGGACTCAAAACTCAACACTGAACAGTTATGAAAACTAAAGTGACAAGTCTAATAGAAACTAAAAAAGACAAGTAAACTGTAAATCTACAAGTGGCCCTTGCCACGAGAGTCTCCAGGAGTATAAGTAGGTCGTGGTGGTCTTCTAGGAGTCTCCCGCCCAGACCAACGACCAGAACTAGAGCCTCCACGCGAGGGTGCCGATGGAGGTGGCGACAACAATGGAACAAGACTCGGGCGCCGAGAACTGCTACTGGATGGTGGAGGTGGAGGTGCCATGGCTGCTGCAGCTGCTTCAGCTTCCCGTACAAGCTCCTCTTCTAGTTCTTCCATATGTACAATGCCATCCTCCAAATTGTCGTCCTCAGGGTGATTGTCCCAAATTTTATATGTGGGATCTTCATTAGCCCGATCACAGTAATGGCTCAACAACCTCAAGTTGTAGTGCACATAAACCAAGCTTTCTGCTCGGTTTTCGTTGAGCCTGTTTCTTTTCACATTATGTATATAACTATAGGTGCTCCAACACCTCTCTGCAGAAGAAGAATTTACAACCTGTGAAAGAACTTTTATTGCCAATTTTCGCAAAAGTCCGTGGCCGCCATATGTTTCCCACCATGTGAGAGAATCAAATTTATCTTTGTCATCCATTGCATGGAAGTTACCATACAAACCACTGCCAGTGAAGTATCTGCCTATTTCAAGGCGCACAGCTGCACATTCCTCCCTGTCAGGCACCAACTTTTCTAATGCTTCCAGATATCCTCTAGTTACCTCTCGATCTAAATGGGGTTTGGTCCTAACACCACCCCCTGCTGCAGGTTTGCCCAACCAAGAATCTGAGTAGTATTTTGCCGTAAGGATATACGCCAAGCAATGTAGTGGAAGGTTAAGCCTATTCCACCGTTCACACACACAATCGTGAATCAGTTTGTACAAGTCGGGATCTTTGTTATGAACAATGTCTTTTATTTCCCCCAACATGGTATCCATTTGCTCATACACCTCGCCAATCACTGGTTTGTCTGTATCTGCAAACCGAATCATGTTATAAATTGGCTTGGTGAAATCCAATACCTGTCTCACAGTTGTCCAAAACTGCCCATCAAGAGCGGCCTCCTCCACCGTTTCAAAACCTGCAATGTCAGCTACATTTGTAGCCCTTTCCTTTAACACCTGCCAATGTGGACTTGATACCATGCTAGCTAATGCCTCTCTTACCTTCAAAAGGCGCCTGAAGGTGAGGTAATAGCTACCAAATCTAGTCCTCGCAATCTTCAGCAACTCCAATCTCGAGTGACTGCGGAAAAGGCCATGGGTATTGCTATGATTTGTAATAAATTTTATCATTTTTTTTCCTTTCTTGTACAAATCACCAATCCATTGGTATTGTTCATTTTTGTTTTTGACAATATCATGCAACAGAAGGTTCAATGTGTGAACCAAACATCCAGACCAAAATATGTTCGGGTATTTATCCTCAATAATTGCTCCCGCTGCCTTACAATTAGGAGCATTATCAGTGATGACTTGGATGACATTGTATGGGCCAATACGCTCAATTGTTTCAAGCAATGCTTCTGCAATGTTGATAGCGGTCTTGAACTTGTCTGAGTAATCATGTGCAGCTAGAAAGATGGGACCACTAACAGACACAGCAAGAACACTTATCAATGGCTTGCCTTTTACATTTGTCCATCCATCAGATACAATGGACACCCCATTGTCAGTCCAAGAACTTGTCATTTTATTCAAAGAATGTGATATTTTTGCTTTTTCATGATCAAGGCCAACAGTTCTTGCCTTGTCATACCCAGGGCTCTTGTATCCTTTAGGGGCATCATTTATGGCAGAAACCATTTCGTGCCAATAAGGTGAGCGTAGAACATTGAATGGTATCCCACATGCATAGAGGAACCTGTAAACTTTTGAATCCACATCATTTCTACACCCCTCATCAAGGAAATCTGATATGGTTCTACGGCGTAAAGATGATGACCCTGTGCCTCCATGTCCATATCCACTGCCTTGGGAGGATGCTGAAGGAGTTCTTTGTGAGCTTGGTTCAAAGAAACCCCTTGATCTTTTTGCTCTGTATTGGGTGTCCTCCTCTTCCTTTATGTATTTGGCTCTATCTGTTGTTGACACCTTGTCACAAGTTTTGATTCCTATTTGTTTCTCTCCATCCCATGGCCTTTTCCCGCAGAGGTGTCTTCTAGCACGGGTGTATGAGCCTGTGTAGTCAGTGTTGCAATGGGGGCAATGAAATTTAGTGGTTCCACCCCCTCTCCCTGTTTCAGCCCTGTGAACATATTTCCACAATGGAGTTTGGTCTTGTTTAGTTTTTTGACCCTCATGTTCACCCTCCTCCACATCCTCCTCACTGGGGTTTTCACCCATTTGACTTCCTCCGGCTTCTTCATCCACCTCTTCAGTTTCAGGCCCCCTCTGTTTCCTACTCTCCACCACCATAATAACCAGAAAGGGGACCAGGAAGAGGAAAATGCCAATAAAAATCCTCAGGTCCATCGTGTTTGATGTTTGTAGGGTTTGAGTCTTGAATCTGCAAATTAATTTAGTTTATTGGGATTAATTCATTTAATTTATTAATTTAATTTAAATTAATGATCTTTAAACTCAAACAGGTAAATGAAACTAACCAAATTAACTACCTAACCAGCTAAACTAACTAAATGATTAAGTTACTTACCTCTGCAAGCTTCCTCCTCGCTCCTTGGCACTTGCTCCTCGCTCCTCAGCTCTGGCTCCTTGCTCCTCAGCTCTTGCTCCTTGCTCCTTTGCTCTTGCTCAGCTCTCAATCTCAAGCTCAATGAAGTTGAAATGAGTTTTTTTTTGGCCCATTGGGCTTATAAACAAAAAAAAATTAGTTAAATTTTTTTGATTTTTCGGGTCCGGCGGAATTTTTTTCCACCGAACCGCTCCCGGCCGGTTAAAAATCGCTCCCGGAGCGTTTTTTAATGCCCGGGAGCGATCAGGGAGCGATCGCTCCCTGATCGCTCCCGGGCATTAAAAAGCGCTCCGGGAGCTCGGGAGCGATCGCTCCCTGAAACGCTCCCTATCAGAGCAGGGAGCGTAAATTTTTTTAAGGGAGCGCGCTCCCGAAAATCGCTCCCGTCCGGGAGCGATTTTGGGAGCGCGCTCCAGACCCGCTCCCGAGCCGCTCCGGCCCGGAGCGCGCTTCGGGAGCGGGTTCGAGGGGGGGGGGGCGCTCCCCCGCAACACTGTTCTGACATCTTCATATTAAATAAACGCTTCATAAGAAATACCTTATTTGAGGCTGAGGGTTTTTCATATAGTTTGGCTAGTGCCGTCATTAAATCCTGTGTTGTCGTTTCCTTTGAAATATTACACGCTACCGACGCCGCTAGGCACAGCCGTATTGTTCCAAGTGCCTTTCTGTCGAGGATATCTCATTCTGTGTCTGTCATACTTGTCGGCTTCTTTGACTTTCCGCTCAATGGTAGGTACAGATCTCTCTGATACAAATAATCTTCCATCTGCATCTTCCACAGCTGGTAGTTTTGGCCGTTGAATTTTTCGACCCTAAACCTACCATCTTCCGCCATTGCTCCCACTCAAACCAGGAACCCTTCTCTCCTGCGAGTTTATCAGCCAAATAGACCTTCGGCTCTGATACCAGTTGTTAGAAAATTATATATTACGGAGCAATGGAACACATAAAATATTGCAGAAATATAAACACAGAAAACGCATAAAACAAGAGAGACAGATATACGTGGTTCACCCAGTTTGGGCTACATACACGGAGAAACAGTCAGTTCTTCTTTTATTATATTATCCAACAAACTAAAAAGATACAACCTACAGCAGTTCCGCTGTAACACCCTCTTCGCTCTCAATCTCCTCTCTCTTCCTCACTCAGAATATAGATATGCATAGACCCAATACAGTTCCCTCATATATAGTGAGGGGTTGCCTTCTAGGGCAAAAAAACCCTAAATTAAACATAACTTTTACCATCAGATCATTCGCCTAATGAACGGCCCAGATTGACTAGAAATTAGTAGACTTTTACAAGTGAATTTTACATCTATTTTTAGCTTTGGGGGCGCTGCCCCCGAACCCCTGCTGGCCCCCGGACCCCCACGGGGGGACAAGTCCCCCTCACGTGGAGGGGTGTACAATCTTCCTAGGCTATACATCCGACTGAAACTTTTGAATACAAAAAATAATCAGGCTCCACACCCAACATTCACTGGCACTTTAACTAGAGCAGTGGATCACCTTCTCGGTATTAGCAATGGAAGTGGAGGTGATGTTGAAACCTGCACTAAGATCACTGATGAACAAAAAGCCACAGTGCAAAAAGACCATTCCAATTCACATATGCAAAAGGAGAAAAGGGTGAATAAGAGGCAGCAAATTGAGAGGGAGATTGCCATGTCTTCCTCCAACACCACTAATTCAATCTCAAACATTGGTGGATCAAGTTCTACTCAAGCAAAAACAGGTGGAACCAAAACATTAAATCAATTCTGGAAACCTGTTGAGAAACAAAAAGTTGATGATGTTGTTGCAGAATTCTTTTATGCATGTGCAATTCCCTTTAATGTGGCGAGGAGTCCATATTTTAAAAATGTAATTAAAAAGGCCATTGATTTTGGGAAGGGCTATGTTCCTCCAAGATCTGAAAGCTTTAAGGACAACTTTGCTAAAGAAAGCAAAAGACAAAGTGACAGGAAAGTTGGTTGAGATTAAAGAGTCTTGGGAGCTTACAGCATGCACAATTTTGAGTGATGGTTGGTCAGATTTGTGTCATCGCCCATTGATCAATGTGCTTGTTTATAGTCCTCAAGGGGTACTTTTCTTGAAGGCAGTAAATGCAATGGATCGAGTCAAGACATCAGAATTTATTTTTGGAATTTTGGATGAGTCGATTCAAGAGGTTGGGGAGGAAAATGTTGTTCATGTTATTACAGATAATGCATCAAATTGTGTTGGTGCAGGGACTCTGATTATGGAAAAGTATAATCAGATTTATTGGACCCTTTGTGCAGCTCACTGCTTGGATTTAATGTTGCATCACTTAGCCAAATTTCCTTGGGTCAATGAGACAATCCGAAGAGCCAAAACAATTGCAAACTTCATCATCAACCATCGTCTCACTTTGAGCATATACAGGAAGAATGCATCAAAAGAGTTGTTGAGGCCTTGTGATACAAGGTTTGCCACTTTTTATATTACTAGGAAAAGAGTTGTTGAGGAAAAAGTGAGCCTAAGAGCTATTTTTTGCAACACTGAGTGGGAGAGATCTACCCTTTCAAAAGAAACTAAGGGGAAAAATGTTGAACAAATAGTGCTCAATAATGGCTTTTGGGAAAATGCAAACGAAGTTTTAAAAATTTGTGACCCAATTGTTAATGTGCTCCGCATGGTTGATGGTGACAAACCTTGTATGGGTTTTGTTTATGAAAGCATTGATCGTTGCAAAGAGACCATTGCAACTGCTTTTAATAATGTGGAAGCTGATTACCAGGAGATATGGGATTTAATTGATCAAAGATGGAAGATGATGCATAGTCCATTACATGCAGCAACATGCTATTTGGACCCTAGATTGTTTGGGTTACCAAGACATAGGGATGAAGAAATCATGAATGGACTTATCCAGTCTATTGAGAAGCTAAATCCAGATCCAAAAATTGCAGGTTTGATCAGAAGTCAGTTGAGGGCATACAGGTTAGAAGAAGGGTTATTTGGAACACAATCAGCAAAGTATGATAGGAGCAGAAGTGATCCAGCAGTATGGTGGGAATTTTATGGTTCAGGGGCACCAAAATTGCAAAATTTTGCAATTCGTATCTTAAGCCAGGGATCAAGTGCATCAGCATGTGAAAGGAATTGGAGTTCCTTTGACCAGATTCATTCCAAGAAAAGAAATGGATTGTTATATGGAGGATTAGAAGATCTTGTTTATGTTCGTAGTAACTTGCAGTTGGCATTGAAGAATGTGGCTAAAGAATCATCCAATTCCTCTACTCCGTGGATCGATTCTCTTCCAAATGCATCAATGGATGACGTTGATTTGTACATTGATAGTGACATTGACAGGGAATTGACTGATGAATCTAATGCTGAAACATCTAGCGGATTCACAACTCCTACTGCTCTTGATGATATAGAACTTTTTGATATAACAAGTGGGCCACAGGAACATCAAGAATAAAACTTGTGTCCATATTTTAGATTTCTAGTTTACTTTTTGCATGAACAATTTTCTAAAACTACCAAGCTACTTTAAACTTTCAAGTTTATATATTTTGAATACTTTTTTATCAAATTGTTTTTCAATATATGAAATCTGATATGGCGCATGGTTTTGTTGAATTTGATATGTGTGCCAAATTGCCACTGTCTATGATGAATTTCTCACCTTGTTGACCATGTATGGAAGTTGGAACTTTGGTTATTTATTGGAATTTGGCAACGCTTTAATGGTTTATAAAAATTTAAAATTATGTCAAAATGATTTGAATGTTTGAGCAATAATCTTATGTCTTTGCAATGTGCATTATGGACTTTGAATTTGACTTTAAATTGATATATATATATATACATTTTTTTTTCGAATTTCTATATGTCGAACTTTATCAACAAAATTTTAGTTGCCGAACTTTATTCGAATTTCAAGGTCGCCGAACTCAAACTCGAACACGAACTTGGTGACTTAGGTTATAAAGAAAAAACAATCAAAAGCAAAAAGCATATGAAGAAGGGTGGAAAAACAAAGGTTGGGGTAACTCATGTACCAATATTGGCTCCCTCCTACACTCATATACCAAAGTGTGGGTTTCCCTCATCATAGCTACCCTTGTACCATGACATGTGGCCTAGAGCTTTCCCCTAATCCCATGACATGTGGCCTGGAGCTTTCCCCTAATCCCCACTCTATTCCATCACTATATCACATGCCACCTACCCATTGATGGATGTACCATGCACTGTCACCCCCTTTAAAGGTTGAAACCACCTAATAGGGTCCTTGGTTAACCCCCTTATTAAGCTTGGAGACATATGTACATGTCAGAGCGCACTATGGAAGAGCATGTCACCATGAAGTGCCCAAATGATTCTATGACTTGCAAGCTCTTTTACTTTATTACTCTAATGATTTGTTGTATTGGAAGGCAAGGGGACGCATTGGATCTTATGCAGGATTGCAAGTGGGTCTTCATTTGGGGTTTGGTTTCCCTATACGGGGTCCAAGACCTCCAAATGGCCACATTAGCACTTGTAGGGTGAGCGTTGAAAGCCGTGGATTTCCACTATAGCAGAGAGTACTTCACGGATCCCCAACACCATTCAATGATTGCTCGTGTTCCACCCCTTTCGATGAGGATGATGCACCTAGATCGCTATGCCCAACCGGCTTCACACTTGTACCACATACTTGGCAGAGGTTCCAAAGTCCAGATGAGGATGTGCCTCACTACAGGAGACAAAGGGAGGGCTTATGTCACCATCCTAGCCCTTATGGATGGTTTACAGGCATTACTGATCCACTTGGAGACCCATGAGAATGTCATAGTGCCCCCACACCCACTTGGGGACACCACGTATGACTTGCTTGGATATCAAGGGGCCAACATCTTGACAACTATGTTTCGAGTCCATCCTCTCACCATGGCACACTTTGGACTTCATTAGGCCTTCTCAATGGCCCAATGACTCGTTCTGTTGATTATTTTGCTCTCTTGAGAGGCTTATTTTTATGTTATTGGACTATCTTGGTGGGCTTGTCACCAAGGGATGTTATTATTGCACATTATTTTATTATTTGGGGCTTAAGTAGGCCTAATTAGGCAAATCGAACTCTTTAGAGAGGATATAAATTGATTGAGACTCATTCATTCCTCTCATCATCACTTGTTTAGATTCAGTAGCTCTTGTGAGACTTTAGCATTCCCTTTTGGAGGACGAGTTTGGTTTGATGGATGAATTTTGATGTTTTAATACTACTATCTTGATCTTGGAGCTTCAAATTTGTCTTGATTTGATGATTAGATATACTCATTGTACATGTAAGTGCTCATTTTCATGTTTATTCTTTACTATCCCACACCCACTTGGGGACACCACGTATGACTTGCTTGGATATCAAGGGGCCAACATCTTAACAACTATGTTTGGATTCCATCCTCTCACCACGGCACACTTTGGACTTCATTAGGCCTTCTCAATGGCCCAACGACTCGTTATGTTGATTATTTTGCTCTCTTGAGAGGCTTATTTTTATGTTATTGAGCTATCTTGGTGGGCTTGTCACCAAGGGATGTTATTATTGCACATTATTTTATTATTTGGGGCTTAAGTAGGCCTAATTAGACAAATCGAACTCTTTAGAGAGGATATAAATTGACAAGAGGCTCATTCATTCCTCTCATCATAACTTGTTTAGATTCAATAGCTCTTGTGAGAATTTAGCATTCCATTTTGGAGGACGAGTTTGGTTTGATAGATGAATTTTGATGTTTTGATACTACTATCTTGATCTTGGAGCTTCAAATTTGTCTTGATTTGATGATTAGATACTATTATCTTGTCGCGTGAATGTTGCTGGGATTTTCGCTATCTAGGTCTCAAATTGCCTCTAAATTATGCGAAATTGTGGAATTTTTTATCTATTGTAGAGTTGCATATATCACATGTGTCATGTATAAATGGGTGAATGTTCCTAGAGGTTATTTTCATTGAATATACCTTGATAAGTCATCAATTCTTGAACATCGAAGAATAAATTCCTTTGGTAGTTGTTGCATGCCCTAATTAGCCATGCGAAGTTGTCTATAAATCTCCTTGATTGGGTATAGTCTCTCCAAACCACAAACTCACCTTGACTCCATCTCTTCCAAAGGTAAGGCACTGATCCAACCACTGGTGGTCACTCAAAAGATTATTTTTCTCGCCTTTTTCCTCTCATTCTAGGACTAGCCCTAATAGGTCATGTAGGGCATCAATCAAATTCCTCTCTAGCCATCCAAACACTTCGATTTTTTGGTCCACTACTGCGATGGGGTTTGCTCTAGAGGTCCTCCAAGTTTGAGGTAATTCCGACAATGGAATCCCAAGATATAGCAAGCCCTAGCCACAAGACCAATTCTTGCCCTAGTTTGATTTGGGTTAGTGTCTTCATTTGGATCATTACATTTAGATTTCAAAAGAAAATTAGTCTATTGATCCTATTCTCTTCCCTAATTAGGTCAAGCTCCTCCTTGATTGATCAACTCCACATCCTTGACCTAGTTTGAGCCCACTTAAGGTTCTTTGTGGTCCCACAAGTTTGTAACTCACATTCTACAAGGATTACTTAGAATCCATTTCTCCATAAGGATCCTTAAGTCTAGGAAGCCCCTTGTGTCAAGGCATATCCTCTAAACCTAGGCTCAAGCATCCTCTTAGCCCTTCTTAGAGAGCCTATCACCTTGCTTATCAAGCAGGTTATTCAATTGAGTCTCTTGTGAATAGGCTTTAGGAATCACCCCCACATCTTATCATTGACCCATTTATTCTCGCCATTCCTCTCATACCAAGACTCCTCCCACCGTGAAAGTTCGTAAAGAGCAGGGAGCTTTAGTTGAGGTGACAGTGAGCTATCACTCCATCACTGCCCCTTGACCTAATAGTTTCTCTATAGGATCCCCTCCTAGGACCCCTGCTAGTTTGAGCGATAACAAGGCCAATGACCCAATAACTTGTAGAAATGTTTTTGGACTCTAGCGGCCACTTAGCACCCCACTGATTATGTACTTTGTTGTCGATATGTATTGCACTCTGTGCCATTTTGATATAATCACCCTTACATGGTTTGGAATCATGGTTTGAATTAAAAATAAAAAAATTCATTAAAAATTAATTATTTTATGTATTTTTTCATATCCAGTTCATTGAATTTTGTTCGACCCAGTTTTATCCCATTCCAGTTCGAATCTCGATTAGATGGTTGGTTCAAAACCTAGTTCATTGTCCCTAGGGCAAGTTAATTTATTTTCCCTCGTTTGTTTGGATTTAGTATCACTCTAAAAAAGCTCTAGAATTATTTGTATTCTAGACTTCATATGCCCTAGATTGAGAATGCACTAATCCATCTCCTTTATGGCACTCTTTTAAAATATAAAAATCGTTTTTCATTTTATTTCTTGGTAAAATAAGATTAAATTACAACAAAATCTTATATTTTCAGCATTTAATGACTTGATGTATGCCCCAAGGTTATATATTGTGTAAAAGTACATTAGAGAAGCAAAATTGAATATTTTCATGCATTTTCAACCATTTTCTAGGACTGACATCAAGGTTTTATTTGTTGTTATATGCCTTATTAACTGTCCCTATAACTTTGTAAATTGTAGTAACTTTGTCCCTAGATTACTCTCTAATTTAGCCTTTATTTTACATATCTTATACACAATTTTTATGGCTAAATTTGTTGATGTTATAAACTGTTGTTTTTCTGCAATTTGTTGATTTAAAACCCTAGTTTATGCCTTGAATATTTTCTTGATCTAGTGTGTTCGAGAAACCTATTTGAGATTCTTGGGCCAACTATAGCCTTTAGATTGACCCATAGCTCCCTTGAACTCAAATCTGGAATTTACTCCATCCACCTCAAGCCTTAATTTGTTATACCTTCATCTGGCGGATTTACATTGTAGAATACTTGGGGGCACTTAGCTTAAGCTCCTTGGGTTATTTGATCCCTAAACCCTACTAGGGAAACCTGCCTTGTGCTATCTTGTGTCCTTCACTAAAAAATGGGAGTAATTACTGAAGTGACAATAATTACACTGCACTGGAAGATTATACCCTCCAAGTAAGCGAGGAAGAAAAATCCTTAATCTTAATCTTCTAAAATGGTAAATTCAAGCTAAAGTCTAAATAACCACTAGGCTATGTTGCACGAAACTTCTAGGAACCCGATGTTTCAGGCCATACCTGTACCTGAAACTCGACCATAATGTAATCATATCAAATTAATATAGACTTGGTTTTCCTTCGCACAACTTAGCCACTAGGGAATTGACTGTTTGGTCAAAAGGGGGTGGTGATGTTCTATATTCCCTTTGCTTGGTTCAATTCCCCCAAGCATGCTATATGTTTAGCCCTCCAAAAGAACAGGACTATCATGGCCATGTAAGTGGGCCAAGCATGGCAATGGACATAATTCCTAACTTAGTACCAAAAACAATTTTTCCTTGGCACTGAATTGGAAGTATTAATAATTTAGGATTCTGGTTGATAAGTTGAAGCTCCAAGATAACCTAAGAGAGTTCAACTAGTTGTTGCTAATGTTGCTAGGCATTTGGCTAGCTCCAGGCCAGCAGATGCCCACTTTGAATGCCACTGAGTGAAGCATACTAATCTACACCAACAAGTTTACTAGAGATGCCATCCAAAAACGTGGGGAAGCATGCCTTAGGCTTTCACTAGGCTTTCCTCATAAAAAAAGAAGTGGAAGTTCCCAGACATTTATTTGGGATAAACTTAAAAATAAGTCTAAATTAATAAAAGAATAGTTATCTTTTATTTTGTTATAGGAGACATGACCTGTCAACTAAATAGTAAAAACCATATCAGCATTGCCTTAGAGGTAGTCACTTAGCTCCTTCTCAACAAATCAAGATATTCGGTTATTAACAAAGTCTGAAAGCACTAGGCTCTACAGTTTGTGGAGATTGTCTTCCACTGTAGCCAAAATGCTTCGATGATTTTTAGATTTTGATCCATCTGTAGAGAATATTTATGTGTTTTTACTTTTTAGTTAACCCAGGGGTCATAGTTGTGTGTATAGTGACTAAGCAGTAGATGTTTCAGCTCATGATGCTTCTTGTCCTTTGCACAACAAGTCAGTTCTGGGTCAAACAACCTCAGTATTTGAAAAAGTAAATACTTCAAATGCTCAGCAGGGGAAGTCAGCCATTTTTATGAGGAAACTCATGGAATAGAAGATTGCTGCAGTCATTGAAGATCAACTAATAATAAAACCTATAATTAAGAATTGAAATGTTAGATATATGATGTTGATAAACCTTAGTTTTTTTCATAAGATCTATAATTTAATAGGTGTTAAAAAAAATGAGCTGAAATCAAATTTGGGGGTACTAGGGTTCAAGTTTTCACAATGATATGTTTACCTCTTGTGGCCGCTTATGCTTATGCTTTTGATTGCAGTTGGAGGTAGGTGCAAGTCCTGGGCAACTTCAACAGAATAAATAACCCCTCACATGTAGCTTCTTAGCTGAAGGATTCTGGTTTAAGTGCTGTAAGCCAGCTGAAACAATTATAATGTTCCAGATTGAGGAAGGGCATGCCTACCATGTAAAGATAACAACAAACTTGTTATGAGAAAAAAAACTCAAGACGAATGTATAATGGTTATGGATTTTAAATCTAATTTCTCCCTACTTTAATACCCACATATGCATATTCTTCATATTTTGTCAAACTGAATCCTTTCCGTTATCTTTTGGATTCTCTACCTCTTGTACGTGTTATAGCATATGACTTTTGCTTTTTAAATAATCTTTCCAAGAAAATCACAAATAAAAAACAACGAAATTTTAAATCTGAATCACAACATTCACTTCTCCTAGATTTTTCGAGGGCCAGTTCAGATTGATCCACATTTCTGTGTCATTCCAACTGCCTGCCCGCTCTTGAGGGCATGCAAAGACAGACTAATGGCCTTTTGTTATCCCACTCCTCCACCCCGCTCCCCATGGAATGCCTTTTTAGCATCTTTCTTGGATAACTTGGGTGAAGACAATTTGGAGAGGGCCCCAGATCATTCAGACTGCTATAAGCAAAATTGAAAATTGTAAACAGATATACCATAATGATGAACAAATTTAAATTCCTAAGCCATTGCGACGGAGTAAAGAGCTCCCATGTTGTGGTAAGGAGTAAGGACACGAATGCCTAATAAGCACGGATTTATGTTTGAGCCCTGAGCTCTGCCAGCTCAAAAATAAAAATCAAGTATTTTTTTACAAAAGATTTTTCGGCGAAAATCACATGAAATATCATTTGCCGACGCGTTTCGAACCAACCAGTGTGGTTCATCGTTAGGACAAGTTCAACCACACTAGTTGGTTTGAAACGTGTCGGCAAATGATATTTCATGTGATTTTCGCCGAAAATCTTTTGTAAACTTGATATGGATCACAGAAGCCTAAACTCCAAGTATTTTTTGTCAAAAAGTAATATCTAGTTGCTTGCCCAAAGTTGCCTGTCGAAAAGATTGGTTAAATTAGTCAAACTGATTTTGAGTTAATTAAATATCAGTTAAAAAAATATCTTGATTGGTTGGTGCTTGATCTAAAACTATTTTATTTACACCTGTGAACTGGTCCTAACAACTAATAAAATTTGAATCGGACAGGAGCTACATTCTCAAAATCTAACATTAATAGGTATAGAAAGAGCTGAGCCTTTTCATGGTTAACATTCTCCGAAACGCCAACAGAATAAAAGCCCATGGTATCTTTCCTTATTTCTTGGGAGTCCTTTAGAAAACATGCCCCGAGGAGCTGCACTGCAAAGGGCAGACTTACTTCAACTATAGTGCCAGGTCTGAAGCGCACCATACAATCAGAACTCTTTAGAACTTTGCAAGTATTCATGAGTTGTCTCCGCTCTCTGAGCTGGGGAACGGAGTGAAAACTCCTGGTCAAAATAGGCAGACTCTCTTCTGGTCAATACGCTTGCCTAGTTTTCCAGATTTTGCCAAGTTGATATTCCCTGTTCCCTGGTAGGCCGAACTTTTGTACCAACTTTTACCAAGTTACCAGGTAGTGTGGGTTTGGAGTACCTATGCTACCGAAAACTTCATGGGAATCACCCCATCTTCATCTGTTTGAAAGTCGTGCTATATAGGTATGGCAGACTACAGCAACAATTGAACCTTGGTGAATGCTTTATCACTCCGTCGACGTCAACCTCACCGGTGAACTACTGCACCACTGGCAATCACTTAATTTGAGTATAGGCAGGTTAAAAATTCCGACCCAGCTTAACAAAACCTTGTCATAGGGAATTCATATTCCACCTATCACTCTGAACAAATAGACTCAAAAATTCAAATAAACATCGCCATAGTCACTTGTAAAAGTTCTAAACCTAAAATGAGGACGTGAGTTTCTCTTGTTTGCATTTGAAATTTGGATATATAGGGAGTAATATAAAACCCTCCGCATTACGGTTCGCATACGCTTCCTAACAGATTCCAAATTAACAATAAAATCAGACGGGTAATTAAAACCGTACCTCTCCAACGACGTCCTCTTTGCGAGAATTGAACTTGGTACCCTTGTAGATGTAATTTCCACAGGTGCCGCACCGAATGCTCATGGGAAGCATCATGCGGACTTTGATCTGCTGGTTTTTGGGCTGTCTTCTTCTGGGTATTTTAGAGGGATCGAAATCCGGAGGATAGTATTTGTTCAGTACCTTCCTTTCTCCCATTGCTGCGGCCTTTCTCTTATTTCTTCAAAATTAAGGCCGGTCTGCAAAACCTCTGGTAGAATAGAAGAGATATTGGAGAACGAAGTCTCAAACGAGTCAGACTCCAGCCCAAATTTTGGATACTTGCGGAAGAAGAATATGTAAAATCAACACAGAAGAGTTTGTAGTCCGCTGCTGTGTAGTCCGTGGTTTAACGTAGATTTAAACACTGGTCGGCTTTTAAAGTGATTTTTATTAACAAGTAGGCACAAAATTTATGCCAACCAAATAACTAAAAAATAAAAAGTATAAAGTAGAATTGAACCCAAGGCATAAACGCATGTTGTAAAAAGAAAAAGAAGAAATAATATATATATATATATAATAAAGGATTATTTTAATTTAAGAAATATGGGTTTAGTATTTAGTAAGTTATAAGTTTAAATTTTGATGTGGAGGACGTGTGTGAAATATTATTAAACTTGTCTCCTCTCCTTCTCTCTCCTTCTTTCTCTCAAAAATTCTTTATACATTCCATGATTATCAAAATAAAAATTCTTTGTACATTCCATGATTATCAAAATTTTATCGATTTAGTTATAATTTTAATAATAATATTTTGTTAATAAATTATTATTCATTTAAAATAAATATAATTTATAATGGAGAGATCATGGATGTTTAACCATTAAGTTTAGGAGTGATTTTGTATTCATTCCAATGTTTCGTTCAGATTTAATGAAACCTAGGTAGGTATCCCAATGCCTCCCTCAGCTTGATTGAAATCATTAAAACAAGTTGAATGAGATGCACAAAATTTTAATTAAGAAAGGTAACATTGATGGCGTCTGCTCTAAGGTTCTCCGGTAGATAAAAAGGATTTCACCTACATCGAGTATTTGCTCAACAGAGGCAACAAACAGCTTGAGTTTTTGAAGACCTTAGCCACTGTATGTTTATTGGTTATCGAGGTCAGATGATTTTTGTTTTATAATTTTTCAGTGATTGCATTTGTTTTGATGCAAACAGTAGCTAGTCTACGGTTTTCAGGGTTTTGGAGTTGGGGTTTCTCATAGAGAAAGTTGTACTGATGTGGCGGATTCCGACAGGTATATCAGGATTCGTGCATGATTCTATATGAATGATTTAAGCCTAACCCTAACCTCAGGTATTTATGTATGGCTGTATATCTGAAGCCCTAATTTTTGGCCATGATGGTTGTCAATAATTTAAAATTATTATGGGGGAAAAGGAGATGGCAATCAAGAGCGAAGTTGTATGCCACCAGTGTCAAAGCTACTGAAGATCACAGTCGAAGCTAGTGCGGTGGACAAGATCTCATCCTATGTCGTTGTAAGCTTGATGGCTCAAGGTGTCTGGTCATAACGAGCTTTGTAGAGAGAGTTGTGAGTGTAGAAGGTTCAACAACAATTCGAGTGCACATGCGGCGATGGAAGCAGCAAATCGGCACAGCTATAGAGATCAAGACATATCGCTTCGCTTGGATCCACTCGAGACACGTAGATCCATGGGCTTCTGTCGTTGTATTTTATTGTTGGACGCTTGCCCAATGGAGACTTATGTCGCAAGTTTGCATGAGGGTTCTAAGCAACCTTGTGAACTCTCTTCCCCCACAAAGTGTGAAAAGGGCCCCGATCTATTTTGGGAGGTATTGATGGAAGGGTTTCAAAGAAAAACTCGACTGGCTATGAGGTTTTTCAACCAGATCAAGTAGTGGAGGATTGTTTCAAAAAAAATTGCAAGAATCCTAGATGGAAGAGTGGTCCTCATAAGGGCTTAGGCTATGAATCTGGTGCTTGGTTTAAAACAGAAGGTCCAAAAATCATTGGGCATCCCAATGGAATTTCAAAATCTGATTTATGTGAGGAGGTCTTTGTAAGATGAATTTCAGCGGTAAGACTACAACATTGAATGAAATTCCTCTATCATCATAAACTTGTGGTTGAGGGGAGGCTTTTCTGGCCCAATAACTCCAAGGGACTACCTTTTTTCATGGATACATTAAAGAAAAAGGTTAAGGCACAAACAAATCTCATCGAAACACTAATATACCTATATTTTGCATAGTGGAATAGATGAATCAGGTTTTGACAATGGCAATAAATATTCTTGAAGCTACTGAATGGTTCTCAACTCTCCAATCTCATGTAATCATATGCAAATTTAACAATTTCTAGCCAAAAGCAGAGGATCGACATTAATAGATATGTTCAAATTGGAACTCAAATTGTGAAATACAATTATGCTCAATGGGTTGTTTTATTATACAATCCGATACCTTGAAGGATCTGTAGTTCACCTAAATAAGGGCCCATGGTTTTGGGGTAGTGTGGGTCTTTTTATAACCCCATGGTTTCAAGGGCTTGATGCAAATACAGTGATGGTTTCCAAAATGCTAAGTTGGATTAGATTACACAACATTCCTCTTCCGTTTTGACACCACCAAGTTCTAAAAGGAATTGGAAACACTTTGGGGAAGTATGTAAAGACAGATCTTGATAGACTCACAAAGGGAACTTTTACTTGGCAAGGATTTATGTAGAAGTAGACCTTAGTAAAGGTTTATCTTATCGTATTCATCTTAACCATAGCAGTCTTCAGTGGACCCAGTGTTTGGATTTTGAAACTACGACATTCTAATGTCGTACCTATCTTCAAACTGGACATCTACAAAATATGTGTCCACGGGTAAAAAAAGATCCAAAAAGAAGAAAGAAAAAGCCAACGGGTTGGCAGTTTCAAAAGCAGATGTCTTAAAAAAAAGATGATGAAATAAAGGAGACTACTTTGGAAGCTCATAAAACACAAGGGATATATGTGGATGGAGGGGTTGCACAAAAGGGAACAATCATTCAAAACCTACAAGCAACAGAAGCAGTAGAATCTATAGTTCCAGTGCAGCAAAACGAAAATCATCCCTTTGAAAAATACGTAGGAGGATTTAAAAGACCCCATGCATCGGAGAGTTTGTACTTAGAGAAAGAGGACTCCTAGAAGGTGATAGAGAATCAATTGGCTATTACAACTACCACCTCTAATCAAAGAGCTTGGCAGAACGTAGAGTAAAAGAAAGGAAGAAAAGGGTAGTTAGGTGATTATAAACTTAACTCCAAAGTGTTTTTTTTAGTTGTTTTTTGTTATTTCTCACAATTTACTATTCACCAACTGATTGGGCTCATATGATTGAATGCTTTAAGCATCTGCATAATGTAATTTGTTCTATGAATAAAATTATGATTTTTTTTTTCGTATATATGTCTGTGTGTGTGTGTATTCATTTTAATATAAATACATTTTAATATTAGAAAAAATAACAATAAATTGCATTTGAGAGTGTAAGCTTTTATAATTAGAATCCATTAAGTTCTTGTTGCTTTTAGAAAAAATGTTACAAGTGTGTGAAATGATCAACGTTTCGAGTGGATGCTTCACTCATCACCAGAGACAAATGAAGCTTTTGAATGAAAATAGAGAAAGCTCCTCCTTATCTCCCGTAGTTGCCAACATTTAGATAGAATACTTTGAATCCATAGCTCTCATCAGTTTCCATCTTAAACCCAAATGCTCATTTAGGGTTGTTGATGACACCTTTGTAGTCTAGCCCCATGTTCTCAATAACCTTAAGTCCTTTTTAGTCCACCTAAATAGCATCACCTCTCAAATCCAGTTTACCATCGAAATTGAACTATCTAACTCACTTCTCTTTCTTGATGTCCTTATCTCTTAGCAACCCGATGGCTCCTTGAGTCACAAAGTTTATAGGGGAAATACACATATTGATAGGTATCTTCACCCCAACTCTCACCATTGCCCAACTCAAAAATCATATGTCCTTAACTCCTTGACCACTGGAGTCATTTGAAATTTTGCCCCCCAATTTTTTGAAACAAAAAAAGCCAAGTTAACTCAAGCCCTCGTATCCAATGGCTACATCGTCCCTCAAATCAAAAAAGCCTTACATTCAGTGATCAACCCTAAAACATCCAAATTCTCATCCATCCCCTCTACTAAATTTACCCTTCTGTACATCCAAGGGATCATTAATCACATCTCAAATACCCTTGCAAAAAGCAAGATTAAGGCTCTCTTTAAACCTCACACTACCCTTAAATAATTATTTCAGTTTGTTAAAAGGTCACTCTGATCCAATGCCTAGCCCAGGGGTTTATCAAGTTTTGTGTTCCTTTGGAAAACTTACATTGGGCAAACAAGAAGAACCTTTAAAGCTCATCTACAAGAGCATATAGCTAACACCCATCAAAATAAAATCTCTAAATCAGTTGTTGTTGAACACTCCCACGATACAAAACATTTCATTAGTTTTGATGATTTCAAAATTTTGTTTTCCTCCCCCTTCTACCCTCAACGCATCAGTGGGGAAGCCCTCGAAATTGAAAAACACCCCATAAATTTCAATTGAGAAGACAACTTCAAATTGAGTGACTTTTGGAAACCTGTTATCCATTATTTCTCCTCTATTCACAACAATGGAAGCTCCTCGGGTTAAAGCCTTCTATTTTGATTTCACCCTCCCTATCTTATTCCTCTTTTCTTAATGAATCTAATATGGCCTTCTTAAACTTTTAAATGCTTTAATTTCTTCAATCTTACTCTTATCTCATTCATCTCATAAACATAACATAAGTAATTCACAATTAATACAACAATAATTTATCAACTATTTAACTATAACCTCTTTTAATACTAAATTGTTGTTAATTATTATCCCTTTTAGTGGATATATAACATAACTTAATACATTCCTTTTAGGTTATTCCCCTAACCTTAATATGTCAGACCAAACATCAAACTCAGAGGGGGGTGAATCAGTGTAATGGAAAACTTATCATTTCAAAACATTTCATCAATAAATAACCATGTAGCAGTGTAGCACAACAATTTGCATCATAATAATAAATGAAACCATACATAAAAAAGTCATCATCACATCAACACAAGAAGACACAAGCTTTTACAAGGAAACCCTTGCGGGACAAAAACCACATCATTTTCTTCTTCATCTTCAATTCATTTACATAGATTTGTAGGCACTGACTTGCTAGAGCCATCCACTTCCAAGATGTGCAAGAAACTACTTGCATAAGCTACAACTTTATTGAGGCACCAACCTGGAAAATATGCAAGCACCCACTTGCAATAGGCTACAACTTGATTAAGGCACCAACTTCGAAAATGTTCAAGCTTAGACTTGTTGCAGGCTTCAACCTGATTGAAGCACCCACCTCCTTCTCCAACTTTGCATGGACCATTTTTCATAGTATTTCAAACTGGATCCACATGCTCTTCAAACAACATAGGTCTTCAAAACTAATCATTCCACTGTTGTAACAATATTGTCTTCAACCTATCATATCATATTCACACCCTGTTACAACCTATTCATCAATCTGGTCACGTAAAACTCTAATCAAAACTTGTTATGGTCATATACAAAACACTTGTTGTAACCCTACTCTTAAGCCCGCAATGTAATATGCCTCCCCTTAATAATAAATAATAAATAATAATATAATAATAAATCATAAATGTTAAACAATAAATGATATTAAAAATATATACAAAGAAAATAAATAAAAATAATAAAAATAAAAATAGTAATAACCATACTAAAACTCTAAATAAGAATAAATAGAAATAAAACAAGAAAACTATCAAAAAGAAGGAAATAAAACAAGAAAAGCTAAAAATCAAAAGAAAAGTAAAGAAATAAAACAAGAAAAGCTAAAAATCAAAAGAAAAGTAAAGAAATAACACAAGAAAGCTAAAAATTAAAAGAAAGTTGGATGTAGACACATGGAGTGTGTGCAATGTTGTTCTATTTAATAGATGGTGAGGAAAATGAGAGGCATTTCTGCATTCCATCATTCCGAGATTCTATCTTGCATTCTCTTGGGAGAATGGAGTTCTAAGACTTAGGAGTCACTGGCAGTAGTATGTTGATTGAGGGCTCGGGGGTGGCCAGTTGTAGCAAATCCTTGCACAATTGAGCCTACGGTTGGGTGGAGAGTCGTCCCCAAAACCTTGTTGTCATCTGGCAGACATTGATCACAGATAATATAGGTATGTACTTATTTATTGATTCTGATTTTAATTAGGAAATTAACTTTATATTTACTTTGGATTGTTACATATGGTATCAGAGCTTTGGCTCAACCCTTAGGGCCTATGGGCATCTTAGAAAAAAAAAATATTTTGTTGGAATTTTTAACTTGACTTGTTTTGAAGTTACACGATGGTTACTTCCAAGAGGCCGCATATTTTTTCTACGAACCCTCGCTATACACGTAAATTTTTTATTCAGTGCATACTTACTGCATAGTTATATTTTTATGGTGTTCATTTTTTAAAGTCATTCCTATGAGTAATCTCCACAGCTAATCTTATCATGTACATATTTTCATATCCGGGCTCCTTCTTGTTGTCCCCTACATCTTTACTGGTTGTTTATTCCAATTTTCTTAATCCAGAGACCACCCAATTATTTATAATCAAATTTCTTGGAAATTGTTGGGGATTCTCAAGTAGAGCCCATGGAGGCATGGAAAGCTTTGTAATTGTACACAACGTGGGGTTTTAAAAGAGAAATTTTTTATTTTACCTTAATTAAATTAATCCATATTTTTTTTAATGAAGTGAAATAATTTAATCTAAATAGAAAAAAAAAATGCAAGTAGTAGTTGTCCATAACCCCAGATTTTCTCTATTCTTGTAAAGCCCCTCTTTCCTTGATTATTAAAACCCTTGCGTGATAGCCCATAAATTATTCCTTTTACCTTAGGGAGTTTCCTCCTAATATATTATGTGAATTTTAATGAAAACGAATTTACAATACTCGATTCTCTTCCATGAAATAATGAAATGCAATAAGATTTATTTAATGGTAACTTTTGGTACTGTTAATAATTTTTTTGGGTGCCTCCACGCAGAGGGAACAGAGTTATGGATTATTAAATTTTGGGTCCTTCGAAAGATAGTCAAATAATTTAATTTTCAAGTTTTTTATCCTCATGTGATCCACCCCTCAATTGATGCAATTGCGAAGGAACTTAAATTTCGAGAAAGCTCATGTTGTTTTAAATTGTTACTTCGAATATAGTTTCATGTGCCCACCATGGCCTAGTTCACTCATGGTTAAAATTAATACAATCAATCTAGTTTGTGAGAGATTTTTCAGCGAAAATCACATGGAATACCATTTGTCAACGCGTTTCGAACCAACTAGTGTTGTTCATCGTCAGGACAAGTTGGTTCGAAACGCGTCAACAAATGGTATTCCATGTGATTTTCGCCGAAAAATCTCTCACAAACTTGATATGGATCACAGAAGCCTTAACTCTATAACAATCAATCTACTTAGCAGTTTTGGTTATCAAGCTTTGTCATAAACGACGAAGTCTATTTTTCTTTATTATTTAATAACTCGAGTTGTCGCTGAGTTAACTCGATTGTCTAGCTGTCGTCGAGTCAGGTTATTTTGACTTTACCGAACCCAATTACAAGTGAATTTTGACTATTATTTTGCTGAAGCTATTTTGGTATTAAATTTTGGAGTTACTCAACGTTTTCAGTTATTATGCCCCATATTTTTAATCTTCAAAGTGGGATTATTAGTTTTACTAATCACGATGCGGGAATGCGTTATTCCTCTTTTCGTTCCTTGCCAGTAGAATATATGTTGGAAATTCATTTGTTAAAGTTTATATTAGTCCTTGTATTTTCTCTCATTAATATTTTCAGGAGGGGTATTTAAACGTTCATTTGAAAATTCTCTTTTACTATTTAAGGGATTATTCCTTTGTAATCTCATAATAAAAATACATTTTCTTGAGTGAGTTTCAGATTTATTTCTATTGTATCCCATCTCCTTATTTAAAAGGGAGGATTTCTTGCGGAAGTGACTAACTCTTTAATTTAATTTTCATTTCATTGTATTTATATCTAATTTATTGGATTACTTCACTTGGTCATTAATAAATCTAGACTTTGTTGCTAATTGTTTGATCTCATTGGCTATTTGGTCTAAATTACATTGAGTAATTCGTCTTTATCTCACTTGTGTTTTAGATTGAAGTAGTATATCTTTAATTTCTTAATTAGTAATCTCATCTACGATCATTTACTTGTACTTTCCTTTGCATAATTCTCACTTGCTCCATTTGTCATAACATATTATAAGTGAATATTTTTAAGAGCACTTTCTATTAAGGCATTTGAGTTATTGTTCTAACATTTTCATCTAATTGTCATTTCCTTTACTTGCTTTATTGATTAATCCTTACATGCTTCATTGAATCATTGTTGTAAGCTAATAATCTTGTCACAAATCTTGATTACAAGTGAATTGGTATTTCTTTTTTTGAAGCATCTTGTTTTGAGAGATGAGGGTTTGACATTGAGAGAACCTGGTGACAATTGAGAGAGAACTCCGTGTGAGCTAACACAAAGCCAGATTATCTTCCACCCCTTTATTGGCAAGGAGGTCCGCTAATCTATTTGCATTCCTTCTGATATGAACGAAAACAATTGCTCGCCCTTCTACAATGATTGCTGCTAGTTGTTAAACACCGTGGTCCAAGCGCCAACAACTTTTGCATTTGTGAGCTGGAGAGCCACCAAGTATGCAGTTGGCTATTTGAGTGGGTGGAGATTATGTGATCGGGCTATGATGAGGAAATGGTACTATTGATCTTATTGTGTGTGCATATTTCTCGACATTGTTGTCGAAAGGAACAATGGAATTTGCAGGAACACGCATATCCATGGCCGCAAGCTTACAATCTTATGTCTTATGCAGGTAATTTATGTTATATCCGGGCAATTAATATGGCTAAATGTATTGTAATTTAGGTATTCGATATGGTTTTGCCTTCGCGGGTGCGCTTGCAGGCAGGCCATATAATTAATAAAATGATTTTATTTTGGTGTTGGGGAGGAATAACCTTCCCAGTCATCCGATCCGGTTCTGGGTCGAGTGGCAGTGTCTCTTCTTATTATGGTGTGGAATATTTCTTTGATGGTTTGATTTCTTAAATTTCCTGGGAGTAATTATTTAATAGCCATAAAAATCTCAAGATACATTCAATAAATTTGTTTAACGATTTATTTTGTTAAAAGCAGTCCATTTAGTTCTTCTAACATAAGTTATGATTGCTTAAACAGATACTTAAATATTTCACTCTACAGCACAAAATTTTGATCCTTAAAAATCATGAATCTGTGGAATTAATATTGGTGTGACATATAATGATGAATAAATTTATTTTGAAGATCAAAGTACCTTCTTAGCACAATAATGCCACCAATATTCTTAAGCTTTAGTCATTCGAATTTGGATTATACATTGAGAGAATTCTCTAAGATTTATTATGAAATCATTATGACCTTCTGACTCATGTTTTCCATGGTTTTATACTACAAATTTGTGATTGTTGATAATTTATGGTGATTTATGGTTTAAGTATTGTGATTATTGATAATTTATGATAAAATATATCTTATTAAATTCATAAACTCTGATAATAACTTTTTAACTTTGTTATTATTAGACTCTAATATACTTGTTAAACTAGCTACAACCAACTTATTTCTCTAAAATCATTACAAAAGTAGGGTATTAAATTATGGAAGTGAGACCTAAAAGTCTAGGGGTACCACCATTTATTTTGGAAGATCAACTAAAAATGTTTGGCTGGTATAAGTTTGGTGCACTCATTAGTTCCTCATTGGTTTTCCCATGCATCATTATAGACAACAGATTCTTTGGTTCTCTGCTCTCATTACATGGTAAAACCACTATCTCATTTTCTTGAGTTGTTTGTGCTTGCATTCTCTTATCATTTTCTAAACACTATTTCATAAAAAGAAAAGTGCTACAACGGTTCTCTCCATTACAACCACATAAAAAAGTGAAATTCTAAATGAGTCACCTAATTAAAGGTATATGGTTTTGTTATGACTCATTGATTCATTGGAAAAAATCTTGTAATCTTGGATGGTGATAATCTACCCATAATTAATGATGTCTAATTGCTGGCATGTTTTTTGTAACAAATCTCTAATGTTGGTGTAACCACTCACCACTAGTTCATTTTACAACATAGTTTTTGAAGTATTTGGATAATTGAAGTTAAAATTTGTCACCAATTAAAGTGCTCTAAAATAGGGAAATCTGTTCCAATTGACAATGGATAAACTCTGATATCTTATTACCTTTAGATGATCATTGTTCACTGGCATCTGTTCATTATTTCATTGTTCAATCTGATCTAAAAACACAAAGATAACATTCCTTGAATGTTGATCATACTATTCACTAATTATATGGGTTGGATTGTTTTTCTCATTGTCCTTTAGCAATAGGAGTTGCTTGGCATTTCTCTGGTCTATTATTGCAAGAACACAACTCTCTCAATATGATCTTCTAATAAATTTAATTTTACACTGCCATTGTCATTCAAATTACATGTATCTGCTCATTTACTACTATATTCTCAATGACAAATCGTACAGACTTGGATTTCAGTTTAGATGTTGAGTATAGTGTTACATGAGGTTTCGTGATTCAAGTTTAATTACATATAGTGGACAAAGATGTGAAAGAGAAATGGAAAGGAGAAACTTGCTAATGATAGTTCATGTGATTATGGCCAACTTGGATCGTAGAGAAGAAGTATCACAACAGGGGTAAGAAATCAATAAGAAGAAACAACCGATTTTAGAACATAATGGAAGAGTTGGTATAATCATAACTTGGTACTCTAAAGGTATCACTATAAGGTCTATCTAAGGATGATGCACATAAAGAAGAAATTATTGGCAATCAACTAATGAACTTGAAAAATCAGGGTAATAATGAAGGTTATTTTAAGGAACTGTTGATGCCCCGAAATTCGTTGCAACAACATCGGGGAAACCACCCGGTCCGGAACTTAGTGCAGCTCCTTTTCCGTTTGGAATAGTGGCTCCGACTGGGGATAACGGGACCAGTTTCCCAAAGATTATAAGTAAACGGGATGGATGAATGATTTAAGATATGAAATGATAATAAACAAAAATAACTAAACTATAAAAGAAATACAAAAACTATAAGCTAATCCCGGGACTTATCAATTCAGACAGTACAGCGTTTAATAAACTATGCTTAATGACAGGCATATAGATGACACTAACAACAAGCATAGATGTTTAATCATTTGAGATTGCTCTGCGTAAGTAGTTACGCAGAGCTATAATAGCGAATTACTGTACTCCGTTATTTATATCATTGATACATACATGGGTGAAAGATAACAAATCTCAAAACATTCAATAGTGATATGAAATAAAGACCTGTTGTTGTATTACATACATGTATTCAATAATAGCAAAGTAATAACACAGCAATTGATATAATTGAAAAGAGAACAGATACAGATAATAGTACCATGCAAGCTGTTTGATCAATCCAATGTATTAATCACTATGTAGCAGTCCTTCCTTCCAACCAGAAAGCATTCCAAGCAAACGACAATAGTGCACAATTTACTTAAACAGCATTCCAAGTAAAATTAAGGACCAGTGGTCGAGTTTCAAAAAGAATATAAACTGAAGCACAATAGTGCAAACTTCAGCCTTTTAGTCTTTTACAAAATTTTACGACCCTTTTCAAAACAATGAAAGGGTCTATAAATACTATTCTAATCTAACTATTAAATATCTAAAAACTGAAAACTAAGAAATCGGCATCAACAAATATCATCTTGCAATTTGGGTGAATCGGCAGTCGGCAGCGATGCTTCAGTCAGCTGTCTCTTTGCCTTTATTCTTTCGCTGACATATAGCCAGCATTGGCTCTACTTCAGGCGGAGTATTAAGGCGAGAAGTCAGCTGTGCATCATATGTGGCATCCTGGAAATCGGCAATCAGGTATTGGAGAGCGTCGGTTAGACAGTTGAGAGCCGACCTTTGAGAATGCGGTTTAATCAAGAAAAGCCAGTATGCATCGGAGGTCAAGGTATTTACTCCAGCAATTAACCACCCTTGCTCTTCCAGCTTAAGATAATTCTTATGCTCCAGCATATTTGCGGTTGCTATGTTTCCAGGTGTGCATTGTGAAATCATATTAGCCAGATACAATGTATCATTGACTATATTGATCATGTTCGTGGAAATTGTTTTGCATCTGGATGCTGCCCTCTCTGCCTTCATTACCTGTGTTTCCCATTCCATGAAAAGTATATTCTTGTATGTTTCACTGATTCGGGCTAAATTAGCAGCTTGTCCTTCTGGAGTATCTTGCCACTCAATATATTCTATTATCTCATCTTCGGCCTGATCCAAGTTCGTCCTTGCTTTCTCGACTTGCTTACATACTGCTGTAGATATATCACAAAGTGACTCAGCCTCAACTAGCTGTCGGCACAAAAGTCTAATCTGAGATATTAAAGCGCCGTTTATCAGAGTTGCCTCTGTTCTGAAATCTTCAATGTTCTTGGCGCCTTTAATACCTTCAAGTTGTGCTGAGAGCTGAACTATTTGATCTTCTTTAGATTTCATTAACAGCGCATTTGATGCTTCCAACTGTGATAATGCCTCTGCTAATTCACGTGCTTTAATGTCACTTTGGTCTATCCTTAGTTTTTCAATTTGCTGGATTAACAAATGATTTTCTTGTTGTTGAGCCAGCAATTGTTCTTCCGCCTGTGTCGTTTTATTCTTTGCCTCTATCACTTCTGCTTGCAATGCATATACCTCATGCTCTTTAGTCTTCAAAAGAAGACTCACTTCGGATGCTTTGTCAATGGTTGCTGCCGAATAAGCTCCCGCGAATTGCGACAGCTTTGTTAAATCTTCAGAGGGACTTAATTCTCCCTTCCAGACGACATTGCCCGTGACTATTTGCTCATTCGAGACAGAAAGTTGATCAAGCCTTCGTCTCTTCCTTGAGCGTCTTACAACGGCTTTATGCTTAGGGCTGTAGAAAATGTCTAGAGGAGGAATTTCCTCTACCTGAAGATCAACTTGATCTGATGGATCCTGAGTAACTTCTTCAACACTCTGTACTGTGGGTGGGCCGCTGGTTCCTTCAAGAACCGGAGAGACAGTAATATCGGGAGTCTTTAAGACATCTGAGTCTTTGGAGGCTTCTTTACGACTTATAATGGAATCAAATTGGTTCCATTCTTCAATTAATTCAGTATCGACAGAGATTTGCTTACTCTGTTCTTTTTCCTTTTCAACTTTTTGCTGTTCTTCGAATGCCTTCTGCTGTTGCTCCTCTTGTATTCTCCGTTGTTGTTCCTCCAATTCCTTTTTCTGCCTATCTTCCAGTTCTTTCCTTATCTTTTCTTCTTCCTCTCGTTTCCTCTGTTCTTCTATCTCCCTTTGCTTTCTCTTTTCTTCTATCTCCCTTTGCCTTCTCTGTTCTTGTTCAATTTGTGCTTTTTGCTGCCTTTCTGCCTGTAGTTTTCTTTGACTTTCCTCCTGTTCTCTAATTGTAACGGGAGGTAAATTTGTCTCTGGCTGATCAGGCTCGCTTGAGGATGAAGTTGGGGTTGTAGATAATAGCTTTAGAGGCAAAGTTTGCAACCTTTGCTTTCTAAGTCTATTAAATTCAGTTAATTCCATATCTCCATATCTCATTGCAGCAAATTGTTCGACTTGGCTTATTGAATCAGCACCCATGAACAGGTCGTCAAACTGGTCTTCTTGATGAACCACCTTTGTCAGCTTAGCCTGTTCCAAGGCAGTGAAAGCAGCCTTGTTCGGGTCATAGAGTCTGTTAGGAATAGAAACTAGAGATAGCATTTGGAGTTTTGCTGCTTCCTTTTCTGCATGTTTATAATTTAGCAGCGTATAAACTCCAATTCTTAAAGGAAACGATGGCCATCCTCTCTTCTTCTCCTCTTTGAGAGTTTGGGTAACACCTTCAGACATTATCTGATAAGAGATTTCTCGGGCCAACAGTTTGTCTGGGATGTATATGGGAAGAACATGTGGCCTGGCCTTGCTTCCAAAAACTCTGATATAAGAAAAACATTCTTCGCCGAACCAATGGGCTACGGCTGGCAGGTCAAAAGAGGCTTCATAGGAAATCCTATGGATAGGTCTGTCAAAAATAGAATGATGAACGGGAACCATAAAACCATTGCAAATTTGGTATAAATGATCTTTGTGAGAAGGTTTCCACAATTTACGATGATATAAATGAATAGGTGTTGGGTCATGGGTTGTCCATCTCCAACCAAGGACAGGGAACTCAGAATTAAAACAAAGGGCATCCATAATATATGCAGAATAATAAAAAGGTTGGACTTTCCTCTCACTGACTCTGGTTTTGGCCCTAAACTCGCGAATAGCTAAGACCAACTTATCGGACAGGATAGTGGCCCAATCCATAATTATACTATTAACGGCCGCTTCCATCAAGGGAACCATATCAACATGGATATTTGCAGAATCGTGAAGTCCCCATAATCTACACATCATAATTCCAGCATAGCAGTAAGGTGAAGCCAGAGAAGCATTGGAGTACTTACCCGACATATCTTGTTTGTGTTTTGCTGGATTTTGCCTCCACTCTCGTAGAGGTTCGGCTGGTGATTCATTCTCTCTGGCAAATTTTTCCACAAATGCTCTGTTATAGACTTGCTCGGGATTGGGCAGATGATACATTTGTCTTAAGTCTTCGGGCTTGAAGGAGCCGAAAATCCTTCTATCCTTAGAAACGAAGGTTCTATTAGTGAGAGGAACTTCTTCAATTGCCCAACGCACCACGTCAGTATAAGGCAGGACTTGTTCCCTGGCTGCTATTCTGTGCAGAAAAGAGTCAGCCAAATCTTTAAGAGTTGCCTCAGACTTTCTTAATTCATCTACACTTGCCTCCGCTACTGTTACTTCTGGTTGTTCTCCTTCTAGCAAATTGTATGTCCCTTGCCATGTAGTACCAGTAAGACCAGTGCATGTAGTATCTGAGATTAAGCCCTTCCTTGACGGTGTAGCAGCTTGGCCTGAGGCGGGTGTCGCAGTAGAACCTGCCATCTTCTTGGACTTTTTCCCCATCATATTCAGACTTCTCTCGTCAGTCGAATTCTACACAAGTGCAAGAGAAACCGTAACAAAGAAATAACAATGACAATCCATAACGGGATACATATATGATTTGAAGCATGGCGAGATTATTCTAAAAAGAGGCTGCGAATTTAATGATTTGAGCAGGCGCCGTAGATATAATGATGGTGATTTTACGGCCTTCAGCTTCATAAATGACCATTACTTAAGTTATTAAACCGAATGACTCCTTAAAGCGTGTAATAGATCCTTCAAAGGTCTAATCGTAGTTATCCGTTAATTCGAAGGGGCAAGGCTTTTAAATACGCATGCATTACCTTATCCCTTTATTTAACGGCTTTTTGAAATCTGTGATTTTGTCAAATCGATTTAAATATAACTTTAATGCTTTGAAATAATCACCTTTTGGAACTGAGGTCATCATTATGCGTCATCATATCGCATCGGAAGTGTGTGTGTGGCGTTATCGTTTGGGAAAGTTTTTAAGCGAACGCCGATTGCGGTATCGCATTCGGCGCGCGAACATAACCCCAAATGTGTGTCAATTGCTTTTACCGAATGCCGATAGCCGATATCGCATCGGGCCGGAGTGTTAGAACGTTTTCCACACGACATAGTGGCATGCCGATAGCCGATCGCCGATATCGCGTCGCATCGGGGAAAAGGTATGTGCCCTTTTGTGTGTGCATTTGCTATTGCCGATGGCCGATAGCGATATCGCATCGGGAAAAACCAAGATGGCAACCGAACATGCGATTACTTCTTTGGACTTAACCAAAAATTGCTTAATACTTGCTCAATAAGGCTTTTTGCATAAATTCATTTGATTACCGTACCTTATTTGAACAGGTTTATTAATGCCAATTAAAAATTTTAAAAGGGACCCATTTCATATGTAACTTGTTTGTGATAAAATTGTTATGAAATGGGGGGTTGTTGTAGGGCACAACAATTGGCGATTCGCTGGCAGAACCAGTTATCTCTGAACTAACAATTATATTTACATTTTCTCAAATAGAATCTTCATAAAAGAAAGGAAATTTCTAATATAACTAGATATCTATTGATTCTAAATAAAACAGGTTTCTTCATTAAACTTCCTCTTTTTATAAATGCACTTCGAGTACTAAAATAAGCCCTTATTGGTTTGTAAGAGTAAAAATAGAAAACTTTTCCATATCAGCTTTTAAAATAAACTCCTCTGTCACAGGTAGAGCCTCTGCTGCCAGCAAACGTTCATAGTCTCGGCAGGGTTACCTTTCAACCATGTTCTTGTCCATTGTTCCATTCACCCCAGAGTGTGACTAAACAGAATGAATTCAAAAGATATTCTCGTATTTTTTGAATTTCATTTCTTTTTTCCGTTTAAGATAAAAGCCATTGTCCTGGTTTGGTGGCCAGATAGGTGACAATGCCATTCACGGGTAGTAATTAAACTGAACAAGCTGGCTCGTGATGAGACCCCTTGTCTTGAGATTTCAAGCCATTACCCTGTTTGGTATGCAGTTTTGGTAATGTCAGTCAAATTATTTTCCTATGAACATGGTAAGCAGGCTTGTGATAAGACCTCTTATCTTTAATCCTTTATATTTTAGAATTACACTCTGAGTCATCAAAAACTGTTGATGAATGGGATGAACAATTATCTTGTTAAGAATAAATGGATGACAGGTTTAAGAGTTGAAGATGCTGAAGATGAATTAGCTCCTATTTTTGTATAGATAACCTTTGGGGACTAATTTCAACCACTCAAGATGATTCATAGATCTTTGTTCAGAGTGAAATTTACAAAGGTGAATCTGTAATGCTTAGAATAAAAAGACATCTAATTTCCTAGAAATGATCTCTCTTGGTTCAAGATGCTATTTTTTTTAGAAAGTAAATATTAATATTACTATGGCGAGACAGCTTTTATTTACAGCGAAAGGTCAATGGGAATGTCCCACATTCTTATTCCTACAAATCCTACAAACTATGAAAAACTAATAAGCTAGAAAGAGAAGGGGTTACCTCCTCAGTTAAAGAATTTCTTCAGAATTAGACCATTGACAGGGAGAGAATCTCTCACCCCTGATAGATTTTGAAGTATGAATGTAGAATGGCCTACTTTTTCACAAATCTGAAATGGTCCTAGCCACAGTTTTTGGAATTTGGAATGTTTACCTTTGTCTTCGTGGGCTTTGTCCCATTTCAGGACTAGATCTCCGACTTCGAATTGTCTAGGGCTGGATGAGGCTAGATCGAAAGCTGTTTTAATGGTTTTCTGATGTCTTGCATGTGTAACCTTGGCTTTGTTCCTTTCTTCTTCAAGTTTGAGTATTTGATCATGTCTAAACTGTATAGAAGAAGAAGGAGTTTCGTCTATAAATTGCACTAGGGCTAAAGATGGGAGAAGAAGATTTGTTGGTACAACTGCTTCTTTTCCATAAACAAGGTTAAAAGGAGAGGTCCCTATGGAAGCTTTCTGTGTAATTCTATCGGCCCATAATGCAAATACCAAGGATTTATGCCAGTTCTTATGATTTTCTTCGATTGTTCGCTTAATGATTTTGATTAGATTTTTATTAGTTGATTCTGCTAGACCGTTGCCCTGAGGGTAATAGTTGGCAGAATATTTTAATTTGAATCCTCTTTTGATAGCGAAATCAATCATTGCATTGCCTGAGAAGTAAGAAGCATTATCAAAGACAAGAGCGTTTGGAACACCAAACCTGGTTACGATGAATTGATCTATAAATTCGATGATTGCTTCCGAGTTTGTTGTCTTTAATGGAACTGCTTCTACCCACTTTGTAAAGTAATCAGTTGCTGTAAGGATATACTTGTGTTGCTTGGAAGATGAAGGATTTATTTATCCAATGATGTCCAATCCCCATTGTTCAAAAGGTTGTTCAATGTTGATTGGTTGTAAAGGGAAAGCTGGCTTTCGTTGTCTTCCACTGGCAGTTTGGCACTTAATGCATTTCCTTACATATTCATGAGCATCCTTAAACAAAGTAGGCCAGTAATATCCGGCATGAATTACTTTATGAGCTGTTGTATCAGCTCCAAAGTGTCCTCCTGCCGGTCCATCGTGTAGCTCCTGCAAAACCTTTTGAGCTTCAGGTTTCTCAAGGCATCTTAGTAATACAGAATCATAGTTTCTTCTGAAGAGCACATCATTAATAAGAGAAAAACTTTTAGCTTTCAATCTAATGGCTCTCTTATTTTTGTAGGACAAATTGGTAGGTGCATAACCATTCTTTAAATAAAAGATTAGATCTGAATATTGAGATTCGGAATCCGGTATACTTAGCTGATTGACTTCTTGATTTTGCTCTGTATCACCTGATTCAGGAATGTTTGATGCTCCTGCTAAGATCCTGCAAAAACCTTGACCTTTAACAAATTTCGCTGGCTTTATTTCTAGATCATATTCTTGGAGAGATGCGACCCAATTTGCCCTCTTTTCTCCCAATTCTTTTTGAATTAATAGTTGCCTAACTGCTGAGAAAGGAACTATCACTTTAGTATGGGTTTTAAGAAGAAAGGGTCGATAATGTTTGACTGCTTTAAAGACAGCAAAAGCTTGTTTCTCAATTTCTGAATAATTCAATTCGGCACCTTGGAAATTAGAACTGAAGAACGAAATGGGCGCTTCCAAATTATCATCATTCAACTGAGTTAGTACTGCTGCGTAAGATAAGTCGGATGCAATAGTATATAATGTAAAATGATTAGAAAGATTTGGAGTATTCAGGGCTGGGACATTGATTATGGATTGTTTAATGTCATGGAAAGCTTGCTTTTCTTCTAGTCCCCATCTGAAGGTTGAATTCTTTTTAATCATCTTTTGCAGTGGTAGTACAATTTGTGAAAAATCTGGAACAAATCTCTTAACGAAATTAATTTGTCCTAAAAATGACTGCATCGATTTTTTATTGTGTGGAAACGGAATTTCAGAAATTTCCGTAATTCGCTCAGGATCTACATAAATACCATCCTTAGATACAATAAACCCTAAGAGCTTGCCTTGATTGAGAGCGAAAAAAGACTTTTTCGGGTTAAGAGAGATACCATATGTTTTGCATCGTTGAAAAATCTGATTCAAATCATGAAAGTGATTATATCTCTTTTTAGAATATACAGTAATGTCATCGAGGTAGACAACTACTGTTCGGTTAATTAACCCTCTAAAGGCTGTATCCATAGCTCTTTGAAATGTCGCTCCTGCATTTATGAGTCCGAAAGGCATCTTTTGATATGCGTAAGTTCCCCATTTTGTTCTGAATGTAGTTTTTAATTGGTCATCAGGGTGGACCAGTACTTGATTGTATCCTGAGAAACCATCCAGAAAAGACATCAATTCAGATCCTGCTACCGATTGAAGGATTTGTTCCATGGTAGGCAGAGGAAAGTTATCCTTTAAGCTTGCCTTATTTAAATTTCTGAAATCAATACAGATTCTGATGTCGCCGTTTTTCTTCCTGACGGGTACCATATTGGAGACCCAGTTTGAGTGTCGGACAGGAAAAATAATCTTAGCTTTTAAAAGCTTATTAAGTTCCGACTTTATCTGGCTCTCCAAATTTGGATGAATTTTCCTTAACTTCTGCTGGACTGGTTTTTGATCGGGAAGCATAGGGATAGTGTGTTGTATGATAGATGTATCATATGTTTTAAGGTCATCATACTTCCAAGCAAAAACTTGTTTGTTTTTCCTTAAAAGTTTGATAAATGCTTCCTTTTCTATTGTAGAGAGTCCTAATCCTAAATTTACATTCTGAGGAATTTGAGCCGTTCCTAAATTAATCAATTCAAACCTAAGAGTAGAGCTCTGGAGTTTAGCATTAATTACAGGTTTAAACCTATCTTTAATGTCATAAAGGTCTTCAAGCTTTACCACAGGTTTAGGAATAACGTTATCTTGAGATTTTTGCTTCATTTGAGAATCATGCTCCTCCTCTTCAATGATTTGATTATCATAGGATTTTTCAGAGGTCAAAAATTGCAGAATATCCTCGTCATGGTTGAAAACCCTCCAGTTAGTGATGTTATCAGGAACTGAAGGTCTAAAAATTAACTCTACAGAAAATCTATCAAGACTATAGTCTTCGGAAGGGAGAAGCTTGGAAGCTACGTTGGCTAGTAAATCAGCTGCTGAGTTTTGCGATCTTGGGATTGATAAAATATTGAATGCAGAGAAATGGGAAGTGAGATCTTGCACTAGCGTTTGATAATGCTTAAGGTGGCTTGAGAGGCAATGGATTGTATTCCTTACCTGTTTAACAATGATCTCACTATCGCCGAATACTTTTAAATATTGGACTTTAAGGTCAATTGCCTTATATAATCCCTGAAGTAATGCTTCGTATTCGGCTGTATTGTTGGTGCATTCAAATTCTAATCTACAAGAAAGCATTGTCTTTTCGCCTTTTGGACTAACCAAGATGCAACCTGCTCCTGAGCCTTCACTGGACTTAGAGCCATCAAAGTACAGAGACCAAAATAAAGGCGAATCAGAAATATCTACATCCTTTTGATCTACATTAAAGCATTTGGATAAATTTGATTGTGAAAAATTTTCTACTTGAGATGTACAATGATTAACTTGAAAAGGGGAAGATTGGGCAATAAAATTGCCAAAAAATGATTGTGAAGAATAATTTCCCAAAATGTTATTGTTGAAAGCCACCGGCTGGTTTTCTTGTTCGAAATCGGTTACTGTATGAGTCATATGCTTCTCACGGTCGATCCTTATTTGATTTGGCTTACCCTTGTAGGGGAGCCACATATGTGACCAATCGGTGGAAATGTATCCATGTAGTTTCTCAGACCAGTCTCTGCTCAAAATTAAACCGTAAAATTCAGGTATGTCGGCTATCAAAATGTCTATTCTCTGTACTATTCTGGGATCAGCAGACAACCTGATAGTTACGGAATTAATTTCTCCTATGACCTGAACTTTGGTTCTGTCTAACTGTACAATGTGGATGGCTGACTTCTGGGGTTCTATGTTCAGCTTAGAACAAACTGAAGCTGGCATAATATTGGATGAAGCCCCTGAATCAATTAGACAGTTATGCAGATTTCGATTATAGATTTCATAGGTGAGCAAAAAAGGTGGGGTATGGGAATTGGATCTATCTCCAATCAGAACCGAATCGGTAGCCTCGACCATATCTGGAGGGGGTTGTCCCGAATCATTAGCAGCTTTTGAACTGGGAAGAGGGGAAGAAGGAACAGCGTTAAACTCCCTTAGGAGCAGTTTTTGCTGATGTTTTAATTTACCTAGCTCAAACATAGTTATGTTTGCCTTGGTCTTTTTCATGTCATCGACAATATTATACTCCATATGGTCAGATACCACTAGTGTTTTGGATGTTGAAGGAGAATTAGAAATTGGAGGCTGGTTTTGAGGGGATGCTACCGGAGATTTCTTTGGAAGGACTTTTTCTTTTGGTGTGGCAGCACCTGCACTCCTCTTTTTTGTTTGAGTAGGTTCAGAAGCGCTTCTACTTCTTGTAGTAACCGGAAAGGCTTCTTCTTCATTCTCAGTATCAGAATTTGGGAGTATAAAATCCCACATTCCATGGCACTCAACTACTTCTTCTTCATCATCGGTCTGTTCAATTGTTTCACCTTCCTCTTCTTCTTGGTCTGAGTCTGCATTTGATATAACATTGGGTGGCTTTGACTCTGTTTTCTTGAAAGTTCTAAATGGTTTTCTATTTGAGGTTTCAGCCACCTGTTTCTTGATATCAACCATTTCATTAGACAATGTTTTAAGGACCTTTTGTAAACCCTCCATATCATAGGGGTCCTTTGGGGTTTTCTTCTTGGAATCATCTTTAAACGAGACTTTTTTAACTTTTCGGTCTTCAAGAGCAGCTTTCTTCTCAAGAGCATTAATGCGCTTTTCAACAGCAAGTGCTTCTTTCATGTTTTCAGCTAAGGTAGGTTTGCCAGCCCTGTCTACAAAAATAGCTATGTTGGCAGGTAAGGCAGTAATATACCATTCGCTTCTGATTTGTTCACTTGGTTTAGAGTCAGTAGGGATTTTATTCAGGAGTTTATTAAATCTAGCATTAAACTCTTTTATTAGTTCCCTATGCTCTATTCTTAAGTTGGAGAGATCATTTATTAAAGTAGCTAAGGACCTATCGTCTCCATACTTGGTAAGAAACTCCTCTTGGCATGTGTTCCAACTGGTAATTAAACCAGAAGGTAAGGAAAAATACCAGGATCCTGCTGATCCTTGTAAAGTGTAGGGAAACAGTCTAACAACGACATCCTGCTCTGTCACTCCTTTCAAGTTGACTGCTAACATAAAATTGTTAATATGTTCTTCAGCTTGGGTTCCGTTATCTGGATTAAATTTAGGCAACCATTTTTCGGGAGCATCTGGGAGATTATGTAATGGTCCAGGCATGTTGACTGCACCTGGCCTAGTCCATGGATCTGCCATTGTGCTAGCAACAGGGGTTGGTACTACTATCGGGGTTCCAGATATTTGAGGAGGTATCAAAAATGAAGAGTGACCAGGTTGGGATATTGAGGCTCCTATTCCCTGATGAACGACAATCTGTAATGGAGGAGTGGATGGTCGACTTTGCAGATGAGGAGATGAAATGGAGGATGTGGAAGAAAAATCTCCACTATCAGATCCTTCAGTGTTTCTCTTTGGCCTTTTCCTTTTGGGTAAAGGAAACTCAGTGGGTTCAATACCAAGTTTTTCACTCTGAAGTCTGGTAAGAGGATGAGTGAGGTTAAACTGCGAAGTCGCACTGCTTTCTGATATCTCAGATTTCTGTGGTGAGATGGAGAAGGTCTGAAGTTTCTGGATTAGAGACTGGACTTCAGGGGATTCAAGACTCAGTTGTTCTGAAATATTATGGGTATGAGCAGTGGTGGTTGATTCTTCTATTCTTTGATCATGTGCTGGTAAACCAGCATGTGATTGAGAAGGAGAAGATGGTTTGGAGGGGGAATTACTCTTAGAATGGTTTGTGGGGTTGGACCTACTTGCCATTCACAGTTGATGCCCTCCTTCTAGCGCCAAAAATGTTGATGCCCCGAAATTCGTTGCAACAACATCGGGGAAACCACCCGGTCCGGAACTTAGTGCAGCTCCTTTTCCGTTTGGAATAGTGGCTCCGACTGGGGATAACGGGACCAGTTTCCCAAAGATTATAAGTAAACGGGATGGATGAATGATTTAAGATATGAAATGATAATAAACAAAAATAACTAAACTATAAAAGAAATACAAAAACTATAAGCTAATCCCGGGACTTATCAATTCAGACAGTACAGCGTTTAATAAACTATGCTTAATGACAGGCATATAGATGACACTAACAACAAGCATAGATGTTTAATCATTTGAGATTGCTCTGCGTAAGTAGTTACGCAGAGCTATAATAGCGAATTACTGTACTCCGTTATTTATATCATTGATACATACATGGGTGAAAGATAACAAATCTCAAAACATTCAATAGTGATATGAAATAAAGACCTGTTGTTGTATTACATACATGTATTCAATAATAGCAAAGTAATAACACAGCAATTGATATAATTGAAAAGAGAACAGATACAGATAATAGTACCATGCAAGCTGTTTGATCAATCCAATGTATTAATCACTATGTAGCAGTCCTTCCTTCCAACCAGAAAGCATTCCAAGCAAACGGCAATAGTGCACAATTTACTTAAACAGCATTCCAAGTAAAATTAAGGACCAGTGGTCGAGTTTCAAAAAGAATATAAACTGAAGCACAATAGTGCAAACTTCAGCCTTTTAGTCTTTTACAAAATTTTACGACCCTTTTCAAAACAATGAAAGGGTCTATAAATACTATTCTAATCTAACTATTAAATATCTAAAAACTGAAAACTAAGAAATCGGCATCAACAAATATCATCTTGCAATTTGGGTGAATCGGCAGTCGGCGGCGATGCTTCAGTCAGCTGTCTCTTTGCCTTTATTCTTTCGCTGACATATAGCCAGCATTGGCTCTACTTCAGGCGGAGTATTAAGGCGAGAAGTCAGCTGTGCATCATATGTGGCATCCTGGAAATCGGCAATCAGGTATTGGAGAGCGTCGGTTAGACAGTTGAGAGCCGACCTTTGAGAATGCGGTTTAATCAAGAAAAGCCAGTATGCATCGGAGGTCAAGGTATTTACTCCAGCAATTAACCGCCCTTGCTCTTCCAGCTTAAGATAATTCTTATGCTCCAGCATATTTGCGGTTGCTATGTTTCCAGGTGTGCATTGTGAAATCATATTAGCCAGATACAATGTATCATTGACTATATTGATCATGTTCGTGGAAATTGTTTTGCATCTGGATGCTGCCCTCTCTGCCTTCATTACCTGTGTTTCCCATTCCATGAAAAGTATATTCTTGTATGTTTCACTGATTCGGGCTAAATTAGCAGCTTGTCCTTCTGGAGTATCTTGCCACTCAATATATTCTATTATCTCATCTTCGGCCTGATCCAAGTTCGTCCTTGCTTTCTCGACTTGCTTACATACTGCTGTAGATATATCACAAAGTGACTCAGCCTCAACTAGCTGTCGGCACAAAAGTCTAATCTGAGATATTAAAGCGCCGTTTATCAGAGTTGCCTCTGTTCTGAAATCTTCAATGCTCTTGGCGCCTTTAATACCTTCAAGTTGTGCTGAGAGCTGAACTATTTGATCTTCTTTAGATTTCATTAACAGCGCATTTGATGCTTCCAACTGTGATAATGCCTCTGCTAATTCACGTGCTTTAATGTCACTTTGGTCTATCCTTAGTTTTTCAATTTGCTGGATTAACAAATGATTTTCTTGTTGTTGAGCCAGCAATTGTTCTTCCGCCTGTGTCGTTTTATTCTTTGCCTCTATCACTTCTGCTTGCAATGCATATACCTCATGCTCTTTAGTCTTCAAAAGAAGACTCACTTCGGATGCTTTGTCAATGGTTGCTGCCGAATAAGCTCCCGCGAATTGCGACAACTTTGTTAAATCTTCAGAGGGACTTAATTCTCCCTTCCAGACGACATTGCCCGTGACTATTTGCTCATTCGAGACAGAAAGTTGATCAAGCCTTCGTCTCTTCCTTGAGCGTCTTACAACGGCTTTATGCTTAGGGCTGTAGAAAATGTCTAGAGGAGGAATTTCCTCTACCTGAAGATCAACTTGATCTGATGGATCCTGAGTAACTTCTTCAACACTCTGTACTGTGGGTGGGCCGCTGGTTCCTTCAAGAACCGGAGAGACAATAATATCGGGAGTCTTTAAGACATCTGAATCTTTGGAGGCTTCTTTACGACTTATAATGGAATCAAATTGGTTCCATTCTTCAATTAATTCAGTATCGACAGAGATTTGCTTACTCTGTTCTTTTTCCTTTTCAACTTTCTGCTGTTCTTCGAATGCCTTCTGCTGTTGCTCCTCTTGTATTCTCCGTTGTTGTTCCTCCAATTCCTTTTTCTGCCTATCTTCCAGTTCTTTCCTTATCTTTTCTTCTTCCTCTCGTTTCCTCTGTTCTTCTATCTCCCTTTGCTTTCTCTTTTCTTCTATCTCCCTTTGCCTTCTCTGTTCTTGTTCAATTTGTGCTTTTTGCTGCCTTTCTGCCTGTAGTTTTCTTTGACTTTCCTCCTGTTCTCTAATTGTAACGGGAGGTAAATTTGTCTCTGGCTGATCAGGCTCGCTTGAGGATGAAGTTGGGGTTGTAGATAATAGCTTTAGAGGCAAAGTTTGCAACCTTTGCTTTCTAAGTCTATTAAATTCAGTTAATTCCATATCTCCATATCTCATTGCAGCAAATTGTTCGACTTGGCTTATTGAATCAGCACCCATGAACAGGTCGTCAAACTGGTCTTCTTGATGAACCACCTTTGTCAGCTTAGCCTGTTCCAAGGCAGTGAAAGCAGCCTTGTTCGGGTCATAGAGTCTGTTAGGAATAGAAACTAGAGATAGCATTTGGAGTTTTGCTGCTTCCTTTTCTGCATGTTTATAATTTAGCAGCGTATAAACTCCAATTCTTAAAGGAAACGATGGCCATCCTCTCTTCTTCTCCTCTTTGAGAGTTTGGGTAACACCTTCAGACATTATCTGATAAGAGATTTCTCGGGCCAACAGTTTGTCTGGGATGTATATGGGAAGAACATGTGGCCTGGCCTTGCTTCCAAAAACTCTGATATAAGAAAAACATTCTTCGCCGAACCAATGGGCTACGGCTGGCAGGTCAAAAGAGGCTTCATAGGAAATCCTATGGATAGGTCTGTCAAAAATAGAATGATGAACGGGAACCATAAAACCATTGCAAATTTGGTATAAATGATCTTTGTGAGAAGGTTTCCACAATTTACGATGATATAAATGAATAGGTGTTGGGTCATGGGTTGTCCATCTCCAACCAAGGACAGGGAACTCAGAATTAAAACAAAGGGCATCCATAATATATGCAGAATAATAAAAAGGTTGGACTTTCCTCTCACTGACTCTGGTTTTGGCCCTAAACTCGCGAATAGCTAAGACCAACTTATCGGACAGGATAGTGGCCCAATCCATAATTATACTATTAACGGCCGCTTCCATCAAGGGAACCATATCAACATGGATATTTGCAGAATCGTGAAGTCCCCATAATCTACACATCATAATTCCAGCATAGCAGTAAGGTGAAGCCAGAGAAGCATTGGAGTACTTACCCGACATATCTTGTTTGTGTTTTGCTGGATTTTGCCTCCACTCTCGTAGAGGTTCGGCTGGTGATTCATTCTCTCTGGCAAATTTTTCCACAAATGCTCTGTTATAGACTTGCTCGGGATTGGGCAGATGATACATTTGTCTTAAGTCTTCGGGCTTGAAGGAGCCGAAAATCCTTCTATCCTTAGAAACGAAGGTTCTATTAGTGAGAGGAACTTCTTCAATTGCCCAACGCACCACGTCAGTATAAGGCAGGACTTGTTCCCTGGCTGCTATTCTGTGCAGAAAAGAGTCAGCCAAATCTTTAAGAGTTGCCTCAGACTTTCTTAATTCATCTACACTTGCCTCCGCTACTGTTACTTCTGGTTGTTCTCCTTCTAGCAAATTGTATGTCCCTTGCCATGTAGTACCAGTAAGACCAGTGCATGTAGTATCTGAGATTAAGCCCTTCCTTGACGGTGTAGCAGCTTGGCCTGAGGCGGGTGTCGCAGTAGAACCTGCCATCTTCTTGGACTTTTTCCCCATCATATTCAGACTTCTCTCGTCAGTCGAATTCTACACAAGTGCAAGAGAAACCGTAACAAAGAAATAACAATGACAATCCATAACGGGATACATATATGATTTGAAGCATGGCGAGATTATTCTAAAAAGAGGCTGCGAATTTAATGATTTGAGCAGGCGCCGTAGATATAATGATGGTGATTTTACGGCCTTCAGCTTCATAAATGACCATTACTTAAGTTATTAAACCGAATGACTCCTTAAAGCGTGTAATAGATCCTTCAAAGGTCTAATCGTAGTTATCCGTTAATTCGAAGGGGCAAGGCTTTTAAATACGCATGCATTACCTTATCCCTTTATTTAACGGCTTTTTGAAATCTGTGATTTTGTCAAATCGATTTAAATATAACTTTAATGCTTTGAAATAATCACCTTTTGGAACTGAGGTCATCATTATGCGTCATCATATCGCATCGGAAGTGTGTGTGTGGCGTTATCGTTTGGGAAAGTTTTTAAGCGAACGCCGATTGCGGTATCGCATTCGGCGCGCGAACATAACCCCAAATGTGTGTCAATTGCTTTTACCGAATGCCGATAGCCGATATCGCATCGGGCCGGAGTGTTAGAACGTTTTCCACACGACATAGTGGCATGCCGATAGCCGATCGCCGATATCGCGTCGCATCGGGGAAAAGGTATGTGCCCTTTTGTGTGTGCATTTGCTATTGCCGATGGCCGATAGCGATATCGCATCGGGAAAAACCAAGATGGCAACCGAACATGCGATTACTTCTTTGGACTTAACCAAAAATTGCTTAATACTTGCTCAATAAGGCTTTTTGCATAAATTCATTTGATTACCGTACCTTATTTGAACAGGTTTATTAATGCCAATTAAAAATTTTAAAAGGGACCCATTTCATATGTAACTTGTTTGTGATAAAATTGTTATGAAATGGGGGGTTGTTGTAGGGCACAACAGGAACCTGTAAGGTATGATAAATAGAATGATTGGAGAAGATAAGTTGTGTGCATAACAACATCTATAACAATGGGAGAGCCACATTGTAAAGTTTTTCATAGGTGACTAACTATATGAATGAATTATGGATAACAAGACGTATGATAAGGAGATTTTATTATGTTGATGTCTTAAAACAGGAAAAGATAAGTGGATTACACTTGGTAGCTATCTTAATGAATTTATTTATCAGGTCTTACCCAAGTTGGAAATAGTAACAACATTTCCAAGGTATATCAGTGCTATAGGAAGGAGGAAAAACCACAATGATTGGAGGTGAGAAATTCAAGTCAATTTAATAAAATAGAATGAAGTGAAGAAAATTCCATTTTTGAAGCCAATAGACATGGAATAGTAGGAAATCAAGACAGGGAGAAAAATAAAAATATATCTATGAATATCGGATAGGAGAAAATGAAGGGATGTTCTATCAAGAAGAAAGTTCTTTTAAAGGTATTAATGAGTAGAGCTAGAAACACCATTGGTAATGGTCATAATGATGATCTACATATTTTAAAAATGTGAAGGTGTGAAGTTGCATGATGACCAAATGATAATAAATGAGGAAGATATAGGAAGGAATGTTGCTAGAAATTTTAGACGGATACCTTGAGAAGGATTGTGTACATAGTGACAAAAGAAGTGAAAGTCAATTAATAGAGATTGTACTTGACTCATTGTTTCATGAGTAGGACTTTCCATAACGTTAAAAGAGGTCGTTTCCACATTTAAGTTTCTCATGGACAATGATGGTAGTAGTGTTTCCAACTGTTTCAAAATCTAAAATAATGATACTATTTAATAAGAAAGAGTCTTTTGCCCAACTTGATGAAACTGAATTTATGAGAAAGCAATCAAGTGGTATTGAGATATGAACTTTACGAACTCAACGAGATCAGAAAATATTTCTGTGGATGAAGTGCTGATTGTTAAATAAGTCAATATGGATTAACAAATCCTTGCAAGTAAATTAAGCATGATATAAAATTAAATCATGATGAAAAAATGTTTATATGCAATTGCATATAGCGGTATTGGAATCAGTAAGCCAAAGGGTAAATGGATGTAAAACCAAAGGATTTTAATTTTGAGATAGATGATTTAAATAATGATGTTATCACTAGGAAGAATATATGATGAGAGATTAAGACTCAAGATGATGAGGCCCATGTGAAATTTAACGATATACTTAGATGATTATACCATTGGTGTAAATAATCAACTACCTAGTAGAAAGAAGTCGAACTGATTATTGAAAAGTAATTGACAACTTGATGAAAACATATTGATGATGTTTCATGCTATCATGGTAGGAAGATAATGATGTACATATTTTTCTTATAGTGATAAGGTATCCATACGATAGTAGCGATATGCATAGGTATTATGATGTTATGTCAAGATATATTGACATATTCATTTACTAAGTGATGATAGGTATTTAATGTTCAATACTCATGATGGATATGATATGCATAACGTGGCATATGAATTATGATGCTATAATATGAGGATTATTGACATGTGGTTCATTTATGAGAAGTCATGATATGTCTTTAATATAATTATGTTGATGGTATCACTGAAGCATGCGATAGTTCCGTACAAATCTATGACATGCATGAGCATGCAATTCCTTATTATTCATAATGTTGCTATTAACAAAGATGAACGTTCTTATGATGACATGCAAGAGTTGGCATGTGGATTATTTCCTATGATACTATGATGGTATGGTTAATGCATTTGATGCATATGATTCACAGGACTCCACAAATGGGCCGAGAGGGCCAGTTTATTTGATGATCTCGTGCGAGCCCATACGCATGAGGGAGAATAAGTAACACCATATGGGCTGGGGACAAAACTCAATCAACACTACATATGCCAGTGGTTCCTTTGTCTTGTGTATAGCTCTTGATGGATAGCTCTTGAAGAGCTATGGCACCATCTTGAGGAGGCCAAGTGCCTGATGTTCTAGGCTAGGTACGTGTTATTGGATTGGGATGCCGAAGTCTGGAAGGGATGTAAAGGACTTCGATGCCTGGGGTTGTGCGCCTTCGTAGTTGTGGAGGGAGTGGGCCAGCCTTGCGAGATGCCTGGGGTCATTGAGTACCGGACCGGATGCCTACCTTGGGGCAGATGAGGTCTGAGTCAGGCACGAGCCTTGGGGCCAGCCTTGGACTAGGATACAGACCGGGTCAGGCTTAGCCTGGTGCCGAAAGTGGGAAAAATGACAGAGATTCCTTGAGATTTCCCGGGGTGTTGGGGACTTTCGATGCCTGCTGGTTATACTAGTTCAGCAGAGGGTGTTGGCAATAGGAAGTAAATAAAATAATAAACAATAAATAATGAAAATAATGCATAATACATAATTCAACATAACTTCAGGACGAAGTTCCTTAAAGGGGGAGAGTATGTAATATCCCTCCCCTTAATAATAAATAATAAATAATAAGAATAATAAATAATAATAAATAAGAAATAACAAAAATAATTAATAATTAATAATAGAAATAATAAATAAATCACTTAATAATAAATAATAAAAATAACAAATCATAAATGTTAAATAATAAATGATATTAAAAATATATACAAAGAAAATAAATAAAAATAATAAAAATAAAAATAGTAATAACCATACTAAAACTCTAAATAAGAATAAATAGAAATAAAACAAGAAAACTATCAAAAAGAAGGAAATAAAACAAGAAAAGCTAAAAATCAAAAGAAAAGTAAAGAAATAAAACAAGAAAAGCTAAAAATCAAAAGAAAAGTAAAGAAATAACACAAGAAAGCTAAAAATCAAAAGAAAGTTGCATGTAGACACATGGAGTGTGTGCATGTGGTTCCCCTTTAAATGTTGTTCTATTTAATAGATGGAGAGGAAGATGAGAGACATTCTTGCATTTCATCATTCCGAGATTCTATCTTGCATTCTCTTGGGAGAATGGAGTTCTAAGACTTAGGAGTCACTGGCAGTAGTACGTTGATTGAGGACTCGGGGGTGGCCAGTTGTAGCAAATCCTTGCACAATTGAGCCTATGGTTGGGTGGAGAGTCGTCCCAAAAACCTTGTTGTCATCTGGCAGACATTGATCACAGATAATATAGGTATGTACTTATTTATTGATTCTGATTTTAATTAGGAAATTAATTTTATATTTACTTTGGACTGTTACACGCAAAACACTTAAAATTGGTTCTGGATATTAAAAAATATATCATCGAGGCTTTGAAGGTTTCAACCTTAAGTTACCTACAAACGAATTCTTAAAAAAAAACAGGAAATATATAACGACGAGAATAGAAAATATGCATAGAATTTTTTTCTCCTAGAACCCAAAAATGGGAAAACCAAATTAATTTTTCATTATATTCCTTTGTTGAAGTATTCATAAACCCCCAATGCATTAAACCTGGATTACAACATAATCGTAGTTCCTTTGACTGGAACTACAAAATACCATGGGAAAAACCATCATGTGTAAAACCATGTGCAAAACCATGGGTGAGTCCACCAAACCATCATTGGTTGTGTTGCCTCAAATCCCATGCAAGGGGACTACGACCCCCCCACTCCACTTAACGCAATTTAACAACACCTGTAACTAGTCGTATAAAGAATATAACACATTCCTGACATTCTCTCACTTGTTGTTTCATTGCATACAAGGGGACACAAGAGTACACAGTTATCAATCGAAGGTTGCAATGCACATTGTTTCTCTACACCAAGAAAGCTTCATATTGTCACAAACTTTTTCAATGCATCTGCAACATTCTTGAAAATGTCCACCTTTACCAACAACACGTTTTTGTCTTCAACCATATCCCTCACAAATTGATAGTGAACATCGATATGCATTGTCTTCGAATGATAAGTAGAGTTGTTTGCCAAGAAAATTGCACTTTGGCTGTCACAATCTATCATTATAGCTCGTTGTACCAACCCCATACATGAACACAATTTCTGCAACCAAACTACTTCATTGCTTGCATGAGTGGCTGCCATGTATTCAACCTATGTAGTTACAAGTGCCACTACAAACTATCTCTTTCTCATCGAACTGACTGCTACTCTGAATATGTTAAACACATACCCACTTGTAGATCTTCTCTGATCCATATCTCCAACTTAGTTTGCATCAAAAAAGCTATGTATGTCCAATAGACTGTCCAATTATGGTCTTCCTTAGTAGCACAAACCATAATCATTAGTGCCACGCAAATACTTAAAAACTCACTTTATTGTTGTCCAATGCTCTCTCTGGTTTTGACATAAACTCACTTAATACTTCAACTGCATGTGCAATGTCTAGTCTCCTACAAACCATTGCATACATGAAACTACCCATTGCGCTCGCATATGGAACATGAGACATGTCCTCTTCCTCTTCATGTTTCTTGGGACATTGTTCTACAGATAACTTTACCTCTGCAAAAGTAGGAACATTCACCAATTTATTATCTTGCATATTAAGCCTCTGCAATATTGTCTCAACATACTTCCTTTGGTTTAACTAGAGCTTTTCCTTTGCTTGATCTCATTAAATTACCATGCCCAAAAGGAAGTTTGCAACACCAAGATCTTTCATGTCTAATTTAGAGGACAATTGGGTTTTCACATCTTGGATAATTTCTCTGTCATTTCCAATTAGTAGCATATCATCCACATACAAGACCAAACAAATAACATGATCACCAACTAATTTATAATGCACATAGTGATCCGCTTTGCTCCTTGTGAAGCCAAATCCCTATATATATATGTCTCAAATTTTTTACCACACCCTTTGTGATTACTTTGACCCATACTTAGACTTCTTTAACCTGCACAACAATTCTTTCTTACCCTTCACTACAAAGCTTTTTGGTTGCTTCATATAGATCTCTTCCTCTAAATCCCAGTGTAGGAATGATGTTTTCACATCCATCTGTTCTACAACATAGTTACCGATGAAACGAGAAAATTACCTAGTACCCATTTCTTTGAGGTAGCAAAAAATCCCCTGATTTTGAAAAGTGGCGATTCTGAATACACTTTTTTTAGCATGTTTTTGGCACTTTAAATTTTCTCATGTATCAAGCATGAAATTTTTTTAAAAATGTTACTGATTTTCATGCTCATTTTGAAATATGTTGATGCAACATCATCACATTTTTTTAGAGAGCTCATTTTTGACACTTCAGTTTTTTTACGTATCAAGTATGAACATTTTTTTTAAATGTTAGTGATTTTCATCTTGATTTTGAAAAGTGTTGATGCAACATCAACCCATTTTGTTTAGAGGACTTATTTTTTACACTTTAAATTTTCTAATGTATTAAGTGTGGATTTTTTTTTAAATGATGGTAATTTTCATGTTGGTAATAAAACTTAAAAAAAAAAAAAAAAAAAAAAAAAAAAAAAAAAAAAAAAACATGACAATATATATATATATATAAGTACTCTGATCGGGGTGCATGGTTGCGCCTAAACTATGGATGGATGCTTAGTTGTGCTTGACTGTGATGGATATACTTAGCTATGATGCATGGTTTTGGTGCTTCATTTTGGGTCTGGGACAAGCAATGACAAGTGCTTAAGTTGTGCCCCTTATTTTATGGATCTATACCCTAGGACCGATATATGTTTCCAAAATTTATATATATATATATATATATATTCAGTCAAAGTTCAATCATTATATTAACATCAAAGTGCAGAGTACAAAATGCATCTCAACAGGCCCCTTTCTCTCAGTCTGACCAGACTTGTTGAGATTGGGACCTGGAGGATAACATGAGCTACCGACTTCATGCATTATTTTCTGGTGGCCTAGGAGCCATGACATACATACTATAAACAAAAAGAGAAACATAACAGAAAGCAGCATATTAAGGAGGGGGGTTGGGGGGATTACAAGGGGAGCTACAAAATAGCCAACATATTCATGCATATGAAAATCAATATGCTCCACCCTCGCTTCCAGACTGCGAAGGTGGTCATTGGTGCGCCTTTGTTGGCGTCACAAATTATCCAATTGTTCCATGATTTCACTTTGGCCAAATTGAATGTCATTGACGAAAGCTACCAGCTCATTATGGTCATCATACCTTTGGTTCTTGAGGTTGTCCATGTTCACTTGAATGTTCCGGATTTGAGCAACAATAGATTCCAACGTCGTTAGAGCAACCACATGCCCTAGGGAGCCATCAACTTTCTTCTTTATCTCATGGCTTCCCGATGAACCCGACAAGGCTTCATTGTCCCACTCTAGTTGATTTGCTTGTCATGGATTGCCCCCCCTGCCATGGCGTGGTATCACTCAATGACGAGGCATCCCAACGTACCCAAAACACCTAAAAGGGTGACAGACGCAAACACCCTCCCAACCCCACACAACAACAGAAAACAATGTAACTTCTACCACTGCCCCCAAAGAGAATTGAGGGGCTATCATGCACTAATCGTCATCGTAATCAACTCTCCATACCCAGGCAAAGTGGGATGAGGATTCCTCAGCACAGGGCTTCAGAAGTTGAACGCGACATCCCGCCACCTCTTCTACACTTGCCTCTACGTATTTCCTCCAACTAGTTGAGCCCTTCCCAACTGTAATTCCTCGCGGGGGCCCTGAGAAACCAAAGTCTTGCTGCAAGTGCCAATTAGTCCCAAACCACCAGTCTCCCGAACAAGTTCCCCACCACTCACAAACCAAAAAAGGATAATTCGCCAATGCTTAGCCAAGGTTTGTCAGCCTTGGCTCTTCTTCTCTCCCCTGTACCGCGTCACACAAACGAACTGGACTGACGAGAATTCCTACCAGTTCATTCTCCCTGGATATTCCAGGGTCCTAAGGATCATCCAATGCTACCAACACACCGCGCACTATGCACCAGTTGTTGCCTTCTCCTCCTCTCCCCCAAGGCCTAGACCTCGATGAGGCGTGTAGGAGCTCCACAACCCTTATCACACTGCACAACGCTACCATCTCCCACCACAACCAAGCAATGTGTAACTAGCTCCAAGGACGGAATTTAATAACCATCGTTGTGGGTCACAGCGTCACACGCTAGCCCTTGCTATCACGTCTATTAAACATGGAGGTGGGGTACGTGTGGAGGTCGAATAGGCTCCGTCGTCACCTCCTCCACCACTTGTCCAACAATTAAGGCTTCCCCATCGAGGAAAAAAAATAACTTGTAAAAAAAATACCAATAAATAAATGGGGAAAGAATTAAAAAAAAAACACATAAAAAAACATCAAAATCAAATTATTTTTTTTAAGTTAAAAATAAAAATAAAAAACAACATAATTAAAAAAGAATAATAAAATAAAATTATTATTTTATCCAAAAGAAATTCATAACCTATAATCTCAAGATAAAGGGAAATACTCCTTATCCTATCCTCTTGACCAAAGTTGGTATGTCCCTCATTGAAAGTGCGGTTATGTTTAGATATCTGATATATAAGAAGAAGCTTCATAATATGGAATCCAATAGGCTCCCAAAAATTGCTTCTAACTTTATTCAAAACCCTTGCCTACGCCTCAAGCACGGGTGGCATCAGGGTGCTCAGTCTTGGCTCAACCTTTGGGGGATTAAGGAGGAGATCATCATTAAGCTCTAGAATATAAGTATATACAAAGCTCTCATTAAGAGGAAGAAGAGGCCATATATTAATAAGAGACAAGAACATCTTCTCCACCTTTCTAAAGTTGCACCCATAAAGTTTTGGCAGAATGTGCTTGTTCGTAAAACTAAAGATAATCATTCTATCCCCTTAGAAAATTGGGATAACTGTATTTAGAAGTTGTATGACTCTCCAGACACCATGGGCACAATCTTAAACACTCCTATTAAGGATGATATTTTTTCTTTGGAAGACATTGATTTTGGGATTAATAAGCTTGCTAATGGGAAAGCCAAAGATATTGAAGGTTACCAAATTGAGATCTTTAAAATGGGAAAATCTATCCTCATCCCTCATCTCCATAAGCTTCTCAATTTGGATGTAAAGCATGGTTTCCCTAAGCTTTGGACGCAAAGCCTTATTGTGCCTATCTTCAAAAATGGGGACAAAGGCGTTCCCTCTAACTACAAGACCATTATGATTAGCCACATCCTACCCAAGCTTTATGGGCTCATTCTGGAAAAAAAGCTTAGCCTTTGGCTTGAGAACCAGGGTAAAAGAGCTAAAGAGAAAACTGGTTTTAAGAAACGTCACTCGACCATTGACCACCTTGTCACCCTTAGGATCGTGGCAGAGGAATGTCGCAATAGTATAACCGATCTCTTTTGTTGTTTCGTGGACTTTAGAAAATTCTTTCAACACTGTCCCCCGAGCTAAGATCTGGGAGAGGCTTGAAGAGATCTCCTCTCGAATTGAGGATTGTTGTGATCGGCCTCTACAAGATTGTCATTGCCAAGATTAAGACCAACAAAGGGTAGTGTAAAGATATTAAATTTACTATCGGGGTTAAGAAAGGTTGTCCCCTTTCCCTTACCCTTTTTGGTATTTACATCGATAAACTAGAGGGGTGTTTGGAAATTGCGGGCTGCAAAGGCACCGAGCTCGCTGGTATTATCATTACTCTTCTCATTTATGCTGATGATATCGTTCTTCTTGCAAGGAGCCATGATGACCTAGATAAGCAACTTAAGACTCTTCATGTTTATTGCTCCAAGATGGGTATGACAGTTAATACCGACAAGACTAAAGTCATGATCATTAAATCCAAAAAGATCACCCATGGTAGTTTCGCCTATGATAACAATTGCCTTGAGCATGTTTCTTCTTATAAATATTTGGGTATTGACTTTCCTCATTAACTCAACTAGAATTATAACATCGAGAAAAGAATTATTGGAGGTTGGAAACCTTATTTTGAGCTTGAAAACAATTTTAGGTCATCCGATCTTTGCAATTTGAGTAAAAAAAGGTTCCTCTTTGAGACTCTCATCACCCTTGTTATCTTATATGGATGTGAAGTTTGGGGGTGCAGTATATCTAGGGAGTCGTGGAGAAAGATTGAGATGATCCAAAAGCAATTCATAACCTATAACCTCAAGATCAAGGGAAATACTTCCTATCATATCCACTTGATCGAAGTTGGTTTGTCCCCCATTGAAAGTGTGACTACGTTTAGATATCTGATATATAAGAAGAAGCTTTAGAATGTGGATTCCAAGAGGCTCCCAAAAATTGCTTCTAACTTTAGTCAAAACCCCCACCTATGCCTCAAGCACAGGTGGCATCAGGATGCTCAGTCTTGGCTCAACCTTTGGGGGATTAAGGAGGAGATCATCATGGGAAGTAAGGACAGTATCAAAGATACTATTACCTCTAGTTTCAAGGACAAGATGTGGGACACTAAGGCGCTAGAGGGTAAAATGAAGCTAAGGTACTATAAGGAGGTGATCAACCCTACCCTTGATAACCAGAATTATCTCTCTATGTTGACTAGCACTAGGAAGAAAATGAACACCCACTAGGATTAGAACAAACTCTCACGAGCTTCAGAGTGAAACCAGGCAGTGGTCTACTCTCAAGACTCCATGGGATGATAGAATTTATCAGATTTGTGATACTAAGAAGGAGTAAGATGAAAAGCACTTCCTTTTAGACTGCCCAGCTCTTGCCAACATTCGCTCTCAATTCCCTATCATCAGCCACAACTCCAATCTTTTTGACTTATTAAGCCAGCCCAACTATAGCGATCTTAGAACGCTTCTTTCCTTGCTCTTTGATCACAGAAACAAGATTTTGAAGAATGACAATTATACTATCATTTCTTGAGGTCCGATAGACCACATTGGTCTTAGTGGACGTTAGTCGTCATCATCATCCTCATTAAAAAAAAAAACAAAAAAAAACAAAAAAAAAAAAACAAAAAAAAAAAAACAAAAAAAAAAACAAAAAAAAAAACAAAAAAAAACAAAAAAAACTTAGCCCTGCCGAGTGGCCACTTGGGCGAGCCGAATTTCTTTTCTTTTTTTTAATTTCATTCTTTAAAATTTATTTATTTTAATTGTTTTTTTTGATAAATTATGATTTATTTTTTTAAATGAATTTGTTTTTTAATTATAACTTTTATGGTTTTTTTAATTATTATTTTATTTTTCTTCAAATAAATTTTAATTGTTTTTTTTTAATATTTGTTTGTTATTAAAAAAAAACATTTTAATCTTTTGATTTTTGTTTTTTATTTAAAAACATTTTAATCTCTTTTTTTTCAATGTTTTCATTCTTATTTTTAATGTTTTTAATTATTATTTTCAATATTTTTAATTATTTTAATGTTTTTTAAAATAATTTTTAATTTAGTTTTTTATTTCTTCATATTTATTTTATCGTTTTTTTTCAATTTATTTTTTTAAGTTTAATTTTTTAATTTTTTTTTATTATTTCTTTTAAACTTTTTTTAATTTTTCTTCTTATAAATGTGTTATTTATTTCTTCAATATTATTTATTTATTTTTTAAATTATTTTCTTAAATTATGTATTTTTTTTACCTTTTTATAAATTAATTTTATTTTTATTTTTTACAATTTTTATGTTTGATTGGTTGTTTTTGTTTTTTATATATATTTTTTATATTGTATTTTTTTCATGTTTTTCAATTTTTTTTTTTTAATGTTAAAATAATATTTTTATTTATTTGTTTCTTTTTGTGTTTTTGTGTGTGTTTTTTTTTAATTTTTAATTTTTCAATGTTTTCATATTCTCAATATGAAAATAGAATTAATAATAAAATTGAACAAAATTATATGTCTCAATAATGAAATATAGTTTTTTAAAAACAATCTGCAAATTTCAAAATTATTTAAAAATAAGATGTTGACACAAATTTCCAAAAGACAGATGTTTACATAGAGAGTATTAGGTTTCTTAAGGATTTTTGCTCTACCATGGGTATGACTTAACACTGACAAAACAAAAGTTATGATTATCAAATCCAAGAAGGACACTTACGCTAATTTTATGAATGACAATAATAACTTGGAGGAAGTGTATTCTTACAAGTACCTAGGAATTGATATTCATCACAAGCTCAACTGGAACCATAGCATTGAGAAAAGGATTAATGGGGGGTGGAAATCTTATTTTGGCCTTGAAAATAATTGTAAAACAGCAAACCTTGTAATGTGGGATAAAAAGAAGTTCCTCTTTGAAACTTTAGTCACTCCTGTTATCTTATATGGCTGTGAGGTTTAGGGTTGCAGCATCTCCAGAGAATCATGGAGAAAGATTGAGCAAATCCAGAAGCGTTTTATAACTTATAACCTGAAAATTAAAAGTAATACACCCTATCCTATTCTCCTTATAGAAGCAGGTATTTCCCCTATTGAGAGCCTAGCTATGATTAGGTTTCTGTTGTACAAGCATAAACTCAATAACATAGACGATCATAGACTTCCTAAGCTAGCTTTAAATTCCAGCCAAAACCACCTAAGGCTCAATTGGGGGTGGCATAAAGACACAAGGGCCTGGTTAAATTATTGGGAGATCAACGAGAATGATGCATTGTGAAACATAAATAACATTAAAGATATTGTTACTTCTAAGTTCAAAGAAAAAATGTGGTGTGAGAAAGATTTAGCGGCTAAAAGAAAATTAAGTTATTATAAGAAGGTCATCAACCCCACCCTAGAATATCAAAAGTATCTCTCTATTTTAACTAGCTCAAAGGAGAAAATTAATATAGCAAAGATTAGAACGAATTCTCATGAGCTCCATAGTGAAACAGGTCGTTGGGCAGCTCCTAAAACGCCATGGATGGAAAGGATCTGCCATATATGTGAGAATAGGAACATCGAGGATGAAAACCACTTCCTCTTAGAGTGCCCTGTGTACAACCACATTAGATCTCAGTTTCACAATCTTTGTTACAATACTGACCTTCCTGGTAAGCTCGGGAGGCTTCTCTCCAAGCTTTTTGAACATAGGAATAAAATTTTAAATCAAAATAAATAATTTGTTTCTTTAAGTCCGATAGACCAATGTTTGGTCTCAGCGGACGTTAACCACCACCACCATCATCATCATCATCAAAAACTCCAAAATCATATATAAATTAATTTGTTTTGTAAAGTTGTTCATTCATTATAACTGAAATGTTTCTTATTGAGTGACTTCAATACATTATATAAAAAAGACATTATATTTAATAAATTGTTATTAATATGATAAACTTCAAATAAAAATAAATTAATATAAATTGAATGGTAATAAACTTTTTAAATAATATCAACACCATGGCTAAAAATTGTTGGAATTTTAAAGATTTTTATAAAGGTGATATTTTATCTTTAATGTCATCCTTAGAATTTTAAGGCTTTTCAGAGACATGATATTTTATCTTTAATACCATTCTTAAAAATCGTTGGAATTTTAGGACTTTTGATATTTTATATTTAATGTAATGTCTATTATTGGAATTTTAAGGTTTTTCAGAGTCATGATATTTTATCTTTAACGTCATTATTAAAATATGTTGACAATTTACTCAAAAAAAAAAAAATTCCAACATCAACACTTTTCGTTTTCAAATTGTTTTTTGTTAGAGTTCTCGTTTGATCAGTAACTTTCTTCTAATCAAAACCAAAAGTATTAGCAACATATACAATCACTCTAATAGGAGCTAACTTGGTAACAAGAGAAAAAATATCACCAAAATCAATTCTCCGCACCTAGGAATAACTTAAGCAAAGTCTTTCGTTAGAAATCACATAAGAGAATTTTTTTGCCATTACCTATTAATATTTTTAATAAATTAATAAACTAATATCATTATTTAAATATTATTTTTCAAAAACTAGCCATTTAATATGGTCGTTACTTAATAATATTTATTTTTAATATATTAATAAATTGATATTATAATTGTTGACACGTGATCCTCACGATTGGGTGAATTTATGTAAATAGTTAAATTAGGAATGTGAACAGTCATCAGGAGATGAACTGAGCAGTCACACCCTTTTGTGTATAACAATAGCATACCTAATGAAATAAATTGAATCAATTTTACTGTCTATTGGAGTTACTGCCTGGCCTGACATGGTATCAGAGCTAGTTCTCAAAATAGTTGTAACTCCCTTCATTTTTGCTATTGTGGGCTGTACGCTGGTCTGAGCACTGTCCACTGAGCGTTGTCCTCTGTCGTTCTGACCTGAGCACTGTTCTGACTGACATCTGTCCAAAACACTCTCTGGCGCACCAGCACTGCCTCTGTCCTTACATAACGTTCTCTGGCGCACCAGCGCTGCCTCAGTCCTTACATAACGCTCTCTGACATAGTATCTGTCCATATTCCATATTGCTGGCGGAATGGTCGCTGTAGTGGGTAACTGTTTCTTGAGCGTTTGACAGAGATTATTCTCCTTCTTCACGGAGAATTCCGCAGGCTCAGTCACCTCAATCCTACCCCATCGATCAACAGCAAGTCGCATTGATCTAAAACTCAGTCATTTTATTCCGTAGGCTCTTTTCCTTTTGCCATGGCTCGCTTGTAAATTACAAAGTTTTTACCAGTTCGAGGACTGACATCGGAGCAGACTCGATTTCTCAAAATCTAACTCGAACTTTTGCCATTGCTCGAGGTCTAGCAAGTGCCCACATCTTATTTTATCCGACTCTTTTTTAATGTTGTTCGGAACAAGTTTGAATCGGAATTTCGATGGTGGGATGAGGTTGATCAGTTTGTTTTGTTAGGTGTTGTTCCATTCCCTAAAGATGTTCAACGCTTGAAAGAGCTTGGAGTACGAGGTGTTGTTACACTAAATGAGCCTTGCAGATAATCACCCTGTGAAGGGCGTTGGCGATGGAGGGGTCTGTGTTCCTCAACTCGTATTTTTTTTGGGCTTAACTAGTGCGTGTTACATTGTTTTTTGGTGCTGCGTTCGTGGACAACAAGTGCGTATTACATTGTTTTTTGGTGCTGCGTTCGTGGACAGCAAGTGCGTATTACATTGTTTTTGGTGCTGTGTTGGCCATAAGTGCGTGGGCAGCATTTAAAGGTCAGAACTAGTGGCTGCATTCTGGGACAGCGTGCTTTGCTTCACATATGGTGGAAATTTCTTTGGAAGGTTCCTCTTGTATCTCTGTTATGCAATTATTGAAGATTTATGTGGGGTAAATTATCATGTATTGTCTAATACGGTCTTGATATGAGTTTATTAATGATGCTACAAATTTCTGAGAAAAAAAAATAAAAAAATTTGTAGCAGAATATTTGGTGGAGGCAGAACATCCATAGTGCATTAAGCCCTTTTTTAAAAGAGGCCGTATACTGCATATACATTGAATGTTTTATTGGTAGCCGTATACATTTTGAAAGTCATTTTCTCTTAGTGTATTGAAGTTGTGATGACAGTGATTCAATGGGTACATGAAAACCTTATCTTAGAAGTCTTAGTGGACAATAATACCCTTTGAGAATGCCCTTTTGAGTACATTTTTACTGTATATTGGCAAAAGTATTCTTTTCTATCAGCAAAAGTTTTTTTACAGAATGCATTCAATCATCTCCATGGTAGGAATAGTTCTCACTGGCAAGGAGAACTATCCTGAATGGTCCCGGATGATAAAACACACCCTCATCTTCAATGAGTTGTGGAAAGGAGTGTGTGTCGGAGAAGGAGACAATGACCCAGTACAACCTACTTCAAACAAAGAGCTTGTCATTTGGGAAAACAAGAACAGCAAAGCTTATGAATTAATCGCAACATCTGTAAATGAAGAGGCGAGTCGTCATATTTCGTCATATTCAACTGCCTTTGAAGCCCTACAAAAGCTGAAAGAACTCTATGAGTCACATTCTGCACTTGAAGTTGTCCAACTCGTGATTAAACTCTTCACTCTTGAACTGCAAAATAATGATCCTCTTGCTCTTGCATCTGAAGTAAAGTCTATAGTGCATGATATCGAATCCACTAAGGTTGAATTGGATATTCCTCGTATTGCTTTTCTCAAGGCACTTTATCCTACTTACTCCAATTATCTTGAGTCATTGCAAGCAAATGGAAATCTTAAAGATATAACCTTTGACTCTCTTGTGAAAAAGTTTGCTGGAAGAGAGAAAGCTTTCGGAAAGAAGATAGCCCCTAAATCTTCTGAAGAGACTGTGTGCCTTGCTCATAAAGAAAAGCATCCTGCTCAAGATTCTACAAGAGGAAGAGGTGGACGAAGAGGAAGAGGAAGATATTTCAGAGGTAGGGGGGGCAGACATTCTCAAGGAGAAAAGGCAGATCTGCATTGCATTCGCTGCAAAATAAATGGATCACATGATGCCTCTACATGCAAGCTACCATGGGACAAAATTGAGCAGAAAAGAAACCAACAGAAAGGTAAAACTGATGATACAGACAAAGGTAAAGCACCTGAATCCGCTCACTATGTTGAGGCATAATGTAACATTGGAGTAAATGAAGATTTGTTTAATGCTTCACTTGCTTCCTAGAAAAATGATTGGTTGCTTGATTCAGGAGCAACCTGCCACATGTCTCATAGAAAATATTTTTTTGAATATTTCACTGACAATGTTGATGGAGCAGTATACTTTGCAGATCAATCAAAAAATCAAGCCATCAGGGCTTGGCACAATTAGGCTTAAATTGCCTAGTCTTACAGACTTTCTTCTGGATCATGTTCTATATCTCCAACAGCTCAAGAGAAACTTGTTGTCCTTGGTCCACATTTGCCAGCAAGGTCACTCCATTCATATGTTTGATGGCAAGCTTGAGGTAAGAAAAGCATATGATCACTCACTTGTCATGAGGGGAATAGAAGAAGAAAGGCTTCTCAAACTGCAAAGAACATCTGCTCATGCACAACATTTCTCATACAATTCTCATCATGAAGAAGGTACACTTCCATCAAGTTTATTATGGCATGCTAGATTTGGACATTTGAACTATGACAGTCTCCGCTTATTGAAGAAAAATGGTGTTGCTGGTTTGCCTACAATTCCTTGAAAACTTAAGCAATGTGATGCTTGCATTCTAGGAAAGCATAGTAAACAGTCTTTTCATGATTCACATTCAAGAGCACATAGGAAACTTGAACTCATTCATTCAGATTTATGTGGTCCAATGCTTGTTTCTTCTGCAAATGGAAATAAATATATCATGAAGTTTATTGATGACTACACCAGAATGTGCTGGGTTTATTTATTGAAGAACAAATTTGAAGCTTTTCAAACATTCAAGAATTTTCATAAATGGATTGAAAATGATGCACAATCTCATATTGGATCTATTCGCGCTGATAATGGAAAAGAATATACATCAAATGAATTTGAAAACTATCTTCGCCAACATGGGATCAAACATCAAACAATTATGCCTTATAATCCCCAACAGAATGGTGTAGCTGAAAGAATGAATAGAACAATCTCTAATATGGTACGATCCATGATTTTCTTCAAAAATGTAAAGATAATGTTTTGGGCTGATGCTGTTCTATGTGCTGCATATATAAAGAATAGATGTCCATCTAATGCTATAAGAAACAAGACTCCTTATGAATTGTGGTATGGACATGTTCCTTCGGTAAAACATCTCAGGGTCTTTGGTTCCACCTGTTATGCTTTGATACCAAAGGTACATAGAAACAAACTTGGTGCTAGAAGTCGTAAGTGTATCTTCCTGGGGTATTCAAACACCTCCAAAGCATACCGTCTCTATGATGAAGTAAATAAAAAGTTTGTTGTATCTAGAGATGTAATTTTTCTTGAATCATCCAAAACTAACAATGTTGTTGAGCGACGACTTGATCGCTTGGATAGATTCGCAAAAACAAAACCATTTCAAGAATTTGATAATCAGATTCCACATCTTGAAGGGGGGATTCCTATACTAGATCAACATGTGGAATCTTCTTCTGATGAACACTCTCCCCCGAATGAAACTCCAACAATGGATGATGCTTTAAGTGATGTAATTGATAGAATTGGGAGACTCAATCTTGATTCAGTCCCAACTCAATCAACAGAGCAGCCTGGACCACCTTAGAAAGGTCCACCAAAGTGGCTGACGAAGACACTTGAAAGTGTTCATCCTAATGAAATTGGAAAAACAGGAACTAGAAATTCAAATTGCCAAAATGGAGGTGATGTAGATGACTCTAATTCACCTGTTGATATGGATGTTTCTTATGGTTGTGAATTAAACTTGTCTAAAGATTTTGAACCAACTTCCTTTAAAGAAGCTGCTTCTCATGATGAATGGAAAGAAGCGATGCAAAAGGAGTATGATGCCCTCATAAAGAACGACACTTGGAAGCTGGTTGATCCTCCATTTGGAACCAAACCAATTGCCTGCAAGTGGGTCTACAAGAAAAAGTACAAAGCTGATGGCTCACTTGACAAGCACAAAGCTAGGCTTGTGGCAAAAGGTTTTGCACAAAAGGAAGGGGTCGATTATGAGGAAACTTTTTCCCCCACAGCGAAATGGGCCACCATCCGGACACTCTTTGCACTAGCAGCTCAGAACGGTTGGAAAGTCCATCAAATGGATGTAAAATCTGCCTTCTTGAATGGAGATCTAAAAGAGAATGTTTTTATGTCCCAGCTTGAAGGATTTGCTGTGAAAGGGCATGAACATAAAGTATGCAAACTTGTGAAGTCCTTGTATGGCCTCAAACAAGCATTGTGAGCCTGGTATGAAAAACTAACTGAGCATCTTTTGAAACTCAACTTCAATCATTCTGATCTTGATGATGCAACTTCATTTATCAAGAAAGTTGGCAAAACAATTGTATATCTTGTGGTATATGTAGATGATCTTTTAACGACAGGGAATAATGAAAGCTACATTGCATCCATAAAGAAGGAATTGGGGAAAAGTTTTGAAATGACTAATTTGGGCTATGTTCATTACTATATTGGCATTGAAGTAACCCAACATCCAAAGTCCATATTTCTTTCTCAAAAGAAATACATTGGAGATTTGTTGAACAGGTTTGGCATGACAGAGTGCAATCCTCTTACTACTCCAATGGAACAAAACTTAAAGCTCACATCTATTGAAGGAAAGGAATTTGAGGATGCAACAAAGTATAGGCAACTTGTAGGAAGTCTCAACTACCTAACTACTACCAGACCAAACATTTCATTTGCTGTTGGAATCCTCTCCAGGTTTATGCAAAAGCCTTGTGAGGGACATTGGTTTGCTGCAAAAAGAGTTCTAAAGTACTTGAAGGGAACTCAAGACTTTGGAATCAAGTACACACAGGTGGATGACTTCAGTTTGATCAGATACTCTGATTCAGACTTCGATGGAGACAAAGAAACTGGGGTATCTACTTCAGGATATGCTATGAGTCTTGGATCAGGAGCTGTCTCCTGGAGATCACGCAAACAATCGGTTCCAACCGATTCCACAACAGAAGCAGAATACGTGGCAACAACTGAAGCAACAAAAGAAATTGTGTGGCTCAGGAAAATTCTTGAACATTTGCAGGTAAAACAAGTACAATCAACTCCACTCATGATTGACAATACCTCTGTAATATATTTGGCCAAGAACCCAAAGTTCCATGATCGAACGAAGCACATCAATACTAAATATCATCTAATTCGACATCATGTTGAGGCCAAAACAATCCATCTCCGTCATTGTTCCACAAATGAGCAAATTGCAGACATCTTCACCAAAGCACTTGGAAGAGAAAAGCTTGAAAGATTCAGAACGATGCTTGGACTCACCAACATCCCTTTAGATTAAGGGGGGAATGTTGACACCTAATGCTCACGATTGGGTGAATTTATGTAAATAGTTAAATTAGGAATGTGAAGAGTCATCAGAAGATGAACTGAGCAGTCACACCCTTTTGTATATAACAATAACATACCTAATGAAATAAATCGAATTAGTTTTATTGTCTATTGGAGTTACTGCCTGGCCTGACAATAATTTAAATATTATTGTTCAAATATACTCATTACTTGAAATTATGTCTCTACATTGCTTTCTTGAAGTAAGTCCCTCTATGGCTTGAAGTAAATCCCTAGGGCTTGGTATGAGAGGATCGATAGCAATCTTATGAAGCTGAGATTTACGAGAAGCAATGTTGACCCGAACCTATACTTCAAGGTTGAAAATGACAGAGCTCTCATTCTAGTCCTTTATGTGGATGATCTCTTTCTAACAGGTGATGATCCTCTCATTCATCAATGCGAGAGGGAGTTGGCTTCCACGTTCGAGATGAAGGACTAAGGACTAATGAATTATTGCCTAGGATTAGAGGTCTGGCAAAAGCCAGATTAGATTTTCCTTTTTCAGGGAAAACATATTGTGAAGCTACTTGAGGGATGTGGGATAGTCGACTGCAAGTCTGTGACTACTATGATGGAACTCAACTTTAAGAAGCTATGTGGAAGTGTTGTTGGGCTCTAATTGGCGAACCCTACCGAGTCTCGTCAACTTGTGGGGCACTTAATTTCAATCTTTTGGGGCTGACATAAATTAAGAATGGAAAAGCAAAGAAAATAATCATCGTTGCAATTCACTAAAAAACATATCTTCATTATCATTTTTATGGATTTGATTTAATTCTGATTCCTTGAACATGAAACATCGTTTTGTTTTCAATGCTTGCAATAGTATAATAATAAATGATGATTTTGGGTCAATAAGATTTTAGTCAACTTCTTCATGCTTTTAATTCTAATTAAAACAAGAAGTTATCTTCTCTTGGATAGATAATATCTTTTAGGTAAGATTAAATGAATTTCTCCAATGGTAAGTTTCATATGCCCACTTTCATTCATTTTCATTTCTTTTATTTTATTTTTCAGTTTTGTTTATAGTTTTGATTGATATAAAACTTGTTTTGCAGGTCTTTGTGATTCTTTTTTGATGCATCTACCATATCAGTTTTGAAGCAGTAATGATCCTCATCAAATCAATTAAACTAGGGAGTTTTTGAACCTTTAGTCTGTTTTCTGAGCGTTAATTTTTTCAGAAAATGGCAAAGATGATTTTATGCAGATTTTAATTTGAAACAAGAAGCTTTGCAACAGACAAAGAGTTCTCATTTAGCATATTATCTATCATCAGTGCTATTCACTCTACATTTTGAGAGCCTCATTTCTTATAACTCTACAAGATAATTAAAAAGAAAAAAGAAAAAAAGGAAGGAACGTACATATGCTTATTTTCTTTTATCTCATTTGTTGAGACATTTCTATAAGTAGTCTTGTTGGAGTTTATATTTTAAATTTGGATTTATCTTTCACCTTTCATCTTCTTCATTTTTATTTTTGTTTACTGATTTCTTTTTGGAATTATTTTCCTTTTACTTTTGGTTTTGTTTTGATTTTGGTAACTATGCTATGATTTATGTAAAGGACTTTTCCTCACCTGACAACAATTGGCATACATGGGAAAATATTTTTAACTCTATCTATCTCAGTGATCCAGGTCCGGGTGTGATAAAGGACCCTTCCAAGACCTTTTACTTTCGTGATGTGTTAAATTGCATTTTTAAAAGAACATAAATGAATACATCTGCATGTTGTAAATAAGATGAACATGACAATCATCAGTACATGAAAACATAAGTCGTTGATAACGGAGTTCGTCTAGGAGGGACTACGTCTCCGGGCCCCAATGTCAAGATGGTGTAGGCCACTGCATTAAGTGTTGTCAATAGTGATGACGTACATAAGAGATGATGTCGCGATCATACAAGGAAAATTCCCTCACGCAGGAGTGGCTCCAAGAGATGTTTCGCTACAGGAACTCTTAGTCAAAAGGGATTCCTATCAGTATGACACAAACTTATGCATGATGATCACGGGCATCCCGCCAACATGGCATAAAAGGGATCTCAATGCAAAAATGCATGACGACAACATGAGTATCCATACAACAAATGGATCTCAAAACAAAACGTGAAGAATCATGACAAAAGGTACATCACACAGATGATTCTGCATCACATCAAGCAGGAATCATGAAAACAAGTAAGAAACAAGATCCCACATCCAACATTAAACAAGGATCTGTGTAGCACAATGCATAGAAAAAGAAGTACATGAACGCACTGCATATATCTCACATCCTGGGGCCATTTGAAGAAGCGAATGTCAAATTGTTGAAGTTGGCCGTACCATCAACCTCGCTGCATCGAATCTCATGGAATGACTTCTCGCATGCTGAACGTTGACACCTGCACCCCACTTAGAAAAGTGGCCGAAAAAGGAAATGATCAAATGGAAAATTTGAACACACCATCAGATTTGTGGCTCGAATAGTGCAAAATCGACTGTCAAATTTCTGAATTCTAAGAAAGTGGAAATCTGGGGCTCAAGGAATATTTTAGATTCCCCTTAGATTCCTCAAAGATTCCCTCCTCTGGGTCCTCTGCAAATTTTCTGCTCAGATCAGGAAATTGTAGTGACATTGGGTTTGTGTTGCCGAGAGGTGTAAGATCGACATAAAGTTTGTCCAATTTGGACACTGCAAAAATTTCACCCTCCTAGAAATCTTTCTCAGTCATGGTTCCACCTGCATTAAAAATTAATAAAAAAATATTCTGCCTCGCTTTCCATGCCTGCTCTTGGTTCCCCCATCTCCTGCGCGTACTAAGAAAACTGGGTTTATATTAAAATCTGGGCGGATATTCCCATGTGGGGTTGGTTGGCACAATGGTTAATTATGAGCGTTTGTTGAGGAGGTGGTTCTGGGTTCGAATCTCGTGGAACAAATATTAACATATAATTGTTTTGTTTGGTAACCAAAGTTTGGCATACCGTTTAAGTGTTAAAGGTGACCGTTTTTTAAAATGTTGTGTGGTTTTGATTGTGTATTAAATGGCATGCGGGTTTGGTGTGGGGACCGTTAAGTTTTATGTCACAAGGGGCCGCCATGTTGGCGAGGCCAACCCTCCCGCCAACCGTGGGTTCAACTCCCACTGGCCCCTCAAATTAATACGCATGGTTATATGAGGTTTGGGGTGGTGGGGGTGGTGGCCCACCACCTCCTATATAATGTTTTTTAATTTTTTAATACCATAGCCTTTTTTTTGGATTTTCCGAAATTTGAGCGTAGGAGTCATTTTAACGATGTGAAAATTTCGTCCGGAATCTGGCTGGAGTTGGCTGGATTCTATTCGCCAGAAAAAGTCCAAATTGTGTCTCCATTAACCTGCCCACTCAGCAAAAGTTAACCAAAACTTTGACTGCCTCTATCTTCCTCATCCAGACTCGGATTGATGAACCATTCATACCACCGCAATCACGACGACGAGATCTATGCTTTGGTCTTGGTCTGAAATCATTCTGATCACTTTGATTTTTGAACTTTCATAAGCCCTCTTTGTCTTATGTGTGTCTCTGGAGCCACCTAGATCAATCCTCCCCACTGAGGAGATTTTGGTCCTCCAAAAGCATGAAAAACAATCTGCAACTTTTCTGTACCTTACTACATCACAAGCATCCTGAAAGGTCTCGCTTCCATCTCCTTCACCTTTGTTCTTCGGAGCCTTAAGCGATGAGCCAACACTTGCAACCTCTGTAACCTGTAGTACATTGTTTTGAAAATTATATGCTTACTTTCATGACCAACTAATAACCCAAGCGTCCCACACTTTCCATGAGTTTATAACACATACTCGGTGATCAAGTTTACATCAAAAAGGACACAATACCCCAGCTACGAAAACAAGGCCAACATATCATTGTTTCTTCAACAAGTGATGGAAAACACTTCATCACTGCAACACATGATTTACAACGATAAGGCCAGACACTATTTTGTTTTGATAAGTGATGGAAACACAACATCACTTTCAGAGTTTATCATGCAACACAAAATAAGACTAGATATCATTGTTGTTGAACAAGTGATGGAAAACACATCATCACTTTTACATTTTAAAATGCAAAAAATTATTTACAAAATCATGACCATGACAAGCTAACATATCTAGAAACCATTTTTCACTTATCAAGGTGAATGGGTCGCCTCCTTGTGGTGCATTCAATGGTCGAACAACTGCTTCACCTGGTTCATGCATCAACACTTTGTCTTTAAGGCACTACTTTGGATGGAGCCTCCAACAAGTGGCTCTTTGATGGCCACTTCTATCGCAATGACTGTAATAGGTTTTCTTCCTCCAGATTTGTCTAACTTGTTTCTTTACTTGTTGTTGAGAGGGTCTTTCACACCTCTTCTTTGTTTGTGCTGCTATTCTTTTCCTACACTTAGAAAATGTACGGTTATGTAATCCACAAAAGTTACATGTTTTTTGATGCCATGTTTTACGCTCATCATTAAAAACATGATTATAATCGAAATGAACATTCAAATGTTGAGAGTGGTTATGCCTTTCCTTGTTCTCTCTAGTGTAAGTATGGCGATAAGAGCTTGTCTTAGCTATTTCCCTACAATGGGTACTATCATGGGATGATGGGGATGTGTTCCCATCATTTTCTTTCCTCGACGATTTCGACGATGTATCGGAAGCATATGACACCTTCGAGCATTCTCCTCTGGTGTGTCTCAAGCCTTCAAATTGAGGTCTCTGCACAACCTCCAATGGTTGATTTATGCCTTGGTTATTAACGCCAAGTTCTTTTTCCTCCTTGTGCCTCATCCTGTTAAGGACCTCATGTTTGTCCCTGTAATTGGGATCTCCAAATCTCCAACAAAAATCATACTATGTGAAGATGAAACCGAAAGGAAATCAATATCTTTTACCTCCTCTGTCGATTTGGAAGAATTAATGAGGGTTGCTCATCATCTATTGTTGGTGGTTCGCTAACTGTCGTGGCGGATTCCCCAGCTTCCTTTCTAACATACCCAAGTCTTGTTTGATAGGGTAATTCTTCTACTTTGATGGGGTTGACAATGCCTTAGCCACTAATGCCCAATCCCTTTCCTTCATACCCCATTTTCTTCAACAGTTTGGAGCCAATTCCTGTAGTATGATTTTCGAAAATAGTGAAATCATCATCAGGACACATACATGAATTGAGAGAACTACTTTTTACCCCACATGGGTCACGCTACAGCTTTTCCAAGGCCTCGTCCTTTACTTGCAGTTGTCGTAGAAAACCATGTCTCTCCTCTTTATCTTCATGTAGACGCATCTTCAATTCAACGTTCTCTGTTTGTAGGTTTTGGTTGTTGTGCTTTAGTTCTTCTAGGGCCTCTTTCGTGGCTTGCAACTGAAGCTGCAATAGCTCCTTTTCCTCTGTCTCTTTCTGTAGAGTTTCATACATTATCTCCACCCTTTTGGAAATGTTGAGCATGGTCTCGTACATCGATTTTTCATCCTCTGTCGCTGCACGTTCCATTGTTCACGCTGCAATTCACATCCACGCAAAGACCGCTCTGATACCACTTGATCCAGGTCTGGGTGTGACAAAGGACCCTTCCAAGACCTTTTACTTTCATGATGTGTTAAATTACATTTTTAAAAGAACATAAATGAATACATCTGCATGCTGTAAATAAGAGGAACATGACAATCATCAGCACATGAAAACATAAGCCATTGATAACAGAGTTCGTCCAGGAGGGACTACGTCTCCAGGCCCCGATGTCAAGATGGTGTATGCCGTTGCATTAAGTGTTGTCAATAGTGATGATGTACATAAGAGATGATGTCGCGATCATACAAGGAAAATTCCATCATGAAAGAGTCGTTCCAAGAGATGTTCGACTACACAAACTCTCAGTCAAAAGGGACTCCTAGCAGTATGACACAAACTCATGCATGATGATCATGAGCATCCTGCCAACATGGCATAAAAGGGATCTCAATGCAAACATGCATGACGAAAACATAAGTATCCCATCAACATACAACAAAGGGATCTCAAAACACAACATGACGAATCATGACAACAAGTACATCACACAGATGATTCTGCATCACATCAAGCAAGAATCATGAAAACAAGTAAGAAACAAGATCCCACATCCAACATCAAATAGGGAGCTATGTAGCACAATGCATAGCAACAGAAGTACATGAACACACTGCATATACCTCACATCCTGGGGCTATCTGAAGAACAGGATGTCAAACCGCTGAAGTTGGCCATATCATCAACCTCGCTCATCGAATCTCATGGAATGACTGCTCGCACGCTGAATGCTGACACCTGCACCCCACTTAGAAAAGTGGCCGAAAAATGAAATGAGCAATTAGAATCTGAACACATCATCAGATTTGTGGCGTCGAATAGTGCAAAATCAACTGTCAAATTTTTGCATTTTGAGAAAGTGGAAATCTGGGGCTCAAGGAATCTTTTAGATTCCCGCTAGATTCCTCAAAGATTCCCTCCTCCAGGTCCTCTGCAAATCTGCTACTTAGATCAAGAAATGAATTGCATCATCGGGTTCATGTCGCTGAGAGGTGTAATATCGACATAAAGTTTGTCCAATTTGGACACTGCGAAAATTTCACCCTCCTGAAAATCTTGCTCAGTCATGGTTCCACCTGCATTAAAATTTAATAAAAAATATTCTGCCTCTTTTTCTGTGCCCGCTACTGGTTCTTCCATCTCTTGGGTGCACTGAGAAAACTGGGTTATATTAAAATTTGGGCAGATATTCCCATGTGGGGTTGGTTGGCGCAGTGGTTAATTATGAGCGTTTGTTGAGGAGGTGGTTCCAGGTTCGAATCCCGCGGAACCAATATTAACATATAATTGTTTTTTTGGTAACCAAAGTTTGGCATACTATTTAAGTGTTAACAATGACGGTTTTTTTAAAATGTTGTGCGGTTTTGATTTTGTATTAAATGGCATGCGGGTTTGGTGTGGGGACCGTTAAATTCTATGTCACATGGGGCCGCCACGTGGGCGGGGCCAGCCCTCCCACCGACCCCTCAAATTAATACGTATGGTTATATGAGGTGTGGGGTGGTGAGGGTGGTGGCCCACCACCTCCTATATATATATATATATATTTTTTAATTTTTTAATACCATAGCCTTTTTTTTTGGATTTTCCGAAATTTGAACGTAAGAGTCATTTTAATGAGGCGATTTTTTTTTTTTTTTTTCCGGAATCTAGCTGGAGTTGGCCGGATTCTATTCCACGGAAAAAGTCCAAATTGTGTCTCCATTAACCTGCCCAATCAGCAAAAGCCAACCAAAACTTTGACTGCCTCTATCTTCCTCATCCGGACTCGGATTGACGAACGGTTCACACCACCGTGATCATGACAACGAGATCTACGCTTTGGTCCTAGTCTGAAATCATTTTGATCACTTTGATTTTTGAGCTTTCATAAGCCCTATTTGTCTTGAGTGTGTCTCTAGAACCACCTGGATCACTTAGTGAATTTCATTTATCGTTAAAGGCATCCTTATGGAACCATAAAACTCTCTGCTTTAAATCTTTTTCACGGAGGAACACATATCCTTTCTAATTGATTGAGTTTACTTTTTTAAGGAAATAACTTATTTGAGTTTAACACAATGAATCTCTCCCACCCCTCCCCTTTATAAAGCCCATGATTGATAGTCGCGTGGAAAGAACTTGGAGTCAACATTATCAAAGTATTATGTCCATTAACATAAGTCTCTCTTTTACCATCCCACCTCTTTCACTCAAATACATTATAAACTAAACGCTTGCAAATGCGCTTATCAAAGGAGTGATTACAAGAGGAAGCATGGTAAATACAAGTAAACTCGCCAGGGCTATGGACGCTCACTGGTATCGGGGCTAGGCTTGTATGGAATAAAAGACAACTTCGCTAGGGTATTGTTCAGGCTCGCTGGCAGCGAAGCGATGTCAGAGACCATTCATAACAATGAATATATGCTTTATCAAAAACTCTTGTCTGTACCTTCTTCTATTTTTCATATGAGGTAATTTTAAAATATTTTTTCTCAAATTTGGATTCATGACTTTTACTCAAGTCTTCTTTGAGTACTTATCTTTACAAATTCATATCTCTTAATCTATTTATGTGGAACCCCATTGAAATGTTTTACTGTTAGACGATTTCGTGATTTCCATTATTTTTAACATTTGGGTAAATAAAAGTCCATTATCTTCAACTAGATATAACCGGTTTTTCCCAGTGTGTTGCCATTGTTGTAGGGAAAACCCAACAACCCCCATTTTCCATTCATTTACTTCCAAAATGGGGACCCTTTATATTAGTTTTTGGCTAAAACACCTTTTATGATTTTCATTTAGTTAATCGTCCTACAATTTAACCATTTTTTCATTTTCGTTGGATTTCTATTTTGATTATTTCATTGAATTCGACTTTTTATCAAGCTTTCCATCGATACTTGTTTCGCCTCATTTGGTTATCCGGTTTGCAAATGGCACTCATTTGAAGTTTGATCATTTTGTCACCTGGGGTAAATTTACGTACAAAATGTATAATATTTTAACTTTTGCAATTAAAATAGTCATTCATTATAAATATTAACTTTTAGTTAATTTTTACTAATTTCTTCATTTTTCACTAACAGTGCTACAAAATGACTCGACCAAATTGTAGAATAGTTTAAAAACGTGTTTTTGGGATCTTGGTAATTTGTTCCAATTTGTTATCTTAAAACAAATTGCCAAACTTGAAATCTCAAAATTGCAAAGTGGTTATAGTTCATTTTGTAGAATCTTTTAATTCCACGTGGGCCCCACTTCTCATCACTTCCTCCCTTCCAAAATCCCAAAATAAAAAAAACCTGATTTAAAAATTCCGAAATGAAAATTGCAATTTGATATAAAAATCTCGATGCGATATCGCATATCGCAAATTCTTTTAGCACTCCTTTTAAAATTTTCTGATTTGCGATTTAGTTTTTGTGCAATTCGTTAATTTTTTTAACATATGATTTTGTTTTATGAATGCCTTATGACTCTCATACCCGCATCACTATAACCTCACCCTCCTTGTCCCTCCAACTCACTCCACTCACCTTCATTACTACTCCACTGCTCTTCACTACCTCTTCCTCCCTCCTCCACAAGTCTCCCACTTACGTCATATAAAAGACCATGGTTCATATGTTAGTTCGAAATTATATATTATGTTTTCAAAAAAAATTAAAATATTATATTATTATTATTATATTATTATAATTATAATATTGTATTATAATTATAATATAATTTAAATTATAATCTTAATATAATATAATAATTTTTTAAATCATTTTTGTTTATTTTATTTTTTATTTTCACTTACTGGTTCACGGATACCCGGGTCAGTGGGTAGCCGCTACGTCCAGGGTTTTAAACGCTGAGTGGACGCCACTCGAAGGGCATCAACACCCCTCGGCCTATTTACTGACCTAACCCCAAGAGCTTTCGGGATTCGACCCTGTGACCTCCCATTGGCGAGGCACTTGATTTGACCGATTGAGCTAACTCTTGGGGCTGAATCATTTTTGTTTATTAATTAAATTCCTTTTTAATCAATTTTTTATTAATTAACTTAAGTTTGTAATTACAATTAATTAGTATTAATTAATTAATAATTGTAATTTAATTTAGGATTAGATTTTAATTAAAAATTTCCGATTTTTAGCTTAGGAAACAGAATTTCCAGAATTCTGGCGGTGTAATTCCCCAGCTTTAGAAGCTCCTAAACTGAGTTTTAATTGTCCAATTAAGGCTCAGGACTACTCATTGAATAGATAAAATCATGGAGATTATTTATGAAGTGGTTGTAAAATCAGATTTGATCATTTAATGGGTCTAAAATTCAGAAGAAAATCAAGCTCCAAAATTTTAAACAAAATCAATTTTTTGAGTTTTATTTTTTCCATTTTCATTTGTCCACAACTTCTAATGAGTGAAAATCCATTCATCTATGTTCTCCCTAGCCAATTAGGTCCTCAAAGGCATCAATGGAAAGCTAAAATTTCATTTTTATTTAATTATTTAATTAAGTTTGATTGAATATATTTTAGTCCAGATTTGGTATTTTGATTTGATTTTGTATTTTAATTTAATTTGGATTCATTTTTGCAGGGAAAAAATTGAAGAGATGAGAAGAAGAAAATATCAATCAATGAGAATGCTCCAACAAGAGAATAATGATATTTTGGCCCAATGAAAATGATGGAGCAGATCTATTCTTTTACAACTTTCTTATTGAGAATTCTTTTTGTAAAAATTATAAATAGCAAATTGTAGAATGTATTAGGGGCTTCTTTGTTCTGCAATTTTGGAATTCCTAAAAGCACTATTGTAATGAGGATTTAGAGTTGTAGGTGAGAGGAATCCTAGGGGAAGAAGGCTCTATATTGCAGTGTTTTCATCTGTTTGTGGAGAAACTCTTTTTTATTATGTACTACTGTTGTAAGGAGGAGGTCATTTCTGCAAGCAGAGATCGATTGCAAGCCCATAGGATTGTGCACTATTGTCGTGATGTGAGCATGTGTAATTTGATTTAATTTATTTAAAGGTTTATTTTAGTGAATAATGTTTAACACTATTGTTTACATAATTTAATTGAAATGAATTCTTATTTCAGTCTTTCAATTTATATTTCAAATGTATGAGTTAATAATCAGATTCATACACTATTGTTGAATCATGAGCATTAATTCATTTAAAATTCTTCTTATACTATTCTACATGCTTAATTTTAGATATAATATGAGAACTGAAGTTTTCATAGGAACAAATGGTTATAATCTTAGATCAACAAGCTATTTTATGATTTAGGATCATAATTGTTTTCTTGCATACATGATGTCTTATTTGAACTAATTTAGTAATTTATCATGAACCTTTGTAGTTCTTATGCATATAATAAATAAGGAATTGGATATATTTTCAATAAGATATTATGTAACTATTTACTAAGTTTTTAATTGATAGTATTTATGTTAATGAGGAATCAGATCTTGTGAGTTATCTCCTAGATCTAATTCCTCCATCTTAATTTCAATTCTTTAAAGCTTCTTTTCCCTGTGAAGTTAATTGACTCTCGATTGAGAGAAGGATTTCCATTTCCTTCAATCAAGATAGGTTAGATTTATTGCATCTTAGATTAGATCTTTCATGTGTTATCATACCCTTTTCATTCTAGAAGTCTAATTTTTTAAGAGGAAAAACTTTACAGTGGTTTGGACGTGTCCTTAAAACAGCTTAAGGGTCATTCTCTTGCCTGATCAACAAGAAGAATCAATCTGATGTCTATACCTATTGGTAACTAAAGACACATCTTAAACCGATACCAATAGGGAAAAGATAACTGGACCTAGTTAAACTAGTTGGAACCACCATTCCAAACGGAAAAGGTAACTGGACCTAGTTAAACTAGTTGGAACCACCATTCCAAATGTAAAAGGAACTGCTTGAAGGTCCAGACCAGGTGGTCTCACTTATAATTTTGTAGATAGAGAATTTTAAGTCTTCAACAGGTAGGAAGGAGTCCCACAAACCCAATTCATCACTGAGATCAATAAATTTTTGTCTTAACTGTAGGAATTTACAGGGTAAGTTCCTCAGACAGAACACCAAAGGACACCGCTCACAAACAGATCACAGATCAATAACCAATATTTTTGACATGGTTAAAACCCTCAAAGAGGGAAACAGTCCACGACCTGAGACAACGTGGCCACTTCAGGCAATTTATTAATAAAAGAATGAAGATTTACATAAGCTTCTCTCATGGACGGTTTCACTGATTCCGATTGGGCTGGTGACCCTGATGATCGGAAGTCTGCTGCAGGTTATGTGTTCACTCTTGGTTCAGGACCTATTACATGGGCTTGCAAGAAACAAGGTGCCATTTCTCTTTCTTCAGCAGAAGCAGACTATCGTGGTGCCGTAGAAGCTAGTAAGGAAGCCTTGTGGCTTCGTAAGATCCTGTCAGAGTTTGGCTTTCAGCAGCAACATCTGACTACACTTTGGTGTGATAATCAAAGTACCATTCAACTATGCAAAGATCCAGTCCAACATCAGCGCAACAAACACATTGAACTACACATGCACTTCGTCAGAAAGCTCATTCATGACCATGTTCTTGAAGTACAATATTGTTCAACAGATGATCAAGTTGCAGACATCTTTACAAAGGCTCTCATAGAGGCGAAGTTTACTAAACTTTGATTTATGGTTGGAGTTCAGGAAGTTGTCACTAAGGGGGGATAGGCTCTAATGCCTCCTTCCTTCTCCTATTGTGTCATATTTGTAAATCCTTCAATCCTATCCCAAGTTGTTCTTAAGGGGGGATGTTAGGATATTCCGACACATAGGAAATAGTTAAGTATAACTTGGTCTAGTATAGAGTTAGGTAAAGTGTGTTTCTTTACTATGTACATTTTGTAACTTACAATCCGACGGTCACGATATGTAGTGATCTGACGGTTCATTCTCTCCTTGGTATTACCGACACTTGATCTGTGGCTTAACACCCGATTGGTCCATGATCTCTATTTAAAGAGCATGGAGGGTCATTTGTAGGGTAACCGTCCATGAGAGAAGCTTCTGTAAATCTTCATTCTTTTATTAATAAATTGCCTGAAGTGGCCGCGTTGGCGCAGGCCGTGGACTGTTTCCCTCTTTGAGGGTTTTAACCACGTCAAAAATACTAGTGTATTGATCTGTGATCTGTTTGTGAGAGGTGTCCTTTGGTGTTATGTCTAAGGAACTTACCCTATAAATTCTTACATTAATCGGTTGTGGAGTTTGTAGAGGTCAAACTCACAACTAGTTTCAATAATTTTATATTCTTGATCTACTAGGGGCTGGTGGTCCAAGTCAATTATAGGGGGTAGAAGGGGGTTTTCTTTAGTAGATTTAGATTTACCTTTAGGAGCCATGCTAGGAAATAAATAAGCTGGAAAATAGAAAGTACCTAGGAATTGTGTGGATGAAGACTGGTAGCTTGGTGATTGGTTACTGTGGCAGTCCGACTTGATGATAGGTTGTAGTGGAAGTATGGTTTGTTGACAGGTCATTGTAACAGTTTTGTTTTTCAATGTCTTAGAACAGTAAAGGGGAGGTCCAAGAGAACGGGTTTAGGATTTATTTATAAAATAGCTCGTTTACCGTTGGGATTAAACTGTTTAATGGAGTAGGTCCGTGAATATGGGAACAGGTAGGTTATTAAATGGTTGTTTACACAGTTTGGCAACAGGTGTAATAGAGAAGTGCCATGTGGTAGGAGCGTATTGGAGTGGAGCGGGAAGGGATGTGACAGTGGAGGGAGCGGAGTGGAGGAGAAGTGGATGAGGAGGTGCCATGTGGCGAGACAGGATGGAGTGGAGTGGGGACAAGAGGCACCACTTGGCAGAAGAGGAGTAGAGCGCGGGGTCAACGGTCATTTTAGGTGGGAGGTGGAAAAGGTGGATTTTAGGGGCAGGAGGGGAGGGGAGGGGAGGGTGGTGGGGAGGCGGGTCCGAAGTCGTGGGGAAACAACTTTTTGAACCAGCCTTGGTTAACTGTGAGAGGGTCAAGGGAAGGGGGGGAGGGCAAGGCGGGGGTTCGAAGTCATCACCCGCTGTTGATCTAGGTGGGTGAGATCACAACCCTTCATTTTAGTGTGACGCTTATTACAAAATGACAAATGTGTCGTATCACAAAAACTTTATTAAAACTACTAATCATGATTATACAGTACAATCGGATAATTAAACTAACTAAACTCACTTTATTTAAACTAATCTAATCGTGCTTGAATGGTGTGATTAAAACTTTAAACATATTTATTTAACTATAATGCAGAATTTAAACTAGTTGCACATTAATTTTTTTATTTTTCTAAAGGTATTTCATCATATCTTTTTTATTTTATTTTTCAATATATCTTTGTCTTTTTAATTGAAGTGGCATTTGAATTGGCTCACTTATTGGGGCTATGGTCATTTTTTTCTTCATATCTTTTATTTCTTTTGTTTTGTGACACACACACACACACATATATATATCCTTTTTTTTGTATCCCCTTTCATTTTGTTTTTTCTTTTTCTTTTTTTTCTTCTATTTTTTCTATTTTTTCTTGGAAATAATTTGCAGGATGAAACATTATTTACAATATCTTGTAACTTAAAAATCAACAAATAATCATCAATTGATCCTATAAATTGTAAGATTCTAATAGTGACTCCAATGGGGATGACATCCTCCCTGTGAGATGTCAAGAATGATGTAAATCATTAGCCTTTATCCACTAGGTATCCTATCTTTATCCTGCAACTGAATTGATTACTTGTTGTTATTATAAATACTGGAAACAACTCACCAGAAGCTTAGGGCCTTCTCTTTGGGCTTCAATTCCTGATGTTAGCCACCCACTCTCACATTAAAATAGTAAAATGATATTTACACTGACTTGAATGAGAAACTTATCTATTCTAGAAGAAAATAGTGCTTGAGTAGTCTACCATTAACAGGTCCTTCTGGCAGCCCTTCTCTCGCCAAGTCTTTCAAAAGGAACGCATTGTTTCCACAGAAAACTTCAATTTTATAGGGTTCTCTCCACAAACTATCAAATTTCCCATGCTTACCTTTTTATTCATTTCTTGAGTCCCATCTCAACACAAGGTCATCTAGTTGGAAGTCATCTTCTTTGGTTCTTCTATTATGGATCTTTTTTTATTTTGTCCTGAATTATCTGAGTTTTATTCTAGACTTCCTCCTTAGTTTGCTGCAACTATATTGTTTGATTTATCCTTCTCTGTACATCATTTGGCTTAACTTGTGATTCCTGTAATAATTTTGGCATAGGGATTCCCAGGGAAGCAGGAAAAATTTCATCCACTCCATATACTAATTGGAAATGAGACATTCCAATACTTTTTGTGCTAATTCTGTCAACCCACAGAGCATTAACCAACTTCTTGTGGCAGGAATTTTTATTTTCCTGCAGCAGTTTCTTAATAATGTTGACTAAACTCTTATTAGAAGACTCAATTAACCCATTCCCTTGTGGATAATAAGTAATAGAGTGTCCTAAATTTATGTTATACTTATGGAAAAAAACAATCATTCTCTTTGATTTAAAAGAATCAACATTGTCATTGATGATCTCATGTGGACATCCAAATCTAGAAAGAATATTACCTTCTAAAAACTGAATGATTACAATGTCTGTAGCTTGTTTGGTTGGAATAACCTCAATCCATTTAGTGAAGTAATCAGTGCTATCGAAATCCATCTATGTTGGGCTGAGGAGCTTGGATGGATTTCTCCAATGTAATCTAGGCCCCATTGTTGGAAAGGAACCTCAATTGAAATGGGCTTTAAAGGTAAGGGAAATTTTTTTCTCTTGCCTTCAAAGATTTGGCACTAATGGCATGTTGAAACTATATTATAAACATCTGCAAACAAGTAGGCCAGTAAAAATCAACTTTCAGGATTTTGTTAATTGTGTTTTTCCTGTACAAATGTCCTCCATGGTCTCCTTGATGAAATTCTTCCATAGCCTTGTCTGCTTCATCCTTTAATAAACAATTTAGAAAAATACCCCCAAAATATTTCCAATACACATTTAGATCTAAAATGTAGAATTTCATAGCTTTAAACTTGAGAAATCCAGCTTTTGTTTTTTTTTAACCCAAGAGGAGCTTGTAAATTTTGTAACACAAAGATAATATCTGCATACCAAGGAGAAGTAGCAAAGGATTCTGATACCTGTGGAGTCGCCAACTCTTCTTTTTCACCGAGTGCAGCTATAAAGTTTATATCTAATGCATGGAAATTGGATTCATCATTAGCTTAGCCAATCCGTGACCTTTGATGAGCTTAGTAGGTCTTACCTTTTCCCATATGGATCAATTTGTGTAAGGTTATCTTTTAATACAACACTTGGGACAAATGCAATGACATGGGAATGTATAATGTAAACTCTAAAATCTTTCAGTGCCTTCACTAAAGAAAAGGCTTGTTTCTCCATGATATTATACTTTAATGAGACATTCATTAAAGCTTTGCTGAAGAAAGCTATAGGTTGTTCATGTCCTTCACTGTTTTTCTACAACAAAACTTCTTCAATAGTATGTTCAGATGCAAAAGAAAAAATCATAAAATCCTTTGTAAAGTCAAGGCTAATTAAAATAGGAGCAATTGTTAAAGCTAACTTGACTTGACTAAAAGATTTTTTGGCTTCACTACTCCATTTTATTTCCATATCTTTCTTTAACGTGTTTGTAATGGCTCTAAAGATCTCGGCCAGGTTTGGAATGAATCTTCTTAGGAAATTGATCCTACCGATGAAAGACTGAACTTCTTTCTTGTTCCTAGGAGGGTCAATTTTCATTATGGCTTCAAATCTATTGGGATCCATTCTGATGCCTTTTTTCGAAATAATGTGACCCAACAGTTTTCCTTCTTCTAAACCAAAAAAAAAAAATTCTTGGGGTTCAAGGATATACCATAGTTTCTGCATTTTTCAAAAACCTTTCACAAGTGTAATAGGTGCTCTTCATCTGTTTTTGAAAACATAGTAATATCATCCAAGTAAATCACAATGAACCTATCTTTCTCATCAGCACATGCAATGTCCAATTCTCTCTGAAAAGTGACCCCTGCATTCATAAGGCCAAAGGGCATTTTTATATACATAAAAGTCCCCCAAGGTGTAGTAAAAGTTGTTTTATGTTGATCATGAGATGAACCAAAATCTAGTTGTATCCTAAGAACCCATCCAACAAAGAAATTATAGTGGAACCAACTACTTTTTGTAAGATATGATCCATTTTGGGCAAAGGGTAGTTGTCTTTGAGAGAAACTTTGTTTAAATTCCTAAAATCTACACAGATCCTTATCTCTCATATTTTATTTCTTGTTGGTACTAAATTAGAGACCCATTTCGAAAATATTAGGGGCACAATGATTTTTGCATCAAAAAGTTTTTTCACTTCTTTTTCTATCAAAGGTAACAGAAATGGATTTACCCTCCTTAATTTTTGCTTCAATGGTTTTCGGTCTTCTCTGATGGGAATGGTTTGTTGTATGATACTGGTATCATATGATTTCAGGTATTCATAGCTCCAAGCCAACACATCAGAAAATTATTTTAATAGCTCAACGTATTTATACTTTTCTTTAGGAGGCAAGGACTTGGACAACTTTATACTTTTAGGACTTTCTTCAGTTCCTAAATTACAATCCTCTATCTCAGCTCCTACAAGTTCTATTTTTGGCTTTTTGGCTACATCATTAAAATTAAAAAGATCTTCCGATGGCACCAATCCTCTTGGTAACACATTATCTTGTAATTGCAGAACCTCAAGTTCTTATGGATTGTCATCGGTTTCATTTAACGCTATTTCCTTTTTATTTTCATCTACAACATTATCTATATCAATATTTACATACTCAAATTCATCTTTCAATTGTAAAAAATTTCTACTTGTTTATCACTACCAAAAACCTGCCAATATCTTACATTATCTAAAAGAACTGGCATGTGTTTCACTTCCACCTCATATTTTCTATTGGGATAGAATGGCATTTTGCAAGTACTCGCTGAAGTAGCCAAATAATCATCTAAGATATTTTTCCCTCTAAGGATAATAAACAATTGGTATTCAGACATTGCGGAAAATCTAGGACTACATTTCTGTAAGCTCTTAGTCTAGGGTGTTTAGCCGAGTACTCACCTTTAATTTCGTTAATGGTGAGTTCAAAATTCCTGTGTACAAAAATTCATTTAGCTCCTAATCTCTTCAAAATTTTCAGCCCAAAAATCAATGCTTCATATTCAACTATATTATTTGTACATTGGAAATTAAGCTTGTAAGCATGTCCCTTAGCTACACATGTTTGTGAGTTTATAATCCAAACACCTGCCCCTGCTCCTTCCTTGCTCACGTTGAGTCAATTTAATAAATGCTAATATGACTGAATCACAACCATTAATTGTCAACCAGGGTAGGTCTGTTTATTTCAAAGGAGTATGCACTATCTGTTCCAATACACTTCAGCCAAGAGTAAAATTAAAAGACAAAACAAATGTCGTTGAATTTAATTGCAGAAAGTAACACTCATGCAGAAATCAAAAACATTCTACAGAAATGAAACCACACTTCATGTTACCAAGGAAAAGGCGTGCCACACACCACACCACTAACTAATTCGATTGACCGAATTTTATGTTCAAACCAATCCTGTGTGACAGCATATCAGAAATCTGGAAACAAAAATAAACCCATTTTGCAAATTACACGGCGACAGAAATAATTTCACACTTATTGAAAGGAACAATAATTAATCTACCACTATGCTACTGTTGCTACTGCAATCCTTGCTAAAGAGGAGGGCCCTTCCTCCCTAGCAGGGCGCATGGATGAGATGTGAATTAGTAAAGTCTCAACACCACGTCTGTAAAAACATCAACAACGTTGTTCTTTGTATTAAAATGATTATGAGTTACAGGAGAAAAATAACGATACTATCCATCCCGTTTACATGGAACTGAGTCTCCTTTATAAGATTTACATGTCCAAAATAAGAAACAGATCAGTCATGAGAATCTCATGATTCTCATGCTGATCAATATCGAGAGAAAATAGAAATCGTTACAACAGGTTCTAAATACAAGGCCTATTGCCATTACATCATTTCTAAAAATCACAACTTCCTTGGCTACTTAGATACACATAGATAATACAATCTTTATGAAAACTATCATGTGGAATAGTACCCATGGTCCTAGACAGTTGCGATGTAGTCAACGTCCCATAGTGTAACAACAATTCGAGGTGTAACAACAATGCTTGAGGTGTAACAATAACTCGGGGTGTAACAACAAGTAACCAAAAACCCCTTTGTAAATTATCACACTGTTGTTCATCCTTTGGCCATAGACTTTGGAGCATCACCTGAAATAAATAGAGCCAGAGAACTTTTTTTCCATAATTGCCTCGGTAGTCATCAAAAATATATCATCTCATTCATATTTAACAAAAATAGAAAAATAATATGTCAGAATAAAAATGGATTCTTATAACCAGGAAAAAGGTAATTATGATATAAAGTCCACAGGTTCAGAAGCGAAATGGTCAAGTATGGGGGGAAAGGTGTCCAAAATATGTACAAAACTTTCACCCAACATCTCCCCCAAGCTGAAGCAATTGCATGTCTGTTATGAAACCAGCTCAAGAAAAGATAGAAAAGATAGATCAACGCCTTAGAATTTAGCCTCTTCGAGGGGGCAATCTCCTTTACATTACATAAATGAACAATTCTTGGATGATTCAAATGACAAAACCTCCTTTCTATATATAGGAGTCTAAGGAGTCACAATATAATCCAGCCGACCTAACAATAATAATATAAAGCCACAAAAATAACAATAGAGGAATTCTATGGGGCACAGTAATAAAAATATGGGGGCAATAGGGGCACAACAATATTAATAAGGGGTATAACTACAATAGTAATGGGGTAATCACTAATACTATAGGGACCCAACATGCCCCTCTCCTTCAAAAAAGTGTTGTCCTCAACGCTTGAGTAGTTCTGGATACTTCTGCATAAAATTTTCATCCTCCCATGCGGAATCTTAAGCGGATAAGTTCTTCCACTTGATAAGATACTCTGAAATTGATCGATTTCATAGCTGTCGAGTTCTTGTTTCTGTGACTGCTTCCGGTTCCAATATAATTTTTCCTTCCTCGTCAATTTCTGGCAATATTGTTTGAACTGGGATCTTGTCGCCTATAACCTTCTTTAAACATGAAACATGGAAAACTGGGTGCAATCGAGAAGCTGCAGGAAGCTCCAATTTGTATGCCATAGTACCAATCTTTTGCAACACCTTGTATGGACCATAATACTTTGGTGATAATTTATTATCATTCTTAGCTTGCTTGAGGGACATTTGCTTATATGGTTGTAGCCGTAGGAATACCTAATCACCTACATCAAAACTTCTTTCGCTGCGATGTTGATCTGCCTGTTGTTTCATTCTATTCTGTGCCAACATGAGGTTATCCTTTAAGAGTTGGAGGACTTGTTGTTGATGTTCGATGTGATGTTCCACCTCCTGAACCTTAGAATTTTCTCTTAAATATGATGTGATGGATGGTGGTTGATACCCATAGTGCCATAAATGGGGTCATTTTTGTTGCTGATGGAAGGAAGTGTTATACCACCATTCAGCCAGAGGCAACCATTTGACCCATTGTGTCTGTTTATCATATACAAAGCAACGAAGATATCCTTCCAAACATTTGTTTACTATCTCAGTTTGCCCATCAGATTGAGGATGATAAGATGAGCTATGAGCTAACTGAGTACCAAGACAAGAAAATAATTCTGTCCAAAAATTTCCAGTGAAAATGGGATCTCTATCACTTACAATGATCTTTGGGTTTCCATGTAGCTTTTGAATTGTTTCCATAAATGCAGTAGAAACTGTACTGGCTCTAAATGGATGTGATAATGCACAAAAGTGTGCATACTTGGCAAGTCTGTTAACTACCACCATGATAACACTCTTTCCCTCAGACTTGGGTAAACCTGTGATAAAATCCATTGAAACCTCCTCCCAACGTGTAATAGACCTGGTGTCTTAATTGTTTCAACTTTATTTTGTTGGCAAACCAAACATTCCGCCACAAACTTTTGAATATCTGATTTAAGGCCATCCCAAAAAAATTCCTTCTTAACCCTGTGGTAAGTTTTTAAAAATCCCGAGTGCCCTCCTAAGGGAGAAGTGTGCAATTCCATAAGAATATTTTGTTTTAGCTCGGAATTCTTACAGAGGTATAAGTGATCTTTGTACCATAACGAATCATTTTGCCAGCTAAATGTATCAGACGTACTGGAATCTTGTTGTAACTTTCGAATAAGTGCCCACACTTCTTCGTCATTCTTCCATTCCTCCCTTGCTTCGTTTATCCAATCTGGTTGGATAATAGAAATGGCGCTCAACAATGCTTCCACCTCCTCATCCTTTCTTGAGAGTGCATTTGCCACCACATTTTGCTTCCCTTTTTTGTAGATGATTTCAAAGTCAACCCAACATCTTTGTGACCCACTTTTGTTGCTCTTCAGAGGATAATCTTTGTTCTAAAAAGTATTTAAGGCTATCATGATCCATTTTTACCTTGAAGTGTCTTCCCATTAGGTAGGGTCGCCATTTCTTAAGTGCATGGAGTATTGCCAACATTTCCTTCTCATAAATGGCTTTGCTTAAAAACTTTCCCTTGATTGGACAACTTTCAAAAGCAATGTGTCTTTCATATTGCATTAGAACAGTACCAATTCCATTTCCTGAAGCATCACATTCCACAATAAAGGTTTTTGTGAAGTCCGGTGTAGCTAAGACTGGTGCTTGGCACATTGCCTCTTTAAGATGTTCAAAGGCCTTTGTTGCTTCCGGAGTCCATGAAAATGCATCTTTCTTCAATAATGTTGTTAGAGGTGCTGCTATTCTCCCATAATTCTTAACAAACTTGTGATAATACCCTGTCAACCCGAGAAATCCTCGCAGATGCTTTATGGATGTGGGGATTTTCCATTCCTTAATGGCTTTAATTTTGCTAGGGTCTACCTTTACTCATTCATGAAATACAATATGACCCAGATATTCCACCTCCTGGACTCCAAAGAAACATTTGGATCTTTTTGCATATAATTGTTTCTACTCCAATAGTTGTAGCACCCTGTCAACATGTTCAACATGATCCTTCCAAGACTTGCTGTAGATTAGTATATCATCAAAAAATACTAATACAAATTTTCTAAGGAATGGTTTGAAAATTGAATTCATCAAACCTTGAAATGTTGAAGGTGCATTGGTAAGGCCAAAAGGCATGACCAAAAATTCATAATGACCCTCATGAGTTCTAAATGTTGTTTTCGGAATGTCTTCAGTCTTCATTCTGATTTGATGATATCCTGAATGAAGATCCAACTTGGTGAAGTAAATTGATCCATGCAATTCATCTAGTGATTTGTCAATGACCGGAATGGGAAACTTATCTTTAATAGTGAGCTTGTTGAGCTCCCTATAATCCGGACACATGCGCCATGATCCATCCTGCTTGTGCACCAATACTACTGGAGCAGAGAAAGAACTTTGACTAGGTTGAATTATACTAGCCTCTAGCATTTCTGCAACCATACTTTCAATTTCACTCTTTTGGGCATAGGGATATCTGTATGGCCTGATGTTTGGAGGAACACTTCCTAGAATCAGATGAATAGCGTGATCATGATCACGAATAGGTGGGATACCTTTGGGAGTCTCAAATACCTTGGAATGATTGTCCAAGACTTTTTTGGAGATCTGGAGAAATAGATGATTCTGATGTGGAAACATCTAGCGAACATAATTGTGCAATTACATCTCTTTGCTCCTTTTTTAGAAGCTTTGTCATACCATTAGAGCTGATTATCTTTCCTGGTTTCCCTGCAATACCCCTTAATTCAACTTCCTTTCCTTCCGTAGAAAATTTGATGAAAAGTTCTTGAAAATTAAAAGCTATTATACCCAAGGATTGTAGCCATTGGACTCCTAGTACAACATCAACACCTCCCATTGGAATGGAAAGCATTGGGCTAGTCAATACATATTCTCCCATGGATAGCTTGATATTATGGCACTTTCCAGAGCAATTTATTGTTCCTCCATTTGCAATCATCACTTGACACTTTGGTGTTGGATATGTTAGAGTCGGTCTAGTTATCCCTCCATCAGAGATCAAAGCTCTTTTGCATTTCATGATTAGGTGTCCCACCAGTTTTGATCAGTTGCATTTCATTAGGCATGCCATAACTCTAATGGAGTGGGTTGTGTCACTTATTCCCCTCATGTTTGGCACTGCTGGTTCAGGCCTGTTTATTAAAACAAGTCTTCAAAGGTCATTTACAATCATGTTTTAAATTTTGAGGTCTTAGGTCTAGGGTTGGGTCAATTTTGTCTTGAAAAGTCTTAGAAGACCAGCAGGCCAGAGGGATGTCTTTGATAGATCATCACTTCAATAATTTTCGTCATTGTACAGCTGAATAAGGACTTCTCTTCAAAACTCCGTTTTGAAGATAAGTCACCATCTCATTTTTGTAAAAAATTGTCAAAATTTTCAGGTTCTCCAAATGTTCAAGCGCAGCCTTGGTCTCCTTTGCCAGAGCATATCAGAGCTATCCCTACAAAAAATTATCAGAGAAAATCATTATTTCGACCATTTTTTTTTTAAGAGAAAACCAAAAAGTCAGAGCCTATTAATCTGAAAAAGTGTCAAAAAACCAAACATTAGAAAAGGGGTTTTGGTCAAGCAAAAATCAAAAGGGAGTCTATATAAAGACATTTCTTCTCATAACCAAACCATTCTACATCCCAAGAGCAAAGAACAGTGTTTTAAGGCGATTTTACAAATTTGTGGGCAAATCGGGTCGTTTCCAGGGCGTGCTACGCATCAGCTTGGGCGCGCTACGCAACCAGGGCGCGCTACGCATCAGCACACTTTTCTTAGTGTAAATTTACTCGTGCGCTACGCACCAGGGGCGCACTACGCGTTGGGTGAGGTGCGCTACGCGTTGGGTGAGGTGCGCTACGCGTTGGGAATTCTACCCAGAAATTCGCCAGCAAGTATTCAACTCCTCTCCTAACTCAAGCAAACCACAGGTAGGCTTCATTTCCATGGCTGGTTCTTGGTTTTGCAAGATTAATGAGAAAAAATTATGATAGATGTGCCATGAAAATTAAATGTAAAAACCCTAAAGTTGTTGTGTGGATTCAAAGGCCTAGTTTGCTAGGGTTTCAAAATTACATGCTGCCAAGGTTTTCCCACTTTTTTGTTTCCTACCCCTCCCATATTCACCAACATTTTCCTAAAAAATTCTTCATAAAACCCTACACTATCCCCCTACAAAATTCTAACCCCTCCCTTCTATTACAACCATAATATTCCCTACTTTACCCCAAACCCTACAATATCATAATTTCTATGCCCTTTCCCTTCCCTAAATTCCTTGTTTATTTTCATTGCCCCTAATTCCCTCATGTTTCCCTTTCCCTAACAATTCCCTTGTATTTATGTCCCCTTGGTAACAGCATTTTGAAAAAGGAAAAAGTCAAACAACAGTCAATTGTGTGCACAGTTAGCATATACATTTCAGCCATCTTGTTTTCAAAACTATGTCAGAAACCGAATCAGCTTATGAGCAGAGTTATGACAATGATTCAACACCAGAAATAGAGGTGCCAAGGAGGTATCACAAGGGTGGCAAAGGTGGTCGGCATGTCAGGGGGGAGCCCACTTCTTTGGCTCATTTGCAAGCTTGTCCACTTGCAATGAACTGTTTTCAGTACCAATCATGTTTTGAATATTGTGAGCGGATCTCACAAATCCAACATCACCGAGAACTAGTTCGCTTATTTGTCCTACATTTGCAGAATGGTCATGTAAACCTTGCTGGAGTGGATTTCACCTTGTCACCTGAGATTATTGCTCAGGCCACTGGGATACCAAATGCAGGGGAGGAGTGGAATAAGCGCCAGCAGTTAGACATATTTCACTATGAGCCATATATCAAACCCGGGTGTATGAGGCACTTAACTGCTGTTTTTCCTTTCAGATTCCTAAGGGATGAATATGCACCGTTGATGAGACTTATTATTCGGTATTTCACTTGTGAGGGCAGATTTTCACGTCTATATTCGTACCATATCCGTTTGTTGATGCATTTCACAAGGGTACGAATGATGAACATTCCATTTTTCATGTGTCGCAACATAGAGAGGATGGTGCCTATAGTACAAAGGAAGAGCCCAACACAGCAGCATAAGAGCATCTATCATTATGCACTGATTAAGATCATAGTGATGCATCAATTGGCATAACAGGGTATTGCTTGGGAGGATTTCATTTCTTGCGACTTTTTCACGGTGCCACAGCCACCTCCCGAGATTGTCCATGATGAGGGAGGGCCTTCACATCAGTTTGACATTCCTGAGCTCGAGCATGTTAGTGCTCCTTCATATGTTACATATCAGAGAGGCCACAGGGCCTTATTTGCATCTGCACAGCGAGTATTATCTCCACCTAGGGTGGAAGGGGTCTCGCCTTCTTCATCGGCACAACGAGTATTATCTCCACATCAGGTGGAAAGGGTCTCGCCTTCTACAGCACAGGTACAGGTACAGGTACAGGACAGAGACAAGCAACCTATATTTGATGAGGGACCTTCAGGAGATCCGGACACGGATATTATTGATCTTGATATCAGTTCTCCTAGCTCGGAGATAAAGGAGATCATTCAACAACAAAAGGCTGAGAATCGCTTGTTTCAACAGAAGTTGGAAATGGCCAATTGGACAATCAACTACTTGGAGCAGCGCAACAAGCAGTTAGAAGATGAACACACTCTTTATGAGTTGCGGCGAATCTGAGAACACCGAAACTTGGCCCGCAAGAGACCCGGTGATTTGACACCTATTGAGCGAGAGTCTATGCTTATCCGGGTGAACACTCATTTAGAGAAATTATTAGCCAAGGCAAACAGAGACAAAGATATGCTCCACCATATGAAGAATCATTACTGGGCCCGCATGCATGTTTGCAAAGCGAGAATGAAGGTTCTTAAAGGGCGATTGAGCAAGGCATTAAAACGGCGAAAAAGGCCCGATCCACTCCAAATTTTGGCCGAAGCCTCCTTGAAGGAGCATGGTACTTGATGATACACCCCCAGCTCAAAATTCAGAAAATTTGGAGAATTTTTGGTCAATTTTGAAATTTTTGTGTTAAAAACAGGTTTTTGGCCTCAACGCGTAGCGCGCCGCGCGATACCCTTAAAATTGGAAGGTCCAAATCACGAAAGGTTTGCATTTTTGGATTTGTCATGATGAAATACACCTGCTCAGCCACTGCCAAGGCATTTCATCAAGGTTTGGGTCCCCAAAAGGTCAAAAGACATGCAAAAAATGACCTCACTGCCCCTTTTTGGACACACAGGTAGCAGCCTTGGGAGAATGCACTTTTGGAGGGGTAAATGGACATCAAATTGGAAAATTCCACTTGGGTTGGAAAGTAGACATCCAGGGCTTTCCAGCAAGCCAACCTGCCGGGAAGTGCCGCAAAAGTGAGCTGAAAGGCGCGCTACGTGTAGGGTTTTGGCGCGCTACGCATCAGGGTATTTTCTAAATTTTTCATCTTCAGCACAGGAAAACGCAACTATTTGACCAGTTTTGACTTTTGATGGGATTTTTCACCCTCTTTGATGTAATTAATGTATTTTCATGTTGACATGACACTTATTTACCTATTCTAGAAGATTCATTCATAAAATAGCAAAAAATTAATGAATGAATTGGTTTCCTAGTTTATAGAGGCAAGTTGTTTTGATTGCCTAGATTGTAGTGCTTTGTTTAGAATTGGTTGAAACAGCTCCTAGGATGATGAGCTCGACCCCTAAAGGCAAGGAAATGTGTTATCTTGCCTATATTATGTATCTTCTTAGTCATTTTCGTGGTTGGACTCTTGGGAATAGCTTGATACACTATTGTACATATTTTATCTGCAATTTTGGCAAAGGATAGACCAGGGTTTTGCAGCACTATTTGGGATTCATGTGGCCTTATGTGTTGATGGTGTGTTTCTCTCAGTACTTGTAAGTTGTGTATGTGTATCACTTTCCTTATTTAATCTTCTGCAATTAAACAAATGAAGTGTTAAGGTAGAATCTATAAATTTGCTATGCTATGCCTTTAAGTTTGTTTAATTTTCCATGTTTTCTTCAGTTTAAGGAGAATCCTTGAGACTTCCTTGCTCTCCTTAGCTCCTCACCTGTCAGATCTATTCATTCAATCACTTTAAAGGCATCAAAACAATCGCCTATCTTGCCCCAAGTAGACCTCTGCAAAAGCTGTGCCTCATCGCCGCACCCAAAATTGCGTTTTCCTTGAATTCAACAAAACTTCAAAAAATAAATTCCATAATCCTTGTACTTCATAACTAGCCTAAAATTAGTCATCAATTTAGTCATCTCGAGCCTTTTTGATTACCTTTTGTCGAGATTGACCGGAGAGAGCCCTCTCCTATCCTCGTAGGGCTAGCTACGAGGCTGAGCGTGGTTTGATGTGGCCTCGAGTTTTGCCTTCCTCAGCCTGAGGAAAATTCGAACGCTAACAGGATATAGGAAGCAATTAAATTCTTTTGCTACCTTACAATGAATAAAATTGTGGGTGCTTCCTGAATCAATCAACACTATTACCTTTTTCTTCTTGATTTTTCCTTCAATCTTGATGGTTTGAGGAGTGGTAATTCCCGCCAATGCATTACAAGATATGGTCGGATTTATTTGTTCTTCATCTAGGCTTTGTTCCTGGAGTATCTCCTCTTCTTTTGACCTTTCTTGCTCCTTTTCTTCTTCCTCTTCACAATCTATGTAGAATAATTTCTTCTGAGCACACTTATGAACTTTAGTGTATTTGCTATCACAACTGTAACAAAGCCCTTTTGCTCTTTTTCCTTCCAATTGTTGTGGTGTCAACATTATAGGTTGTGGAAGACTAGGGGCAACAACACTTCCATCTTTATAGTTGTGAGTGGTATGCTTCCTGGTTGCCATAATTTTGCTTTCCATTTTTCTTGCTAATCTGAATGCCTTCTCTAATGAATCAGGTTCCCAAAGGCGAACATCATGTTGGATATTATCCTTTAAAGACCCTATGAACTCATCAATCCTATGCTCCTCGGGAATATCTTTTACCCTTATGTTCAATTTTTGGAACTCCTCAATGTGCTCCATTATTGAACCCTTTTGTTTGAGACTTATCAATTGGCTAAAAAAAGTGTTGCTTTTTGTATCCTCATAATGTGCTATCAATTCTTTCGTAAAAATTGCCCAAGTGATAAATTGTTTACGAGAGCAAAGCCATTGATACCATACAAACTGATTTGGTTCCAAATATAAAGTTGCCATACGTACCTTTTGTGTGTTTTGCACATTATTGAGATTAAAGAATTGCTCCATCTGTAATATCCATGTTGCGGGATCCTTTCCATCAAACTTACTCATATCGATTTTTGGAATATGGTGGGTCTTCAATCCAACATTAGAGTCTATGGAATCATGATTAACATTTCTTTTGTTCTCATCATGAGTTTCCTTTACTACTAGTGACCCTTTCTTGTAGCAACTTCTTCAATTCTTCCATGTCTGTCTTCAAATCTATCTTCAAATCGTCCATCTTAGCTTCTACGCCTTTCTTTAAACCATCCATCTTAGCTTCTACATCTTTCTTTAAACCATCCATCTTAGATTCTGTTCCTTTTTGTGCAAGTGACACTTGTTGCACTTGGTCTCGTAATTTTGCTATATCATGTTGCATTTCTTCCTCTTCTTCATAAGTCATGCTAGAGCTTTCAGGTTGCTTACTAAGTGTTTTCATTTTCTTTTCTCGGGGCATAAATTACCGATAATAATGCTTTACTATGCCCTTTGAATTCCTTCAAACCAAGCTTACGCAAAAATTAAAAAAAAAAAAAACTACACACCTTTTTTCACTTTGTAGAAGCCTGATATTGAATCTGATGTATCTCTGTAATTTCGAATCATCCAGTTCTGAAATTGTGACTTGTAGTAGCCTTTTGTGTCCTCTTTCCAATGCCACTAGTCTGATCCAAATTGGATTCTCCAAGAAAGAGTTATGCACAATCTCCCGCAGTGACCTGATTATAGACTAGTTCAGTAGATCGAACTTGTATGAAGTGCCACGTGTCACTGTTTTGACCTTTGACTCTGAAAAATATATACAAGAAAACTACAGTCTGTCCTCTTTATGTACCTTCTTACGAAATTTCAATCCGATGCTCAGAAAGAAAGTTATGACGATTTTCCGCAGGTCACCTGTTTGGAATGTAATTCAAGAGTCTGCAAAAAGACCAACTTCCTCTGATCATATCTCCACAATATAGAGCGAAAAGCTCTGAAATTCGGACCTGAGGTTCAACGCGATTTCTTCTCAAATGGGTTTTTTTTGCAACTTCTGAAACGTCGTAGAAAAAAAGTTATAGCAAAAATTCCACGAAGACCTGTTTGGAGCAGCGAAACCCTAGAATCTAAAACTCTGATACCAAATGTTGTGAAACCAGCTCAAGAAAAAATAGAAAAGATAGATCAACGCCTTAGAATTCAGCCTCTTTGAGGGGGAAACCTCATTTACATTACATAAATGAACAATTCTTGGATGATTCAAATGACAAAACCTCCTTTCTATATATATGAGTCCAAGGAGTCACAATATAATCCAACCGACCTAACAATAATAATATAAAGCCACAAAAATAACAATTGAGGAATTCTATGGGGCACAGTAATAACAATATGGGGGAAATAACGGCACAAAAATATTAATAAGGGGTATAACTACAATAGTAATGGGGTAATCACTAGTATTATAGGGACCCAACAATGTCCTCATGCAAAAATACTTCAGAGCCTTCTGTTATATTTCATATGTTGTTCTGTCAAATTATAGGCATTAGCAGCATCCTCCTCAACAAACCTGTATCCTTGAGTGGCCATTAGCTAATGTGGCCAAGATTCCTCCTCATAATCACACAATTGATACTGAGGCTGGTACTCTTCCACTGACATCTAAATCAAAGGATACTTACACCTAAGTCTTCTCCAAAAGGCACCCAATCTATCCACAAGCTGGGCATACTCTGGGACCCGTACAATAACAACCACAAAATCTTGAAAACAAAATGGTTTGCTTTCCTGTAGTCCTGCACTACTAACCTTTGTGCATTTACGACACCCTATTAGTGCACGATTCTTCATCTGCTCAAAAGGTTGAGGCAAAATTTCTCAATTCTTCGCCTGAAGATGACTGCTTGTTCCTTGACATCCGGGATGCTAAAAAATTTCCTAAAAAATCGCCTTAGTTCTACGAACATACTTGGTTCAGCGCGGATCATTGATGTTGCCTTCTCTTCATTTGCGTCCATTGTTTTCATGGTCATGTGCCATTCTATCTGATTTTTCATAAAAGAAATAAAGGCGCGCAACTGCAAATCGCCCATGTAAGAAAGAACGCACGCAACCATGTGCATACTAACATGTTCACAAATTCTATTATGGAGGAAAAGCTCGTAAAGAAAGCTTTGATCATGGAAATCACAGGCACGAAAAACATCCAAAAAGGTTTCGGTATAATTACCTAAATATGGTCTATTTTCATAGACTGCATTCAATTGAAACAAGAAAAATTATTCCCACAGAAAAACTGGGTAAGACAGAGACGGTCTTCTGCACCCTAACAGATTTAGGGCGAGTTCATGAAGCTTGTGTTTGTCATTCATCAAATCCTGAACCTACTGCTGCAACAACTGCAACTACTATTCTTTCTTCTTCATAGCTACCTCCTTTTCCCATCTTTCCCATTTTTTTGCTAATTTCTTCTCAGCCCATTTCTCCTTGAGCGATTTCACTACTTTCTGGTGTGCTGCGAGCAAGATCACTCCTTCCAACAACAAGAGTTCTTGTTGTTTCGACTTCTACAACTCTGGTATCAATAAATTCTTCTATGAACAACATCTTGATTCAGGACCCTGTGTTCTTTCAGATGAAATATAACTTGGGAGTGTAACAACATCTCAAGGATTGATCTACTTCATTTCGGCTGTTGGTTCTTTTGTAATAGTAGCGTCATTAACAGGTTATTGTGTAGTAGCCTCTTCTTTTCGTCCCTGGGTAGCTTTTGCCTCTACGGATGGTTCTTGTGTAACAAAAGTATCATCGACAGGTTCTTGTGTATCAGCTCCCGGGTCACTACCCATGGAATGCTCCGTTTCAACTGTTGGTTCTTGTGTATCAGCAACATTGTCAATGGGTTCTTGTGTAATAGCTTCCCAGCGTTCAGTATGAGTTTCCATTGAGATGGTGCTCGCAACACAGACTTTGTATGTAGTTTCTTGTAGGTTTATGGTGCATGTCACACACATAGGACCTCGTGCAGAATCCTCCCTCATTTTGTCCACTGATTTCGCCAGGTTATCCACGTCTCGGAACCTTGCTTCTGCTCCACTTCTTTCTAATTGCTGCCTAAATTTTTCATTTTCTTCTTCTAAATTCTTGATTTTAAGTAGCAAAAACTGAGTCTTGTCCTTACTTGGCAGAGGGTCTTCTTCCGGATGGAGTTGTTCCCCTTCTTTTTGCTTCCCCATGTCCTCGCTCGATTCCTTGTTGGATGAAGGTGAAGGTTCCAGTCGTGAACTAAATTTTACCATTTTCTTCGGTATCCTGCCACCTATCGACTTCTTAAATGATATTTTCTTGATCATACTCTCCGAATATTGGCCTCGTTCTCCAGTCTCCCTTGCTTCCTTTGGGGCATCAGGGATTTTAGTTCGCCTCTTGCGGGAGGTCCTTGTCTTTCTACTCATGAATTCTTCCCAGATTCTGCCTTGTCACTTCAGTGCATCCAATATGATCAATTTAATAAGACCATGATTGATGATGCAAGTTTCTAGGTGTGCAACCGTTTTTACCTCCACCAACATGTGGCTGATGTTTTCTAACAAGAAATATGGAAGGTTAACTAGCTGCCTGTGCCGCAGGTGGTTTAGAAGTGAAAAAATGGTAGTTAAACACGATTGTTTCCCCTCCTTCGCAGGTAATGTACTTGATAATGTACAAGGAAACATCTCTCCACGGCTGAGGGAGCGATGATTTGTCAATCCCCCTACCCTTCTTCTCTAATTGTTCCTCTCCTTGAAGGAATTTGGCTTTAAGACGGGTCATTTCTTTTTCTGTCAAACCACCATTTCCCCACAGTCTGTAGTGATGTCACATGGGCAGTCACTCATTTTCTCACTTCTAGCTTTAGCCCTCGAACCACAGTTTGGTTCCTATGTAGGTTTCGAGTGAATTCCATGGCCACTGACTCCTATGATCCTTTCTGCCATTCAAAAAATTCGAACCATCTCACTTCCTTAAAGACTCGGCATGCCTCATGGAAATTCTCCAATGCTTCAGTCAAGTCGGGCTCTTGTTGTACTGCTGCTCCTCCCATCTCTACCCCAACACTCTGTATTCTACTCTTGCTCTGAGAATTTTGGAATGAAGGTGCAATGCTTTGCTGAGGTTGATGTTAGGGTAATGAAATAGGCAATAAAACGAGGATTTCAGGTTAGGGAGGATCGTACTGCACATGGTATGGTTTCATTAGTGGTATGGATCATGGATATATGGCGTTAAATGCGTTTTAATTCTTGGCATGATCGAAATAAAGGGATAATAATGACAAAGTTTTAATAATTCTTATTGACTTTTTAAATTTGAGATCATAGATTACGAAATGACTCGTCCTTGCCCTCAAGTTCAATGTGACATCTGTCCTCGTCCGTCAAAGAGATACCATATTAATTTCCATGATTGTTATACAAATGGAAGAAATGATATACCTTTGTATGACGTACCTGACGTGATGTGGCAGTAAAGGATTGGTGACAAGGATCAGTGATATAATTGACTTCAGTGATGATGTGCGAGTTGTATGAATTGTTCTTACAGAATAGCACTGATGAATACTCTCTCTTTTCTATATTGCGACTCATGTTTCGCCGCTGTGACTGCTTACAGGTTGACAACTATTACACATGTAACGGTAGACCCAGTTTCCACGCTATTTCTTTAACCATTTCTTATTTACATGATTCTTTAAAATACTTACAAATAATTTACAAACATATTCTAATAGAACCTGTAACAACATAAAAATAGAATATGCATGAGTTACATAATGTTGTTATAGAGGAAAAATAAATGTGAAACAACTGCCACATGGTGATTTTCAGTGGTCACAATCATTCTTTTTGCGCCCCAGAAGAGGTTTTCACAGTCAGATTTTTATTTATATGTTTTTATTGCTTTTATTTATTTATTGTTGGGTGTAACAACTGCCAACAAAAGCTGGTTTTCAGTTGTTACACTTATTAGAAAATTAAGAAATTGGCAGCACAGGGGAATTATCCCTTGCCTTCGTAATCTGAAGGTCAGAATCCTTGACAATGTTGATGAATGATTCCTTTGAAGTGGGTTTGTGATATATCCGAAGACGGTGCCCATTAGCAAACAATGGTGTCCTAGCACTGTCAATGGTTACTAAATTTACAGTCCCATTTTCAAACACTGTGTCAAATTCACAAGGATTAACCACTTGGTGCAGAGCTTCCCTTTAAAATCCTTAAATCTTGAGTCATATAATAGAGCCCAATCTCCTTTTTGAAATTTCTTCTTTTTAATGAATTTATCATGCCACCTAGCTCTTTGCTATTGGACAATGTATGTTTGTTGAATGGAAACTAATTGTTTCTCATCTAGTTCATTAAGATGATTCATCCGTTGTTTATGTGTTGTTGCCAGATCCAAATTTATTTGTAGTGTCATTCTTAGTGTCTTAATTTCAAATTCTATAGGAAGCAAAGGATTCTTACCATACAATAATTTGTATGGTGAGAGCCCTGCAGTATTCCTCCATGTAGCCTAGTATGCCCGTAGTGCTTCTTGAATTTTATCAGCCCAATTTCTTCGATGGCTAACTATGATCTTGGTAAGAATTCCCTCAATAACCTTGTTGGTTCTTTCCACTTGGCCACTTGCTTGCGGTCCGATAAGGCAAAGTGATTCTATGACAAATTTTGTATTTTTCAACCAGGTTCTGAATCAAATGAGATGTAAACTGGGGACCTCCATCTGTCACTATTTCTCTAGGTACTCCAAAGCGGACAAAAATATCTTCAAAAAAGAAGTCTGAAATAACCTTCTCTTTATATCTGGTTAATGATTTCGCCTCAACCCATTTTGTGACATAGTTGGTGCAGACCAGAATATATGATTTTTGCTGAGATGACAGGTTAATTGGTCCTACAAAATCTAGGGCCCATTTCTCAAATGGTACTAAAACTATTTGAGGTCACAACGACATCTCATTTTATTGGAGTGGTTGACCGATTCTCTAGAAGTTGTCACATCCCTTCACAAATTTCTTAGCATCCTGGAATATTTGGGCCATTAGTATCCTGTTAAGAGCACCTTTTATATTGTTCTCTTGTTTGCAAAGTGTCCTCCACAAGGTTCCTCATGACAAGTTCGAAGGATATAAAAAAAATTGTCCTCTCTTACACATCTTCTGATCTAATGGTCTGGCCCGGTGTGATAGATATTTCCTTCTATCCATGAGTATCTAGCACTTTTTTGAATGATCCTTCTCTTTTCCCTGTAGGATAGGTGTTGGGGGATTTTTCCTACAGCAAGATAATTAGCTATGTCTGCATACCATGGTGAGTGAATTGAAATAGAAAAAATATATTCATCTGGAAAAGAATCTTCAATAGGCATGCTTTCACTACCAACATTCAGCCTAGAAAGAAAATCAACTACCACATTATCTTTCCCAGGTTTATCTAGGATAGTTATATCAAATTCCTGTAACAAAAATAACCACCGTGTAATACTACCATTATTGACTGGTTTGTTCATCAAAAACGAATGACAGAGTGGTCAGTGTGTGCAAACACTTGATATCATGTGATGTAGTGCCGAAATTTATTGATGGCATGCACTACCGCAAGGAATTCCTTCTCAGTCACTATGTAATTAAGTTCAACTGGAGTCAAGTTTTTACTTATATAATAAATGGAATATGGTTTCTTGTCCTCCAGCTGGCCCAAAACAGCCCCCATAGTAGTATCAAATGAGTTTGTAGCTATATGGAACGACAGATTCCAGTTTGGACCCCTCAAAACAGGGGATACTGATACACAACCTTTTAATTTCGCAAAGGCTTTCTCACATTTTCCTTTCCATACAAACTTTGCATATTTCATAAGTAAAGAAAATAAAGGAGATGCAATCTTTGAATTTTTTTCTATAAACTACGTACCTCTTTTTGTGTCTTGTGGATTGGGATTTTCAAGATTACCTCTATCTTAGTAGGGTCCACTTTAATCCCATAAACTAAAATAAGATGTCCCATCATGATCCCTTCATTCATCATAATGTGACATTTATCTGTACTCAAAGAAACAATAGTCTGTACACATCATTCTAATACTTTTTCCAAATTAACTAATGTTGTCTCGAAGGCATCCCCGTAGGGTGTGAATTCATCCATGAAAATTTCTAGACAGTGATTCAATAGATCTGAGAAAATTCCAAGTATCGCCCTTTGGAAAGTTGCTGGTGCGTTATAGAGTCCAAAAGGAAGAACCCTGTATGTGGTAGTTCCCCAAGGGTAGGTAAAGGTCATCTTATCTTGGTCTTTCGGGGTAATCTATATTTGGTTGTACCCACTAAACCCGTCGAAAAATTAGAAAAAAGTCTTTCCGGATAGGGTATCAAGGCTTGGTCTATAAATGGCAAGGGTAAATGGTCCTTTTGAGTGGCTTTGTTAAGTTCTCTATAATCCACACAGACCATCCACTTGCCATTATTTTTGGGGAAAATGACAAGCAAAGACACCCACTAACTGTCAGAAATGGGATAAATGAAATTGGCATTCAGGGGTTTCTGCAATTTTTCTTTTACTACCTCCTTCAATGCAAGGTTCATGCATCGCTGTGGCTTCCTCACTAGATTGCAACCATCCTTCAAATAGATGTGGTGAGTGCATAGGCTAGGATGGATACCCTCCATATCTGTATAATCCCATGCAAACACCATTTTGTATTTTTGTAACAGTTGTAACAAAAAAATTTTCTTCTCAGCAGTCAAGCTTGGATTGACATTAAGATATTTTCCTAGTTCTATTTCAAGAGGATTGTTGTTAATACTTGGAGCGGTCTTCATCTACTCAAGGCTCAAATATTCTACAACATCCTCCTCCCCTGAGTCTTCAATGGAAGTAACAAAAAGTGAATTACTAATAAAACCACTTATGATATCATCTTCCATTTCATTCTTAAAGTATTGTGCCTTCCCGAGGGTGAGAAGTGGTTGTGAGTGATTTGACTCGGGTTCAAATTCATCCCACAAGGGATTTCCCGAATCCGTATCTAGTTTTGCTGTTGGATAAAGGCTAATATTCTTGGTGGCTTGGCCATTAGAAATCATCATAGACCCATACCTGCATCCTATGAATGCATCTGCAGTGGCTAGCCATGACCTTCCTAAGATTAAAGGATGCCCCCCCAAGTTTGATTTAGTTTGTAAAATAAGGAAGTTAGTAGGATATCACCAGGAATCTACTATAATCACTACATCTTCTATCATCCCCTCAGGTTTAACACGAGACATATCTACTAATTCCAACACTGTAGGTGTGTGTCTTATTCCATGTAATCCTAAGGTGATGAAGAGTTCTTTTGTCATTACATTAATGGCTGCCCCTAAATCAATCAATGTATTGGTAATGGGCTTACCATCAATGTAAAAAATGACAATAGGATTCCTTGGATCATTGTATTTGGTTAAGATGGGTTGATCAGTCATCAACTCGAACAAATTTACCATCACATGAATAGTAGCATGGTCCTTAGGCTTACTTCCAGGTTTTTTAACACATAGATCCCTTACTGTTTTTTCACAAACAGGCACATCTCTGATAGCCTGCAGTAGAGGAATCCATATGTGTAAGTTTCTCAACTCCTTGAGAAAATCTGATTCCAGGTGTGAATTCATACCAGTTTCTGTTAGCGTTCAAGGATATGGAGGGTCTTTAGTTGTTATAGTCAAATCAGTTGTTAAAGGTGTATCAAATTTACTTGAAATTGTTGTTACAGGTGCAATAGCACTCTCCAAATCGGTTGTTACAGGTGTGACAGTAGCTTCAAAATCTGTAGAACCCCCCCTGGGTGAATCACATTCTTCTTTCAGTTATAATAGGGGAGAGTTTTGAGTTAACCACCTTCCCTGACCGAAGATGGATTTTGTTTACCCGATAGGAGTGATACATTAAGTTTGAAAGGTAGTCAAGGGTTCAATGTTTAGGGTTGCCTTATTTTTTGGGTTAGGGTTAGGTTTCATAGGTAATTGGAGTCCTATAGAAGGTGTGGCAACATGTGTTTGAAGAGGTGGTAGCTGCAATTGCTATTGTACTGGCATTACAGGAGGAACTGGTCCTAGGGCATTTCCTCTCCAATTTTTAGTCCAAGGATATGGTTGCGATGGAGGGCATTGGAAAGGTGATGAGGGAGACCACTGATTCCAAGGTGAAGCAAATTGTGGTGGAGGAGGGGCAGAGTATTGCCATGGAAATTGTTGAACAGTATGGGTATTATTCCATGGATTGAAATAAGAGAAGTATTGGGGCATACCTGGGGGTTGTGATTTCCATGGTTTCCTGGATCCAATGAAGTAGGAAGACTGAACCTCCTCACTTGATTCCTTAAGAATGGGTTTCAATCTCAGAAGCTTCGAGCAATGACCTGTGGAATGATCTAGATCACAGATGTTGCACATGCCAATGTTGTTTACCCTACATTCCTTTTGGGAATGCTTGTCCTTGCATATTGGGAAGAACACGACTAAAGTTGCAATAAACTCGCCCTGTGCTTTCTTCACTTGTTCTATCGTGATTTGAGCAGACAGGGTACTGAGAATATCGACTTTAATATCCTCGGACAAGTTTTTGATTTCCACCCTGGTCACACCATTGTTTGCATATTACTGTATCTAGACAGAGGCATCTCGTACCATGCTTCTCCCCTTCGATGATCCTCTAAAGCATATCAAGCAAATCTTTACTATCTCGGGAAATGGTTCTTGAGATATGTCCCTCTTCCCTGGTAGATTCAAGTATCGAGGCAGTCATCTCTCATTCCCCTTATGAATATGGCCTTCAATATTTCTTGATATAAGTCGTTATGTTTAGATCTCTACAAATTGTAATGGAATCGCTCCACATAGTCCTCCAAGATTTCTTCCTCCTTTTGTGTCATCCTGAATATTTCTTCCCTCAAATCCCTAGTTCTGCAATAATCCTGATACTTAGATAGAAATGTCTCTTTCATGTCGCTCCACGTCCGAATGGTAGCAGAGCCTAATCCCATGAACCATCTCAATGCTGCTCCTTTTAGAGTAGCAGGGAATAATTTCAGCTTCTGAGCATCTTAAACATAATCATAGCTGCTACACAAGACATCAAATTCAAACAAGAAGGTGTCAGGGTATTCTTCAATCTTCCCTTGAAAAGATGGAAGAGATGACAAAGGAATGTTTTTCATGGGAGCCTCGCCTATAAGAAACAGATCAGCCATCAGAATCTCACAATTCTCATGTTGGTCAATATCGAGACAAAAATAGAAATCATTACAACAAGTTCTAAATACAAGGCCTATTGTTGTTACATCATTTCTCAAAATCACATCTGCCTTGATTTCTTAGCCACACATAGATAATACAATCTTTACGACAACTATCCTGTGGAATAGTACCCACAGTCCTAGGTAGTTTCAATGTAGTCAATGTCCCATAGTGTAACATCAATTGAGGTATAACAACAATGTTTGAGGTGTAACAATGACTCGGGGTGTAACAACAAGTAATCAAAAACCCCTTTGTAAATTATCACACTGTTGTTCATCCTTTCTGTTAGAAAATTATATATTACGGAGCAATGGAACACATAAAATATTGCAGAAATATAAACACAGAAAACGCACAAAACAAGAGGGACACAGATATACGTGGTTCACCCAGTTTGGGCTACGTCCACCCCGAACAGCCAGTCCTTCCTTTCTATTATCCAGCAAAATGAAGAGACACAACCTACAACAAATCCACTGTAATATCCTCTGTTTTCTCTCACAGTCTCACCTCTCTGTTTCTCGCTCACAGAATACACATCTATCACACAACCTCAAATACAATACCCTCATATAAAGAGAGGGGTTGCCTTCTAGGGCAAAAAACCCTAAACTAAACATAAGTTCTACCGTAAGATCATTCGCCTAATGAACGGCCCAGATTGACTAGAAATTACTATACTTTTACAAGGCAATTTTACAGCTGTTTTTAGCTTCTGGGGCGCTGCCCCTGAAACCCCCGCCAGGGGGGGGGGCTCCCAGAGGTCGCAGCTGCCCCCCCTGGACCCCCCTTGCAGCGAATATTTTACGAGCGCCGTTGCCGCCCCCATTTCGAACTGGGGTCCTAGGTGGCGATACCTTTGAATATAGAAGATATCAGGCTCCACACCCAACAATCTCCCACTTGGAGAATGATTGTAGCAACTCCACCGCTGCTCCATTTGCTGGACAATGACTCCTCTTTGGACCTGGATGTTTCTCATCTTCATCGTCATCCTTGAAGACTAACTGAAACTGAGCATATTCTCAGTTTCTCCCTGGTTACAACTTTTGTTAGCATATCTGCAGGATTCTGGCTAGTGTGTATCTTTTCCAGCTTCAACTCTCCATCTTCCAACACTGATCGTATGAAATGGTACTTGAGCTGTATGTGTTTAGTCCTGGAATGAAATGCTGAGTTCTTTGCAAGATGAATGGCACTTTGACTATCACTGTATAACGTGCCCATATCATGCTCCTTACCCAATTCACCCATAAACCTTTGTAACCAAATCATTTCTTTACTAGCCTCTGTAGCAACAACATACTCTGCTTCTGTTGTTGAAAGTGCAACAACACTTTGGATTTTTGAAACCCAACTGACAACTGTTCCTCCAACAGTAAATACATATCCTGTAGTGCTCCTCCTGTTATCTCTGTCACCTGCCATATCTGCATCAACATATCCTTGTAGGGAGATGTTTGAACCACCAAAGCATAATGCTTGATTTGTGGTACCTTTCAAATATCTGAGAATCCATTTCACTGCCATCCAATGTTCCTTTCCTGGATTGTTCATGTACCTGCTTACAACTCCCACTGCATGTGCAGTATCAGGCCTTGTGCAGACCACTGCATACATTAAGCTTCCAACTGCTGATGCATATGGAACTTTAGACATATAATCCATGTCTTCTTGGGTCTTTGGGCACATTTCCTTGCTAAGTTTGAAATGGCTAGCAAAAGGTGTACTAACTGGTTTTGCATTGTGCATGTTAAATCTTTTCAACACCTTTTGTATGTACTCATCCTGAGACAATGTTAATTTACGATTTTTCCTGTCTCTAGTTATTCTCATACCAAGGATTTGTTTTGCAGCCCCAAAATCCTTCATTGCAAATGAATTTGCGAATTTTCTTTTGAGCACATTTATTTCCTGCATGTTAGATCCTGCAACAAGCATGTCATCTACATACAATAACAATATAATATAGCTGCCATCATTTTGATTTTTCAAATAAACACAATGATCAGAGTGACATCTAGTATAACCTTGTTCAGACATAAACTTGTCAAATTTTAGATACCACTGCCTTGGAGCCTGTTTTAAGCCATACAAGCTCTTCTTCAACCTGCACACTAGTTTCTCCTTCCCTTTCACCTCATATCCTTGTGGCTGCTGCATATATATCTCTTCCTCCAAATCCCCATGGAGAAAGGCTATCTTTACATCTAACTGCTCAAGATGCAAATCTTCAGCTACTACAAGACTTAAAATGGTTCTGATTGAAGTCATTTTAACAACAGGAGAGAATATTTCATCAAAATCAATACCTTTCTTCTGTGCAAACCCCTTCACCACAAGTCTAGCTTTATACCTCTGTTTTCCTCCATCTTCTTCCTGCAGCCTGTAAACTCATTTATTCTTCAATGTAGTTTTTCCTACAGGCAACCTGACTAAATCCCAAGTCTGGTTATGCATTAAGGAGTCCATCTCTTCTTCCATGGCTACCTCCCACTTCTTCCTGCTTTCAACCTGCATTGCTTCTTCATAACATTCAGGTTCACCAGAATCAGTCAACAATAAATAATATAATGAAGGAGAGTATCGTTCAGGGGGTCTACTTATCCTGGTAGATCTTCTAACACCACTTTCAGGTGTTTGGGGTGCCTGTTGTTGTTGTGGTGCTGTTGTTGTGGTTGTTGATTATTATTATTTTCATGCACCTTTCCTTTTTCAGTGATTTCATCAAGAACTGCGTATTCCTTGTTTTCCTTTTCCTGTTTCTTTTCCTGCAACTGATTCTTATACAAGACCTTTTCATTGAATATTACATCTCTGCTCCTAATGATTTTGTGATTTTTGTAATCATATAAGCAATAACCAAAATCATTAACACCATATCCAATAAAGGTACATTTCTTTGACTTTGCCTCAAGCTTTGTTCTATTTTCCTTATCAATATGGACAAAGGCCTCACAACCAAAAGGCTTTAAAATAGAGTAGTTTACCTTTTTACCTGTCCATGCTTCCTCTGGAACACCACCATCCAAGGAACTTGAAGGCCCTCTGTTTATTAGATAAACAACAGTATCTACAACATCTGCCCAAAACTGTAAAGCAATCCTGCATGCAATCTCATGCACCTTGCACGCTCCATGATTGTTTTGTTCATCCTTTCTGACACACCATTTTCTTGTGGTGTTCTTGGAACTGTCTTCTCTCTGCTAATTCCATGCTCTGAACAGTACCTATCAAACTCTTTGCTGCAATATTCACCTCCATTGTCTGATCTAAGACACTTCAATTTCTTTCCTGTCTCAATCTCAACCAAAGCTTTCCATTTCTTGAAAGTATCAAATACATCAGATTTATTCTTAATACAATAAATCCAAGTTTTTCTAGTTGCATCATCAATAAAAGTAACATAATAACGAGAGCCACCGAGAGATGATACCTGAGCAGGTCCCCATACATCTGTATGCACAAGCTCTAATTTTTCATTCTTCTTTTCTTTCCCAACTCTGAGAAATCTGACTCTCTTCTGTTTTCCATAAATGCAATTCTCACAGAAGTCCAAATCAACATTCTTCAAACCTGGCAACAAATTCCTTGAGTGAAGAATCTTCATCCCCTTTTCACTCATGTGTCCGAGCCTATGATGCCATAATGCTGCATCTGCTCCTTTGGAAGTTAAAGCATTAACAGAGTTAGAAATACCATTGCATAAATACAATGTACCAACCTTTTCGCCTTTTGCTATTACCAGGGCTCCTTTGGTGACCTTCCAAGCTTTATCTGTGAAAGTTGTCACACAACCTTCACCGCCTAACTGCCCTGTTGAAATCAGATTTTTCTTTAGATCTGGAACATGCCTTACCTCCTTTAATAGCCATTGGTTTCCATTCTGCTGTTTAACAAGAACCTTACCCATTCCAACGATTTTACAGGGCTTATTATCACCCAGACGAACTTGTCCAAAATCTCCTTGAACATAGTCATGAAAGTATTTCTTATCAGGTTTGGCATGGAATGAAGCCCCTGAATCTACCACCCAGGAATCAGTAATATTTTCGAAAGAAAGAATCAAAGCATCTTGTAACACCTCACCTGTGACATTTGCTTCATGATTGTTTTCTTGCTGTGCATCTCCTTCTTTTCTCTTCCGAGATCTACAGTCTTTCTTTAGGTGTCCTTTCTTTCCACATTTCCAGCACACTATCCCAGATCTGGACTTGGATCTACCTTTCCTTGATTTATTGCGATATCCTGAGCTCTTTCCTCTTTCCATTTTTCTTCCTCTAGACTCTGCACTCAAAGCATTTCTCGATGTCTCACTGGAGCTTTTTCGTCGCATTTCCTCACTAAGGATAGCACAGACAACATCATCAAACTTTAAAGTACTAGATCCAGAAACGGAGTTACTAATGGCCATTACCAAACCATTCCAACTTTCTGGTAATGAGCACAAGAATAACATAGCTCTAACTTCATCATCAAATTTTACCCCTACAGAACTTAACTGACTTGTAACTGTATTAAAATCATTTAAATGGTTTGCAACAGATCCACCTTCCGACATATTCATATTAAATAACCGTTTCATAAGAAATACCTTGTTTGAGGCCGAGGGTTTTTCATATAGTTTCGACAACGTCTACATCAAACCCGCTGTCGTGGTTTCCTTCGAAATGTTGAAGGCGACTGACGCAGCAAGGCACAACCCTATTGTTCCAAGTGCCTTTCTATCGAGAAGGTTCCATTCTTCGTCTTTCATACCCGTCGGCATCTTTGTTTTTCCACCCAATTGTAGGTATAGATCTTTCTGATACATATAATCTTCCATCTGCATCTTCCACAGCGAGAAGTTTTGGCCGTTAAATTTCTCGACCCTAAACTTACCATCTTCCGCCATTGCTCCCACTCAAACCAGGAACCCTTCTTTCCTGCGAGTTTATCAGCCAAATAGACCTTTGGCTCTGATACCAGTTGTTAGAAAATTATATATTACGGAGCAATGGAACACATAAAATATTGCAAAAATATAAACACAGAAAACACACAAAACAAGAGAGACACAGATATACGTGGTTCTCTCAGTTTGGGCTACGTCCACCCCGAATAGCCAGTCCTTCCTTTCTATTAACCAGCAAAATGAAGAGACACAACCTACAACAAATCCGTTGTAATATCCTTTGTTTTCTCTCACAGTCTCACCTCTCTGTTTCTCTCTCACAGAATACACATCTATCACACAGCCTCAAATACAATACCCTCATACAAAGAGAGGGGTTGCCTTCTAGGGCAAAAAACCCTAAACTAAACATAAGTTCTACCGTCAGATCATCCGCCTAATGAACGACCCAGATTGACTAGAAATTACTATACTTTTACAAGGCAATTTTACAGCTGTTTTTAGCTTCGGGGGCGCTGCCCCCGAAACCCCCCGCCAGGGGGGCGGCTCCCAGAGGTCGCAGCCGCCCCCCCATGGACCTTCCCTGCAGCGAATATTTTACGGGCGGCGTTGCCACCCCCATTTCGAACTGGGGTCCTATGTGGCGATACCTTTGAATATAGAAGATAATCAGGCTCCACACCCAACACTCTGGCTGTGGACTTTGGAGCATCACCTTAAAGAAATAGAGCCAGAGAACTTTTTTTCAATAATTTCCTCAGTTAGTCATCAAAAATATATCACCTCATTCATATTTAACAAAAATGGAAAAATAATATGTCAGAACAAAAATGGATTCTTATAACCAAGAAAAAGGTAATTATGATATAAAGTCCACAGGTTCAGAAGTGAAATGGTCAAGGATGAGGGGGAAAAAGTGTCCAAAATATGCACAAAACCTACACCCAACGGCTCACAGTCCCATCGAAACCCATATTCCAAAGGGCTTCACCCTCTTCATCTTGTTTTCTAACCTCTAATTTCATCTCCTATGTGTTGCTCAATCAAACCTCTAAGTGTGACACTTCCTCCTCTATACATTCATCATTATACAAGATAAAGGAGTCCATATATGAATGCACAGAGTACAAGGGGTAATTAATTGGTTTGTCTTGACTACTCACCATATATTTCATTAATTTTTCTCTATATAACCTTCTATGTTGACCAAAAACAAGAATGGTAGAATAAGTCATGTCCATCTGCAAAGTACCCTGTAACTTTGCTTCCCATGATCTTGATAGTAACATTCCATACTTGGGAGGTATGTCTGCTACTACAATGTCCATGACTAGACTCTTTGCTGGTATTTGGGCTAGAGTGACACATAAGTCTTTGATGAGACCTAGGCATCTTACTTTGCTGGAATCGAAAGAGTACAAATATTTGTAAGGCCTTGTGATGTCTAAACCCATTTTTTCCATGATATCTCTGGGCATCAGATTGTGAGAAGCACCAAAATCAAGCATAACATTATTAAAAAAATTGTCATGAATGTTTAAACTTATATAAAAGGGTGGAACACTACCATCCTGAGACTTCCCTTCAACTTCAGGTCCAAAATAACAACTGAGGTTGGTCATCGGTTAAGTTGACTGTGTCTGTCCCTTCCCCTATCTTTAGAGCCTTCATGACTTGAGATCTATATGCATTTTTGTTGATTAATTTTGTGAGAGGAATAGAAATTTTAACCTTGGACAATTAATTTTCAATGCTAAAAGATGTTTTATGACATCGTCATTAAAGTATGGATTAACAGGTTGATGATTTGAAATGTAAGGTTTTAAAATGCTTTCATCAAAAACAATTTAAGGTAAAAAACTGTTAGACCTAGTATGAAAGAGGCTATGTTTAAAACCTAAATCAAAATTGATATCCTCGACAGCTACTAAACTTTCAGGAATAGAATTAAGTCTGGGAAGTTGATTATTACTTGCTTGGATCTCAGTTAAATTCTTCTTTCTCATATTTTTTTTTTAGGATTATCTACAATTTTTGATGGCTTAGGATCTGGATTAGCTCTAGTGACTATATTTTTACGAGCCAGGTCTACAATATTATATTTATAGATATAAATTATGTACAACTTTCAAGTGGAAAACAACCTTAAATAAGATCTATTTCATAGTCACACACTTGAAATAGCTTTAAGCTCTAAAATAAATTTTACCATGGAAAAATTGAATTCATATAAGATTTGTTCAAAGTCCCAAGTATGGTTGTCGGAATGTTATCACTCCGTAATTTCTTAAGGATATAAAAGAAACCCATAGGTAACCACAAAACCACTTGTAATCTTAGAAGCTAGCCGTTATAAACTCAAAGAGGGATCCCTCTATTGGATTTAGATTTGTTTCTTTAGGATTTTAGGCTAGTTATTGGGTTTAGAGTTTGGTTTTTTGAAATGTTTGGTTGAAACTGCAAGGAAAGACCATTGGGAAATGGAGTCAAAAAGTCTTAGGGTGATCAGATATAAAATTCCAAAACAGATGTAATAGGGAAAGGTAGGCAAGTTATTGGATCTTTGGAGCTTTTGTGGAATGAAAGGGAGGAAAAGATTTAGATTCAATTAAACATAGAGAATTTTAGAATGAATTCTATATTTAATCTCAGTTTGAAAACACATATATTGTTTATAAGCCAGAGCAGAGTGTAATTAAACAAGTTCAGCCCTTAATTTTCTTTAAACAATACAGATAGGAAAAACATATGGAAAAACAGAGAAATATAAATTACACAAGATGAAAAATATCACCAATTTTCCTGACACATGAATCTTGGAACGACCTTCTATATTAATGAAATGATCACTTTAGCTCAGTACACAACTTTACATCAAAGGTCTGCTTTCTTAGTACCAGTTCCAACATTTGTACTTCGAATTATGAAGTATTTATACAAAACTTATCAAAATATCTTGATTTGAAATATCAATATTTTTACAAAATATCCTAAAAAACTGTTTATAAAAATAGTACAAAAATATAGGCAAATAAAATTGTTGTAGCTCTCTGGCACTATCTTCGAGGATTCTGGTGTTGACTTGGCCTGAAAATATGCTTCTTTTTTGTTGAAGATGAACACCTATTTTACTCAAGTAGTTGGCATAGTTTATCCCATCTGTCTTCATCTGGGGTGGAGAATTTAATTAAATTTCTGTAGGTTTCATCCACCTCGGTATATTTCTGGAAGGTGGGATTAATTACAAACAAATGTTTTATCTCATGTTTGATAAGTAAATCGAATTTCAAACCTTCCATGAAATATTTTCCTGTGATGGTTCCTTTGATGGTGGAAAACCTTGACTTATCTCTGGATATAGTATACAACTTCTGTTGATAATCATCTAACTTGACCAACTTATCTCCAATTCCTTTCAAACCTGACAACCCTTTTTGATTTAGTACATTGAATTTTTTGTGAAACTTCTGAATGCTGGCCTCCAAGTTATGACATTTATTCTCCAACTGTAGCATCAAGTTCCTTTTTGTAAGGACTCTTCTGACTTCAAGGATTGTTTCTGTCCTATTTTCAATCTCAAATTCCTATAATTCCTCCTTTGCCTTTTAATTTAGAATCCTTATTAGGGAAGTGGCTTCACCTGTTTTTTGTCCAAAACTTTCTTTTATTCCTTTAATAACTTATTTTGATCTCTGCACTAATTCCTCCTACTCGAAAATTATTTTGATGGAAGGCCAGATTTCAGTCATAGCTTCATTGATTTCTATCCAAATGTTTTCCTTTGCCTGTGAAATTGTCTGTACCATGGCAGACTCATTTTCTAACATTTCAATCTTTTGGGTTAACCTATGAGTCTTTTGAAGCTCTGCTATGTACACATTATCAATCTTTAATTTATGTTCTTGAATATTGTTTATCCAAGCTTTCAACTTTTCAATCTCCTGCCCTCTGATGTGTTGGGTTCTGTTATATTCTTTCCACGACTAGCCTACGTAGTTAACCGGGGGGTTAGATGGGGGGCAGAAGCCCCTCCTGTCCAGGGGGTTTGAGGGGGGCAAGTAGCTCCCTTCTATGGGGTGCGGGGCAGTGCCCTGGGAAATTTTTTTTGGACCCTATATTAGGTTGGGCAAACCTACCTATGGTTTTGTGCATGGTTTTTCGAACACATGGTTTTGGATGCGATGGTTTTCGGTCCATGGTTTTGGACGTGATGGTTTTCGGTCCATGGTATTGGATGCCTTGGCATGTATAAATATGTATTGTAACATTGAAAGGAACATAATGAAAAATGAATCTGGTAGTCCCGGTTTTGGGATCCAGGGGAAAATCTCTGTGTATATGTGTTTTATGTGTTATGCTCTCGCATTGTTTATTTTCTATGTTTTAGAATTCGTATGCAAGTAATTTCTGTACGGGGTTAAAACCTACGTTTGGTATCAGGGTTGTTTTGGCTTCAAGGGGATGCCTTTGTTGCTGAGTGGTTTTGCTCGGGCCTTTGGTAGACCCTGTTTAGTGGGAGATCTACGGGATCGATTCTGGTGGTGAAAGAAGATGGTGAGTAGTGGAAAGATAGAGATCGAGAAATTTAATGGTCAAAGTTTTGAGTTGTGGAAACTCAAGATGGAGGATCTGTTGGTGGATAAAGATCAGTGTATCGCGGTAGATCCAGGTACTAAACCAACGGGAGTGTCCGATGAAGAATGGAAGAAGTTGGATTAGAAGGCAAAGAGCACAATATGATTGTGTGTCTCAGATTTAGTATTGCTGAATGTATCAGGGGAAGCTATGTCTAAGGCTTTGCGGAACAAGTTAGGGACTTTGTACCAATATAAGTCTCTGGTGAATAAAATATTCCTACGGAAAAAGTTGTATAACCTGATGATGAAAGATGGACACTCGGTGATAGAGCATCAATTTAATATTATGGTAAGTTAGTTATTATTTGTTGATATTAAAATTTCAAATGAAGATAAGTGCATCAATTTGTTGTGTTCTCTACTAGATTCGTGGGATAGTCTGGTTATTGCAATAGGCAGCAATGCAACTGCCTTGCAGTTTGATGAAATAGTCTCATCCTTGTTGAAAAAGGAGATGAGACAGAAAAATATGGAGAGCCAGAATGGTGATGCCTTGTCTATACGAGGACGGTCCCAGAACATAAACAAAAATAAGTCATCGAGTGGGAGATCTAAATCTCCAGAAAAACCTGTAAAGGTGGTGTGCTGGAAATGCGGAAAGGAAGGGCACTACAAAAGGGACTGTAAATCTAAAGCTCGTGACAAAGGAAAGGGATCTGATGATGCTCCTTCTGCAGAGGTGAAAACCACCTCAGATGAAGGTGGGGATGTGTACTTGGCTTCTTAAGGTACACATGTAGATCATGAGGCATGGTTGATTGACTCAGGTGCATCCTTTCACTTCACTTCCCATAGAGAGTGGTTCTACAAGTATGAGAAATATGATGGTGGTGATGTCTTCTTGGGGGATGACAGGAAGGCTAGAATCATTGGTCGTGGAAAAGTAAACTTGAAGTTGCAAGGTGGAAGGGTTAGAACACTTCCGAGTGTTCTGCATATTCCTGCATTGGCCAGAAATTTGATTTCCGTAAGTGAGCTGGATGATGCAAGTGTTAAAACAGTGTGTGAGAAAGATACCTGCAAGATGGTTCGGGGAGCACTGGAATTGATGCGGAAAATCTAGTGGTCTCTAGAGAAAAGACCATGTTGTGGCATCAAAGGCTTGGAAATATTGGAGAGAAGGGCCTTCAAATACTTCATGGTAAAGTTATGGTAGAAGGTATGATTAATAGCTCTCTGGATTTTGATTTCTATGAAAATTATGTATATGGGAAGCAGAATCAAGTAAGTTTCCCCTCTGGTTGTAAGAGGGCGAAATAGATATTAGAGCTTGTGCGCAGTGATGTGTTTGGAACTGTGAAGGTTCCATCACTGGGTAAGTCTGTGTACTATGTATAATTTATAGCTGAATTCTCAAGGAATACATGGTTATATTTCCATAAGACGAATCTGAAGTCTTTGACAGGTTTAAATAATTTGAAGAATTTTTTAGGAAGTGTGGCATAGCATGGAAGAAGACTACTCCATACACACCTGAGCAAAATGGAGTTGCAGAAAGAATGAACAAGATGTTTATGGAAAGGGCAAGAAGCATGCTCAATGGTGTCGGGTTAGGATAGGAATTCTAGGCAGAGGCGGTAGAGACAGCATGTTACCTGGTCAACAGATCACCTTCATTAGTGTTGGAGGATAAGACTCCACAAGAGGTATGGACTGGTAAGAAACCCTCTCTTTCACATCTGAGGGCATTTGGATGTGATGCATATGTACATGTTCCAAAGGAGAAAAGAACCAAGTTGGATGGTAAATCTGAAAAGTGAATCTTTATTGGGTATACGAATGTTTTAAAGGGTTATAAGCTTTGGAACCCAGTAACAAGGAAAGTTGTGTACAACTGAGATGTGGTGTTCAGAGAGATGAAATATGTTATTAAACATGAAGTCAAACCAAAGGAACCTGAGAAGATAGAGTTTGAGCTTAAGGAGGAAGAATTAGACTCTACAGCAGAAGAGGAATAAAAAGATGAAGAGCCACAAACTCTGGGTGTGAGAAGATTAGTTCGAGAAAGAAGGCAGCCAGAAAGGTATAGTCCATCTGCTTTCTATTCAAATTTTGCTTTATCTATTACTGATGATGATCCCAGAACTGTGAAGGAAGCAGTAGATTCAGAGGATGGAAAACTTTGGAAAGAGGCCATGGTTGATGAAATGGCATCTTTGCACAAAAATGAGGCTTGGGATCTGGTGGAGTTACCGGCTGGGAGGAAACCCATTGGCAGTAAATGGGTGTTCAAGAAGAAGACAAATGTAGAAGGAAAGGTGGAGAAATACAAAGCTCAGTTGGTAGATAAAGGTTATTCCTAGGTTCCGGCAATTGATTTTGGTGATATTTTTTCTTCTGTTGCTAAGGTAGCTTCTATTATATTACTGTTATATGTTACCACTGCTTTTGATTTTGAGGTAGAACAGATGGATGTGAAGACAATATTTCTTCACGGGGATTTGGAAGAGGAGATCTACATGAAGCAACTTGAAGGCTTTGCGGTGAAGGGTAAGAAAGAACCAGTATGCAAGTTAAAAAAGTCTCTGTATGGGTTAAAATAGTCACCAAGGATGTGGTATCAGAAATTTGATATATTTATACAAGGACTTGGCTTCACCGGAAGCAAAGCAGATCATTGTGTGTATTTTAAATTAATTGGTGACCGTGTTATCTATCTGGTCTTGTATGTGGATGCTATGTTGTTGGTTGGAAATGACGAAGAAATTATTCAGGATTTGAAGACCGAATTGTCCTCCAAATTCGACATGAAAGTTCTTGGTGCTGCAAACTATATTTTGGGCATGGAAATTAAAAGAGATCAGGAAAAGAGGAAGCTCTGGTTAAACCAGAGGAAGTATGTCAAGACAATACTACAAAGGTTTAATATGAAGGATAGTAAATCGGTGAAGGTTCCTATTCTTGTAGGTGTAAATTTATCTGTCGAACAGTGTCCCAAGACACAAGAAGAGGAAGAGGACATGTCCCGTGTTCCATATGCAAGTGCAGTCAGTAGTCTGATGTATGCGATGGTTTGTACTAGACCAGACATTGCACATGCAGTGGGAGTATTAAGCAGGTTTATGTCAAAACCAGGGAAGGAGCATTGGATAGCAGTGAAGCAGGTTTTCGGGTATTTGCATGGCACTAGTGATTATGGTTTGTGCTACCAAGGAAGACTAGGATTGGATAGAGTTTTGGATATTCATGGCTTTGTTGATGTAGACTGGGATGGAGATCTGGATCAGAGAAGATATACAAGTGGGTATGTGTTTAACCTATTTGGAGGTGCAGCCAGTTGGATGAGTAAGAAACAATATGTAGTGGCACTATCAACTACAGAGGCAGAATACATGGCAGCCACTCATGCAACCAAGGAAGCAGTTTGGTTGCAGAGATTGTGTTCAAGTATGGGGTTAGTACAGGGAGCTATAAGGATATACTATGGTAGCCAAAGTGCAATTTTCTTGGCAAAGAACCTTGCTTACCATTCAAAGACAAAGCACATTGATGTTCAGTATCACTTTGTGAGGGATATGATAGAAGACAAAAAGGTGTTGTTGGTAAAGGTGGACACTTTGAAGAATATTGCAGATGCTTTGACAAAATCTGTGAGCTATGAGAAGTTCTCTTGGTGTAGAGAAAAATGGGTGTTACAGGGCTGGATAAATGACTAAGCTCTCATGTGGCCCCCTGTGGAAAGAAAACAACAAGTGGGAGAATGTTGGATTGTGTTATATTCTTTTCACGACTAGCCTACATAGTTAACCAGGGGGTTATAGGTGGGGAAAGCCCCCACTTCGTTGTGCCGATTGCACAGCGGGGGGGTCACAGGAGGGCAGCAACCCCCCCTGTCTGGGGGGTTTGAGGGGGGTGGGTAGCCCCCCTCTATGGGGTGCAGGGCAACGCCTTGGGAAATTTTTTTTGGACCTTATATTAGGTTGGGAGGACCTACCTATGGTTTTGTGCATGGTTTTTCGCACATGGTTTTGGACGCGATGGTTTTCAGTCCATGGTTTTGGACGTGATGGTTTTCGGTCCATGGTATTGGATGCTTTGGCATGTATAAATATGTATTGTAACATTGAAAGGAACATAATGAAAAAACAATCTAGTAGTCTCGGTTTTGGGATCCAGGGGAAAATATCTGTGTATATGCGTTTTATGTGTTATGCTCTCGCATTGTTTATTTTCTGTGTTTTAGAATTCGTATGCAGGTGATTTCTGTACGGGGTTAAAATATACATGATGGACAAGTCCTCCATAAATTGGACTAGTTATTTTGATGAGTCTGCATATTGTCCCTCTACTGTGATGGTTATTGAAGTTGATACTATTGTTGTCGATGTAGATGCAATAGGAACTGATATGATTGGAATGGCTGCCAGCTGTGTTGATTGTTCTCTTTCCTTGAGTAGTTTCTCCATCTCAGATTCCATCTCCTTGATCTACCCTTTCTATTCAATAATAATCCTGAACATGTCTTCTTTTTCTTTCTCTAGTTGTCCAACTTCCTTAGTCTACGGATCTTCAATGGATGGAAACTTGAGTTGTTTCTTTAGAGCTGCAATATCAACATTCTTTTTTCTAATAATTTCCTCTACACCTTCCACATTGCTGGGATCATATCCTAGTTTGATTACTAGATCCTCTAAAGGCTTGATTTTTGTGTCTTTAGCAAAGGAAGATATTTTTTCTAGTTTGATTTGGGACTGAATGTTATTGATCGAAGCTTGTAACCTAGAAGCTACCATTGCTTAATTTTTCAAGGTCGAATACAACATCTACCATATTTTCTTGTGCAAGTCCATCTGACGAATGGGATGGATTTGATCAACATTGAAAGAAAAACTATATTTCTTGTAATCATCTGGAGTTTGGGAAAAGGAACCTCAGCCTGGAGGAAGGCTATATGCATATTTGCTTTATCTGTGTCAAAGGTAGAGAGAAGCCTATGTTGTGAGGACACTATTTGCTTTCAAAACTATGAATAAGGTTTAGCTTTTAGCATCTCATTCTTCTTTTTAATTTCTTTATACTTGGAAAATATATTTTGTTCAACTTGGTTATGAACCAATTCCCTTGACTGCGATGTATCAAGTGGCTCTTGGGAGAATGAAGATGATGGAGATCCTACAAAAATATCTTCATTCCTAGTACAAGTATGTGGGCATGTCAAAACAATGGTGGACTGAACATTTTCCTCCAAAAATTCACCTGTTGGATTGAATTTCTATCTCTTCTTATAAATTTTGAATTCCTTTCCCTAGATTTATGTGACTAGAGGAGAAAGATCTTCTCTTGGCCTCTTGTCTTGCTTCTCCTATGGTGTTGGAGTCTGTGATATTGTTGTTGAGAGTACATGTTCTTTTGCCTCCTGCAAAGTATTCTCCTTCCATTGATCCAAATTCATATACTTTTCTATTTCTGGACTTGGAGTATGAGTGTAGGGAATAGTCTTTTGTTCTACTCTTAGCTTTGAAATTATTCCCAAGGGGTCATATGACCAGGTGAAGCTAAGTTTAAAATTCATCTTCTTAAGGAGAATATCTGCTTCTTTGGCTGTTGTCCTGGTATTGAAAATAAAATACCCAACTTGTGTTTTTATTTTGAATTGAGATTTCTTCTTGGCTGCCACAAAGTGCAGCTCATCCATGTTAATCATTTATCTAATATATTCTAGTGAAAAAATTCTCATAGGGACAAACTTGGGAAACCTATATGGAGGAAATTCACACCCATACACTCTAATCTCAGTGTAATTCTGGTACAGGTACCAGTCACCTATCTTGGTTTGCTCACTGAGGTGTAGAAATATTTTTATCTCAGGTCCTATCCTTGGTTCAACATCACTATTCAATAGGAAAGATACTGTATACAAAAATTGGTCAACATACTCACTGAAGGTGAATTCATTGGTATGCTTCCTTACCAAGGAAGTCCAATGAATCAAAGATTGGGAATTTCCTTGTTCATCTAATTTTTGTAATGGAAACTGAAACCTGTCTACCCGATGGAATAAAAACAAATAGACTAGAACTGAAGCATACTTAAAAACTCCTTCTGTAGAAAACTTTAGGAACTGTTCATGGATGGCATCTTCTAGGAACTCACTATAGTTGAATATGATTGATGGATTTTCACCTGTTGAGAACATTGATAAAAACCCTATGATGGCTTCATCAACCCACTGATCGGATTGATAGCCTAGTAAGCAAGAAACTATGGAGATAATTTGCTTTGTCATTTTAGGGAACATGGAGAATGAATAGGGGGGATTTTTCTTAGGCAATTGGGCATCCTCATGGAGAAATGTTTCAAAGATCTTTGCTCTGTCAGGGAAAGTGATATTGTTGTAGAGTTCCATAAGTGAATCTACTAAAAAAGGTTTTAGAGTGGCAGAATTATGAATCTACAACATTTGGGAAATGGAATCAGACGTAGTTGTGAAAAGGATATCATTATTTTGGGCTACAATTTCCCTCTAACCAGGAATGTATCAGAAGTGGCACCATGAAACAAATTTAGGGGAATGGTGGATCTGAGGGAAAATTAATTGGTGTACTAAGGGGTCCCACAAACCCAATTCATCAATGAGATCAATAAAATTTTGTCTTAACTAGTTGTGGAGTTTGTAGAGGTCGAACTCACAACTAGTTTCAATAATTTTATATTATTGATCTACCAGGGGCTGGTGGTCCAAGTCAATTACAGGGAGCAGAAGGGGGTTTTCTTCAGTAGATTTAGATTTACCTTTAGGAGCCATGCTAGGAAAGAAACAAATTGGAAAATAGAAATTACCCAGAAATTGTGTGGACGAAGACTGGTAACTCGCTGACTGGTTATAGTGGCAGTCTGACTTGATGATAGGTTGCGGTGGCAGTTTGGTTTTCTAATTGTTCGTTATAACATTTATGTTTTTCAATGTATTGGAATAATAAAGTGGAGGGCCAAGAGAACATGTTTAGGATTTATTTATAAAAGAACTTGTTTACCGTTGGGATTAAACCGTTTAATGGAGCGGGTCCATGAATATGGAAACGAGTATATTATTAAATGGTTGTTTTAACGGTTTGGTGACATGTTTAATAGAGAAGTGCCATGTGGAGAGAGCGTATTGGAGTGGAGCGGAAAGGGATGTGACGGTGGAGGGAGCGAAGTGGAGGAGAACTGAATGAGGAGGTGCCATGTGGTGAGACAAGATGGAGTGGAGTGGGGACAAGAGGCACCACTTAACGGAAGAGGAGTGGAGCGTGGAGTCAATGGTAATTTTAGGCGGGAGGTGGAAAAGATGGATTTTGGTTGGGGGGTTTGAAGTTGACTTGGGGGTGACACGTTGCACAAATGGTATGCAGGGAAACAAATTTCTGGACACACACACACCCCCCCCCACTTGGTTAACTATCGGAGGGGTGGGGGGGTTCCTAATTCATCACCCGCTGTTGATCTGGGCGGGTCAGATCACGACCCTTCATTTCAGCTTACAAAACGACAAATGTTTCGTATCACAAAGAACTTTATTAAAACTACTAATCATGATTATACAGTGCGATCAAATAATTAAACTAACTAAAGTCGCTTTGTTTAAACTAATCTAATCATGCTTGAATGGTGTGATTAAAATTTTAAACATATTTATATAACTCTAATGTGGCATTTAAACTAGCTGCACATTATTTTTATTTTTATTTTTCTAAAGGTATTTCATCATATATTTTTTTATTTTTTCAATATATCTTTGTTTTTTTAATTGAAGTGGCATTTGAATTGGCTCACTTATTGGGGCTATTTTCATTTTTTTCTTCATATTTTTTAAATTTTTAAAATTTTTCTAATTTTTAATTTTTTTTTTTCCCTTAGGAAAAAATCGTAATTTTATTCATGTTGATAAAATTACATTTTGTAGATGCTTGAAGCATATGCAAATGGCTGTTCCTGTAATAACAGGCAGCATAACAGAAAATAGAACACAAAGACTATTCCCGTGATGACAGGAATACAACAAAATTTTTAAAAAATTGTATCTACCGGCCTATATTTTCCTTCCTTTTTTCTTCTCCACTTTTCGCCAGACTCCAGCATTGGCAGTGGGGACAATTATGGCAAGTTGGTTTTCCTCTATGTGCCCAGGTTGTTCTTTGTCCGAGTCCGATCCTTCGGTACTATGTGCTCGTTTGGCACCGCTTATTTCCAGCTGTAGTTCTTGCTGCCGTATCATGCTGTTTGGTTCTAGTTTGGGTCCTTCAGTGTTTTCTTCCTGCATTTTTTCCTGTCTCCTATATATGTCTGTGGGTTCCATGTTTAGTGCCTCCTCCTCCAGTGGTTCAGTGTGCTGCCAACCTTTTGGCCTTTTCTGTTGTTTTTTGTTCCCCTTAGGCTCCTTACAAGTCAGTGGACATGCATTTTGAAGGTGCCCTGTCTGCAAGCAGTTGCGACATCTGAAAGCCGTGTTCTCGTAATCTAGTTGTTGCGTCCACAGTGAATTATTAAAATTCAATGTGATGTGATCTGGGAGTCCTTGACTTAGGTCCACTTCTACACATATTCTGGCATATGTGAAAATTCCCCGGTTGGATCTGCCCTCATCTATTTTGATATGTTTTCCTAAGGAGTTCCCAATGGCTGTTAAAGCTTTTCGATGCCAGAAATGCAGTGGTAGGTTGTGTAGCCTTACCCAAACTGGCATTGTCGATACTACCATGGTATTGGCATCGAAATCCAGGAACCAGGGTGTGAGAAAGAGACCAGCATTGCCCCAAAACCAAGGCCCCTGATTAATGGTATTGTCTCGTTCCAGCTCTGTGCTAAATCTGACTATGAAGAATCCTTTAGGGCATAGGTATATTTCACAGTTGGTTGTCCATGATGTGTAAATCCATTGGTGCAGTGCGTCAGCTTTGGGCCAATAACCGTTAAATCTGCATATAACAGCATTATGAGATAGATCTGAGTATAGATCTGTTACCTTCGGCAATGATACAGTAAGTATAGGTGCTTCTGGCTTCTGGTCCACAATGTAGGGTCCTGGAAGCTCTGGTGTGGATGCTGGTCTGTGCTGCATTGGTTCTTTTCCTTTAACTGCATCGCGGAAAGAGCCTGAATTTTTTGAGCTAGTTCCTTTACATCCACCTCGGAGTCTTAGATTGAGGATGATGGTTGAATCTTTGACAACCCCGTAATGCTGGAGAGTGTGTTGGTCCTGCATACAAGACCCTGAGAATAAGAGACTTTGGTATGCTGCCGGAATTCCCAGTTTGTTCTGGATCTGCTTTTTTAACTCCTGGACATCCATCCCCTCCTTGATTTGTACACAACAGTGTTTTCCCTCTACAAATCTGATAAATATTTGTTTCAGATCTGATGGATCGGCCTTAATCAAGCCCTGATTCCTATGATTGTTCTCCAGATCTGGCGTTGTTCCATCTCCTATCATCCATTTTTTAGATTCAATAGCCTTAGGTTCTGAGCGTGCCTTATTTGATTCAAGACCAGAGGTTCGAGTTCTTTTCTCCCCAGGGCTCTCTGTTATCAGATCTGAGCCGCTCCTGCTTCTTCCAACTGGAAATGGGCCCGTATTCATTATGGCTCCTGCTCGCGCGGTCATCTCGGGCCAATCCACTTCGTTCTCTCCCTTAATCGCAATTAGAGACTGCGGATCAAGGTAGGGTTGCATTAACGACTGCAGATCTGAACGTTTGCGGTCTAAATCATGCTGGCCGTAACCTGTTACAGTAAGGGCAAAAGATTTATCATGAAAATAACCCTTAATCAGAAAGTGGGGATCCGTCCATGACCTGTGAGCAAAACATTGTTCATCCGCGGCTCGATTCGTTGCAGAGGGATTGTGGTCTCGACCTCTGCAGTACCAGATCCATATCGGCGTATTCCGTTGAGTTGATCCGGCGTTCAACCTCCATGGATTCTCTGTCGTCTCTGTCTCTTCGCAGCGCAGTGTGACGGCGGCGCCCAAGTAAACCCTAGCCATCTCGCTTCAGTTTCTCATTAATGTATTACATGCCAATGTCTACTATTTCTAATTTTTAATTTTTAATTATTATTATTATTTTTTTTTCACATATACATATCCTTTTTGTTGTATGCTCTTTCATTTTGTTTTGTTTTTTCTTTTTCTTTTTTTCTATTTTCTATTTTTTCTTTTTCTTGGAAATAATTTACAGGATGAAGCATTATTTACAATATCTTGTAAAATAAAATCAACAGATAATCATCAATTGATCCTATAAATTATAGGACTCTAACAAGCCCCACCTACCGTCATCTCTTTGATCTTTGCGAAGCAATGCAGTAAGATCATTTCCTAGACAAGGAAAATTGTTTTCTTTCTGATTCGCTGTCAAAGTAAGGGGAAGATCGATGCAACATCCATGGCCCTCAGGAAGAGTTCCTCCATGTAGAAGAAGAAGGTGGATAAGGTCATGGAAGAATACAGTGACATCTTCTCCTCACCCACAGGGGTACCCCTACATTGTCATATAAATCATCCGATCGATCTAACTCCCAGAGCACCTCTAGCCAATGGGTTGATATACCACCGCTCCATTTTGGAAAATGAAGGTATCAAGTGACAAATCTAGGAATTGGTGCAAAAATGACACATCCGACCAAGTTCCTCACCTTGTGGGATCTCGATTGTACTTGTATAGAAGAAGGATGGGACGTGGAGGATCTGCATTGATTATCGGGCACTAAACAAAATCACTGTCAGGAACAGGTATCCAATCCCATAGATTGATGACCTTCTCGATCAGCTCAAGGGGGCCAAATATTTCAACAAGATCTATTTTAAGTTTGGCTATCATCGGGTTCTAATAGAGCCCATAGATGTATGGAAAACTGTCTTTAAATCCAAGGAAGGCATTTTTTAATGGTTGGTCATGTCTTTCAGGTTGAAAAACACCCCTGCAAATTTTATGAGGATGATGGATGACGTCTTGTGGCCCTTCACAAACTCGTTTGCGTTCGTTTACCTAGAAAACATCCTCATCTTCAGTAAGAGTTAGGAATATCGCTTGAAAAACATTTAACATGTCCTTCAAACCCTGCGGTAACAAAAATTGTGTGCCAACTTTTTGAAATGCACCTTTAGCATGAACAACCCCAACCACCCTAACAGATCTTCACAACTTTTTGGGCCTTACCAATTTTTATTGAAGGTTCATGTTGGGATTCTGCCATATCACTTGGACTTTGAGTTAGGTTACCAAGGGAGATGCAAAACTGAAGTTTTCCTGGTCCAATTCCCAATATAAGATGCTTGTTGAGATGAAGCGTCACCTTTACTCTGCACCTGTACTCACAATTCCAGACTTGCAACAACCATTTGAAATTTAGAAAGATGCCTCTGACTATGCTATTGGTGCAATTCTCAATTAGCAAGGGTCGGTGGCTTATCAGAGTGAGATACTTTCTGATACAATTCAGAAGTAACCCACTTATGAAAAAGAGATGTATTCTATTGTGTAGGCTTGCTGACAATGGAAACATTACATTTTGGAGGAAGGAGATGGTCATCCACATAGATCACCGACCTCTTCAGGTTATAAAGACACAAGGGAAGTTGCAGAATGATCGCCATCAAAAGTGGTCTACATATATGTAAGAATTACACTTGAACATTAAATAGAAACACAACAACACCAATCATGCTTCAAATTGCCTCAGTCACCTCCCAGTTGTATAACTGACTATTGTTCGCAACTCTTATGGTCACGAGACCACTGGATGGCCACAACTGTATAAAAATGATTTAGAGTTCACCACCACATACTAGATGCTAGTGGAGGGCAAGCAAGTTCCAGATTTCCACCTCTAGGACACATTATTATGCTACCTTGACCACCTTTGTGTTCCTTCAAGGGATCATACCAAGCTTATTTTGGTGGCGCAATACAATCAAGTCGCTCTTTGATGTGGTTAAAACTGTGGTCGTACTATAGAAGTATTTTTATTGTCTAAAACTCTGACAAGATGTTGGAAAATGTAGTAGATCCTACAGTGCCTATGCCATCGCCAAGCCAGCCATCAAGAAGAAATTCTTGTACACTACTTTGCCTACTCCCAGCCAGCCTTGAGAATCCATCTCCACGGACTATATGTCTGGCCTCCCTTCTACCAAGCATGGTAAATACTGTGTATTGTGGTTGTGGAAAATTTTTCTAAGCTGGTTGTATCAACAGCCTGCAAGAAGAGTATCACGACAAATGACACTTCCAAACTCTTCTTTGAACGAGTTTGGGTATATTTTGGGATCTGACAGACCATTATATCAAATTGGGATAGTAGGTTCCTAAGCACATTTGAGTCAAGCCTCTAGACACTATTAGACACCAAGCTCACAAAGTCGGCTGCATTCCATCCCCAAATTCATGGCCACACAGAGGTCGTCTATAGGATGATAATGCATATCCTTCACATGTACAACTCCAAGAATCCATGAACCTAGGATGAGAGCCTTCCCTATGTGCAAAAAAACTATAATAGAGCTCTCCATATCTCAACTAGTCATGGTCCCTTTCAAGTGGGTCTAGGATTTCAACCTTTGTGTCTGATTGACGTTGTCATGCCTCATGCTAGTACACAGACATAATCTACACATGTAAAATACAAGGATTATAAGGAAATCAGGTTTATTGAACACTTCTAGCACATCCTCCAGCAGGTTCATGACATCTTGGAGAAGTCTAATGCCAAGTGCAAGTAGCAGCATGATCAGCATCAGGTGCCACATAAGATTCAGGTGGGCAACAAAGTTTGGTTGCAATTGCAGAAATAATTCCTTTCCAGAGCCCATCGGGAGATATGACCACTCTGATTATGGAATTACACCATCACCAAGGCTGTGGGAGACAATGCTTTCGAGCTCAACATTCCCCCATTCCTTGGCCTGCACCCAGTGTTCAATGTCGACCACCTTCAGCCGTACTTTCCACCATTGTTGGACACATCATACATTATAGAATAATTAACACTCCTAGAGTTCAACCCAAGCTGCATGGAACATGCCACAAGTGATTGGATCATGGACACATAGATCAAGAACACTCACCAATAGAAGATACAACTGTATCAGGTTATCAAATCGGGTCAACTATTGTACCAAGGCAAGTGGCTCACTAAGGACCAAGTTCAGCAAAAGTTTCCCCATCTCATGGAGTCACTCAACACAATGGGGACCATTGCTTCCTGAGGGGGAAGGACTAATCCAGGTGGATATTGGTGGCCACCTGCCTATTCCACTTGGACCCCGACCATTGTTTCTTTCAATTTCCTTAATTGTAGCACAACTTACTATCTTTGCCAAATTTTCGAGCCCTAAACTTCCAAAGCCATTTTGAGGACCTAAAAGATGTTCTTTTGGGAAAACAAAGAGACCAGAAAAGTACAAATGTAAATTATGTTTATTTTTTCGAGCTCCTATTGGAGATATTCAAAACAAGGTGTTATCATATTCAAACCAAGATCATATTCCAAAGTTATGACCCCGGGAAGTTGATGTTCCAACAAACCCCAACTGGGCCCACAAGCTTTTGGCGCTTCATCTCCTAGGCTTAGGTTTTTAACTGTTTATGGTTTCCCATTGTTTCTTAATCATAAAAAGTCCTCCAAGCCTCATGGTAACATATTTCAAAAGGCATGTAGCCACCACATATCTTCTCAGAGATAAGCTATCATTGCCTGAACTAGTTTATAAACATGCTACATGTAACAATTTCAATACTTTGTTATTAATGAATTAAAGTTTTTTCTTTGCTATAGCTCTATGTTTTTGTTTATATTTGTATTTCATTTTGTTCCTGCATAAATATGAATTAGTGGTATTAGAGCAGTCTTCTCTTTCTCTATTTTTTTGTGCATGTCCCCAATGAGGTTGGGGTATAAGGAGTTGGGGTCATAATTGGTTGAACCCTTTCAAGACCACCCCCTCCAACACCGAAAGTCGCCCATGGGGGAAGAAAATAAATATGAGGGAGAAACATATCCTATCAAACTACTGCTCGAAGAAGCTCTCAAGCAAAAAATTAATGAGATGATGGATAGTTTTGCACCAACAGTCACTTCAGAGGTGCCACCCCCTTCAAGGTGAAAATTAATTTTGACATCCCTATAATTGAAGGTCAAATAGATGAAAATGTCATAGATAAATGGTTAAATCTACTCAAAGTATATTTTTTGGTTCATGATTTTTCTGATAGGGAAAATATTATCTTTCTCTCCTCAAAGACGCCCCCCATGTTAAGGACTAGTGGGAAACCTATTGTGAGCAGAAGGATGAGAGGGAACTCTCACTATTTTTCAGCCACAAACTTTGAATTCCTTCTGAGACACCGTCAGGTTATAATATTATCCTGTTGGGAGCTATGAAGATAGGTACATAAAATGGACCATGTTGTTGCAGAGAAGGGAGCAAGATGTGCCAGAGTTCACAAATATTTTTCGTACCCTTTGCACAAAGTTGGGTATCAAGGATTCTGAGCATCATTTGATACTCAAATACTGCAATTTTCCACACAAATACATTCAGGAGGAGATGGAATTCTTGGAAATCTCCTCGCTCAACACCGCATATTGATATGCTGTCAAGATTGAGCAAAAAATCAAATAGAAGAAGCAAGACTTTGGATTTGCGAATATGAAGCAAGGAAAAGGCACTACCAAATTGTAGAACAAAAGGAAAATACAAGGCGGGGTGACTCAGTACAACCTATTGAAGCTGCAAGCAAAGAATAGCACCACGAAGACGAAGAAGGACATAGGGAAGTGGTGTGATTTCCACAAGAGGCCCACTCACAACAAAGTGAGTGTCATGCTAAGTAGTCACTAGTGGTTGAGTTGAAGGCTTCAAAGTTAGATGCTTGTTCCGACTCTGAGTCAAAACCTGACAAGTGGAATGAAAAACGTAATAATATTATTGATGCAGATCCCAGTGCAATCATTTCCACCAGCAAGGTCCATAAGATTGAGCCTAAAGACCCATAGGAAGGGGAGTGTCTCTTCCACTCATAAACGTGGGTGAATGGGTCACTATTGCATTCCATCTTCGATAGTGAGATCCAAAAGAACTTCATATTAGAAGAATTTGTTAAGCGATTGGGCCCACCGACCACACCACACCCATAGTCATCGACCATCGAGTGGCTACACCAAAGATGAGATATACATGTCAGACAACACTATCACCTTCCATACAATATCAAACTCTTCACGTATGAGGTAATGTGTGACATTGATCCTCTTGAAGGTTGTGTTTTATTATTAGGCCAACCATACTTGTGGAAGAATCGTGATGTGTATGAGTCTATGCATTATACTATTATTATTACTTTGGGAAATAAGTTATAGAAGATATAGAAGGTAGCCCCACCTATTTCCATCTCTTTTATCTCTGCTAAGAAATGCAGTAAGATCATCTCCCATATCGGGAAATTTGTTTTATTTTTTATTCACTGTCAAAGTAAGGGGAAGATCATGGCCACATCCATGGTCCCCGGGAAGAGTTCCACCACATAATAGAAACAACTGGATAAGGTCGTGGAAGAATATAGGGACATCTTCTCCTCACCCACAGGGGTACCCTTGCACTCTCAGGTCAAGCATTCGGTTGATCTGACTCCCAAGCATGGGATGATATATCACCACTCCATTATGGAAAATTAAGAGATAAAGTGACAAATCTAGGAGTTGTTGCAAAAAGGAAATATTCGACCAAGTTCCTCACCTTGTGGGAGACTGACTATACTTGTATAAAAGAAGAATGGGATCTGGAGGCTCTGCATTAATTATTGGGAACTAAACAAAATCACTGTTGGGAACAAGTATCCAATCTCATACATTTTATGACCTTCTAGATCGACTCAAGGGGGAAAGGCATTTCAATAATATCCAGTTGAAGTCTGGCTATCACCAGGTTCCAATAGAGCCCACAAATGTATGGAATATTGCCTTCAAATCCAAGGAAGGCCTTTTGAATGGTTTCTCATGTCTTTCAGGTTGAAAAATGCCCATACAACTTTTATGAGACTGATGGATGGCATCTTGTGACCCTTCACTAACTCGTTCATGGTTGTTTATTTAGCTGACATCCTCATCTTCAATAAGAGTTGAGAAGAGCACTTGCAACACATTCGACAAGTCCTTCAAACCCAGTGACAACACAAACTATGATCCAACTTGGAGAAATGCACCTTTGGCATGATACATGTCCAATATTTGGGTTACATTATAGATGCAAAAGGCGTGCATGTGGATCTAGATAATATCTAAGTCATTTGGGAATGGACAACCCTAACCACACTAACAGAGCTTTGTAGCTTTTTGGGCCTTGCCAATTTTTATTGAAGGTTTTGTTGGGATTCTCCCATATCACTTGGAATTTGAGTCAGGTTATCAAGGGTAGAGTGAAACCAAATTTTTCCTAGTCCGAGTCCCAATAGAAGGCGTTCATTGAGCTTAAACACCACCTCTACTCTTCACCTGTACTCACATTTCCAAACCTACAAAAACCATTTGAAATTGAGACGGATGCCTCTGACTATGATATTAACGCAATTCTCACCCAAAAAGGGCATTTTGCGGCCTATCATAGTGAGACACTTTCCAATAAAATTCAGAGTTACCCTACCTGTGATAAAGAGATGTATTCTATCGTGTAGGCTTGCCGACAATGGAATCATCCACATAGATCATCGAACTCTTCATTTTATACAGACACAAGGGAAGCTATAGAACGATCGCCATCAGAAGTGGTCTACATACATGCAACAATTCCCTTGAACATTAAATACAAAATGAAAAACACTAATCATGTTGCAAATTGCCTCAGTCAACGCTTAGTTGCAACACTGAATACTGTTCTCAACTCTTGTGGCCATGAGACCTCTAGATGGCCACAACTGTATAAAAATGATCCAATGTTCACACCACATACCATATGCTAGTGGATGGAAAGAAAGTTCCATATTTCCACCTACAGGACACATTATTATGCTACATAGGCCACCTTTATATTCCTTCAAGCGAGCGTGCCAAGCTGATTTGGGAGGCGCACTACAGTCAGGTCACAGAATGCTTTAGTGTGGAGAAAATTGTGATCGTACCACAAAAGTATTTTTATTGGCCATAACTCCAACAAGATTTTGGAAAATATATCAAATCCTACACTACCTGAGCCATTTCCAAGCCAACCATCAAGAAGAAGGACCTATACACTCCTCTTCCTACTCCCAACTATCCCTGGGAATCCATCTCCATGGACTATCTATCTAGCACCCCTTCTACTAAGTATGGTAATGAAGTTGTATTTGTGGTTGTGGAAAAAATTTCTAAGATGGTTGTATTGGTGGTTTGAAAGAAGAGTATCACATAAGAGGAAATTGTGAAACTCTTCTTTGAATGAGTGTGGGTACATTTTGGGATCTTGCAGACCATTATATCAAATCAAGATTGCAGGTTCCTAATCACATTTTGGTCAAGCCTCTGGACACTATTGGGAACCAAGCTCACTAAGTTGGTTTCATTTCGTCCCCAAATTGATGGCCAGACATAGGTCGTCAATAGGATGATAGTGCACATTCTTTGCACATAAAACTCGAAGCATCCATGAACCTGGGATGAGAGCCTTCCCTATGTGCAACACAACTATAACAAAGCTCTCCATAGCTCGACTAGTCATAGTCCCTTTCAAGCGAGTTTTGGATTTAAACCTCTGTGTCTAATTGATGTTTTCATGCCTCATGCGACTACATAGAAAAAATCCACACATGTATAGTCTGAGTCTAATAATGAAACCAGGTTTATTGAACACTTCCAGCAAATCCATTGTTGGTTTCACGACATATTGGATAATTCGAATTCCAAGTACAAGCAACGACATGATCAACATTGGGTGCCACATAAGTTTCAGGGGGGCAACAAAGTTTGGTTGCATTTTGAGAAAGAACGCCTTGTTAGATCCCATCGGAAAATCTGAACACTCAGATATAGGCATTACACCATCACCAAGGTTGTGGGAGACAATGATTTGAGCTCAAAATTTCCCCATTCCTAGGCCTGCACCAAGTGTTCAATGTGGACCACCTTTAGCCATAGTTTCCACCATTTTTGGACACATCAAACATTGAAGAACCAAAAAGACGATTTTTGGGAAAACAAAGAAACTAGGAAAGTGCATGTCTGCTACATTTGTTTTATTTCAGTCTCCTCTTAGACATCATTGAAACGAGGTATTATCATAGTCGAACGAAGATAGTATGCCAAAGTTACGACCTTGGGAAGTTGACGTTCCAACTTTTGGCGCTTCATATCCTACGGTTAGGTTTTTGAATGTTTAGGGTTTCCCATTGTTTCTTAATGATAAAAAGGCCTTCAAACCTCATGGTAACACATTTCAAAATGCATGTAGACGCCACATATCTTCTTAGAGATAAGCTACCATCGCTCAAACTAGTTTATTTCCATTCTGTATGTAACAATTTCAGTACTTTTTTATTAATGAATAAAAGTTATGTTTTTTTAGTTGCTCCGTGTTTATGTTTATATCTATATTTAATTTCATTACTACATAAATATGAATTATTAATATCAGAGTAGTTTTCTCTTTGTTTGTTTTTTTGTGCCTGTCCCCAATGAGGTTGGCGTATAAGGAGATGGGACTTGAACTGGTTGAACCCTTTCAAGACCATCCCTTCTGACACCGATGGTCACCCATGGGGGAAGAAAAGAAAGATGAGTGAGCAAGATATCCTATCAAACTACTGCTCGAAGAATCCCTCGAGTGACAAAGGAATGAGATGGATTAATTTGCACCAACAGTCACTTTAGAGGCACTGCCCCCTTCAAGGTACATTTAACTTTGACATCCCCATATTTGAAGGTCAATAGACGCAAATGTAGTAGATAAATAGTTAAATATGATGGAAGGATATTTTTCGATTCATGATTTTTTTATAAGGAAAATATTACTCTTTTTCTCCTCAAAGCTCACCCCCACGTCAAGGACTGGTTGGGAAACCTACTATGAAAAGAAGGATGAGATGGAACCATCATTGTTTTCAGTTGTGCCCACTTGGAATTCCTTCTAAGTCATTGTTAAGAAACAATATTACCCTCTTGGGACTTATGAAGGTAAGTACATAAAACAGACCACAATGCAGCAGAGAAGGGACCAAGAAGTGCCAAAGTTCACAAATATTTTGCATATCGTTTGCACAAAGTCGGGTATCAATATTGAGCGGTATTTGGTACTCAAGTACCATATTTGTCTATAAAAATACATTCAGGATGAGATGTAGTTCCTGCACATCTCCTTGCTCGGTGCTCCATATTGATAGATTGTCAAGGTTGAGCATAAATTCAAACAGAAGAAGTGAGACTTTGGATCTACGAATCTGAAGCAATGAAAAGGCGCCCCCAAACCACATAACAAAAGGAAAATACAAGGCCGGGTGACTTAGGAAAACCCATAGAATTTGAAATAAAATAATAACACCATGAAGATGAAGGACACAGGGAAGTGGTGTGAGTTCCATAAGATCCCCACTCACAACACAAGAGAGTGTCGTGCCAAGCAGTCACTAGTGGCCGACTTGAAGGATTCATAGTCAGATGCTTGTTCTAACTCTAAGGTAGACCCCAACAAGGGGAATGAAAAAGGGAAGCATATTATTGATGTAGAGTTTACCGCCACCATTGCCACCACAAAGTTCTAGAAGATTGAACTCAAAGACCCATAGGAAGGGGAGTGTCTCTTCCACACATAGATGTGGGTGAAGGGGTCACCGTTGTAGTTCATTGTCGACGGAGGGAGCCAAAAGAACCTTCCCTCAACAGAATTCATTAAGTGGTTGGGAATTTCGACCACACGAAACCCGCAACCATACACCATTGGGTGGGTCCACTGAGGATGATATCTTTGTGTCAACCAGTAGTGTTTCCTTCCCTACAACATCAAACCCTTCCAGGATGAGGTATCATGTGTCATTGTTCCTCTTGAAGTTTGTGATGTATTATTAGGCCAACCATACTTGTGGAAGCATCATGTTGTGTATGATTCTAGGCCTTACACTATTAGTATTACTTTGAGAAATAAGTTATACATGATACTAGAGATAACCCTACCTACCGCCATCTCTTTGATCTCTACTAAGCAATGCAGTAAGATCATCTCCCAAATCGAGAAATTGGTTTTCTTTCTGATTTTCTCTCAATGTAAGGGGAAGATTGTGTCCACATCCATGGCCCTCGAGAAGGGTCCCTCCACACAGCAGAAGTAGATGGGTAAGGTCATGGAAGAATACAGGGACATCTTCTCCTCGCCCACATGGGTACCCTTTCACTATCAGGTCAAGCATTCCATTGATCTAACTCCTGGAGAAACTATACCCAATGGGCCTATATACCACTGCTCCATTATGTAAAATGAAGAAATCAAGTGACAAATCTGGGATTTTATGCAAAACGGACCCGTCCGACCAGGTTCCTCACCTTGTGGTAGCCCGATTGTACTTGTGCACAATAAGGATGGGACCTGGAGGCTTTGCATTGATTATCGGGCACTAAACAAAATCATTGTCAGGAACAAGTAACCAATCCCATAGATTGATGACCTTATGGATTAGCTCAAGGAGGCCAAGTATTTTAGTAAGATCGATTTGAATTCTGGCTATCACCAGGTTTCAATAAACCCCATAGATGTATGGAAGATCATATTTGAATCTAAAGAAGGCCTTGTTGAATGGTTGGTCATGCCTTTCGGGTTCACAAATTCCCCTAGAACTTTTATGAGGTGGATGGATGACATCATGCGACCCTTCACTAACTTGTTCGTGGTTGTTTATTTGGACGACATCCTCATCTTCAACAAGAGTTTGGAAGAGCACTTGCAGCACATTCAATTTGTCCTCCAAACCCTACGACAACACAAATTACATACCAAATTGGTGAAATGCACCTTTGGCATGAGTCAGGTCTAATATTTGGGTTACATCATAGATGAGAAAGTTGTTCATGTGGATCCGGCTAAGATCCAATTCATTCGAGAATGGCTAGCCTTGACCACACTAACAGAGTTTCACAACTTTTTGGGCCTTGCCAATTTTTATTGGAGGTCTGTTTTCAGATTATCCCATATCACTTGGCCTTTGATTCGGGTTACCAAGGGCAGAGAAAAAACAATGTTTTCCTGGTTCAAGTTCCAACAAAAGGCATTCATTGAGCTGAAGCACTGCCTCTTCTATACACCTGTACTCACATTTCTAGACCCACAACAACCATTTAAAAGTAATACAGATTCCTCTGACTATGTTATTGGTGTAATTATCACATAACAAGGGATTTTGGTGGCCTATCACACTGAGACACTTTCCGATACAATTCAAAAGTAACCCACCTATATAAAGAGATGTATTTTATCATGCAGGCTCACTGACAATGAAAATTACATTATGGGGAAGGAGACAGTTAGCCACGCATATGACCATCCTCTTCAGTTTATATAAACATATGGGACTTTTCAGAACGATCAACATCATATGTGGTCTACATATCTGTAACAATTTCACTTGAACATTAAATACAAAATGGGTAGTTCCAATCATGTTGTAAATTGCCTCAATCGACCCTCAGTTGCAGCATTGACTATTGTTCTCAACTCTTGTGGCCACAAGACCTATGAATGGTCACAAATGTACGAAAATGATCCAGAGTTCACCACCACATACCAAATGCTAGTGGATCGCAAGCAAGTTCCATATTTCCACCTTTAGGACACATTATTATGCTAACTAGGCCATATTTGTGTTCCTTCAAGTGAGCATGCTACGCTAGTTTGGGAGGTGCACTATAGTAAGGTCACAGGACACTTTGATGTGGTGAAAATTGTGGTTGTGCTACAAAAGTATTTTAATTGGCCAAAATTATGACAAGATGTTGAATGTAAATCAGATCATGCACTACATGTGTCATCGCCAAGCTAACCATCAAGAAGCAAGGCTTGTACACTCCTCTTCATTCTCTCATCCAACCTTAGGAATCCATCTCCATGGACTATCTATCTAGCCTCCCTTCTACCAAGCATGGTAATGACTACGTATTTATGGTCGTGGACAAATTTTCTAAGATGGCTATATTGGAGGCATGCAAGAAGAGTATCACAACAAAGGACACTGCCAAACTATTTTTTGAATGAGTGTGAGTACATTTTGGGATCTCGTAGACCATCATATAAGATTGGGATAGTAGGTTCCTGAGCACATTCTGGTCAAGCCTCTGGGCACTATTGGACACCAAGCTCACCAAGTTGTTTGCATTCCATTCACAGACTAATGGCTAGGAAAATATCGTTAATAAGATGATAGTGCACATCCTTTGCATGTACAAATTCAAGCATCCATGAACCTGAGATGAGAGCCTTCCCTATATGCAAAACAACTATAACAAAGCTGTCCATAGCTCGATAAGTCGCAATCCCTTTCAAATGGGTTTGGGATTTCAATATTTTTGTCTGATTCAAGTTTACATGCATCATGCAACTGCACAGACAAAATCCACACATGTACAGTCCAAGGCTGATAAAGAAACTGGGTTTATTGAGCACATCCAACACATCCACTAGTAGGTTCATGACATCTCGGAGAAGTCCAATGCCAAGTACAAGCAATGCCATTATCAACATTGGGTGCCACATAAGTTTTAGGTGGGCGACAAAGTTTGGTTTCATTTGAAAAAAGAATGTCTTGTCAAAGCCCATCGAACGATCCGACCATTTTGATATGAACCTTACACCATCACCAAGGTTGTGGGAGAAAATTCTTTCAAGATCAACATTCCCCCATTCCTTGGAGTACACCCAATGTTTATTGTGGACTCCCTTCGACTATACTTTCCACCATTGTTGGACACATTAGACATTGCAAAACAGCTAACACCCATAGGTATCAACCCAAACTGCATGGAATATGCAACAATTGATTGAATCAGGACACATAAATCAAGAACACTCACCAACAGAATATCCAACTATATCAGGTTGTCAAAGCAGGCCAACTCCTGCACTAAGGAAAGTGGCTCACTAAGGACCAAGTTCAATAGAAGTTTCCCCATATCATGGAGGCAGTCAATGCAATGGGGAAAATTGTTTCCTAAGTGGGAATGACTGATCTAGCTGGATATTGGTGGCCACCTGACTATTCCAATTGGACCCCCACTGTTGATTCTTTCTATTTCCTTAATTGTAGCACAACTTATTATTTTTTGTATTTTTTCGGGTCTTAAACTTCTAGATCTGTTTTAAGGACCTAAAAAACGTTTTTTAAGAAAACAAAGAGACCACAAAAGTGAAATTCTGGTTCCCCCATCAAACGAATATCATATGCCAAAGTTACAACCCCTGGAAGTTAACGTTCCAACTAACCCCGAGGAGGCCCAAAATATTTTGGCACTTCATCTCCTAGGGTTAGGTTTTTGGATGTTTAGTGTTTCTCATTTTTTCTTAATGATAAAAAGTCCTCCAAGACTAAGGGTAACACAATTCAAAAGGAATATAGCCGCCACATCCCTTCTCAGAGATAAGCTACCATCGCCCGAACTGTCACATTTCCATTCTGCATGTAACAATTTTTAGTACTTTGTTATTAATAAATTAAAGCTATGTTTTCATTATAGATTTTTGTTTCTGTTTATATCTATATTTAATTTTTTCCTTCATAAATCTAGATCACAATCCTGTATAACTACCTCTGCTATCATTGTTGACTTGTGCCCACATGCATAATTCAATATGCCACAAATCTATGCTATGGCTAGTTGTAAGTTGTCTTAACCTTTTCCCAAATAAACATATGGTCATAGGATATTAAATCAATTGAGCTTATGCAATGTAAGTTTGATTCAAAAATTCAACATATTTCACCATTAAACCCTAATTCCATTAGTTGATCAAGTATTGCAATATAATCCTGTATATGTGAATGCATTAACACTTTAGATTATTTCTATCTTAGACCTCAGTTTCTTCTTGAAAGTCATCTAATCAACATTGATACAAAGATACATCAACCACTTAATCGTTTTTCAATTTTTGACAATTTCATATGGCGATGACAATAATCAACAAGGCAACTTCACTACTTGTGTTTGATCAATCAAAATAGACCTTCTGGAATTCCGATGTAGGCTTTAGATACACAATAGAAAACGAAACTTCTCCAAAACTACTACCAAATGATGTAACAATGCAATTGAGAAATATAAATGTAAATTTGGACAATTCAAAAACCTGTTTGAGGTAAGGATTCCTTTAACTTTTAATTCAAAGAAGAATCATTGGAGATGCCTCAACTATTGATTGATGTCTAGGCCTTTATTGCTGTAGATGATGTCTCTTCAAGAGGTATGAACATGATAAGGTATTTTTAACTACTATTGCCAAATGTTGGGATAAGTGTTGAGTTTACTTAGTGATTTAGACCAAAATTGAAATTTGGGTTTTCATGAAATTGATGCAAGTATTCCATTGCAATTTCTCTCATAGGTTAGGGCTTTTTTACTTTGAACATAATTATGCTTCATGATGAAGCTTTGATTGATTCAGGATGTTCTACTTCAGACTTTACATCAAGAATCAATCAAGAACAAAATGGATCAAAGAACAAGAAGGTTGAATGTCCTTTTGCTAAGTGACCTTCAATTCCTCACCAAATTTGGGCCACAGAAACTAGTATAAGAGGTCTATAATGCCAATGTGTATACTGCAATTTTGATGAATAAAACGCGCCTTGGATCTAATCAATTTCATATATATTAAAGATGCCAAAATGTAATATTGAAAGAGGTTGAAATGCCTTAGAGGTGTCTTTGCATAATCCTACCAACAAACCAAACTTATGAGTAATGAATTTCTTCCTTAAGCCCACATAAATATCACAAAGCTACTTCAAAGATTGATGAGTGGTTAGATCACTTGTTATGGTGACTTATTCTTCTATTTGAGATGTGTATTGCAGAAGAAGAATGGAGGGTTTTAGATCTGCCTCAAAGAAGGTTGAATGTTTCCAAAAATATGCCATAAAGATGTGCTATAAAAGGGTCGAAATTCCATGCTTCAAAACTTGTGCAAAGAGGTCCTGATTTTCTCAGCGAAATGAGCCATAAACTATGTAACAAATGTTTGCCATGAAGGGACTAATTAAAGGCTACAAATTTACACCATAATCCCAATGAATTAATCAATAAAGATGCTACCACTTGATGCCCTGAGGGATGAGACACGATGCTTAAGAGTAACAAAGATGGAACAAGATTTGGCATAGAATTTTCATTGATCAACTATAGGAGAATGCAAAGATTATTCCTTAAAAGAGAAGCGATTTTTGAAGTCCACTGAAGCCCTTTAGTCCCAAAAGAAAACAAAAAACTTATCCCACAGATAATCTCCCGTGCTTCCAACAAATAATCTTGACCAGAAGACAAGAAACAAGTGCCAATGCAACTGTAATTTGACCCACCCTAAAGATAAATCATTCCTCTAGAGGACCAATTTTTTATCTAATGCATAAGATCATGTCTATTAGGACAAAGGTGTCTTATATATATATATATATATATATATATATATATATATATATTTAGACCGATATGCCTTTAGGAGGGCAAGACGACTTAAATAGTAGGGGATTTCAAATTTTAAAATTCATTTTTGGAGCCAAATATTAGCTCCCCTTTTGGAGGATGACTTGCATTTAGAGGGAATAAAATAAAATTTGAATTAATTTCGAACCACAATACCAATACTAAATTTAGGTCGACCTTAACTAAATTTTGATCCCTTTAATAAATGTTCTTTGACCTCAAAATGTTGAATCAAGTTCTTCAATAAAAGGTCCTTTTTGGCCTCATGATTTAAGCAATTTTATAATCAATGATGTTGGAAATAATTAGAGGGGGGTGAATAAGTATTTCAATTACAATAGTTAATCTTTCTTTTTTGGAGCCTTAATTATTTTCATCATCAGATCAAACCATAAATCAATATTTCACGGAATCAAAGACAATAGACACCAATTTTTTTTAGGTGGAAACCCTTCTAGGAAACAAACCTCCAAACGCTTCTCTAATAATTTTATGAGTACATTAATGCTTCAAATTTAAATGAAATGGAGTCCCCAACTCCCTATTACTCTAGAGAAAGTATTCTAGTTTTAGCTCCAACCCTTGAAAGGATGCTTCTACACCCTGTTTTACTAACACCAACTAGAAAGGTGCTCCAACTTGCCCTAGCACAACCCTACCACCCTAAAAATGATAATGAATTTGACACACTAGTGTTGGTTCCCATACCAAGGAAAATGACCCACTTACAATGAATATACTTCATAAAATTAGTGTGGGATCCCATACAATGAATATTGACCTACTTACAATGAATACTAGTGTAACAATGAAATCCCAACAATGAAACCCTTACTCCATAAACCCTACTGCAATAGTGAAAAATCCCTTACCACAAGACATAAACCAAGTGAGACTATTGTAACATAATAATGCCACACAGATGTACCTTTATTTGGAGATATTCTGAAGAGGTACCTTTGATGCAGAGAATGATGAAGTTGCTTGTTAAATGAATCCCAAAATATTGTAGAATGAGACAACTTTTATTATATACTACTTTAATACAAGGTTATTTTTGCTTGCTCAAATGGATTCCACTGTACCTACTTATTTTAATCAAAATCAATACATAATTAATGTACTGCATTGAAACCCTTGTTGAAACCTATCAAGAACATTTATTGACAACCTTCGTGTGAATTGCATGACCAACTTAACAACTCAGATTAATAGACATGTCACTGTGCATTATTGTTGAATATTATCAATGTGTTATATTATTCCTCCATACATGCCTTCATGCTAAGACCAAATACTTCCTTAGATATTCAATATTTCAAACAATGTTCTACAACTAAGCATTGTTGCTAGTTATGCGGCTTGGACTATTCACAAAGTCGACTTAATATCTCCTTGGTAGACACATATACTTATGAATCCAATGAATTTTTAGACCAACATTGCTTCAAGATAATTATATCAAACAAACCATTGCATATTAGGCTGAAACAATTTAAAATACTTGTCACAATACTTGAGAACTTTTTTCGTTTAAGGGTCTTGGATCACCAACAAGTGTAGGCCAAAAGAATGCACAAGAAGTATGCCAAAATTCAGGGCCATAGAGAATGGATGCCATATCATTACAGTCATTGCTTCAAGGTCACTAGTCCACAAAGGTAAATTCTCCAAGTTGTATCACACACCCTATTTTGAAGGCCGAAAAGTATCATTGAGTCATATCTCAATCTGAAGGTATGAAAGATCATGAGAATGATTCGAATTGTGCCCAGATACTTGCCCTAATAGAGGGCCAAAATATTTTAGAAAGAAATGCCTCACGTTATCTCTGGAAATGTTGTAGAGGATTGGTGATTAAGTCATCAATGCTCTGAGATCTTCCCTTAATAATTGTAGTTAGATCTGTAATAAACATAAACAAATCCTAAAAGTATATGCTAATGAACCACATACTCTCATTAGTGTGAAATGCCAAAAAAAGAGAGAACCAAACCAAGCTATTTCCCTAACAAGGACAGAGCCTAAAAAATAATGCCTATTCTTGCAAGAGATCAATGGATCCATGAGCCAAAACAAATACAAATACCTACCCTCTCATCTAATGTATCAATGTCTCCACAGGGGATGAGAAAATTAGAGCCTAATCACAAAGAATAAACGTTGAATTGCATACTTTTGGAGGTAAGATGTGGCTCTCTTTTATATATTTTGGAGGGGCTTCTAGGAGGCTTCCGAATAACATTTTAAATTCCAAAGTAGTGGAGGGAAAACCATATTGAAACATTTTAATTTTAACTTTTGAAGCCCAAAAGATAAGGTCGTCTACCTTTGGGGATGAGAGTTTTTTTTAATCCAATACCCTTTGTAAATTAAAAATAATTTTTTAAGTCCCCCATGAGATATTTTAGCGACAAGACTTGATGAAAACCCTACTTCCTTTATTTAAATAATGTTTTGGCCAATGATAGGTTGCCACATGTTTTTACCCACAAATTTGGTCCTTCATCTTCAAACAAGCATAACTTACAAATCATGAGGGTTCTCGGAGCATGCCACATACCATTGGAATTAGATTAGCGGGGAGAATCCAACAAGGATGATCCAGACTCAAGAAAACACGATTTTCCCCGTCATTTTGGTCAATAAGATCAAGGCATCTTCTGGTGATGCTTGGTTTGAAATCAATGACAACCACATTTCAACAATCTCCCCCTTTGTCATTGGTGGCAACATACATACTCCCCCTGTAATAACTTCTCTCCCTGACTCCATGCATCTGATTCTTATGCTCTATTTTCTCCCCCTTTGACATTAATGGAAAAGGGTGACTCCCCCTGATAAGTTGCCTAGTACTGTGTACTTGTAACCTGCCTCTGCTCCCCTTGTTTTCTTGGCTGGATAACAACATTTTAATATGAACTTGGGAAAATCCCAAGTTTTTGTTAAAGATACTTAAACACCTTGCGTGGTAATGGTTTGGTGAAGATGCCATCTATTTGCTTCTTTGTTTCAATATATTCCACCTTTATGTTCCTTTCTGCAACATTTTCATGAACAAAGTGGTACTTGATAGGAATGTGTTTTGTTTTAATGCATGACAAGATTCTTGGAGATGTTCATGTGTTGGTGTTATCATAGAACAACATAATAAGCTCATCAAACTTCACCTGAATATTTTGCAATGTTTGTATCATCTCGTGGACTTGAGTACAACATGTTTTTTTGTTGTGTATTATGCTTCTGTTGTGGATAAGGAGACTAAAGATTTCTTCTTGCTCAACTGTGATACAAGACAACCGCCTAAGTAGACATTTGCTCCATTGGTGCTCTTACTATCATCAATATTGCCTACCCAATCTGCATCAGTATAATCTATGATGGTTAAGTCATTTCCTTTTGGATACCATAAGCCAAAGTCTATTGTTCCCTTGAGATATCAAAATATTATCTTCATTACAACAACATGGGATTATTTTGGTCCTACTTGGAAACATGTTATCTATCCGACTGCCTGCATCACATATAGCCTGGAAGTTGTCACATATAGGAGAATACCAATAATTGATCTATATAATCTTTAGTTAACTTCCTTTGATTCATTATCCTTAGTTTGTAGCTAACCACCATGGGAGTGCTAACTGGTTTGCAATCATCTATTCTAAATTTCTTCAACATGTCTCTAAAGTACTTAGATTGGGAAATGAATATTTCATCTTCTTGAGAAATCTACAGTCCCAAGAAGAAATTTAGTTCTCCAAGTAAGTACATCTCAAATTCTTTATGCATGTCATAGGAAAAATTCTTGCTTAACATGTCATCATCACTACTAAAAATGATATCATCCACATATACTTCTATGAGTGTCAAGTTGTCTTTCTCGATCTTAATGTTTAGGTTGTTGTCAGTGTTTCCTCTTCTGAAACCTTGTTTTTGCAAATATTTGTCCAAGCGGGCATACCATGCTCTCGGGGCTTGCTTGAGTCCATACCGAGCTTTATTTAACTTTCATAAATAGTCTTTCTTATTACTAAGTATAAATCCTTCGAGTTGCTCTATGTAAAATTATTCTTCCAATTCTCCATTCAGGAAGGTTGATTTGACATCCATCTGATATACTTTGATTTTTCTTGAGCAAGCATATGCCAAGAACATCCGAATGGCTTCCATTATAGCCACAGGAGAAAATGTCTCTTCAAAATAGATTCCTTGCACTTGTGCATATCCCCTATAGACCAATTTGGCTTTATTCCTAGTAACCGGTCCATCTTCATTTATCTTGTTCCTGAAGAACCACTTTGTGCCTATGCCATTTTTGTCCTCTAGCCTCGACACTAGTTCCAATGTCTCATTTTTTTCAATCTAATCAAGTTCTTCAATCATGGCCTTGAACCAGTGTCCATCATTGCTAGCTTCTTCAAAACTGCTAGCCTCAAAGGTGGATAACAAGGAAAAATGTCTTTCTTCTTCCACATGAGCTTGTTGCCTTCTTTTAGTCCGAATTCTTGCATCTATGTTTCCAAGTATTTGTTCTAATGGATGATTTTTCTGGTACCATTTCTTAGGTGCTTTAGAAGATGCTTGAGATGTTTACTAATCGGTCTCTGCTTTCTTATCTATTAGTTCCTATGGTTCTTCTTCTAATGACTCTTCCTTCACCTTCTCTTCTTTCCTTGGTTCTTCTATCTCTGGTTATGGTGAATCTTGTCTGGTTTGTGTCTTACAACCTTCATCATGTTGAAGAATCTAGGGACAATAATTGTAGTGTGATTATTCATTACTTGATAACAATTTGTGGAGTATTTTTACTTTTTCTTGTTGGCTTAATCTTCTTCTTCTTATTATTAATGCATGTGTGTGTACTTCATCAAACTGCTACCAAAACATAAGAACAATAACACAAGACGTTAGCTCTCTGCCAAGGCCAAAACCTCTCTTCTCTTGAGAGGAAAACCCTTTAGTAAGTTTCTCTTATTGAAGCTTCTTATTGATCACTACCAAACCCTAGACCCCTAACTTGAATATCCTTCAAGCACAAGTGAAGTCCTTCTGGCACTTTGTTTCTTCAGCACTTCTTCCTTCTCACACTTCGACCTCCTTCTTCTAGCACTTCATTCTTCTCTCAATTGTTGATAGACCTTGTTGCACTTAATCTAGAAGAGACACCTTTTGATAAATCCCTTTTCTTGTGATGATCCCTTTCTTCTACTTGATCAAATGAGCTCTTTCTTCAACGTGTAGGTGAAAACTTGATATGATTTTCTTAAAACCCTATATTTCCACACTTGCAATGATTTCCTTGATATGGTAAGCTCTTTTCTTCCTTCGCTTGAGTGTCCTTCTCCTTCGCTTTATTGGGAGACCTTTTATGTCTAGTTTCCTAGCCCAATTATAGAGATATTACAATTGTGGGTTTCTATCGTTATGACTGCAGGAAGCCCTCCCTGTCCTCACACGTGTGACTGTAGATTTCCCTAGAAACAATCCTTTAAGATTCAGTGTTCTTCCTTCTTTCGATGGTGCAATAGAGGCTCCCTTTATCTTCTCTTTTTCACCCTTTACTTTCTCATTTGATGCGTTGATTTCATAGGTAAGTGCGTGTGTATTGGTGGAGTGGACAACCTCTATATATAGAGGAATGCCCCTCCTTTTAGGCTAACTAGAAGGCCGACTTGAGGACAATTTGTAGGCCGACTTGTTGTGCTTGATTCAGATGGCTTCTTTGGTGGTATAACATGCTTGAAGGAGCTTCTTTGATGGTGCCTTTGCATATGAGGGGACTTGAATTTTCTTGGAGGTATTCTCTTGACCCTAATACATGGTGTAACATGCCCTTAATTCCTTCAACATTTTTATTTTGACTATTTGACTCACTTATAGCACTTAACATGTGCTAGACCTATTTCAAAGAGAAAGAAACTCATTGACATATATTATAAAAATAATATTTCTATTCTTGAATAAGTAAAAATATCAAAAGTACATTTATGAAGACTGAACCTAGTTACATTTCCTTCAACGCCCCATCTTAACTAGGGAGGTATTCATACAACATTACAATGTGTTTGGCTATGTTTCAATCTTGAAGAATTCACATAAGAGAAACCAGATTTGCAATCCATCTGTTATAGCATCATATCAATCAGCATTATCATAGTGCAAGGCCTTGACTAACAGCTCCATCTCTTCATGAGATCATGAGCTACAATGCTGATGATACCAATGATTTATAGATACCTTCATCATTGTCTCTCAAGGTACATACCCACCTGGGTGTTCTTTGATTATGAACTTCTAGGATTATTCTTATCTTTGGATCCCAACCCTCAAAGAATATCGGTCCTCTTGCATACTCTTGTGTTGGATGCCCTACACATCCTCAAAGAGTATCGGATGCCATATGATTACCTAATCCTCCCATTCTTTCTTCCCAAGTGAAGACAAGAATGTTGTGTCTATATTGTGTCTAACTTTCCATTCATGGCCTTCATCTAGACTTATGGATGTTAGTCCTAGTCTAGTGCATGACCCATGATATGGAAAAACACAATTGTCACTCCTTTGTAATCAAGGGTGATCCAAAACTCCCTCTTGATCTGGGACTTGTCAGAGCTCCCTCTTAACTAGGGACTCTTTCATTCACCAACAACTTCTTCTTCATGGGTCTTTCAGCTGCTTGATCTCCTTCCTTTCTTTGATGTCATGAAGTCTTTGTTCGAACTTATTCTAGGTAGGGCACCATCCATCGATCACTTTCCTTCCTGGTTTTTCATGTCATTGCTTCCTTTGTGGAAAGTGGCTTTCTTGTCATACATCAGGTTTTCTTGTCATCTAGTTACTCCTTTGTCATTTTTCCATGCTTTGGAATACACTTCTCATGGATGCTTCATCATACTTACTTGTTACATGCTTCGACCTAGTAGCCCATCATGACTTCATCTTGATATTGCTTCAACATTGCTTTTTATTTTGTTGGATAGATTCTTCATCACGACATATTTGTAGAGTAGAATCAATTGTCTACATCTTTCATATCTCCAAGGCCTTCATAGGTGTCAAGGGTCCTTCCTTCCTTTGTTAGATTTGTCCTACCTTCTTTCAGGAGATATCCTCAAAGTAATTTTTTTCTTTTTTCAGATAGTGATTCTTGGTGGTCATGGTGTTCTTCACATGCTCGATCTCTTTCTTCATTTGCTTCTCTTTGGATAAATTGGTCAACCACCTTATGCTCCTTGAGAGCACTTCTTCATTGCTTACTTCCTGGACTATTCAACATTCCTTCTTGCTTCTTAGTCAACAATCTTATACTCCTTCTGTGATCATATTCTTTTTTTGACCTTCATTGCATTGTAGTACATGCCTTTGAGCATGTCCTTGGTGAAGGAGATTCTTTCATACTTGATCATGTTATAGAAATATTCATGACTCAATAATATACATATGATAACGTGACTAAACTTTGATGCATACATACCTCATCTTGATTCTTCTTTGATCATCTTAGCTTCATTTGATTGTCCTTGCCGTGGCCCTTCTTGATTCATCTTAGCTTGCCTACATATCATCCTTTTCTTGAAAGCCATGAATGGGATTCCAAATGAGACATCTGCTTTGGTTCATGAACCTTATTTTGAATATTCCATCATAGGATCTTAAAGATCCTTGCCTTGCAAATGTTTCTTTTCTTTTTATGATGGAGGTCTTCTAAGATTCTTGCTCAATTTTATTTCATCATGGATGAGAACCTATACTAGGTATGCTCCTTCTACATGAATATCTTGAGCTATATCTACCATGCTCTTATATTCTTGTAGATATTTCTAACCATGCATTTTGTTCTTATTATAAATGCTTTTTCTACATGAGTATCTAGAACTCTATGTACTACATGCTTCTAGATTCTAGACGTTGTTTCTAGCCATGCAATTTCTACATGCTCCTATGCTACTCAAAACCTTGAAAGAAGACTTGAAGTAAAGGGTTTGACTTAGTCATAGTAGAGATCTGGAGGATATTCCTTCTTTTGCTTGTTTTCTTGTTCTTTCACCTCTTGATTCATCTAAGCTTCTTCCCTCTTTCTTTTGTTGTTTTTGCCCTTCTTAAGCTTAGGAAAATTTCTTTTGTAGTGTCGATATTCTTGGCATCCAAACATTGGATTTTTGGACATGTCTTTGTTGTTTTTTCTTTGTGGACCAAATTTTCCAAATTTTCCCTTTCTCTTGGTTATGGTAGCAAATGCTTGCTCCTTTGATCCCACATCTTCGTTTGCTTTAAGTCTAGTTTCCTTTGTCCTGCATAGAGACCACATTTCACTGAGTGTGGTTTCTTCCTTCTTGGCATATATGATTGATGTGAAGTTGCCCCAATCCTCAAGTAGAGCATTGAGTACTATAATTGTCATATCTCTGTCAGACATGACTTCCCCAAGCTCTTGAAGTTGATCTCTCATTTCATATATTTTCATGAAGTAGGGAGCTATTCCTTCCTTTTTTATCTTCATCTTGTACAATTCATTCCTTAGAGATATTACTTCTCCAGCTGTGGATACCGATAATAGCTATACTAGCTTATCATAAATTTATTTTGATGTTTCAAATTTGGAGACATAAGGAATGAGAGAGTCTTTGATTGGTTCTATTAGAATCCTTTGAACTCTTTTCTCATCCTTACTTTACTTAGCTAAGGTTTGAGTTTGTTCCTTAGTAGGGAATTCACCATTTGGGAAAACAAGAACAACAAGGCCTATCCCTTGAATGCGACATCTATAAATGAAGAGGTGAATCACTGTATTTCACCATTTTCTAATGCTTTTGAAGCCTTACAAAAATTGAAGGAACTCCATGACTCACACTCCACACTTGAAGTTGTCTAACTGATGATTAAAATTTTCAGCCTTGAATTACAAAATGATGATCCTCTTGCTCTTGCATCAGAAGTAAAATCTATTATGCATGATAACAAAGTCACTAATGTTGAACTAGACATTCCTCTGGTAGATTTTTTCAAGGCACTTTATCCCACTTATTCAAATTATCTTTAGTCATTGCAAGAAAATGGAAACCTCAAAGAAATTACCTTTAACTCCCTTGTAAATAAATTTGTTGAGAGAGAAAAATCTTTTGGGAAGAAGACAACTCCTCAATCTTCTGAAGAAGTTGTATGTCTTGCACATAGAGAAAAGAATCATGCTCAAGATTCTTCCAGAGGAAGAGGTGGTCGAAGAGGAAGAGGAAGAAGAAATTTCAGAGGCAGGGGGCAGACACTCTCAAGGAGAAAAGTTTGATCTTCATTGCATATGTTGCAATAGATATGGATCACATGATGCATCCACGTGCAAGTTGCCTTGGGACATAATTGAGCAGGAAAGAAATCAACCCAAAGGTAAAACCAATGACAAATAGAAAGGTAAAGCACTTGAATCCGCTCACTATGTTGTGGCACATTGTAATATTGCAGTAAATGAAGGCTTGCTTAATGCTTCACTTGCTTCTTGGAAAAATGATCGGTTGCTTGATTCAGGAGAAACTAGCCACATGCCTTTTAGAAAAGTTTTTTTTGAAGAATTTACTGATAGTCTTGATGGAGAAGTATACTTTGTAGACAAACCAAAACTCAAGCCATCAGGGCTTGGCACAATCAGGCTCAAATTGCCTAGTCTTCCAAACTTTATTCTGCATGATGTTTTATATCTTCTACAGTTTAGGAGAAACTTGTTGTCCTTGGTCCACATCTGCTAGCAAGGACACTCCATTCATATGTTTTATAGCAAGGTTGAGGTGATAAAAGCATCAGATCACTCACTTGTCATGACAGGGATAGAAGAAGAAAGGCTTATGAACCTGTAAGGTACCTCTGTTCGTGCACAAAAATTCTCATACAGTTCTCATTATGATGAAGGAACATTTCCATCAAGTCTATTATGGCATGATGTATTTGGACACTTGAACTATGACAACCTTCGCTTGTTGAAGTAAAATGGTGTTACTGGTTTGCCTAGAATTCCTAAGAAACTTAATCAATGTGATTCTTGCATTCTAGGAAAGCATAGAAAACAGTCTTTTCATGATTCACATTCCAGAGCACATAGAAAACTTGAACTCATTCATTCAGATTTATGTGGTCCAATCCCTGTTCCTTCTGCAAATGGAAATAAATATATGATGACATTTATTGATGACTACACCAAAATGTGTTGGGTTTATTTATTGAAGAACAAATTTGATGCTTTTCAAACATTCAAGAACTTTCATACATGGATTGAAAATTATGCACAATATAATATTGTCTTTATTTGCACTAATAATGGAAAAGAATACACTTCAAATTAATTTGAAAACTATCTTCGCCATATCGGGATCAAACATCAAACAAATGTGCCTTATAATCCCCAATGGAATGGAGTGGCTGAAAGAATGAACAGGACAATCTTAAATATGGTATGTTCCATGATGTTTTTCAAGAATATAAAATTGATGTTTTGGGCTGATGCAGTTATATGTGATGTATATGTAAAGAATAGATTTCCATCTAATGCTATTAGAAACAAGACTCCTTATGAAATGTGGTATGGCTACATTCCTTCGGTAAAGCATCTCAGGGTCTTTGGTTCCACCTGTTATGCCTTGATACCAAAGGTACATAGAAACAAACTTGGTGCAAGGAGTTGTAAGTGTATCTTCTTGGGGTATTCAAATACCTCCAAAGCATATCGTCTCTATGATGAAGTTAATAAAAAGTTTTTTGTATCTAGAGATGTAATCTTTCTTGAATCTTCCAAAGCTAACATTGTTGTTGAGCGACAACTTGATCACTTGGATAGATTCGGACATGAAAAATCATTCAAGAATTTAATCATCAGATTCCACATCTTCAAGGGGGTATTCCTATACTGGATCAATCCATGGAATATTCTTCTGAAGCACTCTCTCCCCCACATGAAACTCCAACCACTGATGATACTTTGAGTGATGTGGTTGACAGAATTGGGAGACTCGATCTTGATTCAGTCCCAACTCAATCAACTGATCAACCTAGACCATCTCAAAAAGGTCCCCCAAAGTGGCTGAAAAAGACACTTGAAAGTGTTCATCCTGATAAGGTTGGAAATACAGGAACAAGAAATTCAACCAGGCAAAATGGAGGTGATGTAGATGATTCTGGTTCACCTGTTGATATGGATGTTTCTTATGATTTTGAACTGATTTTTTCTATAGATTTTGAACCAACTTCCTTCAAATAATTCGCTTCTCATGATGAATGGAAAGAAGCGATTCAAAAGGAGCATGATGCCTTGATGAAGAATAACACTTGGAATCTAGTTGATCTTCCATTGGGAACCAAACCAATTGGCTGCAAGTGGATCTACAAGAACAAGTATAAAGTTGATGGCTCACTTGACAAGCACAAAGGCAGGCTTGTGTAAAAAGGTTTTGCACAGAAGGAAGGGGTCGATAATTTTTCCCCCATAGAAAAATGGGCTACCATCTGGACCCTCTTTGCCTTAGCAACTCAGAACGGTTGGAAATTCCATTAAATGGATGTAAAAACTTCTTTCTTTAATGGATATATGAAATACAATGTTTTTATGTCCTAGCCTAAAGGATTTGTTGTGAAGGGACATGAACATAAAGTATGCAAACTTGTGAAATCCATGTATGGCCTCAAGAAAGCACCGCGAGCCTAGTATGAAAAGTTAACTGAGCATCTTCTGAAAATCAACTTCAAACATTATGATCTTGATGATGCAAATTTGTTTGTCAAGAAAGTTGGAAAAATAGGTGTATATCTTGAGGTATATGTAGATGATATTTTGATGACAGGGAAAAATGAGAGCTACATTGCATCCATAAAGAAGGAATTGAGGAAAGGTTTTGAAATGACTTACTTGGGCTATGTTCACTACCATCTTGGTATTCAAGTAACTCAATGTCTGAAGTCTATATTCCACTCTCAAAAGAAGTACATTGGAGATCTGTTGAACATGTTTGGCATGGCTGAGTGCAATCCTCTGACTACTCCAATGGAAAAAAACTTAAAGCTCGCATCCATTAAAGGAAAAGAATTTGAGGATGCAACAAAGTATAGAGAACTTGTAGGAAGTCTCAACTACCTGACTACTACCAGACCAAACATTTCGTTTGTTGGTGGAATCCTCTGCAGGTTTATGCAAAATCCTTGTGAGGGACATTGGTCTGTTGCAAAAAGAGTTCTAAAGTACTTGAAGGGAACTAAAGACTTTGGAATCATGTATAAACAAGTGGGCGACTTCAGCTTGATTGCATACTTTGATTAAGACTTCGATGGAGACAAAGAAACTGGGGTATCTACTTCTATTTATGCTATGAGTTTTGGATAAGGAGTTGTCTCCTGGAGAACAAGAAAACAATCAGTTCCAAAAGATTGCACAACAGAGGAAGAATATGTGGCAGCAACTGAGGAAATGAAAGAAATTGTGTGGCTCAGGAAAATTCTGTAAGATTTGCAGGTAAAACAAGTACATTCAACTCCACTCATGACTGACAACACCTCTGCAATAAAGTTTGCCAAGAACCCAAAGTTCCATGATCGAACGAAGCACATCAATACACAATACCATCTAATTCGACATCATGTTGAGGCCAAAATAATCCATCTATGCCATGTTCCACTAATGAGAAGATTACAAACATCTTCACCAAAGCACTTGGAAGAGAAAAGCTTGAAAGATTCAGAATGATGCTTGGACTCACCAACATCCCTTCAGATTAAGGGAGGTGGGATTTTGAAACCTAATCATGGGGATTGGGTGAACACTTGTAAATAATGTAAATAGTAAATAATGGAAAATGAAGAGTCATCAGGAGGTGAAACCCAAGAGTAACTCCCTCATGTATATAACCATGAGTAATCTTAACGAATAAACGCAATTGATTTGAGGAGTTACCTCCTGTCGTGACAGATAGTGATATTCCCTTTGACATTTTCTAAGAGTTTATTCTCCTTGAGAAGTAAATCAATCCTCTTCTTCCATGCAAAAAAGTTATTGGTACCTACCAATTTGTTGCTTTCCTTAAAAAAAGACATTGATGTATATTCAAAATGGGACATATACTTACTTGATATATTTTGAGATGTAGTGAATTTTCTTTCTCCTTGAAGACTTGATGTCTTGCCTTCCTAGGATCTTGATGTTCTTCAAGTTTCCTTCTCCAAGTGGACTTGCTGGATGAAGAGATTTGCTTGATGACTTGTAGATTATGTAGGTCCCTCTTTGATCTGCTCTTCTTTGTAGGTACCTTTGTGTAAGGCTCTTCTTCTTGCTATGATGGGAATTATTTTCCTTGAGTAGATTTGGATTGATGCTCCAACCTTGTAGATGCCTTTCATTGATGAGTGTTCTTGAGTTGCCCTTTCCTTGATGTGTCACCTTAGCTTTGATACCATGTTGAAGAATCTAGGGTAAATAAGTGTAGTGTGATTCTTCATTACTTGATAACAATTTGTGGAGTATTTTTACTTTTCCTTGTTAGCTTAATCTTATTCTTCTTCTTATTAATGAATGTGTGTGTACTTCATCAAATTGCTACCAAAACATAAGAATAAGAACACAAGATGTTGGCTCTCTGTGAGGGCCAAAACCTATCTTCTCTTTAGAGGAAAACCCTTTAGTAAGTTTCTATTATTGAAGATTCTTATTGATCAATGCCCAACCCTAGACCCCTGACTTAAATATCCTCCAAGCACAACTCAAGTCCTTCTGGAACTTTGTTTCTTCAACACTTCCTCCTTCCAACACTTCAACCTCCTTCTTACGACACTTAGTTCTTCTCCCAATTGTTGATAGACCTTGTTGCACTTGCTCTAGAAGAGACACCTTTTTATATTTTTTTTTTCTTGTGATGATCCCTTTCTTCTACTTGATCAAATGAGATCTTTCTTCAAGGTGTAGGTGCAGACTTGATATGACTATAATGCAGCCCTAGATTTCCACACATGCAATGATTTCCTTGATATGGTAAGCTCTTTTCTTCCTTTGCTTGAGTGCCCTTCTCCTTCGCTTGGTTGGGAGACCTTTTAGGTCTAGTTTCCTATCCCAATTAGAGGGATATGCCAACTGTGGGTTTCTTCTGTTATGACCGCAGGAAATCCTCCCTCTCCTCTCATGTGTGACTATAGATTTCCCTAGAAATTGTCCTTTAAGATTTGGTGTTCTTCCTTCGATGGTGCACTAGAGGCTCCCCTTCTCTTCTCTTTTTCACCCTTTACTTGGTCATTTTCTGCGTTGATTTCAAAGGTAAGTGAGTGTGTTTTGGTGGAGTAGAAAACCTCTATACATAGAGTATTGTCCCTCCTTTTAGTCCAACTAGAAGGCCAACTTGAGGATAGTTTGCAATCCAACTTGTGATTTCTTCAAATGGCTTCTTTGGTGTATAACATGCTTGAAGGAGCTTCTTTGATGGTGCATTTTGATAGGAGGGGTCTTGACTTTTCTTGTAGGTATTCTCTTGACTCTAATACATGGTGTAACATGCCCTTAAGGCCTTCAACATTTTTCTTTTGACTATTTGACTCACCTATAGCACTTAACATGTGCTAGACCTATTTCAATGAGCAAGAAACTCATTGACATATATTATAAAAATACTATTTATTTTCTTGAATAAGTACAAATGTCAAAAGTACATTTATGAAGACCGAACGTAGTTACATTTCCTTCAACACATCAAACATCACATTGATGCTTTCCACTATTTTTTTGAGTCTTAGATTGTAACATTTGTATGCCTTGATTTTGGTGGAGTACTGAACAAATATTTCTGCATCCACTCATGAATCTAACTTGCCCATCTTCGGGTCATCCCTCTTGATGTAGCATTTACTCCTGGAGACCTTGAAGTGCATGACATTGGTTGGTCTTCCATTCCATAATTCATAAGGAGTTTTGTCAATGTTACTCCTAAGCATTCCTTTGCTCAGAATATGAACTAAGGCTTCAACTACTTGGACCCAAAAGCTATTGCTTAATTTTGAGTCACCCAACATGATGGTCTTGGCCATTTCAACTACAGTCCTATTCTTTCTTTCTGCGACTCCATTTTGCTGAGGTGTCCTTGCTCCGAAGAACTACCTTTTTATGCCATGTTATTCACAATAGTGTTGAAGTAATTTAGATGTAAACTCACCTCTGTTGTCTAATCTTAGGGACTTTATCTTTAGATCAGTTTCATTTTCAACCATTTCTTTGTATATGTTGAAACGCTTAAAAGATTTTGATTTCTTCATAATGCAATTGATAACTTTCATTCTAGCGTAATCATCGATAAACAATATGAAGTATAACTCACCTTTAAGCCCTTTGGTTCTCATCGGTCCACATAATTCACTGTGCACTATCTCCAATAGCTTTGAGGTAGAATGTTCCTTAGTCTTATATTCGACCCTTGTCTGTTTTCCATGGTGACAATGTTTTCATATGGAATTTGTTGACTTTGTAATTTCAGGTATTTCCTTGACTCCTTCCTTGACTCCTTTCCTTGACTCCTTTCCTTGACTCCTTTAAGCCCTTTGGTTCTCATCGGTCCACATAATTCACTGTGCACTATCTCCAATAGCTTTGAGGTAGAATGTTCCTTAGTCTTATATTCGACCCTTGTCTGTTTCCCATGGTGACAATGTTTTCATATGGAATTTGTTGACTTTGTAATTTCAGGTATTTCCTTGACTCCTTCCTTGACCCATTCTTTTGTGCCATAGCCAAATTTCATCTTCCTTTCCTATGCAACATGTTTCCTTTCCAATTTCATCTAGACAATACAAGTTATTATGTCCTCGAGATGTTGTAGCCACTACTTTACCTGTCTTTTTCTTTCTTATTTCACATTTTTTGGAGTAAAAAAGAATTGTGTGCCCCTGATCGCACATATGACTTGCGCTCAACAAATTGTTATTCAAGTTCTCAATGAGCAAGGAATTTTCTTCCTTGGAACCTTTACCTCCAAGCTTAATTGTGCCTTTTCCCAAAACTTTAGATGATCCATCATTTCCAAATGATACTATTCCATATTGGTCCTTTTGAAAGTCTATGAACCTGTCCTTGTCTCCTGTCATATATTTTGAACAACTGTTTTCAACTAACTATTCATGTTTCTTGCATTCTGCAGTGAATGCAAGGCTACAAATCTCATCTTCCGTTTTCCATACTTTTGAAGGAGCATTGAATTCTGGCTTTGTCTCTTTCAAACAAGTGCTCGTCTGAAAGTCTTGTGTTGTATGTCCATAATTATTACACTTATGGCATTCAACATCATTGTTCAGTAATGTAAAACTGTTATATTTTTTATTGTGATCTTCACGAGGTCTCCTGACATAGTTATCATAGGTTCTAATGTTTCTAGCATTGAAATTCACAACATTATGCCCAAAATCGTTGCAAGAATAACAAAAACCAAGGAATATAGTTTGATACCTGGAGGAAGAGAATATTCTTGGTGGTGCACTTTTCCATGAACCTTCCTATGAGGTATCAGTTGGTTGTTTCTTGGGCATTCTTCTAGTTGGTTGATCTTGAGTTGAAGATGAGTGTTTCTTCTTGATGGATTCTTTGATAGATTTGAAATAACCTTTTTGTTCATCTTCCTTCCCTGTCATGGAGCTTGATCCCTTAACAAAATGTACTATATCCAAACCTAGTTTTCTCATCACATTACCTTTGATTACCTATGATCTCTTCCAATATTTTTGAGTTGTTCGTGAAATTCTGTTGAACATTTTTTCTTTTGGGCTTCCTTTTGGAGGGAAAATATTTACGCTTCCAATATTTCTCTCATCTTGGAGCTTTCTTCCAAATCTTTGTTGAGTGATTCTTCATTCTTCGTATAATATTGTTTTCAAATTGATTATGATATTTTCAGAGTCCTCAGATTGTTCTTTTACTTTATTTAGTTCCTTTTACAATTTCTTGACATTTTTCCTTTATGCCTCCAAATCATCAATAACACTTATCAATTCGCCTTTCAAGTCAATTTCTCCTTCCATATTTTCTTCATCCTCATGGACATCCTCTTCAAAAGCCATAAACAATGGCTGTTATGAATCAATGTTACCATCACTATTATTGTCAGATGCAGAACTATCTTCCTTATAATAGAAGCTTCTCTTAGGCATTTTATTTTTTCCTTGTTTCTTGTTCCCCTTTTGATTTCTCTTTTTCTTAGTAGTTCCATTTTCTTCATCACTGTTGAATTGTTTTGCATAGGGGAATTTTGAAGAAAAATGACTAATTCTTCCACAACTAAAACATTTTAGAGGGATCTTACCTTTGTACTTGTCAGTTCCTCTCTTGAGTTTCCTTATGAGGTTGGCTACTTCTTCATCTAAGTCCTTGTTGTTACTTTGGCTGGACTTTTGTTTTGGTTCCTACTTGTTCTTGCTTGTCTTCTTTGAGGCCTTGAATGTTGCTTCACTTGTAGATGGATCTTCCTGTTCAATCCTCATTTCATAAGTTGTAAGAATCCTATGTATCTCATCCATGCTAAGTTTGTCCAAGTCTGATATATCTTCTAGGATAGAAACTTTAGGATTAAATCTTGTTGGAAGAGATCCTAGAACCTTTCACATAATAACCTTTTTATTTGTTGGTTCTCCTAGTCCTTCCAATGCATTTGTTACTTCATCTACATGATGAAAATAAGTTGCAATATTCTCGTCTTCTATCATCTTACGTTGCTAAAATTGTGTTCTACAAATTTGAATTTTGAATCTCCTTCATACATGTTTTGAAGCTTGTCCCAAATTTCCTTAGTTTTTTTACAACCCAATACCTTAACATAGACAGATTCATAGAGTCCACTTATAATGGCATTCTTTGCTTTGGCATCATTATCAAAGTTTTTTACCTTTCTCATATGTTGGAGGAGAGGATGGTGCAACGTAACCATTTTCAACATTGTCCCAAATATCATATTCTTGTGAAAGTATATATACCTACATCCTTCCACTATGTAGTGTATAGTTCTTCCCATTAAATAGAGGAACTCCATTCTTGGTGTGCTTAAAGATCTCCCTTCCGTAATTTAACTAATTGTAAAGGGACCTGCTCTAATACCAATTGTTGGAAATACTAAGAGGGGGGTGAATCAATATTTCATTTACAATAGTTAATCTTTCTTTTTCATACCATTAATTATTTTCATCATCAAATTAAACCAAAATCAATAATCCACAAAATCAAAGACAATAGACACTCAAATTTTTTAGGTGGAAACCCTTCTGGGAAAAAAACACCAAACACTTTTCTAATAATTTTATGAGTACATTAATGCTTAAAATCTCACTTAAAGGGAAACCCTAACTCACTAGTGCTTTAGAGAAAGCCTTTTATTTTTATCAGGAAACTCCAAATCTTGAAAATTCTTCTACAGCCCATTTTACTAGCACGCACTAGAAGGACACTCCAACACCTTGCAAGCTCCAACTTGACCTTGCACCACCCTACCACCCTAAAAATGATAATGAATTTGACACACTACCATGGGCTCCTGTACCATGGATAATGACCTACTTACAATGAATATACTTCAACAAATTATTGTGGGCTCATGTACTAAGAACAATGATCCACTTATAATGAATATAGTTCAACAAATAATTGTAGGCTCTTGTACCAGGGACAATGACCCACTTAAAATGAATATTGATGTAACAATGACATCCTTATAGTCAACCTTCAAAAACCCTTACTCTAGAAACCCTAATACAATAGTGAAAAATACCTTACTACAAGACATGGTCCAAGTGAGACTGATGTAACATAATAATGCCACACATATGTACCTTTATCTGGAGATATTCTAAATTAGTACCTTTGATGCAGAGAATGATGAAGTTACTTGTGAAATGAAGCCCAAACTATTATAGAATGAGACAACTTTTATTACAGAGTTATTTAATGCAAGGTTCTTCTTACTTGCTGAAATCAATGCCACTTGTTATAGCGGCTACAACCACCTTCCAAAATTTTTGCTCACATGAAAATTTTGGAGCCTTCTATGGATCATGTGATTGATCCTTCCTTGGTAACTTATCGGTAAGATGATGATCTCAAGTCCTCCTCCTTGGTATTAAGAGTTGTTCAAGTTCTTGTATTTATGCAACATGTGTCATCTTTGGGCACAGGGATTATTGTTTGTCATGCGAAGGAATTTGTTTTGCTTCAAGGGGAAATCTTTGTGCATATGGGTTGTTCTCATCACATAGACATGTTCACACTTACTTCAGGCACTCTTGTCACGAAGGTTGTTGCATAAAAACAAAATATGTTTTATATGTTCTGGATGGTCTATGTTGTATCACTCAGTATTTGTGTGTGATTATAGTCAATTTCTATCACTATTTACATCAGTTTTATTGATCTTACACTTAGCCAGTTTTCCGAGCAACCTAGCCTCATCCAGATTTTCGAAACTACACACTTTTCTTCTGCAACCCTCAAGATTTTTCCCTTGCCTGCTAGGACTGTGTAATGCGCAGAGAACCCAACCTCCCTTGGCATCCAAAACTGCATAGTTGTTTCCTCCAGTGTCCTTCCCCAGTTGGAACCCACTGTCTTCAGAAACTACGCAGTGTTGTCCCTCAACCACCTAGTCTGATTTGCAACCTGAAACTGCACAAGGGTGTCCTCCCAGGACCCCATCACGCAACAGTGTCTTGCATCTCAAAACTGTGCAGTATTCTCCAAGTTGTCCAATCTGTCTTGCATTCAGAAAGTATGCAGATGGGCCTCCTAGGGCCTCATCTTGGCAGCAATCCCTGCCCATTGAAACTGTGTAGATCTATCTCTCAGTGACTACAGGAAAATATGACATGCTAGATCACTCTCAAGGAGTTGAGGAGAAGGACTAAGAAACTGAGTGATGACAAAATACGAGACCACATGCAAACTTCGTCGAATGCATAATCATCTTGAGGGTAAGTATGGTAACTAAAGTACATCCTTTTGAAGTAAATCTCTTAGTGTAGCTTGAAGTACTTCTTATCATTGTTATATCATTCTATCTTCAATAACATGCATGTTTCCAAGCACTAAAATTCATTCCATGTGTTCCCTCTACGTGTCTTGCTTCCTTTTCTCTTGTTGGACCAACTATTGTCTTTCGACATGTTGATTTCTATATCACGCATGCGATCTTGTTCTGGAAATTTTGAAGGTTTTTCTTTGTGTGCATGAGTTTATTTCTCTATGTGAACATCGGTCATACTCACACACAAATTTGTAAGAACTGTCACACAAGTTTCATCACGGTCGTTCGAATATCTATCTCAAGAGTCGCACTTGTCGCTCTTAACCTTTAAACAGTCCCACTCAACACATGTTTGTCTTGTTGATTTGAGGTGTCTTGTCATCGATTCATGCTAAGTGTGTGATAACAGTATCATATATGCAGAAGTTCACTTGCTCCAACACTTGGCCATTTTTCTTGAAAATCTGTCGAACGGACAACCCTTTTTCAACCAGACCCGATTGAGCTACACTATGCAGTCTCAACTCTCTGTGACCCTGCTCTACTGCCTAGAATTGCACAGAGCTTGAGTCTATCCTCCAGGGTAGCCTACAATACACAATCCGGGAAGTGAGCAAGTTGACTGTCTCCCAGAACTGCACATAAGTTGTCCCCAGGTCCGATCCAATCTCTGCTTCCCGCAAGATCACTCATCAAGCCTCCCTCTGGTCTACTGGAAACCTGAACTGAATTGTGACCTCGAGCTATGTTTCTCTCCAAAATGGCATAGACATGCCCAATTTCCTGGCCGGCACTGCCTCCAAAAATTGCGCAGATATGTGAGTCAGGCCTCTGCTGCCTGACATTGTAATGTTCCAAGAAATTGTGCAGATCTGACTGGTAGGCCCCCCTGTTGGCTTGCTCTTCCCTGCTGCACATTTTTGACCAGCACTCTCCCTGTTTCCCCGCTCTGTACTCATCCTAGAAACTACGTAGTTGTGTCGGGAAGGCCCCTGCTTCCTGTCCCCCAAAACTACGAAGTTGTGACCAGCAGCTCCCTGTAGCCTGATCCGGCCCTGCTCTAGAAAATTGAGTAGAATTTCCTGCTAGTGCTTTTTGTTGCCCGATCTATCCTCCTCAAAGAAACTATGCAGATTCCTAGCTGGACCCCAAATGACCTGCCCAATCCTCATCTTGAAAATTGCACAGGACTGTCCAATAGCTCCCTTGGACATCTTGTCTTGTCTTCCTCCCAGGAACTGTGCAGTCCTGCCCAGCTGGGTTCCACCTTGCAGTTGTCACTGTTGTCCCAGATTGTGCAAAATAGCCTCCCAATGACGTCTGCGCAATTTTTTCCGACAATCCTCTAAAGCCTCTTATCCCTGCCTGAGTTGTGCTCTGCGTAGTTTCAGTGTCTTATCCTCCCTCCCGGTCACCTCGACCTGAAAGACGAGAACAATGCATCATGTTAGACTAGGGAATTTTGGATTTGATGTCAACCCATCATAGTGAACGCAGGAAAAGGTACACTGATGGATCATGACGCAACGAAAAACAGTATGAAGGAGCGCATGGTAGAATATTTTCTCGCAGTTGAACGTACACATGAAGCACATCAAACAACAAGCGAAAGAAACACATGCATGTAACTATCTTGCAAAGAACAAGACCGTTGAATACCTTGCAACACAAAGCTATGCAGAGATGAAGGCAAATTACATTCGAGGACACACCCATCACTTAACATCACAGCAACTTGACATGGACACCACAGTCATCTGGTACATGTCAATAGCGTCATGTTGAGTTTTGTTTTGAGTTGTCTCGGCCACCTCACTATTGCGTCGTAACTGTTGTAATCCAATGTAATGTAAAGTGAAATTCCAAGTGTCATTAATGGAATGCAAACAATCATATGTAATGTAAAGAGTTATATGTAATGAAGTTGAAGAGTCATGAGGGTATTCCAAGATTCAAAGGGGATTGTCAAGGGTCATGTTATCACTCCAGGAAACTCTCCGAGGTTGTAAATCGGAGATGCCTGGTAACATATGATCTTTAATATTGTTCTCTGAACTATTGGAATAAATGATGGTTTGGATCAAGCTAGATAACCATTTCAACTATGTTTTTACCCAAGACATGCATGAACACCCCCAATAACACAAGGCTTTAGACTGCTAATGCTCAATAGTTTTTAGATTTAATGGATAGATGGAGAAAATTGACTATGCCAGCAGATTGCATACATGAACCTATATGAATGGCTAGCTACAGGCAACAAATGAACTTACTGACTATACTGGCAAATGCATATATAATCACACATATAAATGGCTAGCCATAGGAAGAAGAGAAGCTTGCAAATCTAACGTATCAAAGCAGAGATAAGATGACAGTTATCTAGCCTTAAACACACAAAAAACCTAAACAAATTGTTCAAGTGCAAGCATAGAACATGAGAGAAATGGACATTAAACATGTAACAACAAAAGAAGCTTGTATTACTAAAAATGAAGATGAGAAGCTTGAGTAGCAAAGTCTCATGAGTCTCCAAAAGTTGAACCCTTGTTACATGTAGTTTTCTACCTTTTATAGGCCCTTTATAATGCTCCTGAGCTTTCTAGAAGGCTTGGAGTCTTAGACTTGTCTGATCTATCCCTTAACCGTTTGATTCCCTCAATAGGCAGGCATGGCTCGGAGGTTTTCCTCTTTTGATAGAGGAATGACCATATTCAGATATTTTGGGTAGCCTGCTGTGATGCCTGGGAGCTCTCTCGTGCCAAAGATGCCCCATTATGTTTGTTAGGATGACTGTTGCACTGGCAGGACTGTTAATGTTCCATGATTTCATTTGATTTGGGTTGAGGCGTGCAGTGGCCCTTCTCCTTCCCTTTCCGGGCTCTGTTTGCCGACCACTGTCTTTCTGCCGAATCCTTCTTCTGGTATGTAACATGACTGCAAGACTCCTCTAAGGATGGCTTTCCGCCTGAACCAACAATGGAATGGCTATCGTGCCTATGAAATCCCTGTACCGGTCCCTTTAAGATGATAGCCGTGAATGTTTTTTTGTTGTTGTGGTTGTTCAGGTCATAAACAACGAAAATGTTGCAGTACTGCTGAATCCCGCCCATCGCTGTCCTTTTTGGACTTCAAAGGTCCATAAACATGACCAATTCCTTTATCGGGTTTCCCTTCATGTTGCTATCGCATGTCACACTGCTCCAAGGTTCCTTCGTATTTTGTTTATACAACGAAAATGCACCGAAAATGGCTTTAGCGCGGACCTGAAATAACATGCAATAGAGTGTTATATAACTGTCGGGTCCGGCTATCGCGTTGCAAATATGTATGTGCCCTCTGGCCCTTGGTGAAGCGCCGCATGCGATCCACCGATTTGTGATCCTGCGATGCGAAGTGGGCACTCCGATAGCGATCCTTCATCGCCGATCGCAAATTGCAGTCACACTTGATCCACATTTACCCTGCTAGCTTACCTCCGCCGATGCGATATTGCGATGCGATCTGATCGCAATTGCATATCGCTATATGTAAAGGCCATGCCCCCTGGCCTTCTCGATCTATGATCCACCGATTAGATCTGGGCCACTGATCGGCGAGATTGAACGACTGTCGTGCATCCATTGTTTAAGGCTGCGCCTGTGGGTTTTTTTTTTTGGTTTTAGAGTGTTTTAGGCCTCCCGATAGTGTATTTCCTCCCTTCCAAGGGCTCTCCTCTTGCGATGGTTTTGACTTTGAATGATCCTCAAGAGTATTTTGAAGACTTTTGGGGCATACTTGGATCCTTTTTGATCCCTTTGTCAGCGGAGCTAACACTGGCTCCTTCTCGGGATGAAAGCCTCCCCGTGAGGTTTCAAGAATCACAGGTCAATGCCTTTCCTGTGAAAACAAAATTAAATCTTCTCCATAGTGTTCCATTAGGAATGGAGTCTATTTTTCAAAAGAAAGAGAAAAAATAAAAATTGGAAAAACATATTTACAATGACAAGGCTTTAAAGCCTTAAACGAAAAAAGGTTTTAAGAACAGCCCATTTTCTGGGCCATCAAAAACTGCTTCTCCTCCCATGCTCTTCAGCATGAAGGTATTGTTCCCTTGGATTTGAGAAATGATAAAAGGCCCTGTCCAGAAAGCATCAAACTTCCCATGATTGCCTTTCTTTTCTTTTAGTGCATCCCACTTCATAACCAAGTCTCCAACCTGAAAATTATTTGTTTTTGTCCTTTTGTCAAAAGCTTCTTTGATCTTTTTCTGATGTACTGCAGCCTTTTCAACTAGCTGTTCTCTGATTTGATGTACCTCTGCTAAACCAGTGATTCTTTTTGCCATATCTTCTTCCTCATCCTGTTCTTGTTGTAGGAACTTTGCCACAGGGAGAGTTAACTAAATTGGGAACACAACTTCGGTGCCATACACCAGCTTGAATGGAGAATTTCCTGTGGATATTTTAACGGTCACTCTGTCAGCCCAAAGTGCATATTTGAGCTTAGAATCCCAATTCTTTTTGTTGTCCTCCAACAGCTTCTTAATTATCCTTATCAGAATTTTGTTGGAAGATTCTCCTAGACCATTGCCTTGAGGGTAGTATGAGGTGGAGTGAACCAGTTTAATGCCCATTGAGTTACACATTTCCACCAATTATTTTTCTCTGAAGGCTGCTGCATTATCTGTGACTAATTTATGTGGACAACCAAATATGGTGAAGATATGCTCAATCAAAAACTTCATGACCACATTATGATCAACCTTTCTAGTAGGGATTGCTTCAATCCACTTAGTAAAATAATCAGTGGCTACTAATATCCACCTGTGCTGGCCACTGGAATGTGGATTGATTTCTCCAGTGAAATCCAAGCCCCCACCGCTGAAAAGGTCCTTTTGCATGTACTAGTTTTAAGGGCAGGGACTTCAATTGCTGTTTCCCTTCGAATCTTTGGCACCTGTCAGAAGATTTAACAAATGAAAAGACATTAGAAAATAAGGTGGGCCAATAGTACCCAGCTTTGAGGATCTTGCAGGCTGTAGTTTTCTAGTAATGATGTCCTCCACACATGCTGGAATGAAACTGTTGCATAACTTCCATTGACTGTTCTTTGTATAGACACCTCAAAAGCATTCCAGATGGGTCCCTCCAATAGAGCAGATTTTCATGGATGCAATATTTTGTTGCCCTGAGTTTAATAGCTCTGGCCTGACTTTGAGTAAGGCTTGGAGGGATTTCTAGCTTCAACAAGAAATTAGCTATTGCAGAATACCAATCACAAGAAGCTAGATTCTTTGTCAATGATTGCTTTTCTCTTGATTCAGTTGCTTCCTCTTCTTCTATTTGACCATTCTCTGAATTCGAACACATGAGGTTCATGTCCAATGTTCTGCAAATTTCTTCAGCTAATAGTTTGGCAAGACCCTGACCTCTGACAAGCTTAGTGGGCTTCAGTTCTATATTAAATTTGATTAACTTCGTGATCCATTTAGCCCTTCTTCCATCAGCATCAAGTTATGTTAAGACATCTTTTATTGCAGCAAAGGGTACATATGCAACTATTTTGGAATGCAGAATATAAACTCTGAAAGCTTTCAAAGACTTGATAAGAGCATATGCTTGTTTCTCAATAATATCATACCTCAGCGCAACATCCCTTAAGGTTTTACTGAAAAATGCCACTGGATGCTCTGAGCCTTCTTCGATCTCGGTACAGACAATGTTGTATCGCTTTTACTCTTTCTGGGTCAATTCGGACACCTGCAGCAGAAACAATATGTCCCAACAACTTGCCTTCTTCTAAAGCAAACTGTGACTTCTTAGGATTTACTGAAATCCCAAACCTTCTGCACTTCAAAAACACCTTCTTCAAATGTTGCACATGGTCTTGATGGCTGCTAGAGTATACTATTATATCATCAAGGTAGATAAGGACAAATTTATTCTTCTCTCCCACAAATGCTATATCCATAGCTCTCTGAAAAGTGGCTCCAACATTCATCAACCCAAAAGACATCTTGGAATACACAAAGGTGCCCCAAGGAGTGGTAAATGCAGTCTTCTCCTGATCATCTGGATGCACAACAACCTGATTATACCCTGAAAATCCATCCAGGAAAGACATCACTTTGGCTCCTGAGACCTTCTGCAGCAAGTGCTCCATCTTGGGTAGAGGATAATTGTCTTTCTTGGAGCATTTATTTAAGTTTATGAAATCAACACAAAGTCTGATTTCTCCACTTTTCTTCCTCACCACTACTAGGTTGGCTACCCACTTGGAATATCTAAGAGGGACTATGATTTTGGCAGCCAACAACTTTTTTATTTCTTTTTCAATCAGAGGGAGGAGCATAGGATTTATTGGTCTCAGCTTCTGTTTGAAAGGTATGGTGCCTTTCTCTAAAGGGATTTTATGCTGGATGATATTCTTATCATATGTTTTCAGGTCACTATATTCCCAGGCGAAGACATCAGCAAATTGCTTCATTAATTTGCAATATTCAGAACTTTGGTCAGCAGATAGATGAGAAGACAAATTTATGTACCTAGGTTGACCTGGACCTCCTATACCACGCTGACAGACTGCAGATGGATCTTCTTTTTGGGCAGCCTTATAGGGTACATCGTTTTGGTCAAACAGTCTTTCTAGAGGAATTAGACCCTTAGGAATATGATTGCTGGGAAGCTGGACAATGCTATCTTTGCCAATTTTGTTTCTAAGCTGGGATTGGGGGGTCTCTTGCAAGGCTTCATTTTCTTGGTCAATTTGCATTTCAGAAAATTCATCAATGACTTGCAGAAACCTATTTATCTCATCATCATCATCAAAAACTTTCCAATGCTAGACATTATCAGGCAAGGATGGTCTATATTTCATTTGGACTTCATAAACTAGTCTGGGAGGCATGGGAGGGATAAATAGACTAGTAGAAATAGCAAGGGAATCAACAAGCTGATTTTTAGCTCTAGGAATATATGAAATACAAAAATAATCAAAAGAATCTCTGATCCTCCATACCTCATCTATGTATGCTTTCAGCCTTGGGTGCTTTGCTTGAAATGTTTTATTTACTTGCTGAATGATCAAATCAGCATCTCCAAATACCTTCAGATTTTTGATTCCTCTGTCTTTTGCTGCATTAAGGCCCAGTATCAGAGCTTCATACTCTGCTATATTATTGGTGACTTGGAAGTCCAGCTTAAAAGATAATTGTGTGCTTTCTTGTTTTGGAGATATCAGCACCAGCCCTACTCCTGCAGTCTCCCTGGAACATGCTCCATCAAAGAACATCTCCTAAACCTGAATTGATTGCTCCCCCTCAGCCTGAATAATTGGTTTCTTGAGCTGCAACGAGGCCTTCTGAGATTCTTCAATTTGGAGGATACATGCTCCAAAATCAGTGTCCACCGCATAAATGGGATGATTAGAAGGATTCTTTTCATCATTGATGATATATGCCAGCTGTGCTTCTCTATACAATCTCCTGCTTTCACCTCCGAAAACTGGGACAATGGCATAAGATAGGTCATTCTGCAATGTCCCACCTAGTCTCTTAATCCACCCTCTGGACAACAACATGCCAAACTTAGGAGGGACATCTGCCACCACAATATCCATCATTATTCTCTTCATGGGTAGCTGGGTTAGGGTAATGGCTAAATCTTTAATCAATCCCAGACATTTCATCTTTCTTGAATCAAATGAGAATAGGTCATGATATGGTCTGGTGATGTCAAGGCCTAACTCTTCCATGACAGTTTTAGGCATCAGATTGTGACTGGAACTTGTATCTAGCAGGCAGTTGTGGAAAATCTTGTCATGAATGGTCAAGGAGACATAAAAAGATGGAGAATTATCATTGGCAGGTTCAGTCATTGGGCTTAGCACAACTGTAGGCCTATCGTCTTGCAAATTGACAAAGTCAGTGGAGGTTTGTGTGGTTTTCAGCTTAAGAGCTTCAAGGATAGGCTTTCTAAACACTTCACTCTTCACCAATTCTATCAGAGGCACAGATATTTTTAACTTCTGAACTTATGATTCAAAGCTGTAAGAGAGAGGTAACTTGTCAGAACCTCTTACCTCTTGAACTGGTGTTTTGAGGATGACTGGATCAGCTGTTGATCTTCTCTGTCTGCTATTCTGGGTCTCTGTTTGGATGACAGCTTTTTGGGCAGGATTCTCCTTGACATTATTTGCATTTGACCTCAGATTATATCTTTGCTGCTCCTCAGTTTGTAGAACAACCTCTTTGTCCCACCTTTGACTGTCTTGCTCCTGCAGCAAAGACTCTTCGTATGCAACCAATGTCAAAAAGGCATCACTGCCTTTATCTTCCATACAGTGAATTTCATCCTCATCTTCAATCTGTTCCTCCTCCATGACTACATTTTGGAAAGGAGCTTTAACTCTTTGATCCTCGTTAGTTTCTTTACCCTTCTGAATGATCTGCATTTGCTCATTTGTTCTTCTGAATGGATTTGAATTTCTTAGAGCAAATGTATTTGGGAGCCTCGCCTTCCCAGAGTTCTGCTCAACCTCCAGCTTAGATATTTTAGTAGCCAATGACTCGATCATTCTAGTCATTTTATCAAGTTTGGTATCTGAAGATGAAGCAGAGGAAGAAGAAGCCTCACCTCTCTGCCTCCTTCTATCAGCGTGACTTTTGAGCTTTTCTGCAGCCATAATGTTAGATTCTACCTCTAGTGCCGCATCCTGCATTTCAGCTAGGGTAGCGCATCTTCTTTCTCTCAGCAGCAAACAGAAATCAGAGTCAAAGGCACTGGCGTAGGCAAGTTTGGTAGAGGTGGGGGTAGGCTTTACCTCAACTGGTATCTTACTATACATACAATTGAATCTTTTATTAAAATCGGGCAAGGATTCCCCATTTTCCCTCTTCATGTTCCAAAACTCCGTATGATAGTATAGCAAGTCCTTTTTATCTCCCCAATGTTTTAGGAATGTATCATCTAAAACTTCGATATCTGCTATAGATCTTGGGGCTTGTTCTCTGAACCATTTCCTAGCCTCCCCATCTAGGCTTTGGACAAAGACTCTCATCCACACATCATCTTCACTAATATCCAGATTATCAGCATAGCTATAAAATGACTCAAGGTGTTCTTCAGCAGTGACACCTTCAGTCCTAGTGAACTTAGGCATATACTTATGATATTCTCCAGTGGGCATAGCATTCAAAGGAGTGGGCAGTATTAGAGGTCCATACCTAGTGGCTATGATTCTTTCCATTTTGGTGGGTGCTTGCGGACCTGCCATAACTGTGGTGACTAAAAGAGTACTAGAAGTCTGAATGACAGAAGGCGGAGGAGTGATTGACGAGACCAAAGGAGTATGGTGAATAGGAGGCGAGGTTCCCTTTGGGCTAACAACGAAAGGAGAAACTAAAGAATAAGGAGCTTTATGAATTTCTGAGGGCTTTTCTTCACTGCTAGTATTAGAATCTGTACTCTCAACATGTATTTGTTCTATTGAAGGATCTTCTTGAAGAGATATAGAATATTGTTTAGGTTTACCTGAACCCGATGCTCCTTTCTATGATACTTTCTTCTCCTTGATGGTCTTTTCCGGGTCAGGTACTGGGTTAGCTTGTGATTTCTGAGGATTTCTCCAAGTATGCCTCACAAATTGAGCCAGAATTATGAAGTGGAGTCGCCAAGAGGTTCGACCTCCAGTAGAGTCGCCAGATAGATGATTACAACCAAAAATGTGCCCAGACTTTGTCTATCATCAAAGTTGGGTCTATGTCGTTTCCCAGGGAAGCTGAGCTTCAGTTTCCATTCCCCGGCAACGGCGCCAATTATGTTATCACTCCAGGAAACTCTCCGAGGTTGTAAATCAGAGATGCCTGGTAACATATGATCTTTAATATTGTTCTCTGAACTATTGGAATAAATGATGGTTTGGATCAAGCCAGATAACCATTTCAACTATGTTTTTACCCAAGACATGCATGAACACCCCCAATAACACAAGGCTTTAGACTGCTAATGCTCAATATTTTGTAGATTTAATGGATAGATGGAGAACACTGACTATGCCAGAAGATTGCATACATGAACCTATATGAATGGATAGCTACAGGCAGCAAATGAACTTACTGACTATATTGGCAGATGCATATATAATCACACATATAAATGGCTAGCCATAGGCAACAGAGAAGCTTGCAAATCTAATGTATCAAAGCAGAGATAAGATGATAGTTATCTAGCCATAAACACACAAAAAACCTGAACAAATTGTTCAAGTGCAAGCATAGAACAGGAGAGAAATGGACATTAAACATGTAACAACAAAAGAATCTTGTATTACTAAAAATGAAGATGAGAAGCTTGAGTAGCAAAGTCTCATGAGTCTCCAAAAGTTGAACCCTTGTTACATGTAGTTTCCTACCTTTTATAGGCCCTTTACAATGCTCCTGAGCTTTCTAGAAGGCTCAGAGTCTTAGATTTGTCTGATCTGTCCCTTAACCGTTTGATTCTCTCAATAGGTAGCTATGGCTCGGAGGTTTTCCTCTTTTGACAGAGGAATGACCATATTCAGATATTTTGGGCAGCCTGCTCCGATGCCTGGGATCTCTCTCATGCCAAAGATGCCCCATTATGTTTGTTAGGACGACTGCTGCGCTGGCAGGACTGTTAATGTTCCATGATTTCGTTTGATTTGGGTTGAAGTGTGCATCGGCCCTTCTCCTTCCCTTTCCGGGCTCTATTTATCGGCTGCCATCTTTCTACCGAATCCTTCTTCTGGTATGTAACATGACTGCAAGACTCCTCTAAGGATGGCTTACCACCTGAACCAGCAATGGAGTGGCTATCATGCCTATGAAATCCCTGTACCGGTCCCTTTCAGATGATAGTCGTGAATGTTTTTCTGTTGTTGTGGCTGTTCGGGTCATAAACAACGAAAACACTGTAGTACTGCTGAATCCCGCCCATCGCTGTCCTTTTTGGACTTCAAAGGTCCATAAACATGACCAATTCCTTTAGCGTGTCTGCCCTTCACATCGATGTTGCATGTCGCACTGCTCCAAGGTTCCTTTGTATTTTGTTTATACAACGAAAATGCACCGAAAACCATTGAAAATGGCTTTAGTGCAGACCTGAAATAACATGCAATAGAGTGTTATATAACCATCGGGTCCGGCTATCGCGTCGCAAATACGTATGTGCCCTCTGGCCCTTGGTGAAGCGCCGCATGCGATCCGCTGATTTGCGATCCTGCGATGCGAAGTGGGCGCTCCGATAGCGATCCTTCATCGTTGATCGCAAATCGCAGTCGCACTTGATCCACGTTTACCCTGCCAGCTTACCTCCACCGATGCGATATTGCGATGCGATCTGATCGCAATCACATATCTCTATATGTAAAGGCCTTGCCCCCTGGCCTTCCCGATTTGCGATCCGCCAATTAGATCTGGGCCACTGATTGGCGAGATCGAACGACTGTCGTGCATCCATTGTTTAAGCCTGCGCCTGTGGGTTTTTTTTGTTGGTTTTAGAGTGTTTTAGGCCTCCCGATAGTGTATTTCCGCCCTTCCAAGGGCTCTCCTCTTGCGATGGTTTTGACTTTGAATGATCCTCAAGAAGATTTTGAATACTTTTGGGGCATACTTGGATCCTTTTTGATCCCTTTGTCAGCGGAGCTAATAGGTCACCCCACCCTTTGCTATATATAGAACTTCATAACTCATAGAACAAGATTTTGGGAGCCAATATTTTGCTAGGCATTGCTTAGAGAGGGCTTGGAGAGTATTGTGACGAGCTCTGGCTTCTCCACAATGCAGAGTGAGTACATCTCTTTGGAGGAGCATACGGTGTTGATTGTAACATTCCACTATTGGGGCTAGTGGCTGTCATGGTTGTATGTATGGATGGAACTCTCACTTTATATAATATAACAAAGCCAACACATTTTCATGCATATATTGTTATTGTGGATGGAATATTCTGGTTTCTTTAGAAATGTATGTTATTTAACTTACACATTCATATATGAACTACTTTGTATGTGATTGTATGAATCTTGTTGGAATCGTGTTGTTGGTTTAATCTGTCACCTTGGATTGTGGACTATTTCGCTTCCAATCCGTGATTTCATTATGCTCATGTGTTCCTTTCAGGTTATGTACAATTACAGTCTTCTAAGGGACACACTTCCTTTCCCCCTTCATTTGTTAGAACCTCACCATGCATCTCTCTTGACTTGCTACAAGGTCACGCCACTTTCTTCCAACAAATATATCTTGCTTACCTTTGCAAGCTATCACAGTCAAGGCATAGATATACTATCCACTGCTGGGACTCCTACTCCAAATGGTCTAAGGTATAGTTGGGAATTCTTACCGGGGAGATCCCCTGACATGTTGGTGGGTCCAACATCATAAACATTTCTGGTGCTAGAAGTAGGGCCAAATGACAAGTTGAGTCCTCAAAGTCTGTTTTGAATCTTCGCACATATATCATGACTAATTATACAATTTGTCCTCCGAGATGTATGTCTTATGGAAATGAGTTTGAAATCCCAAAGGATCTCTGGAATCTCTTGTCACGTTTCACATACAAAGGTGAAGGCAGGGCAACCTGACTTGTACACAGAGTTGCCTTCATAGCTTTCTGTAGAAGGTATGAAATCCATGAGAATTACATGACCTGCACGTTGTTCACATCCACGCTTCGAGGGCACCCATTACAATGGTGTGTCGCACTGCCTGATAAATCCATCCACTCTCTTAATCAGTTGGTTGGAGAGGTGGACAGTGCTTTCCATCATTTTGACCGTGAAGCACTCAATAAATAAATTCTGAAATTACAGAAAGCACCTGATGAATCCATTGAGAAATTTCACATACACTTTCGTAATATTGCATTTTGATTACCTGAAGATGAAATTGATTGGGAATTTCTTGATGGAAGATTTAAGTATTTTCTTCACATGTCCAAAAATCCGCAAATTTTAGAATAATTCGAACCCCTCCCAACATACCTCGGTGTTAGAGCTACTGAATCAAAGATGGACAAGGTTGTTGGCACAAGTGATTGTTCGTTCTCTTCTCATCAAACATCTCTAGCTCCATAGTGTGAGCTGGGAGAAGGTGCATGCACATCTGTTGAACTATCACATCCTCCCACTCCACTTCTCTTAATATCTGGGTAGATTTGGCCTGCCAGACTATTGGTTGTCACATGGACTTGATTCTTCAACCTCCATCCCCGCATTCTGTCAATCCTCTAGATCGTACTGTGCTGTGTTCTCCCGTTCTGGACTACACACTTGTTGTTCACGAGGATCGGGTTATTTACGGAGTTGATGTTGTGTAGCCAACCTGCACTATCATTCATCATGAGTTTGTGAGGGAATCTGAAGAAGAACCCGCAATGAAGGATGACATCCTTCTATTTGTGCCACATTCGCTCTATCTTGACATCTCTTGTGATTCTGCCACTTTTGATTTTCCTTGTGAAAACCCATCACCGGATGCTTCCAATTCTGATCATTCACAGGACACACCGATGTCGGTCTGTCATTGCATTGCAGAGAGGACACATATTTCTCTAAAAATCCATTCAATATGTCATCTGCCATTTCCAGAAACACAGAGGATGAACATTCTTATTTCTCATCAACCCATCTACATGATTTGTCAGATCATGGGGATGTCGATGAACCTCTCGAATTTTCTGATCGTGTTGTCCTGAGGTCAGTTCCAATCCTGATGAGAAATCTATTGAAACACCTAAGGCTCCTCATCAATCTCCTGTGTACATTGAAGACAAATATAGTTCACAGATTTCACATCCTCCACCGAAGTCATGTGATCCCATCGCTCATGCGTTGGAAGAATATTACACAATGAGCGCTCTTGTGAAGCGCAATTTGTCTTCTTTCTTCATGTTTTCTCGTCAGTCAAGGTTAAAAAGAGTGTACATGCTTATCTTCTATGCACAATGCATCACAACGCCATGGTACGTTTGCATAATTCTTATCCTGCACTTTTACTCTCTTCTTTTCTGTGGATGCCTTTAAACTCAGAGCGTGTTGGTATTCATTTTTTTTATCTTTTTAGTTTGTTGGTTTTCATGTATATCTTTCTTGTTAACCATGCCTTCGCCAACATGGGCCAACCAATGTGTTAGTGCTGCATTGGAAATATCACTTTACGTGAGCATGCCTATGCACTGTTTAGCATAGGAGTAGGAGTAGTGATTGATTTATTTCTTTTCTTTCTTTCTGGTTTGCTTTGTTTTGCTTGCATGCTATCTTTGCTTCCCTGTTTTTCTTTCGCTTTACTTCTTGTCTTTGCTTTCTTGTTTGTTTTCTTGTTTGAACCCGTAGGTTAGTTTTACATGAAACTATGTTTGGCTCTTTAGACAACCCAAGCAAATATAAGAGGACTTGTACAACTATCAACATTTGGTTATTAATTGTCCTCCCTCTTTATGAGGATATTTTTGTCTTCAGTCAATGATACCCCAATGGAAAATATGTTATGTTCAGAGTGAGTCTTGGTGAAAACACAATGTTTTCATTGTTAACTAGTACCACCTACTCTAATCAATTTTTTTGGATTAACTCTTGTCATCTAAGTCAAGTAGAGTAAGATGAGGGGGAAAAACTTAACAAGTATGTCAGAGGTATATATAACATACTTCTCTGAAGGGACAACCTCTTCTACTCTCTGTTAGCGCTTGAAATTTCACCTAGGCTGAGATAGACAAATCTCAAGGCTACATCAAACCATTACACCTCGTAGCTAGCCCTACGAGGAAGGAGAAGGCTCTCTCCGGTCAGACTCAAGGTATTTTCTCAATGGGGTGAGCTGACCAATTAGGATCAAAAATATTAGGCTAGTAAACTGATGAGGAGGGTTGATTTAAAGTTTTTGGGGTTTTTGGTGGCAATTGGAGGGAGTGCAATTCAGGGTGTGGGGATTGAGCTCAGTTTTTGCAGGTGGGTCTTTGGGGCAAGGTAGGAGTTTGTGCTGATGCCTTTAGCTGAGAAAGATGATCCAGGAAGAAAGAGAGGGAGCTAAAGAGGGCAAACAATGACTTTGAATCCTCTTTAGACAGTGGAAAACATAAATATTAAACAAAATTGAAAGCTGAGCATGGCATGCATGAATTCAAACTTTATCACTTCTTTTGTTTAATTAGCAGCAATAGAATAAGAGATGGAACACATAAACACACTTACAATGACAAGTAGGAAACACACCATCAACACAATAATCCACAAGAATCCACAATGATGTCTGCAAAACCCTGGCCTTCCTTTTCCTCAAATTGCAGAGATACAAGTGAAATATACAATAGAGTTTCTCCCTCAAGAGTCCAACCATCAAAATTAGGATGAGAAGGCATCATATAGCTGATCTAACTCCTTTCCCCACCTCTAGGGGTCGAGCTCAGCTTCCTAGGAGCAGTTTGAACTAATTCTAAACTAAGAACTAGATAATAGGCAGTCAAAACAACTTGCCTCTAAAACTTAGGAAACTAATCCATGCATTAAAATTTTCACTATTTACATCAAAGAAAGTTCTAGAAGTGTCAAAGGAGAGTAAATGCATCCATGTGCCATGAAAATTACACCAAAGTTTCTTATTTACATGCCCAAAAGTCATCCAAGGGTAAAAACAGTGTTTTGCTGGCCGAAATGGTCAAATCTGGCAATTTTCCCTGAGTGGTCGCGCCCCTGATCCTGAGTGGTCGCGCCCCTTTGCAGCTCTGGTTGAAGGCCTTCCCGGTGTCCAAATCAGGTGCAAGATAGCTCGTTGGAAAGGTCTGGGAGTCTAATTTCCAACCCAAGTAGAATTTCTGAATTTGGAGTTTATTTGACCCCTCAAAAATCATTTCTCCCAAGGCAGCTTTCTGCAACTCAAAAAAGGGGCAGAAAGTCAAAATTTGCATGTATTTTGAGCTTTTGGAGGCCCAAATCTCCATAAAATTTGAAACCCATCCATATCCAAGTGTATTTTGTCATGAAAAATCCAAATATGTAGAGTTTTCCTCAATCTGAGCTGTCCCCATGAGTGGTCGCGCGGGGGGTGAGACCACTCAAATGACCAAAACCTGTAAAATGCTAAAAAATGCCAAAAATGCCTCAAAATCCTCAAAATTTCTTGTGTTTGCTGCTGGGAGGATACTAATGAGTATCATGGTGAGTGAGTGATGCCTCAGCCAAGATACGGAGTGGGTTGGCCTTCTTCTTCCTCGAAAGAGCCTCGTTCAACCGCCGTTGAAGGATCTTCATCCTTGCTTTGCAAACATGCATTCTTGCCCAATAATGATCCTTCATGTGTCTGAGCAACCTTTTGTCTCAGTTGGCTTTCTCCAACAGCTGCTGCAAGTGTACATTTGAACTGATGAGCCTTGATTCCCGGTCCCTAGGCCACAAGTCACCCGGCCTCCTACGGTTCAAGTCTCGGTTGCTACGAATTCTCCATAGTTCATCCAACTCTTTTTCCTCTTCTAGTTGCTTGTTGCGCTGCTCCAAGTAATTTATTGTCCACTTGGCCATATCAAGCTTCTCCTGCAGCAAGCGGTTTTCCGCCTCTCTCTGTCGGATGATCTCGTGCAAATCTGATGTAGGGGAGCGAGCATTAAGATCAATGATGTCAACCGGCATGTCAATGGCTCTCTCCTCCTCTGTCACGGGCTGTTTGCCCTCTCGTACCGCTGATGAAGAATGCGAGGCCCCTTCCACCTGATGTGGAGATAACACTCGCTGACCTGTAGCTGATGATGATGGCGAGACCCCTTCCACCTGCTGTGGAGAAAGTACTCGCCGAGCTGCTGCAAACAAGGCCCTCGGGCCTTTCTGATAAGTGAGGCGAGGTGAGGAAGCCATGTGTCTCGGAACAGTGATCTCAGGCTGATGTGAAGGACCTCCCTCCTCAAAAATGACCTCTGGCTGTGGCTCGGGTTGTGGCTCTGGCTGTGGCTCTGGCTGTGGCTCTGTGAAGAAATCCCGAGAAATGAAGTCTGCCCATGCAATGCCCTGCTGAGTCAACTGATGGGCAACAATAAGCTGGATAAGACCGTGATGGCACAAACTCCGATACTGCTGAGCTGGAGACCGCCTCTGGAACACTGACACCATCCTCTGAATATCATGGAAAAAGAAAATCGGGATGTTCATCATCCTCACCCGGGTGAAGTGCATCAGCAAGCGAATGTGATAAGAGAAGACCCGAGAAAATCTCCCCTCGCATGTGAAGTAGTGCATGATAAGCCGCATAATAGAAGCATACTCCGCCCGGAGGAACCTGAAAGGAAAGATCCCCGACAAATGACTCATGAATGCTGGCCTGACATATGGCTCAAAATAAACATAATCCAGCATTTTGCGCTTGGGCCACACCTCACCCACATTTGGTATCCCGGTAGCCTCTGAAATCACCTCCGGAGATAGTACAAAATTCACCCCTGCAAGAGTGACCTGCCCATCATGAAGGTGCAAAACAAATAATCGGGCCAACTCCCTGTGGTGCTGAATCTGGGCCAGCCTCTCACAAAACTCAAGACATGACATGTACCGAAAAAATTCACTGCCAAAGGGCAAGCCTGTAACTCTGCTAGAGAAGTGGGCTCTTCTCTCTTATGATGACCACCTTTGCCACCCTTCCGAGGCCTCTGTACCTCAGACTCCGAAGAAGAAGACCGGTCATCACCTTGCTCATTAGTTTCAGTGGTTGACATGATGTTATTGAGCAAGGTGGAGAAAAAGAACACAACTGATTGCTGCCCTGCCTGCAAAATGCTGAGAAGTATGCTGTTTTCAAGGGGAAAAAATCATGAAGGAAATGTTAGGGGGGGGACTTTTAATAAGGAAAGGGAAATATATAAAAACAGGGAATTTAAAGGACTGATTCACAAAATATCAAACATGTTCCTCATCTCTTATCATTTGGAAATCATTTGCAAATAAATACTTTATTAGGGAAAATATGTGTAATGATCACCAAGGGAAAGGACAATATTTTTTTAACATGGGGTAAAGGACAACATGATCATAGGGGTATGGGGTAGCATCAATCATTAGCATCAACAGGCTGCTCCTTTAATTTGTCTTTGACTGTACTTTATAAGCATACTCTGTTTTTTCAAGTTTATGTGCTTTTGATGCTAAGGGGAAACAAAGCATTAGTTTGCATTTGTCATGAGGGAAAAAGGGCTTTAGTTACATGTTGACAAAAGGGAAGAGGCATTTCAATTGCACTGGGACTTTTAGGGAAGGAATAGAGCAATTGAACTGGGATTTTAATGAAGGGAAAAGTAGGGAAAACAGAGTTTAAAATTGGGGAGATGCAACAATTGTTCCTGTGCAAACCCTATCACAGCAAACTGTCCATTTTGAGCATCATGTACAGCTGTATATTGTTGATTTTGGCATGAATGTTTACACAGCATCCTTGCCTCTGATTTTTACACAACAATATGTCTTTTTGCTCTTGTAGTGGCTAGGCTATGGCATGGTAATACTTGACTATGTTTTTGTGGCAAACATGCACATGCATTTGCCATATATATACTCTTTTCTTTTTCATAACATTTCTTTTTATCTTTGCTGTGTTTTTATATATCTTTTGTTTTATTAACTGCTGTGTGATAATGCTTTAGGGTTTGAGTAGGGTATATAGGCATTAGGGTTTTGAGGAGGATAGATAGGCATTAGGGTTTTGAGGAGGGGTTAGGGTTTTAGGAACTTTGGGATGGGATTTTTAGTATAGTTTGCAAATGAGATAAAAGAGAGAGACACACTGACATTTGTGAACCAAAATGGGAAACCAAGGAGGGAAAAAGGAATTATAAACCTTGAAAAACAAACATAACCCTAGCATAATGCCTACAACACAAACAATCATTCCTATCCTTTCTCCATGCATTTTTTCTGTGATAACATACATATCAAGCCCATGAATTCATATCTCTAGCTTTCAAATGTATAAAGAGACCCTACCTCGACCGATTGAGTGAATGAGAGAGAGTTTGGGTCGATTTTGGAGGTTCCTGGGCAAATCGACCTGAGTGGTCGCGCCCCTGCTGAGTGGTCGCGCCCTTGTAAATTTACACAGCAAAAATTGCGCTGAGTGGTTGCGCCCCACCCAAGTGGTCGCGCACCCTGCCTGAGTGGTCGCGCACCAGGCAAATACCCAATTTTGCTGCAAATCGCCTTCTTCGACCTCTCAAGTGTGTTTTCTTGCTCTCAAATGCATAATGAGGCTCCTTAGAGGGAAATTTGGCCTTTATATGCCCAAATTTGAAAAAATTAACTTACCAAACCCACTTTGTAATGTTTTTGCTTTGGCATTCATTTTAACACTGTTTTTGAGTTCATTTTGTCCTGATTTTGGCCTTTTGAATGTTTTAACTCCGTTCTTTTTGCAGGTTAGCCATCTGAGGGATGCTAGTGAGGAGACCAGGGTTATTGCCGGCATTTTGGAGAATTTTGAAAATTTTCTTTATTTTTGCAAATTTCACATGACCTTGGGTTTAAAAACAGAGTTTTTAAAACCAAGGTATAAATGAGCTGCAACTGATGAAAAATATTAATGAAACATATGTACATGCTTCCTTCTGGTTTGCTGGGCACATGAACCTTTGACTCATGACTTTGCAGTGATTTTTGACTTAAAACCCTAGACCTAAGACTTGGGATCTCAAGACCAAAATAAACAAGTATAACACAAGCTCATTAAATGACATGACCTGCTCCAGCAAAACCAAGAAGGGAACAAAAGACCAGCTCCTCCATCAGTGTTATGGCATGCCTAATGGGATGCAAGACTGACACTGATGAGACACCTACTTATGCAAAATGCAAAGAGCTTTTGATCACCGATGGAGGGCTCAAGACCGACACTAACACTCTCAATAAGTCTGGATCCCTCTTTCGCCTCATGAAAAATAAATAAGTGCCTGTTAGAGCCTAGATTTGCCTCAGACTGAAAAGGCAAGGTTCTAGGTCCACATCAAACCACACTCAGCCTCGTAGCTAGCCATATGAGGACAGGAGAGGGCTCTCTCCGGGTCAATCTCAGAGAAAAATGTTTCAATGGGGCTTGAGATGACCTAAAATGGGAAAACTGATTCTAGGCTAGTAAATATATATGAAAGTGATAGTTTATTGAATGACTGAATTTTCTGGGCAGTATGGGACGAGGGACAACATGAGCTGGGAAATTGAATCAAAGACGCAGAGTATTTCGTGAGGCAAGATAGGCAGGAGGTTTAGCCCTCAAATTGAAGTAATATGGAGTGGAAAGACCGTTGAGAGGTTGAAAAGGGCATAACCAATGAATCCTTTTCAAACAAAAGAAGACACGCAGAGGATGAATGCTTTTCCAAGGCAGAGCAATAAACTACATTCTACCTTTCTTACTTAAAAACATTCAACTGGAAATGATTATGAATGAACTGTAAAACATAACAGGATACGCATGAAACAAAAAGAAGAACATATGCTAAACTCATACCACATGAATCTCATGAATCAGAGCTGCATCATTCTATTAATTTCCTGGCCAAACTGTACAGTGAAGCGCTGAGTTTTCTTTCACACCTTTCCCAGAAAATCCAACCCTTACAAATGATTTACAATAAAATAAATAATTTAGAGGTGGGAAAATAGATCGATGAGAATAGGGAGTTGTTTCAACTAAAATGATGAAGATAGAAAAAGAGTCGTCCATCTGTTCTAAAGGCAGAACAACGTTACATTATTCCACTTGAAAATTTCTGATGACCAATGAAAAGGCGAAAATTGTAGCGTGAATCTCATTTAATCATGACTAAAGACGAAAATAGGCAATCCGTTCCTATCTCTCTACTGTGGTTTCGGTCTTTGACTTTTCACCTTCCCTTTTGCCGTTTGAATAAAAATCAATTAAAAATAGCTTTTAAATAAGATTTTGCCTTTAATGAAGGGAAATGGAATTTCGCCAATTCCAGTTACATTTTCTCCTTCATTTTGGGTTCAAACCGGAAGGTTTCTTTACAATTACACTTTTTGTATTCAGCATCAAGTTGCACTTCTATTCTTCTAGCTACATCCTTCAGAATTGTTTTGCCTCGACAATCCCAACACTAGCATCTTGCAAATTCTGCTTTTCTTCATCTGTCATCAAAACTTTGCAATCTAGAGGATTTTCCCAAATGCTTTGTTGGGGACCATTGTCATTCCCACTTGGTACAGATCCATTCTCTGTTATCCACTTGTCCTTAAAACACTCTAGAAGAACACGATTGGGCTGCTTTATATGTTGCACTTTGACAAAATGGCACTTTGATGGTACACGGGCAAAGTGAAGCGTCATAGTCATGTATACCTGTCTTGATATTCCAACATATTGTAGTATTTTGGTTTCATAAAAAACTACATAGACACTAGCCTTTGCATCAGATGCACTGATGTCTCTGATCAAACCTTCATCAGTTAGGCAAGGAATGAAATCCAAGTCCTTAAGAAAACATGAATTTTCAGCAACTTGCAGTTTTTCTCTTTGCAGTGTTACTTGTAGTTTCTTATACTCTTCATGTACCTGCAAACTCTGTATGCGCATTTGATTTGAATTCTCATTAACAACAACAAGTTTCTCTTTCCATTTAGGTTCTGTAGAGATGCTATTTTATAAGCTATCATCAACTCCTTGACACTTGAATTGATAGAAATGCAGTGAGTTATTCGTTGTGAGGCCAAGTGTGACCTATTTGACAATTCCCGAATTTGGCATACACCCAATCGACAACTCCAAAAACTGTCATATCAGGCCTGTGCGCCACACGCACACCCAACATGATGCGCACGTCCAGCCTATGCGCCAAGAACCTTCATTTTACCACATTTCAACCTGTCAAACATTGTTTTGTAACAATTACAAAACTTCATAAACCTACTCGGAGTATAGGAAACTGGTTTGATTTGAAATTTATTAAGTGATGAAAAAGTTTTGGTGTTCCGGCCCTGTGCACCGCGCCCCAGCCCAACGCGCCGCGCAGGCTAGATGCGTCGTGCTAGTGTAAATTTACACTGTGAAATGTCGCTCTATGCGCTGCGCCTACTCCCAATGTGCCGCGCAGCTCTGTTTCAACACAATTTCGACCTCCAAAAACTGAATTTTCTTCTCCACGTTTTCGCTTCGGTTCTTTGATGTTATTTAGCGCGCAAATGAAATGCTGGAACACAAAAATGTTTCTTATGACAGGGATTTGATTTTTGACTTGTGCACACCCACTTTCTGAACGTTGGCACTTTTGCATTTAATACAACTCTGTCTTTTGGTTTCCTCACTGATTTTCTAAGCTTGAATGATGAAATTGTTCTTGAGTTTTTGCAGGGATGGTGGCATCAGATTTCAGCAAAAAATGACCAAAGGCTGCATTTGAACATTTTCAACTGAACAACCTTGAAAATATACATGCAATTATTTCAAAAGACGAAAAGACGACTTTTTCTTCAAAACATGGTTTTTAAGAAAAGTCATGATCAATCAGTATGACAATGAAATTTTAGAAATGAAAACATATTTTTAACCTCCCTCTGGCCTGTTGGCATTATTGGACATTTTTGAAGACCAAATCGACGAACCCGAGACCTAGTGATTGAAATGAATCTTGCTGACCTAGTCATCAAACAGGACTGTAAATGACCTTAAAATTGATTCGACAAACAGACCTAAACCAGCAAGGTAAGGCATGAGGGGAATGAGTAACAAGGCCCTTCTGTCAGATAATGGCATGTCCCTAGCGGAATGTAACTGAGTGAATCGAGCGAGACACCTAAAAAATGAAATGCAAAAGAGAACCTTTGATCACTGACGGAGGGCTGACGAGATCGACTCTAACATTGGCTCCAATGGGGATGGTAGCTCCCTGGAGGTGCCAAGAACGACAGATCTCTGGAAGAGCTAGACAGTGCCTTCGTCCATTGGGCTATGGAGTCATTATTTCGACAAACCAACATGACTCAATTTATTGACTAGAAATTCGACTCAAAATAACTCGATGCAAATTGAAATGACTGAAAAAACTTGACTCTAACTAACTAACTCAAAATACTAAGACCTGAACTTAAAACTTAAAGCTTGATGGTAGTACATGACCACCTGTGTTTCTTACAAGACAATATACCATCAAACTATATCAAAATGCCAATGTAACCAATCAAGCAGATGCCTTCTTGATTGATTCTCCTGATCAGATCTCCTGGTCAACAGTAGATACTTGTAACTGGGCATCCAAAAAGCTAATTGACCATGATCTCCTTCATCACTGAATACTGCAATAATCACCTTCACTACTAACTACAACAGATTTTCCAGTGGATCGTGAAAAACATGAATATTTACCTCCTGCTGAAAGAGAGAAGTGTCTTTCTCCTTTGATTCTGATCTTTCTTCATAATGTAATTCAATAAGAGTATGTTCCTGGTCCTCAAAAAATTCTGAACAAGTAGATGAGCAGAGCTTCTCTTGGAAAACCATTTCAAAACATGAGACACATGAAGAAGAATCTGAAAGGTAGTGCTGAATGTTCCGATCTTATGTAGTCTGAATTTTATTTTGATCATCTTCATATGACATAACAGCCAGATTGTCATGTTTCTCATTACATTCATCAATCATAAGAAAAGAAACTTCAAATGATTCTTGAAACCCAACACTATCATTTCTATCATCTACCATAAATTCATCCAAAGAAACTTTTTCACTTACTTGAACGAAGATCTCGTCTTGAGAGGGAATGAACTACCTCCTCATGAGGGCTTTGTTCTAGTGGGATGAGAGCATTTAGGTCTGTAACTCTGTTTTCTTAATTTGAGACAGCCTCAACAATACAACTCTCTTTTATGAGATCTAGAACAACATGTTTTTCCTCATCACAATTTGTCTCTCGATCTGATTTATCATCATCATTATCTGAGATTGGAACATCATTTTCCTGCGTATCATCCTTTATTTCAACCAGATCTGAAATAAAACTTCTTCTTTCATCATTTTCAGCCATATGGAAATCTTCAACCTGCTGATCTTGATAAGTATCCTCTAAGAGTTCTGTGTGTTGCTGAAACGGATTTTCATACAGGGCTTCCATGATCTCTTCATCCATGAAATTATCATCTTCATAATATTTCTCAAGGCTTTCAATAAAACTATAAGCATGTTTGCAACAGTCCTGAACTAAATTTAATGATGGATAAGATTCTTTATATCTTTCAATGAACATGGCATGAAAATCCTTTAAACAGTAAATACAAGCAGGCGGCAAACTTTCATACCAAGATTGGGCTTCACCTTCCAGAGTGGCCAGGAATATCTTCATCAAGCAATCTTCAGGAAAATCAACCTTCAACTTGCGAATATGCATGTGAAATCTAACCAGATGTAAAGCAGCATCCTTCCTATTATCATCTTTAAACATAGGCAAATTCCTTGACCAATCTACCTTCGGAATTTTATTTGGAAAGCCTGGAATGTGATCTCGGCTCATGGGAGCGTATCTTCTTGCAACCCGTTCCATCTTGAAAATCTCAAAGCTACTGATCTCTCTGCAGTGGAGTCACCATGAAGCATTGATTGCTAGATTTTCAGTGAATGAAGTCGCCAGGTGAATGATTTCAGGCTATCGAATTCTAGACTCATCACCCAAAGTCTAGAACGATCTGATGTATTGGGGGTAATTCACAAGTCAGGTGTCACATTCACAAGCTAGATCAGAGATTGACTGAAGCAGCGTTTATCTACTTGCGCTAATGCAAAGCAAGAGCGTTTCGAAGGCTACTAACTTCATGCTCTGTTTGTAGCTTATAACACAAATGACATCAACAAGCAAACCATTTTCTTCCCTAGTATGGTCGCCACTAGGCATGTCTTGACAAAGGAAGACCAGGGCTAGATTTGCCTCAGGCTAAAAAGGCAAGGTTCTAGGTCCACATCAAACCATGCTCAGCCTCGTAGCTAGCCCTACGAGGACAGGAGAGGGCTCTCTCCGGGTCAATCTCAACGAAAAGTGTTTCAATGGGGCTTGAGATGACTTAAAATGGGAAAACTGATTTTAGGCTAGTAAATAGATATGAAAGAGATAGTTTATTGAATGACTGAATTTTCTGGGCAGTATGGGACAAGGGACAGCATGAGCTAGGAAATTGAATCAAAGGCGCAGAGTATTTCGTGAGGCAAGATAGGCAGGAGGTTTAGCAATCAAATTGAAGTAATATGGAGTGGAAAGACCGTTGAGAGGTTGAAAAGGGCATAACCAATGAATCCTTTTCAAACAGAAGAAGACACACAAAGGATGAATGCTTTTCCAAGGCAGAGCAATAAACTGGATTCTACCTTTCTTACTTAAAAACATTCAACTGGAAATGATTATGAATGAACTGTAAAACATAACAGGATACGCATGAAACAGAAAGAAGAACATATGCTAAACTCATACCACATGAATCTAATCATAGCTACATCATTTTATTAATTTCCTGGCCAAACTGTACAATGAAGTGCTGAGTTTTCTTTCACACCTTTCCCAGAAACTCCAACCCTTACAAATGATTTACAATACAATAAATAATTTAGAGGTGGGAAAAAAGATTGATGAGAATAGGGAGCTGTTTCAACTAAGATTATGAAGATAGAAAAAGAGCTGTCCATCTATTCTAAATACAGAACAACGTTACATTATTCCACTTGAAAATTTCTGATGACCAATGAAAAGGCGAAAATTGTAGCGTGAATCTCATTGAATCATGACTAAAGACAAAAATAGGCAATCCGTTCCTATCTCTCTGCTGTGGTTTCGGTCTTTGACTTTTCACCTTCCCTTTTGCCATTTGAATAAAAATCAATAAAATTAGCTTTTAAATAGGATTTCGCCTTTAATGAAGGGAAACATAATTCTGCCAATTCCAGTTACATTTTCTCCTTCATTTTGGGTTCAAACCGGAAGGTTTATTTACAATTACGCTTTTTGTATTCAGAATCAAGCTACACTTCTATTCTTATAGCTACATCCTTCAGAATTGTTTTGCCTCGACAATCCCAGCACCAACATTTTGCAAATTTTGCTTTTCTTCATCTATCATCAAAACTTTGCAGTCTAGAGGATTTTCCCAAATGCTTTGTTGGGGACCATTGTCATTCCCACTTGGTACAGATCCATTCTCTGTTATCCACTTTTCCTTAATACACTCCAGAAGAACACGATTGGGTTGCTTTATATGCTGCACTTTGACAAAATGGCACTTTGACGGTACACGGGCAAAGTGAAGCGTCATACTCATGTATACCTGTCTTGATATTCCAAGATACTGTAGTATTTTGATTTCATCAAAAACTGCATAGACACTAGCCTTTGCATCAGATGCACTGATGTCTTTGATCAAACCTTCATCATTTAGGCAGGGAAGGAAATCCAAGTCCTTAAGCAAACATGAATTTTCAATGACTCACAGTTTTTCTCTTCGCAGTGTTACTTGCAGTTTCTTATACTCTTCATGTACCTGCAAACTCTGTATGCGCATTCGATTTGAATTCTCATTAACAGCAGCAAGTTTCTCTTTCCATTTAGGTTCTGTAGAGATGCTATTTTGTAAGCTATCATCAACTCCTTGACACTTGACTTGATAGAAATGCAGTGAGTTATTCCATTGTGAGGCCAAGTGTGACCTATTTGATAATTCCCGAATTTGGCATACACCCAATCGACAACTCCAAAAACTGTCATATCAGGCCTATGCGCCACGCGCACACCCAACGTGCCGCGCACGTCCAGACTATGTGCCAAGCACCTTCATTTTACCACATTTCAACCTGTCAAACGTTGTTTCGTAACAATTACAAAACTTCATAAACCTGCTCGGAGCATAGGAAATTGGGTTGATTTGAAATTTATTAAGTGATGACAAAGTTTTGGTGTTCCGGCCCTGTGATCCGCACCCCAGCCCAACGCACCGCGCAGGCTGGATGCGCCGCGCCAGTGTAAATTTACATTGTCAAAATGTCGCTCTATGCGCCACGTCTGCTCCCAATGCGCTGCGCAACTCTGTTTCAACACAATTTCGACCTCCAAAAACTAAATTTGCTTCTCCACGTTTTTGCTTCAGTTCTCTGATGTTATTTGGCACGCAAATGAAATGCTGGAACACAAAAATGTCTCTTATGGCAGGGATTTGATTTTTGACTTGTGCACACCCACTTTCTGAACGTTGGCACTTTTTCATTTAATACAACTCTGTCTTTTGGTTTCCTCACTGATTTTCTGAGCTTGAATGATGAAATTGTTATTGAGTTTTTGCAGGGATGGTGGCATCGGATTTCAGCAAAAAATGACTAGAGGCTGCATTTGAACATTTTCAATCGAATAACCTTGAAAATATACATGGCAATTATTTCAAAAGACGAAAAGACGACTTTTTCTTCAAAACAGGGTTTTGAAGAAAAGCCATGATCAATCAGTATGACAATGAAATTTTCGAAATGAAAACATATTTTGAACCTCCCTCTGGCCTGTTGGAATTATTGGACATTTTTGAAGACCAAATCGATGAACCCGAGACCTAGTGACTGAAATGACTCTTGTTGACCTAGTCATCAAACAAGACTGTAAATGACCTTAAAATTGATTCAACAAACAGACCTAAACCAGCAAGATAAGGCATGAGGGGAATGAGTAACAAGACCCTTCCGTCAGATAATGGCATGTCCCTAGTGGAATGTAACTGAGTGAATCGAGCGAAACACCTAAAAAATGAAATGCAAAATAGAACTTTTGATCGCTGACGGAGGGCTGACAGGACTGACTCTAACAGTGCCTATGCACAATTCGTTGAAAATGAAAAAAAAAAATGAAAAAATGAAAAACAAATAAAGCGAAAGAAGAGAAAGGCTTCCTATGCAGAGAGGTGATGCAAGTAACTCTGCTGGGGTATTGTCCAGGCTCGTTGGTAGCGGAGTGATTCTTGTGTTCTTGTGTGACTCTTTCGGGATACTATCCAGGCCTGCTGGCAACAGAGCAACATCAGAGATAAAACTAAAACTCTGACAAATATATTACTTGTGTATCAATATACCCCTCATCCCAATCAAAAAAACTCAACTGACTTGGCTTGGAATTTTTGTTGACCAATTAAGAGAATGATAGGGACTACATCTTTCACACAAGCTAGTGAGAAAGACACGATGTTCAAAGAATCGAAAAATACTTTCGGACGAGTTAGACTCACTTTTCACGAGATAAGGTCCATATAGACAGTTGGAGTTCTACCAATGTGTCGCCATTGTTGTAGCAGCTACAACCACCCTCCAAAATTTTGGCTCACATGCAAATTTCGGAGCCTTCCGTGGATCCTGTGATCGATCATTCCTTGGTCACTTATTGGTAAGATTATGATCTCAAGCCCCCCTCCTTGATCTTAATAAATTTTCACGTTTTCATATTTATGCAGCATGTGTCATCTTTGGGCATAGGGATGATCGTTTTTCATGCAAAGGGACATTGTTCTCCTTCAAGGGGAAATCTTCGTGCATATGGGTTGTTCTCATCACATAGACATGTTCACACTCAGTTCACGCACTCTTGTCACGAAGGTTATTGCATCAAGAAGAGTATGTTTTATATGTTCTAGATGGTATATGTTGTATCATGAAGTGTTCATGTGTGATCATAGTCAATTTATATCACGGTTTACATCAGTTTTACTGATCTCACACTTATCAAGTTTCTTGAGCAACCTAGCCTCATCTAGCTTTCCAGAACTACACAATTTTCTTCTGCAACCCTCAAGATTTCTCCCTTGCCTATTGGGACTGCACAATGCGCAGATACCCTAGCCTCCCTTAGCATCGAAAAATGAGTAATGGTTTCGTCCAGTGTCCTTCCCCAGCTGGAACCCACTGCCTTTAGAAATTGTGCAGTGTTGTCCCTCAGCTACCCAGTCTGACTTGCAACTTGAAACTGCGTAGGGTGGTCCTCCTAGGACCCCATCCTGGAGCAGTGTATTTCATCTCAAAATTGTGCAGTATTCTCCTAGATGTCCAGTCTATCTTGCATTCAGAAACTGCGCAGATGGACCTCCAAGGGCCTCATCATGGCAATAGTCACTACCCGTTGAAACATCGCAGATCTATCTCTCAGTGACTACAAGAAAATATGACATGCAAGATCACTCTCAAGGAGTTGAGGAGGACCAAGAAACCGAGTGATGAAAAAAGATAGGGACCACATGCAACCTTTGTCGGATGCATAATCATCTCAAGGGTAAGTATGGTAAGTAAAGTACATATCTTAATGTAGCTTAAAGTATTGCTTATCATTGTTATATCATTCTGTCTTCAATAACATGCATGTTTGCAAGCACTAAAATTCATTCCATGTGTTCCCCCTACGTGTCTTGCTTCCTTTTTGCTTGTTGGACCAACTGTTGTCTTTTATCATGTTTATTGCTATATCACGCTTGTGATCCTGTTATGGCAATTTTGAAGGTTTGTCTTTGTGTGCATGAGTTTCTTTTTCTATTTGAACATTGGTCGTACTCACACACAAGTTTGTAAGCATTGTGGCACAAGTGTCAGCATGGTCATTCAAAGATCTATCTCAAGTGCCACACTTGTCACTCTTAACCTTTAGACAGTCCGACTTAGCACATGTTTGTCTTGTTGATTTGAGGTATCTTGTTGTCGAGTCATGCTAAGTGTGTAGAATTTCCCACTGTAGATCACCAGATAATGCAATATACTAAAGAAAAATACTTGATCTACTTCTACAAACAAACTTGCGGAAGCTTAATCGATTTTGAGCAAGATCAAATAGAACACATATAACGGAGAATGAAAAATCAATCACACATGAACACAAAAGAATACTCTGGGGAAAGCCTTAGCTAAAAACCCCGATCTCTGTATTATCATACAAGTGGAAATATGTCTGGGTTACACAAAGCTTTAGCTCTCAAGCTATCCATCTCTCAGTACAATCCCTCAAATGTTGCTCATAGACTGAATAAACACAACATATGCCTTCCCTCAATCCTCCAAGCCTCCCATTTCCTTGCGTAATTTCTCCTGGGTCCTCTAGCTGCAACCTGTGTGAATAATCCTCTCACACGCAACGTTGTCCTCTGAAATAACTACACAATACTGAAGGAGATAATTCCTTCTGCATGGATGAGTTTCCTATATAGGAAATATCCTCCAACTGATAGTACATTGTCCCTTCCTCTGATCTCAACTAGGTCTCTGACTGAACTGACATGCATGAGTTATTTATGAGAGAATATTCAGTTATCTAAAGTATAGTAGTTATACATGCATGCATGCATTAACTAGCTGAACTCACAATCAGTTCCACAAACTGTTGGAACTAATCTAACTAGACTTAACTCTATTAACTGAACTAACTAATTACAACTCAAAGTACAACTCATCCTGATCTCCTTAATCAAGGGATAACTTCCTCAATCAAAGGGAAAATTGTTGCATGTCTTCACATAGACTTCATGTTTGATTTTCTCCAGCTAATTAACTTAAGATTACTTAATTAATTGTTTGTCAAATAGCTGCTAAGATCAAATTCGAATTTTAATTCTAAATTTTAGTTCAGGGACTAACTAAAATTGGAATGTATCCCGAAATGCTATTTATAGTAATGCTATTTTTAGCATTTCTATTTTATCATTCCTTGTTGCTATTTCCAACATTGGAAACTGATATGTTATTTATAGCAGTGTTATTTATAGCATTTCTTGTTGCTATTTTCAACACTCCCTCTCAACAAGAAATGCATTCAACTCGAACCCAATCTTGAACCTTTGGAATGTTCTACATGCAACACTTCTCCCTAGTGTTGTTGCTCCAACAACTCTAGAAAAAAAAAAATATCCAACCTGAATCAGAATGATGCCTCTGTCATCAAAGTCTATGAATGCTATTGCCTCTGTCGACTGAAAACTCTGCACCTTTATTCTCTTCAGTATCTGACTGCTCTAGCCTCTGTCACTTTGATCTTTGACTGCATCAATCACACTGATTCCTGCTGCTGCATCTGTGTTGTTGCTGGTCCTGTTATCACTGAAAAGATTTCAAAGGAAAAGGGTAAGGTAAGGGAAAATTGGTCTTGGTTATTCTCATGCTCCTTTCATGCATATGAAGCACTTGGCAAACTCAGGGTCAGCATACATCAGAGTTCTTTGAAGGCTCAAGCAAGGCATGTAAGGTAATCCTAAATTTTGATATAGATTACATTTTGAAAGTTTTCCTTGAAGAATGGTGTTTATTATATTCAGTTTTGAACAAGCTTCATGACATGTGGAGAAAGCCATTTCAAGAAAAAGGAAAGACTCTTATGAACTCCAAAGTTTCATGTTATGAAAACAGCAGCCAACTTCCAAGGGGATTACCAAGCAATGGAAAACTCATCTCTGAAAAGTAAAAGAGGTTTTCATTCTTAAGATACTAAAGTACAAAAACCTCTTCCACTTTCTTCAAATCCATTATTATTTGAGAGAAATGAATGATCAAACTTGCGCTACGAAACTGCTGTAGGTGCAAGTTTTCCACAGGCATATTTCTCTGTTTGAAAAGGTAGTCAACTTCCAGGAGGTCTCTAAAGCAACTGAAAGCCTATTTTGGGAAATGGAAAGAGGTTTTTATTCCTAACAGACTGAACTAGAAAAACCTCCTTCAGTTTCCTCAAATCCATTACGAGCTGAGAGAAATTAATGACCAAAGTTGCGCTACGAAACTGCTGTAGGTGCAGTTTTTCATCTTCTGTTTTACACCTCTTTTTCAAAGACAGATTCTGGGCAGCTGGAGTAGTTTTTCAAAAACCCAAAAGAGGTTTTTTTTCAGCATGGATTGGTTCAAAAATGCCTCCTTCAGTTTTTCGAAATACATTTTTTATGAGAAGTTATGAGCTCTGTCCCAAGACCTATTTTTCAGCCAGAACAGAGCAAGGGACAGCCTCCTAGTTTCTAGGAACAGCAAAGGGATGAGTCATCAAGGGCCAGATGGAAGGATATGAGCACCATCAAATCCGACTTCATGGAGTGTTAGGTGTCAAAGAATGCTTTAAATGTTTAGATAAGGTTGTTTTAGTCATAATAAGGAGTTACACTCCTAGTTGTATTAGGTCTCTAGGACTACTAGTTAGTTGTCAAATGCATTTAAAGTTTTGTTTTATGGTTAGAATAGGTGTCAAGGATGGAAAATTCGAATTCCCCTCATGATGGAGGAAGGAATCTAAGCATGTAAAGAGCTCTATATATAGGAGAAGAGCTGATGTACAAAGGGTTGGAAATTTCAAGAGAAACAGTGCATATTATGTTATTGCAGAACACTGTATGTTTTATGTTAATGCAGAAGTTTGGCTTTACTACTCAGGATTCAGAGAGGGTTTTATGTGTTTTATTTCCTCATGGATTTCTTCATTTTCTCACTTGCAGTGGTATGAACACATGTTACTTAGAATTCATTGATAATGCTCTAACTTCCTTCATGTGTTCATAGACTGTGTTTCCTATATCATGTCTCTGTTTTGCTAGTAGATTAAAACTCTTTATGCCCTGACTTCCATGTAAGCTGATCTGTTGTTGTACTAAAACATACTCTGACTCCATAGCCCAATAGATGCTTGTTGATTGGCATTTCAACCATTTATACATTTTCATTTGATTTCAATCTATAGAGTTAGCCATCTTATTCATTATCCAAATCTTTAATCTTGTGAGAGAGCCCTCTCAGGTTGGGGAGGCTAAGCCTCAGCCTAAAGTAGGTTTGAAAGAGTTACACAAGGTCTACCTGATCAGCAGCCTTCCAGGGCCTGATTTTGTGATAACATTTTGGTGTGTCTGCCGGGAGCCTGAAGTCTATTCATTCCCGAAATTAAGAGGTTGAACTTCTGAAGGTAGCAGGAGCTCAGACATCTATTTGAGGCTGCAAAACTACCTTGGCGACTCCACACAACAAATAAGAAATTGGAAGGTGACTCCACTGCTAGAAGATCAGTAGCTTGATGAAGTTTCAAGATGAATTCCACTGCAAGAATGAATGCCAGGTATGCTCCTATGAATTGGTCTCATATCCCTGGTTTTCCAAATCCTATGCCAGAGGTTGATTGGTTAGAGGATCTTCCGATATTCAAAGATGAAAAGAAAGACAATGCTGCTCTTCATTTGGTTAGGTTTCATATGCATGTACGCAGTCTTAAGGTTCATTTTCCTGAGGATTGTCTCATGAGGATGTTTATGACCACTTTAGTAGGAAAAGCATGGTCTTGGTATAAAAGTTTGGAAAATGGATCATTATACTCTCTTGCTGATTTCCATGATATGTTCTGTGACATGTATAAAGAGTGTCATCCCTCCTTATTGCTGGTCAAAGATTGTTGTAAACATTCTATGAGTTTTATTCAGTACTTGGAGGATTGTTATGATGATGATGAATTTATGGATGAAGAAATTTTAGAGGCTCTTCATAACAATGCATTTCAATACCAAGAAGAAAGGATAACATCTCATGAAATGCACCATGAAGATCAGCAGGGGTTTACTTATGAAAACCATGTTCAATCCCATGACATGAATGAGAAGATGCAACAAACTTGCCAGTCTTTTGGTCATAAAGAGTATGAAATTGATTGCAAACACCAAGAAGAAGTACTGGAAGATAGCTTTTACGACCCTCAGGCAGAGGAAAAGGTTGGTTTTTTATGTCAGGTTGGTTTTTTATGTCAAACTTCTCAGCAGCTTACAACAATAAATGATCATAAGAAAGAGGAAAATTACATTGTTTGTAGGCAGCATTCAGAAAAGCAGTTTGATAGCATATCAAAAGAATCTTGTGTGGTTGAGAATCAGCTGTCTAAAGATGTAGAATGTTATGATGATCATCAACATAACCATGTATTCTATGACCCTATAAGTGAATATATGGACAAGCTTTGCACTCCGGTCTTTCATTTTCATTTGCATTATGAAGATCAAGTATATTATGAGTTGATGTGGTCATCTCACTACCATGGTTATTTTGAGGTCAGATGCAGTCAAGAGCCTCCAATATCAGATAAGACAATTGATTGGCTTTATTGGAAATATCATGTTGCTTGAGCTACAAGTGGAGCTTGCAGCTGATAGGGTAGGTAGGTAGGAAAATGAAAATAAGCTCAAGGTTGACTGAGCATTTTTCTCAGTAGATATAGATTTCTTTCTCCTACAGTCATCATCAAGCTTAAGCCCGAGGTGAAGGCCCAAGAAGCTTGAAGAAGATGTTTGTCAAATAAATTTTTGTTTATCATAAGAGGATAAGGCACTGGAACTGCAGGTTCTTAGTGTACCACAAGGGCACACTATCCCAAGTGGAGCCACTGTTATCACTGAAAATATTTCAAAGGAAAAGGGTAAGGTAAGGGAAAATTGGTCTTGGTTATTCTCATGCTCCTTTCATGCATATGAAGCACTTGGCAAACTCAGGGTCAGCATACATCAGAGTTCTTTGAAGGCTCAAGCAAGGCATGTAAGGTAATCCTAAATTTTGATATAGATTACATTTTGAAAGTTTTCCTTGAAGAATGGTGTTTATTATATTCAGTTTTGAACAAGCTTCATGACATGTGGAGAAAGCCATTTCAAGAAAAAGGAAAGACTCTTATGAACTCCAAAGTTTCATGTTATGAAAACAGCAGCCAACTTCCAAGGGGATTACCAAGCAATTGAAAACTCATCTCTGAAAAGTAAAAGAGGTTTTCATTCTTAAGATACTAAAGTACAAAAAACTCTTCCACTTTCTTCAAATCCATTATTATTTGAGAGAAATGAATGATCAAACTTGCTCTACGAAACTGCTGTAGGTGCAAGTTTTCCACAGGCATATTTCTCTGTTTGAAAAGGTAGTCAACTTCCAGGAGGTCTCTAAAGCAACTGAAAGCCTATTTTGGGAAATGGAAAGAGGTTTTTATTCCTAACAGACTGAAATAGAAAAACCTCCTTCAGTTTCCTCAAATCCATTACGAGATGAGAGAAATTAATGACCAAAGTTGCGCTACGAAACTGCTGTAGGTGCAGTTTTTCATCTTCTGTTTTACACCTCTTTTTCAAAGACAGATTCTGGGCAGCTGGAGTAGTGTTTCAAAAAACCAAAAGAGGTTTTTGTTCAGCATGGATTGGTTCAAAAAAGCCTCCTTCAGTTTTTCGAAATACATTTTTTATGAGAAGTTATGAGCTCTGTCCCAAGACCTATTTTTCAGCCAGAACAGAGCAAGGGACAGCCTCCTAGTTTCTAGGAACAGCAAAGGGATGAGTCATCAAGGGCCAGATGGAAGGATATGAGCACCATCAAATTCGACTTCATGGAGTGTTAGGTGTCAAAGAATGCTTTAAATGTTTAGATAAGGTTGTTTTAGTCATAATAAGGAGTTACACTCCTAGTTGTATTAGGTCTCTAGGACTACTAGTTAGTTGTCAAATGCATTTAAAGTTTTGTTTTATGGTTAGAATAGGTGTCAAGGATGGCAAATTCGAATTCCCCTCATGATGGAGGAAGGAATCTAAGCATGTAAAGAGCTCTATATATAGGAGAAGAGCTGATGTACAAAGGGTTGGAAATTTAAAGAGAAACAGTGCATATTATGTTATTGCAGAACACTGTATGTTTTATGTTAATGCAGAAGTTTGGCTTTACTACTCAGGATTCAGAGAGGGTTTTATGTGTTTTATTTCCTCATGGATTTCTTCATTTGCTCACTTGCAGTGGTATGAACACATGTTACTTAGAGTTCATTGATAATGCTCTAACTTCCTTCATGTGTTCATAGACTGTGTTTCCTATATCATGTCTCTGTTTTGCTAGTAGATTAAAACTCTTTATGCCCTGACTTCCATGTAAGCTGATCTGTTGTTGTACTAAAACATACTCTGACTCCATAGCCCAATAGATGCTTGTTGATTGGCATTTCAACCATTTATACATTTTCATTAGATTTCAATCTATAGAGTTAGCCATCTTATTCATTATCCAAATCTTTAATCTTGTGAGAGAACCCTCTCAGGTTGGGGAGGCTAAGCCTCAGCCTAAAGTAGGTTTGAAAGAGTTACACAAGGTCTACCTGATCAGCAGCCTTCCAGGGCCTGATTTTGTGATAACAGGTCCTATCATCACTGCATCTGCACTACACCTCCTCTCATCATGTTGCATCGTGCTACCCCTGTTGCACTGCAACTCAATTACTAAGAAGTAAGTAACTGATCTCCCAACTAACCTCCCTGTTGGGCTAGAAACATCCTCTGATGCTAAAGCTTCCTCTGCCGCTCCATCCACATCTATCTCTACCCACTTAGCCAGTCCTGCTACTCCTCATCGGGGCTCCCGTAGCAAGGTATAATCAAAGAGGTTGGGTACCTCAAGGATCCTGCCCCTATTCCAGCCTTCTTGGGACTGTCACTCCACATTGCCCCACCTCCTACCTGGAGGTATGGATGCATGTGATCCCTCTGCCCACTTGGCTCGAAATTTCCCCCTACTAGAGGTCTCTGCATGAGTGGATGCCTCCACTTGGTCTCCTCTCAGCTTCTGCAGTTGTGGCTGCTCCACAACCTCCTAAAGATGCTTCACCAATTATGGCTCCTCCACAATTGTCTGAGACTTATTCTGGCGCTGCATGTTGAGAGGTAATGTACTCTCCCTCTCAACCACCAAGTCTCCTACAGTTGTCTTGCTCCTCAAGTCTTTGCATGCATCTTGAATCTTAAGAGCATACAGGTTCTTAACTTGTGAATCGATCTAATTCACCTGTCTCGTGGTGATGTGTCTAAGGAAAACCTTTCCCTTACTGAAGACTACATCATAGCCTTTGTCTTCCAGCATCGCGATTGATACCAATTTCTTCTTCAGTCCTGGCACATACTTCACATCTGTCAAGGTAATGCGAGCTCCATTCTCCCTCTGAAAAGAAACTGTGCCCACACCTGAAACACTATACTTTTCATAATTACCCATCGCTGTGAGTATCTTGAGGTCTTTCTCCTCCAAGGTACTGAACAGACTCTTATCGTCGGTCATGTGGAATGAGGCTCCACTGTCAAGAAACCAACCACAACCTATCATCAATGAAACCATGCATGTAATGAGGGTAAAATCCAATTCGAATTGAGAGGCCAGTGCCTCACCTTCAGATTCTTCCTTGGATCCCTTCTTGGATTTCTTCAATGGAAAATTTGTTGCATAATGGCCCACCTCATGACAATGAAAGCATCACACTTTCGATTTGTCAAACTTCTTCCCACCATGGGAAGAACTCGATTTGGGATGAGAATCCTTCTCCTTCCCTTTCTTTTCCTTACTCGCTATGGCGCAATTTTCTTCATCCTCCTTGGATGAAGAACCATCTCTGGTGCTTCTCCTTATCTCCTCTTGCATCAGATCCAACCAAAGTTGTTCCCAATCTGGCAATTTCTCTCTTCCACTTACCGAGTCTTAGTAGCTATGCCAGCTCTTATGATGACGGAGGAAAGCAAGACTCACCATGTCATCATCGGCTGTCGTGATCCTTACACTTCCAAGCTCATCCCTGCAGGTGGTGAGCTTGTTCAGATATGTAGAGACTGCGTCGCCCTTTTCACACTTGATTTTCCAAAGCTTGTCTTTCATCACCAGCTTTCTCCGATCGTTGTTGTTCTGATATAGATCCTTCAATGTTTTCCACATTGAAAATGGTGTCTCCTTCCTATGGAGACTCGAGACTATGTGGTCTCGAACTCCCTCCAGAAGGATTCTCCTCACTCTAGCCACACATTTCTTCCATTCCGCTAATTCTTGGACATTAGCAACTGCTGGCTTGGGGACTTCTTGATCAATTAATTCCTTCAAACCATTGTCCTCTAATACCACTTCCATGTGATCCTTCCAGGCTATATAATTCAAGCTACCATCAAGGGCATACTCAATTCTCAAACTGTTGAACGCCATTGGTGAATTTGAGATGTGATAAGAATTCAATTTCTATAATCAGGAACTTCAAACTTCAAAACTTCTCCCTTCTTTGTATATTGTTCTTCACTTTGATCACCTTTGCTTTGATACCATGTATAATTTCCCACTGTAGATCACCAGATAATGCAATATACTAAAGCAAAATACTTGATCTACTTCTACAAACAAACTTGCGGAAGCTTAATCGATTTTGAGCAAGATCAAATAGAACACATAAGAAATCAATCACACATGAACACAGAAGAATACTCTGGGAAAGCCTTAGCTAAAAACCCTAATCTTTGTATTATCATACAAGTGGAAATATGTCTGAATTACACAAAGCTTTAGCTCACAAGCTATCCAACTCTCAGTACAATCCATCAAATGCTGCTCATAGACTGAATAGACACAACATATGCCTTCCCTCAGTTCTCCAAGCCTCCTATTTCCTTGCGCAGTTTCTCCTGGGTCCTCTAGTTGCAACCTGTGTGAATAATCCTCTCACACACAATGTTGACCCCTGAAATAACTGTGCAATCCTCAAGGAGATAATACCTTCTGCATGGATGAGTTTCCTATATAGGAAAAATCCTCCAACTGATAGTACATTTTCCCTTCCTCTGATCTCAACTGGGTCTCTGACTGAACTGACATGCATGAGTTATTTATGAGATAATATTCAGTTATTTGAAGTATAGTAGTTACATGCATGCATGCATTAACTAACTGAACTCACAATGAGTTCCATAAATTGTTGGAACTAATCTAACTGGACTTAACTTAGTTAACTGAGCTAACTAATTACAACTCAAAATAAAACTCATCCTGATCTCCTTAATCAAGGGATAACTTCCTCAATCAAAGGGAAAATTGTTGCATGTCTTCACATAGACTTCATGTTTGATTTTCTCCAGCTAATTAACTCAAGATGAATTGATTAATCATTTTTCAAACAACTGCTAAGATCAAATTCGAATTTTAATTCTCAATTTTAGTTCAGGGACTAAATAAAATTGGAATGTATCCTGAAATGCTATTTATAGCAATTCTATTTTTAGAATTTCTATTTTATCATTCCTTGTTGTTATTTCCAACACTGGTACCTGAGATGCTATTTATAGCAATGTTATTTATAGCATTTCTATTTTTAACATTTCTTGTTGCTATTTTCAACAAAGTGTGTGATCACAATGTCATGCATGTATAAGTTCACTTGCTCCCACACTTAGCCATTTTTCCTGAAAATATGTTGACCATACAACCTTCTATTAACCATACGCAATTTAGCTACACTACGCAGTCTCAGCTCTCAGTGACCCTGCTCTACTGCGCAGAGATTGAGGTTGTACTCTGGGGTAGCTTGCATTGTGAAATCCTAGAAGTGAGCAAGCTCACTGTCTCCCAGAACTGCGCAGAAGTTGTCCCTAAGTCTGATCCAATCTGCGCTTCCCGCAAGATCACTCATCAAGCCTCCCTCTAGTCTACCGGAAACCTAAACTGCATTGTGACTCTAGGCTGCACTGCTCTCCAAAACTGCATAGAAATTCCCATCTACCTGCCTGACACTACCTCCAGAAGCTATGCAAACATGTGAGTTAGGCCTCTGCTACCTCGCACTACACTATTCCAAGAAATTGTATAGATCTAACAGGGAGGTCCCCCTTGTTGGCTTGCTCTACCCCGCCTCTAAAAATTGCCCAGTTTTGACCGGAAATCTCTATGTTTCTCCACTCTCTACTCATCCTAGAAACTACACATTTGTGTCAGGAAGGCCATTGTTGCTTATCCCGCACTGTCCCTCAAAACTGTGCAGTTGTGACCAGCATCTCCCTGCAACCCGATCCTACCCTACTCTGGAAAACTGCGCAGAATTGCTTGCTAATGCTTCATGCTACCTGGTCTATCCTCCTCAGAGAAATTGCACAGATTCCCAGCTAGACCCCAGATGACCTGCCCAGTCCTTATCCAGAAAATTGTGCAGAAATGTCCATCAGTTCCCCCGGACACCTTGTCTTGTCTTCCTCCCAAGAACTACACAGTCCTGCCTAGCTAGGCTCCACCTTGCAGTTGTCATTGCTATCCCTGCTATCCCAAATTGTTTAAATCAGCCTCCCAGTGACCTCTGCATAGTTTTTCCTGACAGTCCTATGGAGCATCTCATCACGGCCTAAGATGTGCCTTGCACAGTTTCAATGTCTTGTCCTCCCTCCTGGTCACCTCGACCTGAAACATGCGAACAATGCATCATGCTAGACTAGGGGGTTTTCGATTTGATGTTTTCTCATCATGAGTGAATTGCAAGAATAGGTACACTGATGGATCATGGTTCGATGATGAACATGATGAAGAAGGAGTGCGTGCTAGAAGACTTGCCCGCAGTTGAACGTACACATGAAGCACATCAAACAGCAAGCGAAAGAAACACATGCATGGAACCATCTTGCAAAGAACAAGACCATTGAAGACCCTGCAGCACCAAGCTATGAGGAGATGAAGACAAAGTACATTCAAGGACACATCCATCACTTAACAGCACAACAACTTGACATGGACACCACATGTAGTCGGTTCATGTCAGTAGTGTCATGTTGAGTTGTCACAGCCACCTCACTACTATGAGTCGTAATTGTTATAATCTAATGTAATGTGAAGTCAAATTCCAAGTGTCATTAGTGGAATGCAAATAGTAATATGTAATGTAAATATTTATATGTAATGAAGTTGAAGAGTCATGAGGGTAGTCCAAGAGTCAAAGGGGAATGTCAATGGTCACCCTACCCTTTGCTATATATAGAACCTCATGACTCATAGAATAGGATTTTGGGAGCCAAGATTTTGCTAGGCATTGCTTATAGATGGCTTGGAGAGTATTGTGATGAGCCTTGGCTTCTCCATGGTGCAGAGTGAGTATATCTCTTTAGAGGAGCAGGCGGTGTTGACTGTAATGTTCCACTATTGGGGCTAGTGGCTGTCATGGTTGTATGTATGGATGGAAATCTCACTTTATACAATATAACAGAGGCAACACGTTTTATTGTAATTGGACTATTCCAGTTGATTTAGAAATGTAAGTTATTTAACTTACGCATTTATGTATGAACTACTTTGTATATGATTGTATGAATCTTGTTGGAATCGTGTTATTGGTTTAATCCGTCACCTTGGATTGTGGACTATTCCGCTTCCAACCTGTGATGTCATTATGATCGTGTGTTCCTTTCAGGCTGCGTACTATTACAGGCTTTTAAGGGACACACTTCCTTTCCCCCTTCGTGTGTTAGAACCTCCCCATGCATCTCCCTTGACTTGTTGCAAGGTCACACCACTTGCGTCCGACAAAGATATCTTGCTTACCTTTGCGCTCTATCACAGTCAAGGCATAGCTTTACTACCCACTACTGGGACCCCTACTCCAAACAGTCTAAGGTCTAGTTGGGACTTCTTACTAGGGAGATCCCCTGACATGTTGGTGGGTTCAACACCGTCAAAACCATAGTACCTCCTTATTTTAATCAAAAGTTGGACACACTTAATGTATTGCACTAAAACCCTTGTTGAAACCTGTCAAGAGAATTTATTGACAACCTTCCTGCGACTTGCATGACCAACTAAACATTTCATATTAATAGACATGTCATTATGAATTATTGTTCAATGTTGTCAATTTTTTAGATTATTCCTCCAGACTTGGCTTCATTCTTCATGTTTGTCAATATTTTAAACAATGTTCTACAACTAGGCACCACTGCTAGTCATGCCACTTGGATTGTTCACAAAGTTGACTTAATTTCTCCTTGAAAAACACATATACTTATGAATCCATATAATTCTTAGGCCAACACTACTTCAGGATAATGATATCAAACAAGCCATTGCATATTAGACTGAAACACTTTAAAATACTTGTCACAATACTTGAGAATTTTTCGCATTGAATGGTCATGTATTACCAACAAGTGTACGCCAAAAGAATGCGCAAGAATTATACCAAAATTCAACGCTGGGGAGAATGGATGTCATATACTACAGTGACTGCTTCAAGGTCACTAGTTTTGTTATGCAACCTACTCACAAAATAGAAGATGAGATAGATCACTGAATTCCAAATAAGCCTCTTTGAGGGAGCAACCTCCATTACATTACACAAATAAACAATTCTTGGATGATTCAAATGATAAAACCTCCTTTATATATATAGGAGTCTAAAGGGTCACAATATAATCAAAGTCGACATAACAACAATAATGTAAGTGCACAACAATAACAATAAGGGGGCTACACTAATAACAATAAGGAATACACTAGTGTTATAGGGACCTACCATGCCCCTCCTTCAAAGAAATGTTTTCCTCAACGCTTGAGTAGTTCTAGATGCTTCTGTATAAAATTATCATCCTCCCATGTGGAATCTTCTGTGGGTAAGTTCTTCCACTTGATGAGATACTCTAAAATTGATCGATTTCCTAGTTGTCAAGTTCTTGTTTCCATGACTACTTCAGGTTCCAATACGATTTTTCCTTCCTCGTCAAGTTTTGGAAATATTATTTGAACTGGGAGCTTATCACCTATAACCTTATTTAAGCATGAAACATGGAAAACTGAGTGCACTCGGGAAGATGTAGGAAGCTCCAATTTGTATGCAATAGTACTAATCTTTTGCAACACCTTGTAACAACCATAATACTTTGGTGATAATTTATTATCCTTCTTAGCTTGCTTGAGGGACATTTGTTTGTATGGTTGTAACCGTAAAAATACTCAATCGCCTACATCAAAACTTTTTTCGTTGTGATGTCGATATGCCTGTTGTTTCATTCTATTCTACGCCAAAGTGAGGATATCCTTTAAGAGTTGGAGAACTTGTTGTTTATGCTCGATGTGATCTTCCACTGCTTGAACCTTAGAATTTTCTCATAAAGATGATGTGATGGATAGTGGATGATATCCATAAAGTTCCATAAATGGGGTCATCTTTGCTGCAGTATGGAAGGAAGTGTTATACTACCATCCAGCTAGAGGTAACCACTTGACCCATTGTGTCTGTTTATCAAATACAAAGCAACGAGGATATCCTTCCAAACATTTGTTCACTATCTTAGTTTTCCCATTTGATTGAGGATGATAAGATGATCTATGAGCTAATTGAGTACCTAGACAAGAAAATAATTCCGTCCAAAGGTTTCCAGTGAAAATAGGATCTCTGTCACTTACAATAATCTTTTGGTTTCCATGTAGCTTCTAAATTGTTTCCATAAATGCAATAGCAACTGCATTGGCTTTAAATGGATGAGATAATACACAAAAGTGTGCATACTTGGTAAGTCTATCAACTACCACCATGATGATACTCTTTCCTTCAGACTTGGGTAAACATGTGATAAAATCCATTGAAACATCCTCCCAACGTTAACTTCAAATTGATAAAGGTTGTAACACACCCAGGGTCTTAATTGTCTCAACTTTATTTTGTTGGCAAACCAAAAATTCCACCACAAACTTTTGAATATTAGATTTAAGTTCATCCCAAAAAAATTCCTTCTTAACCCTCTGGTAAGTTTTTAAAATCTCGAGTGCCCTCCTAAGGGAGAGGTGTGCAATTCCCGAAGAATCTTTTGTTTGAGTTAGAAAATTTTACAAAGGTACAAGCAATCTTTGTACCATAATGAATCATTATTCTAGTTGAATGTATCAGATGTACTAGGATCTTGTTGCAATTTTGAATGAGTGCCCACACTTCTTCATCGTTCTTCCATTCATCCCTTGCTTCAGTTATCCAATCTGGTTGGATAATAGAAATGGCACAAAGCAATGCTTCCACATCCTCATCCTTTCTTGAGAGTGCATCTACAACAACATTTTGCTTCCTTTTTTTGTAGATGATTTCAAAGTCATAACCCAACATCTTTGTGACCCATTTTTGTTCCTCTTCTAAAGATAATATTTGTTCTAAAAAGTATTTAAGACTATCATAATTTGTTTTTACCTTGAAGCGCCTTCCCATTAGGTAAGGTCGCCATTTCTTAAGTGCATGTAGTATTGCCAACATTTCCTTCTCATAAATAACTTTGTAAATACATTCCTTTGATTGGATGACTTTCAAAAGAAATGGGTCTTCCTTCTTGCATTAAAACAACACCAATTCCATTCCTTGAGGCATCACATTCCACAATAAAGGTTTTTGTGAAGTTTGGCGTAGCTAAGACTGGTGCTTGGCACATTGCCTCTTTAAGATGCTCAAAGGCCTTAGTTTCAAGAAAATACATCTTTCTTCAGTAATGTTGTTAGAGGTGCTACTATTCTCCCATAATTCTTAACAAACTTGCGATAATCCCCTGTCAACCCGAGAAATCTTCGTGGATGCTTTTTAGATGTGGGTATTTTCCATTCCTTAGTGGCTTTAATTTTGTTAGGGTCTACCTTAATAGCCTCATGAGATACAATATGACCCAAATATTCCACCTCTTGTACTCCAAAGAAACATTTGGAGGTTTTTACATATAATTGTTTCTCCTCCAATAGCTTGAGCACCCTGTCAACATGTTGAACAAGATCCTTCCAAGACTTGTTGTAGATTAGTATATCATTAAAAAATACTAACAAAAATTTTCTAAGGGTGGGTTTGAAAATGGAATTCACTAAAACTTGAAATGTAGAAGGTGCATTGGTAAGGCCAAAAGGCATGACCAAAAATTCATAATGACCCTCATGAGTTCTAAATGTTGTTTTCGAAACATCTTCAGTGTTCATTCTTATTTGATGATATCCTGAACGAATATCCAACTTGGTGAAGTAAATTGCTCCTTGTAATTCTTCCAATAATTCATCAATGACGTGAATGGGAAATTTATCTTTAATAATGAGCTTGTTGAGCTCCCTATAATCTGGAAACATGCGCCATGATCCATCCTTCTTGTGCACCAATACTACTGAAGCAGAGAAAGAACTTTGACTAGGTTGAATTATATCAGCCTCTAGCATTTCGGTAACCATACATTCAATTTCACTCTTTTGGGCATAGGGATATCTATAAGGCTTGATGTTTGGAGGAATACTTCCTGGAATCAAATGAATAGCATGATCATGATCACGAATAGGTGGAGGCCTTTGGGAGTCTAAAATACCTTGGAATGATTGTCCAAGACTTTTTGGAGGTATGGAGAAATAGATGATTTCGATGTTTGAACCTCTAGTGAACATAATTGTGCAATTACGCCCCGTTGTTCTTTCTTTATAATATTTATCATGCCATTAGAGATGATTATCTTTCACGGTTTCCCTACGATACCCCTTAATTCAACTTCATTTCCTTCCCCAAAAAAATTCAAGAAAAGTTTTTGAAAATTAAAAATTATCGTACCCAAAGATTGTAACCATTGGACTCCTACTACAACATCAACACCACCCATTGGAAAGGAAAATGTTGGACTATTCAATACATATTATCCCATGGATAGCTTGATATTATGACACTTTCCCAAGTAATTTATGGTTCCTCCATTTACAACCATCACTTGACACTTGGGTGTTGGATATAAGAAGCAATTTAATTCCGTGGCTATCTTACAATGAATACAATTATGGGTACTACCCGAATCAATCAACACTATTACGTGTTTCTTCTTGATATGTCCTTTTATCTTGAGAGTTTGAGGAGTGGTAATTCCTGCCAATGCATTACAAGATATGGTCAGATTCATTTCTTCTTTCTCTAGGGTTGGTTCCTGGTGTATATCCTCTTCTTTTGGTGTTTCTTATTCTTTTTATTCCTCCTCTTCACAATCGATGTAAAATAATTTCTTCTCCTCACACTTATGACCTTTAGTGTATTTTATATCACAACTGTAACAAATTCATTTTGATCTTTTTTCTTCCAATTGTTGTGGTCTCAACCTTGTAGGTTGTGGAAAGCTAGGAGCAACCACACTTCCATCTTTATAGTTGAGTGGTAGGCTTCCTTGTTGCCATAATTTTGCTTTCAATTTTTCTTTCCAACCTGATTACCTTTTCCAATGAATTAGGTTCCCAAAGGCGAACCTCATGTTAGATATTATTATTTAGAGTCCCTATGAAGACATCAATCCTATGCTGCTTTGGAATATCATTTACCCTTATATTCAATTTTTCAAAGTCTTCAATGTGCTCCACTATTGAACCCTTTTGTTTGAGATTTATCAATTGGCTAAAGAAGGTGTTTCCCTTTGTATCGTCATAATGTGTTATCATTTCTTCTGTAAAAATTAACCAAGTGACAATTTGTTTATTAGAGCAAAGCCATCGACACCATACAAACTAATTGGGTTCTAAATATAAAGTTGCAATGTGTACCTTTTGTGTTGCACGTTATGGAGATAAAATATTTATCCATTTGTAGTATCCATGTTACAGAATCCTTGCCATCAAACTTCCTCATATCGATCTTTGGAATATGGTGGGTCTTCAATCCAATGTTAGAGTCTATGAAATCATGATTAACATTTCTTTTATTCTCATCGTGTGTTTCTTCTACTACCTTTTCGCCATTAGGGATCATTTCTTATAGAAACTTTTCCAAACATCCCTTCAAACCTTCCATGTCTTTCTTCAAATCTTCAATGTTAGCTTCTGATACTTTTTGTGAGAGTGAAATTTGTTGCATTTGGTATCGTAATTTTGATATATCATGTCACATTTCTTCCTCTTCTTCATGAGTCATAGTAGAGATTTCGAGTTGCTTACTAGGTGTTTCCATTTTCTTTATTCAGGGCATCAATTAATGAAAATCATGCTTCACTATTCCCTTTGAAGCACTTCAAAATAGTTTTTCAAACAAAACTTATTCAAATTTTTAAGAAGACTACACACTTTTTTTTCTTTGTAGGAGCTTGATATTGAATCTAATGTATCTATGAAATTTCAGATCTCCAACGTCTAAAATTGCGTCCTGTGGTAACCCTTTAAGTCCTCTTTCCAACGCCACAAGCCTAATCGAGATTGGATTCTCCAAGAAAGAGTTATGCCCAATCTCCCAATATGACCTAATTATAGACTGGTTCAGTAGAGCGAAGTTGTACAAAGTACCACCTGTCACTGTTTTTCCCTTGGGCTCTGAAAATGATACCCAACAAACTATAGTTTGTCCTATTTCCGTCACTTTTTATGAAATTTGAATCGATGCTCAGAGAGAAATTTATGACGATTTTCCCAAGGTCGCCTATTTGAGATGGAATTCGAGAGCCTGCAAAAACCCTAACTTCCTCGGATCATATCTCTAAAAATATAGCAAGACAAGATTTGAAATTCGTACACAAGGTTCACCAAGATTTCGGCTCAAATGGGTTCTAATTTCAGCGTTTGAAGCTTTGTAGAAAAAAATTATAGCGAAAATGCCACGATGACCTGTTTGGAGCATCGAAAACCTAGAATCTAAAGCTCTGATACCAAATGTTATGTAACCAGCTCACAAAATAGAAGAGATAGACCAACGACTTCAAAATAAGTCTATTCGAGGGGGAAATCTCCTTTACATTACACAAATGAACAATTCTTGGATTATTCAAATGACAAAACCTCATTTCTATATAAAAGAGTCTAAGGGGTCATAATATAATCAGTGCCGACATAACAATAATAATGTAAGGGAAAAACAATAACAATATGGGGACTACATGGGCACAACAATAATAATAAGGGGGCTACACTAATAACAATGAGGGAATACACTAGTGTTATAGGGACCTAACAAGTTCGCAAAGGTAATTGCTCCAAATTGTATCACACACTCTGTTTTGAAGGCCGAAAAGTATCACCGAGTCATATCCCAATATACAGGTTTGAAAGATCATGAGAAGGATTTGAACTGTGCCAGAACCCTTACCCTAACAGAGGGCCGAAATATTTTTAAAAGAAATGCCTCACGTTATCTCTGGAAATGTTGTAGCGGACTGGTGATTAAGCCATCAATGTTGTGAGTTATGCCCTTAAGAACCGTGGCTAGGTCTACACTAAACATAAACAAATCCCCAAAGTATATGTTAATGAACCACAGACCCTCGCTGGTCTGAAATGCCGCAGAAACAAGAGATTGAAACCAAGCTATTGCCCTAACAAGGACCGAGCCTCAGAAATAACCCCTCTTCCTTCAAGAGACTAACGAATCCCTAAGCCAAAACAAACACAAAGACCTGCCCTCTCATATGATGTATCAATGTCTCCATAGGGGCCTAGAAAATTAAAGCTCAATCACAAAGAATAAGCATTAAATTGCATGTTTTTGGAGGTAAGATGTGGCTCCCTTTTATAGATTTTGGAGGGACTCCTAAGAGGCAACCAAATAATATTTGAAATTCAAAAGTAGTGGAGGGAAAAACCATATTCAAACATTTGAATTTTAACTTTTGGAGCCCAAAATATGAGGTTGTATACCTTTAGGGATGAGATTTTTTTATTTTTTTTATTGAATTCCAACATCCTTTGTAAATTCAAAATAAATTTGAAGTCCTCCATGAGATATTTTAGCCACAAGCCTTGATGAAAACCCTACTTGATTTGAATAATTTGTTGGCTAATGATAGGGTTCCACATCATCATCCTTTGGGGTTTTTACCCATAAATTGGGTCCTTCATCTTCAAACAAGCATAACTCATAAACTGTGAGGGCTCTCAAGGCATGCGACATACCACTATAATTGGATTGACGAGGAGAATCTAAGAAGGATGATTCTGACTCGAGACACCATTATTTTCCGTGTCATTTTGGTCAACAAGAGAGGGGCATCTCCTTGTGTTGCTTGGGTTGACATCAATGGCAACCACATTTCAACGCAACCACATCATCTCATTTGGGGGCCTTGACCAGAAGAAGGGGGCTTCAATTTTTGATGCGACATATCTCCTCAACTGTGAGTAGCCTTATGGCGTGCCACATACCGTTAGAATCGACATGACAGGAACATCAATTAATGAAGGTCTCAAGAGAAAATTCATTGATTTTTATCCTTAGAAACTTCAACAAGTGTGGGACTTCTAGGGTTTCCTTCCTCCCTTCTAGGGCTTTTTGTCTATTGGAGTTTCCAACTGATGTAATTCATGACATACATTAAGAGCATTCAAGACCGATGTTGACATCAATGATAATAATATTCAACATCCAATCACATAATTGATTGATGGCCGACCAACTCTTCTCTAGTCGTATCATATACAAAATTTGTCAAGTTGTGGGTTCGATTGGCCTATAACTAAATTTTGAATTTAATCCTACTGACTTTAATATTTAATTATGTTGGGTTCCTTTCAAGGCACTCAAGCTCACCAACCCCTCAAATCGTGTGTCATTGTGGCCCTTCCTTAGGGCTGAAACAAAACTTTGTATTTTAAAAATATTTACAAGTTTTCATAGGAATTAGACTCACCCAGTCGTGGCTTTCACGCTAACATACATAGTGATAATTAATTTTACAAAAAAACGAGAGGCAGGGATGTTACAACATAGCTTAGACATCATAAAATTCCATTTGTTCATGCAACTAATAAGCTCTTAACTATTTTCAATGACAACAATATCGCCTATTTGGAAATTTTTAAGATCAAAACCCCTCTTGAGCCTTGAGCTATATATATATATATATATATAGAGAGAGAGAGAGAGAGTTGGTTCTAAACTATGTGGTTTGGGGATGAAGCACAAATTAAGGAGACCAATGAAAGTAACCAAAATCTTGAAAGAAATAGATAAACCAAGATGGAAAAAATATTTTAATTAAGATATCAAAGATTTAAAAACAAATAGTTTATAACATAATATTAATATAATTTCATAACATAACCAATGAGTGTACTTTTTATGGAGAATCAATACTAGATGGCTATTGATTTGGATAGAGGTTGTCCAAACATCACGAACACTATCAAGTGGTAACTCCCACGCCTCATTTTTTGTAGGAAATATCTAGTGGACATGTGGAATGTCCCCCATATTACTAAGGGCATCCCTTTCCAAACAAGGAACTTCTTTTTGTTGTCCCCGAGTAAAAGGAAACATAGAAAACATCTCTCCCAAGTGTGGTCAAGGGCTCTAGCACAATATCAATTACAAGGATGTACCAACATTCAACAAATTTTATTGTTATAGATAAGAGACGCATCCTTTAAGGGCCACAATAGGTTTTAGTGCAATATCAATGTCAATGGATGGGTATGCCATCATTCAATGAATCTTATTACTATACTACAAGAGATCCAAAGCTAATAATTTCCTTTTATACACAATTTATTTTTATTTCAAGAAATATTTTCTTCTTTTCATTTAATTGTTCACACATAGATTTACCAACAAAAACATCAAGATTAACTATGATCACAACCCAACCCTTATTACTTATTTTTCACTTAATCATAAAATTCAATTATAAACAAATAAATTTAATAACACAATTTCATATTCCACTTTCTTAAGTAGTATAATCAAATCTTTAAAAACTAGCCTGCAAAAATTATTTATATATAAATGTTTTCAAACAAATTTAACCATTTATCAAATTTTATAAATTATCATAGTAAACATAACTTTAAATGAATGAATAAAAATATACTTTTATGTAAAAAATACTAAAAAAAAATTCAAATCACAAATCAATATGTACTTGACAAATAAAGTGAAAATAAATCTATATTAATCATTTTATTATTATTATTTTATATTTTTATTATCATATATCTCAATTTTTTTAAATTTATTTATAATCTTAATTATTTTTCAAATTATTTATAACCCTAATTCATTTATCGATGTTAAAAATAAGCTATAGTCCGTAAAACCGTCAATCAATTATACTTACAAAAAATAAAATGGTATTTTAAGATCCACAAGACTAAAAATAGTCTATTAAACCCAACCATATCACTGACCCAACTAAAAACCTGGGTTTGCATTATTTTGCTCCGAGTGCAACTTGCGAGCACTCACACGTCATAGTTGTAAATTTTCATGGCTCGGCAAATTTAACCCTCAAACCCAACTAAATAACCCCCTTGTCTACACATTTCTTTTTGAGGTATAAATTTTGAACAGTCGAGTAAACTATTATTTTTTTGAGTATGAATTTATAAATAGTGTACTAAACTATTACATCCATCATTGTGTTTGAGGTGATGTTAAGTTTTTTTGTTTTTTTAATAAAGGAGGCGCCAGACAGAAAATTGATTTTCATCTCTAAAACGGACCAGTACCTTTTCAAAATATGTTGATAAGTGATGCTTCCATGCAATTAATCAAAATAATGTGGGAGGGATCACTGGGTGAACTATTTTGAGACCCAAAGATGACACCTCCATGAAAGAGTTTCAACTGGTTCGGAATATCCTCCTTGCCAATAACAGGAATGGTGGCATGTGTTAAGATAAACAATAAAGATAAATGAAAATGCACACTTATCCTCCTTGCCAATAACAGGAATGGTGGCATGTGTTAAGATAAACAATAAAGATAAATGAAAATGCACACCACAAGTGATCATCTGCCCTTGTTATGTTGATAGGTCTGTTTATATTGGAAAGAGAGTTTAGATTTTAGAGTTTTTTTATTACAATTATATGTATGTTCAAAATTTAATTAAAAACAAAAAAAACAAAATCATCATTTCTATTTAATGACCATTTAATGAAGAGATGTGATTAAATTTATTTACTTGCATTTTATAAATGGAGATTTGTAACTATTTGTGTTATAGAAATGTATTTTAGACACATAAGTGACTTCTAATCCTAAAATTTGAGTCCTTGCCAAACCTGTTAGCACAGTTGTCTTCTTTCCTACATACATCAGTATCCTAAGCCTATCAACATTCTTCAACCATTCAAGTATATAATATTCACCTATCAATGTTAACCATGTGATATATATTGAGGTCCCCAACCAAAAAACTTCACTTAATATAAACTCCACTTCAAATAAGTGGAAGTAGAGTTCGCCACCTATCAGTGTTAACCATGTGATATATAGTTTGGTACCCAACAAAAAACTACACTTCATATTAGCGGAAGTAGAGTTCCTAATATCAACGGTAGGAATAGGAAACATCAAGAAAAATTAAAGAAATTAAAATTGAATGAGATCCCTGGTTCAAAAGATGTCCAGGTCAAGAAGCCTGGTGATAGTGTTAACAAAGACAAGAGAATGCACTGTCAACTATTGGACAAATGCAGCTTTTACATTGCCTTTCACCTGATTACATGTTTTCTCCCTCTTAATAATATCACAGAATTTATTTCCCTGCGTGGATTGGAAATTGAATAACCTATAACTAAACTTTCTTAGGCTGACAATTTAAAATAGCATTAAAACATGAGTTCGTAAAATTGCTTTTATCCAGTTAAATCCTTAGTGATAGATTATCTCATATTGCCAGCTCCAGACTGATCGCTTCCTACTTTGAGCCTTTGGATGGTCCATGCTGCATGATGCCTCTGTGAACAGGTTAACATTATGAAATTGAAGGCAGTATACACCTCACAGACCCCAGTGAACTGTCAGACCAAATCTCATCAGCAGTTTTTTCCTAGCCTCGTTAGAAGAGCTGCTGAGTGACAATGTGAATGTCCTCGGTCCAATCTTGTTTGGCTGTTACTGTCCTAGGACATAATATGTCCTGGCACCCTCATTTTAGTTGTCACATCTTTTTATCTATTTGGGCTTTCTTGTGCTTCACGTAGTTGTACAGCTTTATTGGATCTCCTGCACACTTTCTCGTTCTGCTCTTTATCGGAGCTGCTTTAGGTACTCCCCATGTACACTCTAGTCATTGTATATTTATTGTCTAACTGGCTATCAAAGAAATAAATGAAGGATGACACTTCTTGACAAGCTATGAAAATTCACCGACTCCCCACTATAACAGATGTAAAATATACAGCTAATGTTTACTCAAGGTTCGAACTGCCTGTTCAGCAATAATGTCCACCATGTTTAGTGGACTAGCAAATAAATTCCCTTCAGCAACACGGATTCAAAGCAACTATCTCCAATCAAATAACTGCACTTGCAAGGTCCAACTTCTTCGGTTCTAACCTAGGTCATGAAAAAAAGAGCAGTGAAATATGTGGGGACTAAGTTTTTTATAATTTTCCTTTTTATGTCGCCAAAAGGAAGACACCAATTTTCCTTTTTATGTCGTCACAAGGAAGACCTCTGTTTTGTCAATATCTGTATATTTGCTTTCCTTGTGAACAGTTTTCACCTAGTAAGATCTGTCATCACAAGGAAATGTTTTGCTGTGCTATCTGCATATTGCTGTCCTTTATCATGTACTAGTTTCAACCTTCTACCACATAACATTTGACTCACTGCCAGCTTCTTTATCGATTGTTTTGATAAATCCCCACTGATATGATTCCTCTTAAAGAGTGGACAAAAATACGATGCATATGACGTGCATATGACGTTCACTTTGCCGGGACAGAAATGTCATGAAAATTTCACTGATTCATAATGTTGCACTCATAATGTTGCGTTGCAGACAGAATAAGCCTGCCAAAGCACAAACATTCCAAGTCACTATTATTTCTCTTTATATCAATAGGGTTTAACAAATGCTGATGGATGAAAGAAAGATAACTCCATAACTTAAAAACGTAAAGAGTCTGAACACTTACAATAGCATCAATTGAAAGTTTTTACAGCAGAGATACAGCATTGATTCTGACAATATCTCAAAAGAAAAAGAAAAATATATACTATACAAACTCATTTCTCCTCACCAAGGAAAAACAACATACAAAAATCACAAGGTTGCTGCAGATTTAGCTTTTAGTTTAAGGTGTCATAGACTAAAGCAATGAAACATCAACTAGCACCCGCATGATCATTTCTACATCTTTTACCTGTTTATGCAGTTAACATGCTATAAATAATCCATAAGCTGAACAGCAATTTATAATGTCAGGCCTCATCAACGCTGCGTTCCAAATGATCTGAGGAAAATAACGGAAGGAGACTTTATCAATCAACCCACAAAAATTGAATTTGTAAAACAAAAAACATTACAAATACAATCATCACAATAGCTCTGTAACCAATTTTGCAAATTCTTGAAAGTTTGTCAGGAAACAGCCATACTATGAGAGAGAAATTAAGGCACCAATCTTGAGTTCCCTTGCTAAACACTATCAACATTGCACCTCATATATTCTCTAATAATAAGGAAATTGAATAGGGTCCATTCCAAGTCACTTTCCTTTTTAAGTAAAAGGCATTGTAAAACCGAAAGAGGACATTAAAACATACTAAAACATATGCAAAAAAACAATATAATACTCAAATCAATTAGCTAGAGAACCTTTCTACAGTAAACTTCAAAGATGAGTTGATACCACACTGGTGGTTCTGGTCCCCACAAGATCACAGACTTATAAGATACAGCACAAAAGTTTAGATAGGAACTTAAGAGTGTCATAGTTAATGCCAGTTGTTCGCTTCACTTGATTTTTGTATTAAGACATGCTTCTAATTGTTGATTTTTGGGTAGCATCAGATGTGCTCTAGCTCCAAAATTTTGTGGAGTGGCTAGAAGTTAGAACACATGAGATCTCCAAGACCCACAAATCGTTTGGTGAAATTCCACCCAAATTGTATTTTATTAAAATAATTAACATTTTTAATCGGGTTCCTAAGTCTAAACTTGGGAAAATTAAAGTATTAATGGGTATTAATAAAAATATGGGTGAGAAGCTTTTAAGAGATGAGGATCAAGTACAATTTAATCTTAGCTGTTGATTAGAGATTAGATCATGGCCATTGATATCTCAACAGAAAAAGTATAAATGAAGGCTTGAGAGTCATTTGGAGACACACCGGGCAAATACTCAGTAACCCGACGGAATTCGATTCTCAAGAAGAGTTCGATTACAGAGAGAGAGTTGTTGCGTGAAAGAGGAGGAGGGTATCAGCATCAATCGGAGACTGAGGAGGAGGAGACGTAGTGCATCAGAGGGACAGCTTAGAGAGGCAACGCAGCAAGGGACGCAGTCCTCACGCAGAGATGACGCAGAGGTGACGAAGTGAAGGCTGGAGGGTCTCTTGGGTGTCAGAATTTCTCCAAAGGGTGGAGGAAAATTATCTCAGGTGTTTTCATAAAGGTTTCTCTATGTTCTGCAAAATCATTCCTTGTAAAGAGATTGTTGCTGAAGAATAATAACAAACCCTCATCTGCTGCACAGGTTTTCCCGCATTGGGTTTTTCCAGGGACTATTGTCCAAAAACAACGGTGTAAATGTGATTGATTCTTGTGCTTGTATTTCACTGTTCTTTTCTCTATGCTATTATGTGACATATGTAGTAGAATTTACTTTAATGTTTATTGAAGGGTTTTGTAAATAACTTATTGTGGAAACTAAGTAGGAGAAATAACGCAGTTACTGCAATAGAAGTTCACGTTAAAAAATTTCACATGGTATCAAATCTAAGATCGGGCAACAGGATTAGAGAATCTACAATGAGTCGTGAACATGATGCTAGAGTAGCAAGTCAAAAGGACTCACGCAGTTCTCCCAAGAGAAAGGAAAGCATGAAGAATAAAATGGATCATGACAATTCTGTGTTGGCTTCCAGACTAGAAGAAGAAGTCGCATGCTTGTCAAGTTTTGCTTCCTCTGAGGTTTGGTATATTGATAGCGGGGCTTTTGCACACATGACGAGAATACGAGAATGTTTCTCCAGCTATCAAGAAGAACAAATGAACTTCCAAATCACCATGGGAAATAAGTCAAAATGTACCCCCATAGGAAGAGATAATATATTTTTCAAACAGAAGCAGGGGATCGACTTCGAGCTACCAATGTGTTGCATGTGCCTGGATTGGGGATGAACTTACTCTCCGTATCTTAGTTACAGAACAAGGTTATGATGTTTACTTCATTGGGAAGAAAGTATATGTGATACATCTGAGTTGGAAGAAGAAGGCCCAAATTGGAGTCGGAATTAACAAACAGTATAAGTTATAGCTAGAATCTCCAATGGCACTGATAGGCAGCAGTGGTGAAAAAATTTGAATGAACTGTGGCACAAAAGGATGGGGTACTTACACCATGGGGCTCTAGGAATTCTCAGAGGAACCATCACAAGAGTTCCGAAATTAGGTACCAAACAAAACGATGTATGCAGAGGTTGCGTATTGGGCAAGTACGTCAAAGCGACTTATTCTAGAAGTAACAATAGGGCAAAGAGTGTTCAGGGATTAATACACTCAGATATCGGCGGACCCATGTCCACAAAAGCTCTTAGTGGTGCTGAATACTTTGTCACCTTCATTGATGACCATTCCAAGAAGACTTGGATCTACTTTCTAAAAACCATGGATGAGGTTTTTGATCGATTCAAAGAGTTTAAAGCTCTGGTTGAGAATCTGACAGGGAAAAGCATAAAAGTTTTGCGCTCAAACAATGGTGGAGAATATATTGATAAAGACTTCACTGAGTTCTGCGCAAGGGAAGGCATCAAAAGAGAATGGACAACTCCATAAAATTTGGAGCAGAATGGAGTAGCAGAGAGGAAGAACATAACTATTGTTGAAGTAGCGAGGGCAATGTTGTATGATCAGGGTATGCCCAAATTTTTATGGGCAGAACCATGCAACACAGCAGTATGTGTTCATAACAGGACTCCTCACAAGGCATTAGGTAAGATTCCTCCGAAGAGTGTCTTCACCATAAGAAGCCTAAAGTGAGTCATTTCAAAATATTTGGGAGCTTGGCAAACTGCCATATACCCGAAGAAAAGAGGAAAAAGTTGGATCAAACTACATAAAAATGATATCTTGTGGGATATAGCGAGAATGCTAAGGCATGTAGAATCTACCTTTCAGGCAATAGAAAGATTGTAGTACGACGGGATGCAAAGTTCATGAAGGACATAGCTTTTAGGAAATCCTAAGAAATGCCTTCCGAAGAGCAGCCAAAGGATGATCCATTGGTTCAGCCACTTCGACCAGCAGAAACGATCACTAGTATTTCTTCAAAGGACAAGAATCCAGAGGCATCACGACGGGTGGAATCTCAGGAGAAATAGCAAATAGATCTACCCACTACTAGTGGAAGAACGAGCCGAGAACTTCAACAGATACTACGGCATGCAGAGGATTTTGTAGAAATTTTCCACTTTAGATCCCCTGATAATGCAATATATTAAAGAAAAATACTTGATCTACTTCTACAAACAAACTTGCGGAAAGCCTCAGCTAAAAACCTCGATCTTTGTATTATCATACAAGTGGAAATATCTCCGGATTACACAAAGATTTAGCTCACAAGCTATCCAGCTCTCAGTACAATCCCTCAATGCTGCTCATAGACTGAATAGACACAACATATGACTTCCCTCAGTCCTCCAAGCCTCCTATTTCCTTGTGCAGTTTCTCCTGGGTCCTCTAGCTGCAACCTGTGTGAATAATCCTCTCACACACAACACTGACCTCTGAAATAACTACACAATCCTGAAAGAGATAATTCTTTCTGCATGGATGAGTTTCCTATATAGGAAAATTCCTCCAACTGATAGTACATTGTCCCTTCCTTTAATCTCAACTGGGTCTCTGTCTGAACTGGCATGCATGAGTTATTTATGAGGGAATATTCAGTTATCTGAAGTACACTAGTTGCATGCATGCACGCATTGACTAACAGAACTCACAATCAGTTCCACAAACTGTTGGAACTAATCTAACTGGACTTAACTCAGTTAACTGAGCTAACTAATTACAACTCAAAGTACAACTCATCCTGGTCTCCTTAATTAAGGAATAACTTCCTCAATCAAAGGGATAATTGTTGCATGTCTTCACATAGACTTCATATTTGATTTTCTCCAACTAATTAACTCAAGATGAATTAATTAATTATTCTACAAACATCTCCTAAGATCAAATTCGAATTTTAATTCTCAATTCTAGTTCAGGGACTAACTAAAATTGGAATGTATCCCGAAATGCTATTTATAGCAATGCTATTTTTAGCATTTCTATTTTTTTCTATTTCCAACTGAGTTGGAGTATATCCTGAAATGCTATTTATAGCAATGCTATTTTTAGCATTTCTTGTTGCTATTTTCAACAGATTTCATTGGAGCTCCTAGGAACGAGAAAAGAGAACATAGACAACCAAATAGATACCAAGCTTTGGTGGTTCAGGTTGGAGAACCCTCTAGTTTTCAAGAGGTCATTCAACATCAAGTATGGGTAGATGCTATGGTGGAGGAATATAGTTCCATAATGATCAATGATGTCTAGAAAGTGGTACCTAGACCTCAGCGCAGATCAATTGTAGGTTGGAAATGGATCTACAAAGTCAAATATGCTGCAAATAGCAGCGTGGAAAAATACAAAGCCAAGTTCGTGGACAAGGGGTATGCTCAGAAGGAAGTGATAGACTACGAAGAAATCTTTGCCCCAGTAGCCAGGTATACTTCTATTAGATATGTGATATCCCTTGCAGCACAGATGGGGTGGAAGATTCACCATATGGATGTCAAGACTGCGTTCTTGAACGAGTTGATAGAAGAAGAAGTATGCATTGAACAATCAGAGGGTTTTGAAACACGTATGTAGGTTGAAGAAAGCCTTGTATGGGCTTAAACAACCGCCTAGAGCATGGTACAGTCAAATTGATGGTTACTTGCAGAAGATGGGATTCGTCAAGGGTGACGCAAATCCCAACCTCTACTATCTAATTGTAGAGAATGAGCCTCTAATTCTGGTGTTATGTGGATGACCTTTCTTTGACAGGTTCATCTAGGCTCATCAAAGATTGCAAGGAAAACCTAGCTACGGAATTTGACATGAAGGATTTGGGACGAATGCATTATTTTCTGGGGTTGGAAGTTTGGCAGCAGAAGGGTGGAATTTTCCTTGGACAAGGGAGATACACTACAAAATTTTTAAAAAGGTTCAGAATGCAGGGTTGTAGACCCATGGCTACTCCAATGATTACCAACAAGAAGAAAATTGATGCGTCTGAAGATAAACAAGTAGATCCCACCTTGTACAGGCAGCTCATAGGGTCCTTGATGTATCTAGTCAATACCAAGCCAAACATTTGTTACGCTGTCAACACCCTCAGTGAATTCATGGTGGAACCGAAGAGGGAAAATTAGGCAGCAACCAAGCATGTTCTCAGATATATACGAGGAACAATGGAGCATGGATTAATGTACACCTGAGGCAATGACATCAAGCTGAGTGGGTTCACTGATGCAAATTGGGTTGGAAGTTCAGTAGATCGGAAAAGTACCATTGTGTATTGTTTCAACATTGGATCATGAATGACCTCCTGGTGTAGTAGGAAACAAAAGTCCGTAGCTCTGACCTCAACTAAAGCTGAATATATGGTAGCTAGCACAACATCGTGTGAAGCCATATGGCTTAGAAATTTGCTTGTGAATCTATTCAGAAGAAGGATGGAAGCAACCAACATTTTGTGTGATAATTAGAGGTGCATCAAGCTCTCTAAGAATCTAGTTTTTCATGACCGGTCAAAGCACAATGACATCAGGTGTCACTTTATCAAAGACTGTGTCCAGCGAGGTGCAGTACAGTTACAGCACACTCCGCCAGGAGAACATGTGTCAAACATTCTCACCAAGGCTCTAGGAAGAACAAAGTTTGTTTATTTCAGGGAGAAGATGGGGATGATAGATAATCCATTTCAGTAGCAAAAACGAATAGTGCAGTTCTTAAGAGGGAGTTGCAGTGTAGACGCAGCAGTGACAGTGGCAGTGTCATGCGCAGCAGTATAGTTTGCAGCAGCGCAGTGGATGAAGGGTAGCAGGCCGAGCATCAGCAGCGCATAGGACCAATGTCGTGGACCAGTGTGATACTTGTGCTAGGAAGTATTGCTAGAATGCATTCCTCACTAAGAGGGAGTGTTGATTTTTGCGTAGCATCGGATGTGCTCTAGCTCCAAAACTTTGTAGAGGGGGTAGACCACATGAGATCTCCAAGACCCAGAAATCATTTGGAGAAATTCCACCCAGAAGGTATTTTATTAAAATAATTAATATTTTTAATGGGGTTCCTAAGTCTAAACTTAGGAAAATTAAAATATTAATGGGTATTAATGAAAATATGGGTGAGAAGCTTCTAAGAGATGAGGATCAAGTCTAATTTAATCTTAGCGTTGATTAGAGATTAGATCACGACCGTTGATATCTCAACATGGAAAGTATAAATGAAGGCTTGAGAGTCATTTGGAGACACACCAGGCAAATATTCAGTAACCAAAGGGAAATTGATTCTCAAGAAGTAAGAGTTTGATTTCATAGGGAGAGTTGCAAGGTGAAGGAAGAGGAGGGTATCAATATTAGTCAGACTCTGAGGAGGAGGAGACGCAGTGCATCAGAGGGACAGCGCAGAGAGGTAGCTCAGAGAGGCAATGCAACAAGGGACGCAGTTCTCACACAGAGATGACACAGAGGTGATGCAGTGAAGGCTGGAGGGTCTCTTGGGTGTCAGAATTTCTCCAAAGGGTGGAGGAAAATTATCTCAGGTGTTTTCATAAAGGTTTCTCTATGTTCTGCAAAATCATCTTTATAAAGAGATTGTTGCTAACGAATAATAATAAACCCTCATCTATTGCACCTATTTTCCCGCATTGGGTTTTTCCGGGACTATTCTCCAAAAACAACTGTGTTGATGTGATTGATTCTTGTGCTTGTATTTCATTGTTCTTTTCTCTATGCTATTATGTGACAACTGCAGTAGAATTTACTTTAATGTTTACTGAAAGGTTTTGTAAATAACTTATTGTGGAAACTAAGTAGGAGAAATAAATAAGTTACTGCAGTAAAATTTCATATTAGAAATTTTCACATGCATGAGGAGCCATTCTAGGGGAGCCAATTGGAGGCTCATGTGGAGCCCATGACAGAGGAGGATGCGCATCCATCCTTGGGCCTACCTTATTGATGAGGTGAAAATAAGTGCAATGGCAGCCAGTAGAACTGTACTATTTTCAGGCTGCAACCCTCTCCAGGAGTACATAGACAGGGCTTGTAGCACATCTTTCCCACTTTTGCCTATTATAGAGAGAGGGGCAAGTTTCATTAGACAGATCTTGTTGATTGACCAAGTAGTGTTGAAAAGTGTAACTAGGTTCGATCTTCATAATGACATGTGTAATTGTGATTTTATGTAATTGATGTAAAGAAGAAAAACAAAATTATTTATGTAATGCTTGTTTCGTGGGTTTCATAAGCAAGGAATTTTTATTTTTTGTGATGGATCCCATTGTGAGCCTTTAAGATTTGTCATCTAGTCGTAAAAGTCAATTTGAGGCTATGTCATGTATGAAGGACCCTTCTTGGACATGTTACACATTTGTATGAGTCATTAAATAAGTATGAAAGCCCTCCGAGACAAGCACGAGACCTCTCCTTCAAGTCAGCTACAAGATGGAGTAAATAATCTACACAAAGAGACATGTCAGTTCACCCTCTTCAAGTCGGCTTATTACAGGCTCCAACGACTATAAATAGGGCAGTTTAGATTTCATTTGAAGGCAAAATTTCAGAGAGAATTTTGGTCAAGGTCTGAAATTGAAAGAAGTGTGAAAAGGTCAAGGAAGAAGCCTCCCAACCCGCGAAGTGAAGAGAAGGAAGAGCGAAGTCCTTAGGTATTTTTTAGGTCTGTTTCAGGGCTGTAAACCTCCATGCGTGTGAGAAATTTCTGTTGTCTATTGCAGGGAGAAGGCTGAAGTATTACAGTCACAGTAAGAGAATATTTTGGGTAAATATCAAAGAAGATATCAAGTCGAGTTGTCATTCTCCTCCTAAAGCAAAAGGAATCAAGGTCCCAAAGTTGATTCTTCACATGTGCTAGGGTTTCTGAAGGAAGTCAAGAAGTTGCACGTCTAAAGGAAGCCTAAAATCTGAAGTATAGCTAAGGTACAAAGGAAGGCAAGTAGTTGGACCAAGTGTTGACTTGGGCACGAAAGAGAAGCAGTGAAATGATCTTGTGTCTTGGTCTTGGAGAGGCAAATAGGTCAAGGGTCTTGATCTTGGTATTCGTCAATTGAAGTCCTATAAGAAGAAGAATTTGTTCGGGTTTTCCTCTCAAGTGGGAGAGGTTTTGGCCCTGGCTAATAACCTACATTCTATGTCTCTTGTCTCTTTATGGTTTATGCACTAGGAGCTGTTTGATGAAGAATAACACTATAATAACATAAGTAAAAGAAGATCCTAATCTAAGAAGTAAAAAGCATTCACAAGCAGTTACTAATAGAAGAGAAATCATTTAAATTTGATGTGAAAATTTATGAATCTTTACAAACAGAAATCCTATTGCAGTTATTGGTTTAGCATCTCCTACTTGTTATTTCATTCAACAAGTTATTTAATTTATAAACAGTGACGAAAAACATTACTGCAAACTACACTGACATAGAGATCATAAATTGAAACAATAGATGAGACAAACACACAAGGGACGCTGTTATTTTTGGACAAATTGTCCCCGGAAAAACCCAATGCGGGAAAACTAGTGCAGCAGATAGAGGGTTTGTATTATTAAGCAAGCAAAATCTAAGTACAATAGGTTGTCTCTCACATCAGCTAACCTTACAGAGAAATCACGGCAGCAAGAAATACATTTGAGGGTTTACCTCGCTCCCCAAGTCATAGTTGATCCAATGAGTGATCTGACACCCTCCTGGCAAACACTGCGAAGTCCCTATGCAATCACTACGTGGTCCAGAGTTTTGCCTTTGGAGAACTGTGTCTCCTCTTCTGTTAGATTGATTTGCTGGATGAAGATTGTTGGTCAACCCTCCTTGCTCAAAACCTTGCTTCTCCAACAAAATCTTGGACTATTGACGAATACTCTGCATTGCCACTACAAGAGCCCCTCTAGACTGCGTCAACTCTGCATGAGCCCCTCCTAGGCTGCGTTGCCTCTACTGATGCTCAGGTTGCCTCTCTGCTATGTACTTTTTAGCTCGAAACTTCCCCTTCGATCCAAATCTCTGCTTCTGCCCCTCACTGCAACTCAAATCACTTATTCAATTTTCTCAGCAAACCACGCCCCAGAAAAATCAAACTAACTGATCAACTTTGTATATCTCAAACTAGTCCTCAAGCCTCCTCTTATACTTTTCCTGTTGATGAATCAATGGCCGAGATTAAGTCCCTAATCAATGGCTAAGATTAAAACAGACTTGATCCTTGTCTCTTAGAAGCTTCTCACCCATACTTTTATTAATACCCATTACAATTTTTATTTTCCTAAGTTTAGACTTAGGAACCCCATTAAAAATATTAATTATTTTAATAAAGCACAAACCGGGTGGAATTTCACCAAACGATTTCTGGGTCTTGGAGATCTTATGTATTCTAGCCCCTCCACAAAATTTCGAAAGCTAGAGCACATCCAATGCTACCCAAAATCAACACTCCCTCTTAGCAAGGAATGTGCTCTAGCAATACTTCCAAATAGAAGCATCACACCGATCCACGACATCGATCCTCTATGTCGTTGATGCTTGCTTGCTGCCCTTTATCCACTGCACTACTGCAATCTGTACTGTTGCCCATGACACTGCCACTGTCACTGTTGCATCTGTACTACAACTCCCTCTCAATATGCTCCATCACGCTGCCCATAGCACTGCCACTGCTAACTGCTGCACTGCAACTCATTTGCTGAGAAGTAAGCAACTGAAAAGCCACCCAAAAGCTGACATACTGGTCAGTCTGGATACTCCGTGATCCTGAAGCTACCTTTGCTGCTAATATGTGTTGACCCTCTGATGCTACTGCGCTGTTGTTGTATCTGCATTGTGCCTCCCATGTTGCTCAACACTCTACTACGCTGCTTCAAACTTTGGCACTCTATCTCTGCCATTGTCGCTCCATCATCCCTCGCACCGACTCCCGTCATTCTGCTACTGTCATTAAGGGCTCCCATAGCCATATGTGATCCAAGAGTTTGGGCACCTCAAGGATCTCGCCCCGGTCGTGTAGTCCTCCCGACTACAGCTCAATGTCGCCCCACGTCTTCTCTAGAGGTGCATGAGCACTCATGGCGCAATCCTCATCATCATCCTCCTTGTCAGATTTCGTTGGAGCAACCTTTGGGTCAAACTTCTCTTCCTTGCCCTTTTTCCGAGGGCACTGAGTGGCGAAATGTCCCAGTTCCCCAAATTTGAAGCATCTCACTTTGGATATGTCTTTCTTTTTCCTCTTATGTTGCCCTTGTTGTCCTGCTAATGCGAGAGTTGCATCCTCCTCTTCCTCCTTCTTGATTCTGATTCCTTTGCCGCTACTTCCTACCTTGGTTAATCGTCTGATCTCTTCTTGTTAAAGAGATGCCCACATCTCTTCCCAACTAGGGAGAGAAGCCTTGCCCAAGATGCTTTGGACAAAGGTCTTCCAGTCTTCAGTGACTGCATTTAGGGTAGTCCAGACCATGAACTCGGGATCTGGTGTAGACCCCACGGAAGTCAGCTGGTCTCGAATCCCTTGTAATCTGAGAAGGAAGGGATTGATTTCTTCTCCCTTCTGCATCTGGTACTGTCTTAGCTGATTCTCAAGCAACATCTTCCGTTGAACGGAAGTTCCCTCATACAAGGTAGTCAAGGCCTCCCACATTTCCCTTGCTATGTCCTTTTCAACAATATGTGGGATCACATGATCCTTGACTCCATCCAAGATCATGCACTTTGCCTTTACTTGAGCCTCCTCGTATTTCTTGAGAGGATCAACATTGATCGGAACAGCAACCACCTTCAAGGCATAATCCTTGATGTGATTCTTGTCCAAGACTGCCAAGATCCTGGCCTTCCAAATGACAAAGTTGGATGCTCCATCCAATCTGTCCTAATCCCTCAGTCCATTAACTGCTATCTCTGCTCAAATGAGTGTCAAACAGGTTTTGTTCTCCCTCTTTCATTGATGCCCAACAAAACTCGGATCTAGATTTCTTTGGCGCTAGAAATCCCTTTGAGGCCTGATTTCCTTCATGGAAATCCTTCCACCAAACAATGTCGAATCACTCCTCTCCAATCCTCCTTTGCTGCTGCTCAGCAACCTGGACCTAGATTTCTTTGACATGAAATTTGTTAAGGCGGTAACTCCCTCTACCTCGGTTTCGTCTCCTCAGACATTGTTCTGCAACAATAGCAACAATGTCCCACCAACACCACAGATCTAATCTGCACTACTCCTACTGCCCCAGCAATTGACTAATCTAAGCCCCTCAAACTCTGCGTTGGCCCAGAGACCTAACACAGTCACTGTGTGGGCTCCTCTCAGCTACTGCGTCACCTCCTCCTGACTCAGAAAGCTGACGTAGGCACTACGTGAGCTTCTGCGTCACTCCTCTTGCACTGCGTCACCCCTTCAACTGCTCCTCTGACTCTAAAACAATGTTGTCACTCGGGACAGTTGCCTCTCTGCAGCAGATTTGCTAGATCTAACGATTGATGGCTTCAGTGTCCTATGATCTGCAATCGCTTTGATACCCTGTGAAAATTTTTGAACCTTTACAAACATAAATCCTACTGCAGTTATTGGTTTAGCATCTCCTACTTGTTATTTCATTCAACAAGTTATTTAATTTATAAATAGTGATGAAAAACACTACTACAAACTACACTGACATACAGATCATAAACTGAAACAATAGATGAGACAAACACACAAGGGACACCATTATTTTTGGACAACACGTCCCCAGAAAAACCCAATGCGGGAAAACCAGTGCAGCAGATAGAGGGTTTGTATTATTAAGCAAGCAGAATCTGAGTACAACAAGTTGCCTCTCACACCGGCTAACCTTACAAAGAAATCACGGCAACAAGAAATACATTCGAGGGTTTACCTCGCTCCCGAAGTCACAACTGATCCAATGAGTGATCTAACACCCTCCCGGTAAACACTGCGAAGTCCCTCTGCAATCACTGCGTGGGCTAGCGTCTTGCCTCTGGAGAACTACGTCTTCTCTTTTGCTGGATGAAGATTGTTGTTCAGCCTTCCCTGCTCAAAACCTTGCTTCTCCAGCAAAATCTCAGACTACTGACGAATATTTTGCACTGCCACTGCAAGAGCCCCTCTAGACTGCGTCAACTCTATGTGAGCCCCTCCTGGGCTGCGTAGACCTCTACGCTGCCTCTACTGATGCTCAAGCTGCCTCTCTACTACGTACTCTTTGGCTCGGAACTTCCCCTCCGATCCAAATCTCTGCTTCTGCCACTCTCACTGCAACTCAGATCACTTGTTCGATTTTCTCAACAAACCACGCCCCAGAAAAATCAAACTAACTAATCAACTTGGTGTATCTCAAACTAACCCTCAAGCCTCCTCTTATACTTTTCCTGTTGATGAATCAACGGCCGAGATTAAGTCCCTAATCAATGGCTAAGATTAAAACAGACTTGATCCTCGTCTCTTAGAAGCTTCTCACCCATATTTTTATTAATACCCATTAATATTTTTATTTTCCTAAGTTTAGAATTAGGAACTCCATTAAAAATATTAATTATTTTAAAAAGATACAAACCGGGTGGAATTTCACCAAACGATTTCTGGGTCTTGGAGATCTTATATATTCTAGCCCCTCCACAAAATTTTGGAGCTAGAGCACATCTGATGCTACCCAAAATCAACTTTTGATGCCCTAGATTTCTCAACATGGTATCAGAGCTAAGGTGACAAAGTCAAGGAAGGGCATCTTATCAAGAGACACACAAGGATCTCGAGAAATACATCAAAGCAAATTGAAAGATATCAAAGTGAAGTCAAGATCTACAACAAAATATCAAACCCTAGATCGAAGAAGAAGTCTACATCAGCAAAAGTCTTGGACCACAAAGACCCTCATCAAGTTGGAAAGATCTACAAAGCAAGGTAGCTTGAAGTATATACATCCAAGAGAAGCACTTCAAGAACAAAGATCACATCATCATCTTGAAGAAGAAATCTATCTTCATCAAGGAGAAGGTTTCTATCATCTATATCATCATCAAATTCTAGAAAGCAGCAAGTGGAAGAAGCATCTTAACAAGTAAGTATATGACCTTATCTGAATCTATCAAAATGTCTTTTTGCAAGGAAAGCAACAAATTGGTTGGGGCTTCAAACTATCTTGCATGGAAGAAAAGGACAGATCTGAATCTCATTGAAATGAGGTGGTGGAACATGTCAAAGGATCTATCACAAACCCAGGAAAGGAAGATGCCGAGCTCTTGCAAAGTATATGAAAGGGGAAGTTAGGGCTCAAAGGATTCTCATAGAATCCATCAAGGATCCTGTCATCCCATATGTATCAAAACTCGAAACTTCAAAAGAAATCTATGACAAACTGATAGAGTTGTATTTCGTAAGCACTGTAGGAGAAGTCATCTCATTAAGACAAGAACTCTACAAGTTGAAGATGTCAAAGGAAGGTGGTATAGCCTCATACTTTATGAGGATATCTGAAATCAGGTATCAACTTCAAGATCTGGGAGAAGTCATGTCTAATAGAGAAATGACTACAATTGTACTAAATGCACTACCTGAGGAGTGGGGTAACTTTACTTCAAGTATTTATGGGAAGAAAGAAGCTACTCCATTTCAGGATCTATGGTCACTGTGCAAGGTTGAAGAATTTAGGCTAAAGGCAAAATCTGATGTGGGATCAAGTGAGCAGAATCAAGCATACGCTGCAATGACAAAAAGAAAGGGAAGATTTGGAAAGTTTGGTCCTCAGAAAAAGAAGAAGAACATGGCTAAAATACAATGCTATGGGTGTCAAGAATATAGGCACTATAGGAGAGATTGTCCTAATCTCAAGAAGGACAATAAAGAAAGAGGAAGAGAAGAAGCCCCCATCACCAAGGAAGCTGAAAAGAAGAAGTGCAAGGAGGAAGTAATAGATCTCCACAATTGAGATAGTCTTCCTCACCTAATTATTTTCTAGTTTCTGTTTCTAAGTTTTCCTGTTGTAAAGTAGGAGCATGATAGGATGCATCATGGCATCATAGAAGAATTGAAAGCAAAGAGCTTGTGACATCATCATAGGGAAGCATGAATGGTAGTTGAATTAGATCCATGAAAGGATATAGCTCTTGGTAACCTCATTAGAAGCATAAATAGTACTTATGGGAAAAGAAGAAAAAGGAAGTCATCTAGTAGAAAGCTCATCATACATCAGCTAAAAGGGAAACATATGCTGGATGGGGATACTCTAGATCCTCAAGATTCTCTGATGGAATCTTCATCGAAAGGTTCACCAATCAAGAGAGGAAGCAAGTGTTTCATCAAGAATTCCAAACTTGTGGAATTCATGGGATGATGGTATGATGACATTAGAGGCAAAGCAAATCATGGGATTGAAGCCCTTTTCAATCAAGGAAGTTTGGATGACATAAAGAAGAATGAGGTATGTATGCTTTTATTTGATAATTTGGAGTCATGTCATTTGGTTGTTGGCAACATGGATGAATGCTATACTTTGAGAGCATGATCAAGAAAAGAGGATCTCCTCCAGTGAAAGGATACAGGAAGGCATGGGTCACACATTGATTAGATGAAGTCAACATAATGCGTCCTCATCTGAAATATGAGGTGGTTGATTTGAAGGACTATGATCAATAGTTCCTGGAAGAAAATGTGTGAAGAAAGAAAGGAAGAGATCATGGAATGTACAACTATGAAGGCAATCAACATCCAAGGACTAAAATATTTGACTATGATATCTCCGGAAAAGATATAAAGACTCTGATGGAAGTCTGAAAAAGATGGAGACCCTTGACAATGAATATCTTTTGGAGATGTGTCAAGATGCAGGATGTTAATGCAAACTAGAAGATGTCATGATGAGAGACCATCACAAAGTTCATTCTGATTTAATGTTAATTTCCTATTTTTGAATGATATCTGGATCGGCTTATGTCAGGCTGCCTAGGGAAGAGCTATGAATGTCTTCCAGCGATGATGACCATGTAGTAGGATGGAAGATCCTTAAGGAAACATGGCATGAAGAAGGCAGCATGGCATGAAATAAGGCCAGAGATGGACTGATAGATCACTCACCAATGGAAGGAATGATGACATGGCTCAAGGATGAAAGTGATGGATGGTCTATGCCCTATGTAGAAGTCCCAAACATGAAGACTCCTGAATAACACAAAGAAGTTCATGACATCGTGAGGAGAAGTTCTTCAAGCAGTTGGTTGTCCCATCATCTACCCCTGAGGAGCTGTTGTAGGTCCCTAATTAAGAGGGAGCCTAGAAACAAGTTTCTTAACTGGTAGAAACTTGGAAGGAAAATTCCTAAGCTAAGAGGGAGCTTAGGTACATTCTTTCTGTAGGAATGAGTACATTCCTTTATTTGAATAAATATGTCCTCCCTAATTAAGAGGGAGAGTTAGACACATCATTCTTGTCTTCACTTGGAAAGACAGAAGGAGGATTGGGTAAACATCTGGCATCCGATGCTCTTTGAGGATGTGTTAGGGCATCCAAGACAAGAGTAATCGTAGAGGACTGATATCCTTTGAGGACTGGGAATCCAAGATAAGAATAGTCTTGGTGGAACACACTCTGTGAACCCAGGTGGAGTATGTTCCAAGAGAGACAATGATGAGGGTGTCTATACATCATTGGTCTCGCCAGCATTGTGCTCCGAACTTGTGGAAAGATAGAGTTGTTGGTCAAGGCCTTGCTATGTGACAATGTTGGTTGGTATGATGCTATACAAATGGGTTACTAATCTGACTCTTCTTATGAAAATTCTTCAGATTGAGAATGACCAAGTACCATTATGAATAACGAGCCTGGAAACAAGTTTCTTACCTGGTAGAAACTTGGAAGCAAAATTCCTAAGCCAAGAGGGAGCTTAGGTACATTCCTTCAATAGGAATGAGTACATTCCTTTATTGGAATAAATATGTCCTCCCTAATTAGGAGAGAGAGATAAACACATCATGCTTGTCTTCACTTGGGAAGATAGAATGGAGGATTGGGTAAACATCTGGCATCCGATGCTTTTTGAGGATGTGTTAGGGCATCCAAGACAAGGGCAGTCGTAGAGGACCAATATTCTTTGAGAGTTGGGAATCCATGATAAGAATAGTCTTGGTGGAACACACTCTGAGAACCTGGGTGGAGTATGTTCCTAGAGAGACAATGATGAGGTTGTCTATACATCATTGGACTCGCCAACATTGTGCTCTGATCTTGTGGAAAGATAGAGTTGTTAGTCAAGGCCTTCCTATGTGACAATGTTGGTTGGTATGATGCTATACAGATGGGTTACCTATCCGACTCTTCTTATGAAAATTCTTCAGATTGAGAATGAACACGTACCATTATGAATACCTCCCTATTGATTTTTGGGTAGCATCGGATATGCTCTAGCTCTGAAATTTTGTGGAGGCGCTAGAACACATGAGATCTCCAAATCCCAGAAATCGTTTGGTGAAATTCCACCCGGATTGTATTTTATTAAAATAATTAATATTTTTAATGGAGTTCCTAAGTCTAAACGTAGGAAAATTAAAATATTAACGGGTATTAATGAAAATATGGGTGAGAAGTTTCTAAGAGACGAGGATCAAGTCTAATTTAATCTTAGTCGTTGATTAGAGATTAGATCACAGTCGATTTCTCAACAGGAAAAGTATAAAGGAAGGCTTGGGGTAAGTTGGAGAGAACGCACAGTGAGAGTAGCACGTGAGCTAAATCGAAATTCTGGGGCATGGTTTGCTGAGAATTTCAATGTAAGCTTCTAGTGCAGAGAGGGGAAATTTGGCAGAGGGACTTTCATCCAAGGCCGAGAATACATAGCAAAGAGGCAGAGCAGCACCAGGGAGAGACAACGCAGCTCCAAAAAGGGTGACGCAGAGGCTAAATGAGTTGACGCAGTCACTTAAGGCAGCGTTGGGGTTTCTGTGAGGCAGATCGAGCAGCAGTTCAACATATCGAATTTATGAACCTAGAAGGCTCACTGGGAGGGTGACGCAACTCCTAGAGGAGGTGACGCGGTTCCAGCGCAAAACTTGGAGCAGCCATCACTGCCCAACACTGGGGACAGTGCAGTCACCTATGGGGTTTTTTCATCCAGTTGTTGGATTCGCACAAATATCTGTCCAGATAGAGGTACTTCTGTCATGTTTATTCTTTGTTGGGTGAGCCGAATTTGGCACCCTAGTTGTATTCAGAAATTTGCTTAATAATAAAACCCTCATATCTGATGCATCGGTTTTCCCACACTAGGTTTTTTCCGGGGACATTTAGTGCAAAAATAAGTGTGTCCTTTGTGTGGTTGTCTAATTATTTTTCAATGCTTGATCTGTATATTGGTGTAGGTTGCAGTGTATTTGCATTAGTATTTTTAGAATAATTCTAAACATAACTTGTTAAAATGAAAAACACAAGTAGGTAATGCAAATCAGTTTACTGCAGTACGAATTATGGTTTGTTAGATTCAGAAATTTTCACATGGTATCAGAGGGATCGCAGATCAAGGAGGATTGAAGCCATCCGCGAAAAGATAGAGGAAAATTTGTGTTGAAGACAGTTGTCCCGAGAGACAACGCAGTTTCTGGCCGAGAGAGCAGCCGGGTGACGCAATCACCAAGGGAGGTTCACGCAGAGCCTGTGTCAGCGTGATTGGGTGACGATGTTGTTGCAGAGGGCAGCGCAACGGTTATTGGGCCAGCACAGAGACTATTGAGTTTCGTTTTTCTAGTTGTCGTGGCTAGAGGCACAGCACAAATTTCATCTGGAATTGTTGGTGGGGTGTTGATTCTGTTGGTGCAAAACAGTACCTAGTGGGGCAGAAGCAAAGTAGAGGGAATCAGTTCCTCAGAAGATTTCTTGCCAAGAAATCTAGATCTAGTGCTGAGCAGCAGCAAAGAGAGATCAGAGAGGGGTGGTTCAACAGTGGTTGGCAGAAGGATTTCCATGAAGGAAATCGAAATTCAGAGGGAGCTTATTCCTTAGAGGATTTCTAACACCAAAGAAATCCAAATCCAAGTTTTGTTGGGGCAGAAGCAAAAGAGGGAGAAGAGAACCAGTTCGACATTCATTTGAGCAGAGATGGCAGTCAACGGACTGAGGGATCAGGATAGGTTGGATGGAGCATCCAACTTTGTCATCTAGAAGGCCAGGATCCTGGCAGTTTTGGATAAAAATCGCATCAAGGATTATGCCTTGAAGACGGTTGTTGTTCCAGTTGATGTTGATCCTCTCAAGAAGTACAAGGAGGCTCAGGCTAAAGCAAAGTGCATGATCTTGGACGGGGTCAAAGATCATGTGATCCCACATATTGCTGAGAAAGACACAGCAAGGGAAATGTGGGAGGCCTTGACCACATTGTACGAGGGAACTTCCGTTCAACGGAAGATGTTGCTTGAGAGTCAGCTGAGACAGTTTCAGATGCAGAAGGGAGAAGAAATCGATCCCTTCCTTCTCAGGTTGCAAGGGATCTGTGACCAGCTAACTTTCGTAGGGGCTACACCAGATCCTGAATTTATGGTAAAGACTACCCTGAATGCAGTCACTAAAGACTGGTAAACCTTTGTCCAGAGCATCTTAGGCAGGGCTTCTCTTCCTAGTTGGGAGAAGATGTGGGCAACTCTTTGACAAGAAGAGATCAGACAATTGACCAAGGCAGGAAGCAACAGCAAAGGGATTAGTGTCAAGAAGGAGGAACGGGAGGATGCAGCTCTCACATCAGCGGGACAGCAAGGGTAGCAGAAGAGGAAGAAAAAGGACATATCCAAAGTCAGATGCTTCAGATGTGGAGAAATGGGTCGTTTTGCCACACAGTGCCCTCGGAAGAAGGGTAAGGAAGAGAAATCTGACTCAAAGGTTGCTCCAACGAAACCTGACAAAGAGGACGATGATGAGGATAGCGCCATGAGTGTTGATGCACCTCTAGAGAAAAGGCGGGGCAATACTGAGCTGTAGTCGGGAGGACTACATGCAAAAAGGGCAGGATCCTTGAGGTGCCGAAACTCTTGGATCACATACGGCTATGGGAGCCCTTAATGACAGTAGCAGAATGACGGGAGTTGGTGCGAGGGAAGATGGAGCAACAGTGGCAGAGCTAGAGTGCCAAAGTCTAAAGAAGCGTAGTGGAGTGTTGCAGCAGTGCAGGAGGCACAAAGCAGATACAACAGCGATGCAGTAGCATCAGAGGGTCATCACAGATTAGCAGTAGAGGTAGATTCAGCGTCTAGGGGCATTCAGACTGACAAGCATGTCAGCTTTTGGGTGGCCTTTTCAGTTGCTTACTTCTCAGCAACTGAGTTGTAGTGCAGCAGTTAGCAATGGCAGTGCTATGGGCAGCATGATGCAGCATATTGAGAGGGAGTTGCAGTACAGATGCAGCAATGACAGTGGCAGTGTCATGGGCAGCAATACAGATTGTAGCAGCACAGTGGATGAGGGGCAGCAGGCCAAGCATCAACAACGCAGAGGATCGATGTCGTGGATCAGTGTGATAATTCTGTTGGGAAGTATTGCTAGAGCACATTCCTCGCTAAGAAGGAGTGTTGATTTTTGGGTAGCATCGGATGTGCTCTAACTCCGAAATTTTGTGGAGGGGCTAAAACACATGAGATCTCCAAAACCCAAAAAATGTTTGGTGAAATTTCACCTGGATTGTATTTTATTAAAATAATTAATATTTTTAATGAAGTTCCTAAGTCTAAACTTAGGAAAATTAAAATATTAATGGGTATTAATGAAAATATGGGTGAGAAGCTTCTAAGAGATGACAATCAAGTCTAATTTGATCTTAGTCGTTGATTAAAGATTATATCACAGTCGTTGATTTCTCAACAGGAAAAGTATAAAGGAAGGCTTAGGGTCAATTGGAGAACACACACAATGAGAGCAACACTTGAGCTAAATCGAAATTCTGGGGCATGGTTTGCTGAGAATTTTGAAGCAAGCTTCTAGTGCAGAGAGGGGCAGATTGGCAGAGGGAATTTCGTCCAAGGCCGAGAATACATAGAAGAGAGGCAGAGCTGTTGATTTGTGGTAGCATCGGACGTGCTCAAACCATGAAAAGTGGTGGAGAGGCTAAAGCACATGAGATCTCCAAAACCTAGAAATCGTTTGGAGAAATTCTACCTGGATGAGGAGATATTAAAATAATTAATATTTTTAATGGGGTCCTAAGTATAAACTTAGGAAAATTAAAATATTAATGTGATTAATATCATTTTGGGTTAGAAGGTTCCAAGAGATGACAATCAAGCCAAATCTAATCTTAGCCATTGATTGGGGACTTAATCTCGGCCATTGAAGACTCGACAGGAAAAGTATAAGAGGAGGCTTGAGGATCAGTTGAAGACACACCAAAATTGACCATTCAGTTCGATTTTCTGGAGCAGGGTTTGCTGAGAGAATCAAACCAGAGATTTGTTGCAGCGAAGGGCAGTTCGCTAGAAGGCTGAGAATACATAGTAGAGAGGCAGAGATAGTGCCAGAGAGACAAAGCAAAGCCTAGGAAGGTTGACACAGAGGCAGTTGGGACTGATGCAGTGACTGAGGAGACCAGCATGGGTGATGCAGAGGGCCAGAGGGCAGACGCAAAGAGCCAAGTGGCTAACGCAGAGGCATCCGTAGCTACGCAAAGGCTAGCAGAGCTAACCCAGGGCCAAGAGGCAGCGCTAGAGATTTTCGTGGGGCAGACAGGAGCTGAGAGGGTGACACAGTCCCTAGAGAGTGACGCAAAGCAGAGGAGAATCTTGGAGCATCTTTCGTTGTCCAGCGAAGGAGTTGTCGTAGTTGCTGTGGGATCGATTACCCAGTGATTGATCAGCCAAAATATCTGTCTCCGAGGAGAGGTACTTATGCCAAGGAAATTCTCTGAAGGGTGAGCCATTTTTGGCGCCCTAGTTGTATTCAGAAATTGCATAATAATAAAACCCTCATATCTGTTGCACTAGTTTTCCCACATTGGGTTTTTCCGGGGACGATTGTCCAAAAATAACGGTGTTCCTTGTGTGATTATCTCAGTTATTTCAGTTGTTGATCTGTACATGTGTTGAGGCTGCATTTGTGTTTATTTCGGTATTTATATTTATAAATAACTTGATAATGGAAAAAACAAGTAGGAGATAATAAGCCAGATAATGCAGTAGGAATTTCTGACGTGTCAGACTTAGAAATTTCAACATGGTATCAAAGCATTGCAAATCACAAGAGAACTGAAGGCACCAGCAGTAATTTGAAGAATTTGCAGCAGTAGTAGCGGTCCCGAGAGACAACTTTGTTCCAGAGCAGAAGCAGCTAGATAGGAAGTGACGCAGAGCCTGCATCATCATTTTGAGCTAGGAGGAGGGTCAGCGCAAAGGCAGAGAGGGGCAGATCAGACCTACGCAGTGCCCGGTCATCTTTCTCAACCAGGAAGGATCGATGCTATGGCCAAGAGGTGTAGATTCAACCGTTGTTGGGATTGCGCTGAGCCTGAAAGGCTTAATTTCTTCGGTTGCTGGGGGTTGGGGAGTTGTGGGCAGATTATGATTTGAGGATTTCCAGGAGGGAAATCAGGACTTAGAGGGAGATTTCTAGAAGGGAAGTCGAGACTCAGAAGGAGTCCCGAAGAGGAGCTAAAATGGAAGTGAACAGACAGAGGGATCAGGACAGGTTGGACAGGGCTTCCACCTTTGTCATCTGGAAGGCCAAGATCTTGGCAGTCTTGAATTGACATCGCATCAAGGACTTTGCCTTGAGAACAAAGGCTATCCCAGTTGACCCAGCTGAGAACGAGAAGTATGAGGATGCAATGGTGAGGGCGAAGTGCATGATCCTAGACGGGGTCAAAGATCATGTCATACCCAATGTTGCACGAAGCGGGAGCGAAGCGGAAGCGGAAGCAGGAGCGCGGAAGCGTCATTTTCCAAAAATCTAGGAAGCAAAGCGTCCGCGGAAGCGTCTGCTATATATATATATATATATTTTTTATATTTTTTTGCATTTATACTCAAAACAAACATCCCAAATACCAAATTAATTGTAGAAGACATGAAAACATGCATATTTTTGCATAAATCAAGATAGATATGGCATCCATGATTCCATTGTAGTTACTAGTATGTACAACAATCATCTATATTCTAGCTATTACAAACATACATCAAATTTTTAAGCATATTATAAAACATAAAACATTTAAGCATATTATAAAACATAAAACATAGAGCATATTATGATTTATCTAGCAAGTGAGCAACTGTCAACATTTGTCATGTCCAAAATTCAAATAATAATGTTTACAAAATATGTCACTTGGTCACCGCCAAGCCAAAAAGGTTCAAAATTCAAATTCACAAGTCTACAAGTCTAATGAGTAATCTATGACAAAAAGTAGTAGATTGTGAATATATCTACTAATCTCTCCTCCTTCCACCACGAATAGAACGTGGTGGCAATGAAGAAGATGGTGCCTGTGTAAGTCGTGGCACTGAAACTGATGAAGAAAAACCCCCTGCTGTTGGTGTTGAACCATGGAACCTAGGAACCAAGGGACCAGTGGGGGTGGGGGTGGTGGCATATCAACACGGTCATCATCATCCTAGAATCGCTCAAAAAATTCATGCAAAAAAAAAAACACTAGTTAACAAAAAAATTAAAAACATGAATTAGAGAAATGCTTTATAAGGGAAAATTGGAAAATTCATACCACAATGGACATACCTGGAAAAGAGCATCCTCTAATTGCTCTAGTCGCAACACTCCATCCTCCAAATTGGGCTCCTCTGGATTCTTGTCCCAAATCAACAAGTCTTTATTAGACTTTGCATCTTCACAGTAATGGGACAACAATCGCAAGTTGTAATGAACATAAACCAAGCTCTCTGCCCGGTCTAAACTCAACCTGTTCCTTTTAACACTGTGGATGAAAGAATAAGAGCTCCAACACCTCTCTGCAGAAGAAGTGTTTACCACCTGTGATAGCACCCGCAATGCCAAACTCTGTAGAAGTGGAGTACCCCCTCCATGCATGTTCCACCACTCAAGAGCAGAAAAAGTCTCTCGATCTTTAATTGCATGCATGCTCCCAAATGGACCAGTGTTGAGCGTATAGTTGCTCACCTGTCTCCGTACCAATGCAGCGTCCTCCTCATCAGGGATTAATTTACTCAATGCAGCCATATATTTTTCGTGAACCTCTTTATCTTGGTGTGGTTTTCTCCTGCTTCCCCCCCCAGGTGCTGGTGTTGAAAGCCATGATGGATGATAGTATTTAGGTGTCAAAACATATGCTAATGCATGCAATGGAATATTTAGCATTTCCCATCGGTTTTGCACCTCTACACAAATATAATTGTACAAGGTGGTATCTCTAGGCTCAACAATGTCTTTAATCTGCCCCAACATGCTATCCATTTGCTCATACACCTCCCCAATTACTGGTCGATCTGAATCTGCAAACTTGATCATGTAATAAATTGGTTTGGTGAATTGCAAAACATATTTAACCTGTGACCAAAAGTAACTGTCAAGAACAGTGTCCTTGACTGCATTAGCACCATCTGTGTCAGTGTTAATTTCATCCCATGTTTCAGCACACACCAGATTAGTTAAAGCTTGTCTCACCCTCACTAGCCGCCTAAAGGTGAGGTAATAACTAGCAAATCTTGTCTTTGCAATTTTAAGCAATTGCAACTTGGAGTAAGTGCCATAGAAGTAGTTTACCCTTGTATGCCCTGTGATGAATTTAATGAGCTGCTTCCCTTTCCTGTAAACCTCAGCAATCCACCCACAATCTTTGTGTTTCACAATATCATGCATCAAAAGGTTCAATGTGTGAAACAGGCACCCAGACCAAAAGATGTGTGGATGAGTACGCTCAATAATTTTTCCTGCTGCCTTACAATTTGCTGCATTATCTGTGATCACTTGAACCACATTATTCGGACCAACATCTTTGATTGATTTCAATAGGAGATCTGCAATGTTTTGTGCAGATGCAGTGATGGAGGAGGAGTCATGACATGCAATAAATACTGCACCACTAGAAGAAACACCAAGAACATTTATCAAATGTTGGTTTCTAATATTTGTCCACCCATCTGATACAATGGATACCCCAGAATCTATCCACTCATTTGTAAAACGTGTCAAAGCTCTTTGAACCTTAGCTTTTTCTCTTTCTAATAACACTGTTCTAGCTTTCTCATAGTTGGGGGCCTTGTATCCTTTTGGGGCTTCATTGATGGCCTTTACCATTTCATGCCAATAGGGAGAGCGAAGCACATTGAATGGTACATCGCAAGCACAAAGAAAACGGACTATCTTTCCATCCACATCATCCCTCCCAGCAACATTAAGGAAATCCCCTATTGTTCTTCTACCTCCAGAGCTTGCAGAAGTACCATGAGGAGATGAGCAACTACCAAATTTAGAGGTTGCACTTGATTCAGAATGAGTTTTTTGTTTCTTGTTTTTTTGTTGTGCAACCATCTCTATTTGGATGTATTTTCTTCTTTCTTCAGTTGAAATGTTTGGGCAAATTTGTACCCCCACAGAACCCTTTTTTTCATCACTGTCCAGCACCCCACAAAGATGCCTCCTCAGACGGGTATATGAACCACAATATGGTTTTCCTCCATGACAACCATGAGGGCACACAAATTTGTAAGATCCACCACCCTTTCCCCCATCAAGTTTGGTCACATAGTTCCACAAGGGTGTTGATGTAGCTTTCCCATCTTGTGTTTCAGTGTCCCCTTCAAGTTCATCCCCTTCCTCTTCAAACCCTTCCTCCTCATCATACATTGGGTCACTACTATTAGGACCATCACCAATGTCCTCTTCTGTTTCTTCCCTTCTATTCCTCACCCTTGCCATCATTAAAACCAAGAGTGGAATGATACATAGAAGCCAAAAGAACACCATCTTGGAATATGGATATAGGTGGTGGACAACCTGTAAATAAAGGAGCAAGTAGAAACAATGGGAAAGAGTAGGAGAGGGAGGAGAAAAATACAAAAAAATTGTCACAAAAAATAAGGGAGTTTGGGGTTTGAACTTACCTCTTTAGCTCTTGTAGATGAAGTCCTCCAAGCTCTTGCTCCAAGCTCCTCCTCCTTCTCCTTGCTCTTCCTTCTTCACTCCTCCAAGCTCTCCTCTCTTCTCCTCTCTTTTCCTCCCTTCTCTTCTCCTCTCCTCTCTTCTCTTCTCCAACTCTCATAAACTCAAAGTGAGAAAATGAGGAATGAATGGGGGCTTTATTCTTTTCATTCCTCTCATTAACCTCACTCTAACCTCACCCTAACCCACCCCCTCAATGCTAACTTTAAAAAAAATTTAAAAAAATGATGTTTTTTTCCCTTGGGCGCGCAGTTTTGGAGGAAGCGCTCCGAAGCGCTGCGTGAAGCGCACGCTTCCTGGCCCGAAGCGCTGCGCTTCGGAGGCCCGAAGCGCGCTTCGGGGCCGGCGCTTCCTAATTTCCAGGCAGCGCATTAAAAAGGCCGAAGCGCGCTTCGCCATTTTCGGAATCGCGCTTCCGGGGGCGCTTCCGTACGGGGCGCACTTCGGGCCTAGGATCCGGGGGGGGCGCTTCCTGCAACATTGGTCATACCACATATTGTTGAAAAGAAAACAGCAAAGGAGAAGTGAGACACCCTGACCGCCTTATACCAGGGCTCTTCCATGCAACGGAAGATGCAATTGGAGAATCAGTTGCGATCATATCAAATGCAGAAGGGAGAGCAGATAGATGCATTCCTTCTCAGGTTGCAGGAGATTCACGACCAACTTACTTTCAGGAGGTCTACACCGAATCCAGAATTTATGGTCAGGACTGTCCTGAATGCAGTATCTGAGGAGTGGGAGACGTTTTCCCAAAGTATTTTGGGCAGGGCTACTCTTCCCGGTTGGGAGGAGATGTGGGCAGCTCTTCGCCAAGAAGAGATCAGGAGGATGACTAAGGCAGGGAGTAGTGGCAAGGGAGGTCGAATCAAGAAAGAGGAGGAGGATGCGGCTCTAGCATCTGCGGGACAGCAAGGGAAGAGGAAGAAGAAGGACATCTCCAAGGTAAAGTGCTTCCATTGTGGGGATCTAAGACATTATGCATCCCAATGTCCCAGGAAGAAAAACAAGGGAGAGGCTTCTGATTCAAAGGCAGCTCCAGCTAAGGCGGAGAAAGAGGTTGAGACTAATGACGATTGTGCCATGAGTGCTCATGCACCTCTAGAGAAGAGGTGGGGAGACATTGAGTTGTAGTCAGGAGGACTACATACTAGGGGCAGGATCCTTGAGGTGCCCAAACTCTTGGATCATATCCAGCTACGGGAGCCCTTAATGACAGTAGCAGGATGACAGGGGTCAGGTGGAGCAAAGTGTAGTGGAGCAACAAGGCAGTGCTTGGGTGCAGAAATATGAGGCAGCGCAGTGGAGGTTGCAGCAGTGCGAGAGGCACAGAGGTGTATGCAGCAACGCAGTGGCAACAGAGGGAGCACAAGATAGCAGCAAAGGCAGCTTCAGTTTCACGAGGCTTCCAGACTGACTGGGATGTCAATATTTGGGAGAAGTCAGTTACTTACTTCTCGGTAACTGAGTTGTAGTGCAGCAGTTAGCAGCAATGTTCCACCAAGTCTCCGGGACGGGGAGACGCGGGTGCGGGGAGACGCACAAAGGGGACGTGTGGGAGTACCCTCAAATTTTAGGGAAATTTAGGGGAGACGGGGGGAGGTCGAGGTATATATAATATAATTTTTAATTATATATTATATATATATGTATATAATTTTGAAATTTTCATGTTCATATTCATTGTTCAATAATGAAAGCATATTAAATAGACTAATTAGTAATAGTAATACCAATACATTGAAATTTCAAATTTGATCCATACATAAAATTTAAATTCATAATTGAATCAAATAATAACATATTATAGCAGCAATGCTGCCGGCCACGTGGAGGGTTTGGTGGAACTGTGAAATAAACACCCACCTAGCAAGCAGAGGTTGAACCCATGTTTTAAAGAGACAAACAGCACAGGGAAATCCGAAAAACAGTTTAATAATAATAATGCATGGCTTGAATCGGATTAAAATTTAGAAGGTAGATAAAATGTTAAGAGACTGGCATAGTAGATTGCAAAACAAAAATTACCAGCACAACAAATAGAACATAACAAATCGTTGTTTCAACTGCCGGCTGCGTGGAGGGCTGGTGGAACCGTTGAGCAGCAATGCTGCCGGCTGCGTGGAGTAGCAATGCTGCCGGCTGCGTGGAGCAGCAAGGTAACCAGTAACCACTGCAACGTAACTACTAACAGCAAGCTGCTGCGTGGAGAAGAGGGAGGATAAGGCATGAGCTGAAGCTCTGAGCCTCTTGTGGGCACAGTGGGAGCAGATTCACACTTAAACGATGGAAGAAAAAAATGCGCTCCGCTATTTTAACTTTTAACAGAGGTAAGAGCAGAATGAAAAGTAGAGTTAAACCTAACTTTTCATGTAATTTTTTATTTGTAATTGTTAGTTTAGTTTATTTTTATTTTTATTTTTTTTAATAAATTAATTTTCATTTTTATTTTTTTTTTTTTTTTAATATAAAGGATAATTAGACAAAAATGAAGGGGGGACGCCCAGAAGAACCCCATTTTCGGGGGGACGCCCAGAAGAACCCCATTTTCGGGGGGACGCCCAGAAGAACCCCATTTTTGGGGGGGACGCCCAAAAGTACCCCTTTTGGGGAGACGAGTCCCCCACCCTGGGGAAACGCACCCCCTTGCGTCTCCCCGAGTCTCCCCAAAAGGGGGACGTGGGGAAACGCACCCCCGAGAGTCTCCCCGTCCCGGGTGCGTGGGGTGCAAGGGGTGCACGCACCCCACCCTGGGGGACACGTCCTCGTGGAACACTGGTTAGCAGTGGCAGTGCTAGGGGCAGCATGTTGAGTGGGAGTTGCAGTACAGATGTAGCAGTGGTAGTGGCAGTGTCATGGGCAGCAGTACAGGAAGCAGCAGTGCAAATAATGTGAGGCAGCAAGCCAAGCATCAACACAGGTACCGGTGCGGAGGATCAATGTGATGTTTTAGTGATGGAGAATTACTAGAGCACATTCCTCACTAAGAGGGAGTGTTGATTTGTGGTAGCATCGGATGTGCTCTAGCCATGAAAATTGGTGGAGAGGCTAAAGCACATGAGATCTCCAAAACCCAGAAATCGTTTGGAGAAATTCTACCCGGATGAGGAGATATTAAAATAATTAATATTTTTAATGGGGTCCTAAGTATAAACTTAGGAAAATTAAAATATTAATGTGTATTAATATAATTTTGGGTTAGAAGGTTCCAAGAGACGAGGATCAAGCCAAATCTAATCTTAGTTGTTGATTAGGGACTTAATCTCGGTCGTTGAAGACTCAACAGGAAAAGTATAAGAGGAGGCTTGAGGATCAGTTGGAGACACACCAAAATTGATCAGTCAGTTTGAGTTTCTAGAGCGAGGTTTGTTGAGAGAATCGAACCAATGATCTATTGCAGCGAGGGGCAGTTCAGTATAAGGTTGAGAATACATAGCAAAGAGGCAGAGATAGTGCCAGAGAGATAGCGGAGAGCCTGGGAAGGCTGACACAGAGGCCGCTGGGACTGACGCAGTGGCTGAGGAGGCCAACGTGGGTGATGCAGACTCCAGAGGGCCAGAGGGTTGACGCAGAGAGCCAAATGGCTGATGCAGAGGCATCAATAGTTGCGCAGAGGCTAGCAAAGATGACACAGTGCCAAGAGGCAACGCTGGAGATTTTTGTGGGGCAAACTGGAGCTGAGAGGTGACGCAGTCCCTAAAGAGTGATGCAGAGCAGTGGAGAAGCTTGGAGCAGCTTTCGTTGTCCAGCTAAGGAGCTGTCGTCGTTGTTAGGGATCGGTCATCCGGTGACTAATCAGCTAGAATATCTGTCTCTGAGGAGAGGTACTTCTGCCAACAAAATTCTCTAAAGGGTGAGCCATTTCTGGTACCCTAGTTGTATTTAGAAACTGCATAATAATAAAACCCTCATATCTGCTTCACCGGTTTTCCTGCATTGGGTTTTTCCAGAGATGATTTTCCAAAAATAACGATGTCCCTTGTGTGATTATCTCGATTATTTCAGTTGTTGATCTGTATATGTGTTGAGGCTGCATTTGTGTTTATTTCAGTATTTATATTTATAAATAACTTGTTAATGGAAAGAACAAGTAGGAGATAATAAACCAGATAATGCAGTACGAATTTCTGAGGTGTCAGACTTAGAAATTTCAACAAGAGCAGCGTCAGGGAGAGACAGTGCAGCTCCAGAAAGGGTGATTTAGAGGCTAGAGGAGTTGACACAGTCACTTAGAGGCAGCATTGGGGTTTCTGTGAGGCAAATCTAACAGCAGTTCAGCATATCGAATTTTTGAGTTGGGAAGGCTCACTGGGAGGGTGACGTAGCTCCTAGAGGAGGTAACATAGTTCCAACACAGAGCTTGGAGCAGCCATCATTCCCAGCACTGTGGACAGTGCAGTGACCTGTAGGGTTTGTTCATCCAGTTGCTGGATTCACCCAAATATCTGTCTCCAGATAGAGATACTTCTGTCGGGTTTATTCTCTGTTGGGTGAACCGGATTTGGCACCCTAGTTGTATTCAGAAATCTGCTTAATAATAAAACCTTCATATCTGCTGCACTGGTTTTTCCACACTGGGTTTTTGCGTGGACGTTTAATCCAAAAATAAGTGTGTCCTTTGTCTGGTTGTCTCATTTATTTTTCAGTACTTGATCTGTATATTGGTGTAGGCTGCAATGTATTTGCATTAATATTTTCTAGATAATTCTGAAAATAACTTGTTAAAATGAAGAACACGAGTAGGTAATGCAAATCAGTTTATTGCAATAGGATTTTTGGTTTGTTAGATTCAGAAATTTTCACACTCCCTAGTTAAGAGGGAGTGTTGAAAAGTGTAAATAGGTTCGGTCTTCATAATGACATGTGTAATTGTTATAACCTTATTTGCCACTCCATTATAGTGAGAGAAACCCAATATCAACTTACCTTAGTTGTTTGGCTAAAATGCATCCATTTTCACCTTTTCTTTTACTTATGTTAGATTCATCCCATGATAAAAGGGTAGAATTACATGATTGAGTTATTTCTCATAATTAATTTGCCAGAATATTATAATTATGAGATAATAAGCTTTTTCACAATTATGAGTTTTTTCTCGATTATCTCAATTATGAAATTAGTAATTGTGATTTTATGTAATTGATGTAAAGAAGAAAAATAGAATTATTTTTGTAATGCTTGTCTCATGGGTTTCATGAGCAAGGAATTTTTATTTTTAATGATGGCTCCCATTGTGAGCCGTTAGGATTTGTCATCTAGTCATAAACGTCAATTTGAGTCTATGTCATGTATGAAGGACCCTTCTTGGGCATGTTACACATTTGTATGAGTCAGTAAATAAGTATGAAAGCCCTCCAAGACAAGCACAAAACCTCTCCTTCAATTCGGCTACAAGATGGAGTAAATAATCTACACAAAGAGACATGTCGATTCACCCTCTTCAAGTTGGCTTATTACAGGCTCTAATGACTATAAATAGGGCAGTTCGGATTTCATTTGAAGGCAAAATTTCAGAGAGAATTTCGGTCAAGGTCTGAAATTGAAAGAAGTGTGAAAAGGTCAAGGAAGAAGCATCCCAACCAACAAAGTGAAGAGAAGGAAGAGCGAAGTCCTTAGGGTTATTTTTGGGTTTGTTTTAAGGGTTGTAAACCTCCACACATGCGAGAAATTTCTATTGTCTATTGCAGGAAGAAGGCTGAAGTATTACAGTCACAGTAAGAGAATATTTTGGGTGAAGATCAAAGAAGATATCAAGCCGAGTTGTCAAGTAAGCAATCTCCTCCTAAAGCAAAAGGAATCAAGGTCCCAAAGTTGATTCTTCACACCTACTAGGGTTTCTGAAGGAAGCCTAGAAGTTGCAGGTCTAAAGGAAGCCGAAAATCTAATGTATAGCTAAGATACAAAGGAAGGCAAGCAGTTGGACCAAGTGTTGACTTGGGTACGAAAGAGAAGCGATGAAAGGATCTTGTGTCTTGGTCTTGGAGAGGCAAATAGGTCACGGGTTTTGGTCTTGGTATTCGTCATTGAAGTCTCTATAAGAAGAAGAATTTGTTCGGGTTTTCCTCTCAAATGGGAGATGTTTTGGCCCTGGCTATAGCCTACATTCTATGTCTCTTGTCTCTTTATGGTTTATGCATTGGTAGTTGTTTGATGAAGAATAACACTATAATACCATAAGTAAAAGAAGATCCTAATCTAAGAAGTAAAAAGCATTCACAAGAAGTTACTAATAGAAGAGAAATAACTTAACTTTGATGCCCTAGATTTCTCAACACGCAAAGCATCACGAGTTGAGCAGGGACCAATATCAACCTAGTAGACTTGTTCCTTACACGGTGTCCATGCATTGGATTGGCGAAAGATCATGAGTTGGTATCCTATTAATGGTACGATAATCTTAGTCAGGGGCATAGTAGAGCGAGGACCCTTAAACATGACGAATACTACATGCTCCAATTGGTAGTGGGATACAAGTCGACAACTCTTCAGCATTCCATCCTAGCATTAGGGGAGTGGGATTGGCATTGGATTGAGTCTAGGGTTAGACTAGAGAGAGGTGATGAGTTGGTATTTAGTTGAGGGAGCAGCAACTATTGCCAGAGACAGAGCACGACTAGAGCCATGGGATAGGGGTGTTGATGATTGGCCATGGTGGCATTGGGATCTAGGAGGATCTGTTGATGGTAGGATGAGTCAGAGTTTAGTCTGAAATCTGAGCATTAAGGGATCTGTTCTTGGTTGGGCAGCAGAGAGGTATGGTATCACCCACTGGTTTGTATGGGATCCAGGTATTGATTCTCAGTTGCACTGGACCGCTAGATTGGTTGACAAATATGGATTGCTTGAGGGCAAGCAATCTTGGGGCGAGAGGATTTGTCATGTTCCTTTTTTTGGTTTCCCTTACGGCATGGTCAGGATGGACTTCTAGGGTTGGAGGCAGCTAGGTCACAAGAGTTGGTTTACTCTATCAGCGGGCCCAGGGGATTTTGGAGGGGTTTTGAGGAGTTTTTATGAGGTTCGATGGCATTCGCTTGGTGTATTCCATCATCCACATAGTTTGCCTTTCATTTCGTTGCATTCTAACAACTTTCAAAAAATAGAGTTATTAATGGGTCTGACTCAATTAATTACGCTTAACAGTGGCATTCCAAGAAGAATACTTGACAGAACACCTTAGTGTAATAGCTTGTTGGAATAGGAATAAGAAGATCTACAAGATGGGTGGTTAGAAGTGAGTTTCAGTGGCCTGGAAGGCATGGTGGCCAATTTACCATTTTCCCATATTAAAAATATATTTTAATTGAAATAAAAAGAAATGTGCTCAATGATTAAAATAATAATAAAATAGGAGGTTCTAGAGGGGCCCATCAAATCTATAAAAAGAGGAGGAGGAGGCCATCAAAGAACATCTTGGATTTGTGGTATTGTCTTTGTGGTGAGGATGTGAGACCCTAGTTCTCTACTCAGCAGTAGCCCCGGGACGGAAACCCTCGGGTGATTCAGTGAGAGTGGGCGAGTACCCAACTCTCCCCTTGGTAAATTGATTCAGAATTCACAGGAGAGCTTAGCAGTAGCAATTCAATTCAGTTTTTGGAGGGTCAGTGCAACATTGAGCAGATTCTTGAGGCAAGCTTCTATCTCAGTTATATCAGTTGTTTCAGCATGTAAAACCCCAATTTCTATATTATAAACAAAGCTAAGATTATTTTTGCTCATTCTGTTGTTATTTTGCTGTTCTATGTTGTTGAACTTTACATGGCAATGTTCTGTTAATGAATGGAGATTTTATATGGAGCATTTGTTGAGTTAAATTTCGAGATGTTGCAAAAATTTCAGTTTGGGATATTACATATTCTAACATCATTAGGAGAGGAGTTATTTCAAGTATTATGCATTTGAAATTTCACAACATAGACATGCACAATGTTTATGTCCATATAGCAAATATTCGTTTGAGCATCTAACTATTTTCAAACAGCAGGAACATGAGGCTTTAAATCTTTTGAGAGAGAGAGTAGCTTGGGATTGAAGTCATTATTTGTGTTGAATTTTTTTGAAGTTACCCACATAAATCATTTATCCAATATAAGTGGACTGTATGCACATGAATCCTATCACACAAAAATCACTAAACTATTTATGACATCACAAAAATTCCTGGAGGAATGCAAAATAATCATATCTATTGCTATTTATAGATAGGAAAAAGAGTCCTATTCTTTGAGGGGCGTATTCCAAAATTCAACATAATTTGATTGGATGTAACCACAAAATCCTGGAAAGACAGAACAACTATCTAGATGGACAAGAGAGATAAGAAGATAAACGATTGGATTCATTGGCTCCAAAGATTGTTCCTGATAAAGTAGGGGGCAGCTCATCTATCAGTTCCAATTTCACCAATTTCGAGCATGACAATTAGAGATACTAATAACACAAACCAAATTGGCAAGTGGTATTCAGCAATAACAATAAATTCCATCGAATTGACAGACAATATATTACTAACCAAGCAAGATGTCCAAATGCGATGAGGAAAGCATCTAGAAAAGTCAGTAAGGACCTAAGGAAGTTAGACTTGCACCTAACCACCCATAGTCCCCCAACAAAGAAACAACAATTCAACATTAAAACATTATAATACTAAGGATTGACGTTCCATGTGATGATGAGGGATTGTTTACAGTTAATAATAACACATGGTAGTGAGAAAATGGTCAAAGGAGTTTATTTAAAATAGGTAATCTCTTCCTTTCTCATTGAAAAATATATTACTTTATAGCTCAACTTTGATTCACATTTTTTTCAGCTTCTGGCTTTTTCCTAGTGGAGAAAGAAATCTTGCACATTTGCTAAAAGTTAGCGCTGAGAAGGTCCAAAAGGTTTAATCTCACAACGAAGACCATTAATAATTCCCCTTGAAAATTTCTCCCCATCCATCTTAATGCCAATTACAAAAGACATTCATGACTCCAAAGGTTGTATAGAAACAAAAAATATATATTTTCCAACGCATCATTTTAATATGTTTTGCACTTTTGTCTTGTAGAATTAATATTATGCACGTATAAGTCATAGAAAGCTATACCCTAGCATGAGGCAACTCTATAGGTTAACATAACTAACAATTAAGGCCCATGAACTATGAAATGCCTGTATTTTTATGGAATTGGTTTCCCTCTATCTAAATTCATTGACATTTTTTAAGTAAATATGGGTTCGCATGTGATGTAATCCTATTCAATCAACTAATTAGGGATATGTGATCAGGAAGTTATGCATTGTCCACATAGTAGACGGACTTATATGATTCCAGAAAGTCACATGACAAATTTCCAGACTTTGAAATCATACCCCACGTATAAGCCAGCATCATATATTTATCATTGATTTCAGCCAATAAGTAGCACAACATAACTCCACCCCTACAATATAACTTCGAGCTCAAGATATCCAGTTTGGTTTTATAGTCTCACCAAAGTTGAATCCTTAAATAGGATGGTTCTGTAATTTCTGAAGTTGTCTGCAATCTGAGGAATAATCACTGAGAAAGATCAATTTATAGCTGGCTTCTATGTTATGTAATTATGAATGCAATCATGCATATCTATATAAATTTGTATATACTATTATGTTGTTTCAACTGAAATTATCTTTTTGAGCACTTGTAATAATGTATATCAATGCATGCCTTTTTGTCTAATCATGTAATACAGCATATTAAGGTTAAAAAATGAATATATGCCAGATAGACGAAATGAACATGCAAATGTTAATGAGGAAAATAACCGAAGCTGGTAACAGACCATTTATCTTCATCCCGCAGTGATATTTGCGAGTTATTGCTGCCCCAGCTTGCACACACAACTCCACGATGGCAGGTGCATGACCATAGAATCCTCTCCCTTCATCTACAAGTGGAGTTGGATCATGTTCACGTATATGCCACACATACCTTGGTGGTATGAGATCATCCAACTCAGCACGTTTCCACATGTGAAGCCCTTTCCAGGAGTCATATTTATATATCCCACACATCCTAACCTTATGTCCTGATGGACCTACGTGGACTTCAGGGCAGTGTTTGCAAACTTTTACAGGATAGACAAACATAAGTTTTTTAATCCCCAGTCTCATTGTTTCCCAAGCTTGTAGTGTCCTTTCTGCCAAAGCACAGATCTCTCCTGGCAAATGAGAGGAAGATTCTATTACCTCTGTATTTATGGAAGCTTTATTTACATTGTCAGATATATTATTTGATGATTGAACATGAGGTCTATCATTCAAGCCAAGGGACTGGTTTGTTCTGTTTGTTGGATATTCAGGGAGGTCCACTCCTGCTTGAATACAAAGCTCAACAACAGCAGGAATTCTATCGAAGTCAAACCTTTCATCATGCTTTATTACATCTTGAAACATATCATATAGATGAAAAGTCTCCACAGGAACAATAATATCATTAATGTTCCCTTCTATCCAATCATGCATCAATTTTTTTGCTCCCCATTTATGGCCTCGGCATGTCCGGATGTGATGTCCTATATGGCCAACAAATATTTCTGAACAGTGCCTGCACAAATGAAATAGGAAATTGGCATGTTTAAGCTTGGCTGTAGGATACTTAATGTTTGATAAGAATGGAAACAAAATTATGAATTCCAGCTGAGCAAAATCTCTCTCTCATATATATATATATATATATTGATATTGACACACACTGAAAGATGCACAATTAACCATAGATGACCAAGAACAATAATAGTATTTAAACAGTAAATATGTAAAGAGCAAGTTAAAGTGCATGGATGGAGAACACAAAGTGAATGTATAGTTGTAAAAAAAAAAAAACCTGTAGCTGCACATGGATAGCAGGCATGAACCAAGAATTAATTGAAAAGGAGCAAAAGTATTGCACTGAAGGTGGCCAACAAGGTCTCTAGTCTATTTAGTAGTTAGAGGTTGCATATCTCCTGTCAAATGTATAACGTATTCAAGTTAGTGTAAGCATCTGCCAGCAACTTCTCTAAGGCCAATGTGCTCCTGATAGCTAACATGGGAACAATTTCTGACGTTGTACACCTCTCTGCTCCTCTTTACTTTCTCAATCCACTGAAAATCAAGCCATCCTAGGTGATAAGAAAGAAATCAGTGAAGAGATTATGTTGCTCCATCCTAGGAGGTTCTCACCAACTCATCGGACCTGAGCTTCCAGTTAAGCAATCTCCTTGAAAGTTCAAGTTGTACCATTCAAGATTGGTAAAATGATGTCATACTTATGCTTGATCATCAACATAATTATTGTAAAACTGCTTGAGGGGTGTGGGGATGGGGTGCTAGAGGAGTATTTTTACTTGTCAAAGGTGATATTAGCCAAAAAATGTAGTAATCAGTTCCTGTGTCATATCGTGCACCTATGTATCTGATATCATCTGCAAAAAGCGCTAAGCAACAAAGCTAGATACCAATCAGGAGGGAAACTTATCTTTGTTCAATGTCTGTAGGTTGATAGTGTTCCAATTTCGAGGATCCTCTTGGAACAAATAATATGCATATCTTTAACAGTGAAAGAAACCAATCAACGAGAGAAAAAAATTATGATGGTTGCAACTTGCCTCTCAATTTCAAAATAGGAAGGACTAGAACTAGAGTTTCAATGCTCCTTTCTCCATATACAAGTCAGAAGAATTATATAGGAAGATGCTCCCCAAACTTTCTATTGAAACCAAACTCAATTGAAAGTGGAATCTTAGAGATGATAAACGTAAATGACATAAAAGGGGTGCAAGCTATTTAGGACATGAGTATTTCCTTCAAAATGAGATTCCTTGCATTGTTCATGTATATGACACTCTTGACTAAATGAAGGCTTCATGAGACAGGATTCATAGGTGGGAATTGTAGATATTATGGGAAGCCAGAGAATGGAGGCCATTTTTACTGGAGGTGCCCGTTCATTGGGGAGGTCTGGAACCTAATTAAAAGCCTATGCAGATATTCTTCTTGGGACTCCTTAGTGCTACCACAAATCTGGCTAGATTGTCTAACAGGTAATCGGGGTGGTCACACTTCAGTTCTTGTAACGAAAAACAAGTTCTAGGATGTTTGAATATTTAAACAAAATATGATTTCTAAATTTGACTAGTTTTCAGTTTTAGATTCCATGGTAATACAATATTCAACTTGTCTGATTGCCTTAAGAAAGGATTGTGGAAAGCTAGACATGTGGGGCTAGATCCCATCCACTTGCCTTACTTACAAGGATAGGTAGGTGCAGGCTTTTTTTCAAAGGGGAAACATTATTTTGATACAATGTTATTCTTGCATGTACTTTCAAAGGGATGGTAATTGCATGGCCTGAGCCACATGAGTGAGACTTGCTTTCTCTCCAAAACAACATGCAGACAAAGACTAATGGGCTTTTACCATTCACCCACCCTTAAAGTGGCTGTGAATTGGAGAGCATCCCAGGTCATTGGGACTGCTGTGACTGACATCATCGACAGGGAAAAGAAAATGATCAAAGCTTTGTAAGTGGCCAGTGTGGACCTCCCAAACTACATTGAGAACATGAGTGCCTAATAAGCATGGAGTTCTATTTGAACTCTATGCTTCACTAGCTCAAAAGCAAAATCAGTCCTTCCAATAACATATTGGCATGAATGTTAAGTTGTTTAAAAAGAATGCACATAGCTATCGGCATGGTCACTTTGAAGTCAATTGTCCCATATTTCAAAAACTAACACTCCTTTTCTTCTATAGATGGTTCCCAAAAAGATGGAAGTGGATTTCTGAAAGTAATCGTTTGGCCAAGCTACCAACATTTTGGGGACCTATTCCACCAAATTTGCCCATGGCCTGCACCTTACGCCTACCACAAGTGGCCTATTTATGCAAGTGCACTGACCCATGAAGGACAACCACAAGCAGCCTATTTATGCTTGTGCACTAATCCATGAAAGGTAAACATGCCCTTTGGGGGACTGTAACTTTGGTGAGTATTGCTATTCTAATTTCTCACACCAAGGTTCAGAGGAATCGCTCCAAAGACATGTTAGCCCCTAATGGTTCATATCAACGTTTTAAAACCCGGCCAAGTCGAACCACTACCTGGTCAAACCAGCCAATTCATTAGGCTTGAAGGTCAACCCAACCAATGACCCTGGTTTGGGCCGAGATAAACCCCAGTTTGGTACCAAACCAGCATGAACTGGTATAACCTGTCCAATTCCATCATAACCCGACTGGGTCAATGCCAGCACTCAGATGTGCGGCCACAGACCCACGCAAAGTTGTTTTGGGCAGTTGTAAGTAATTTTTTGGGAAATTAGGGGTTGTTTCCCTCCAAAAACAGCCCCTCCAAACCTATAAAATTATTCATCTCCTCTCATTTGTATCACACATCTCATTTGGAGTTTTTGTGAGCTTCGTTGTGAGCTTGGAGAATGTTGAGTTTTTGTTATAGTGTAACAATAGAGAGTTTGGGTTGTGTTTGTCATCTTGGAGCTGCTTTAGAGTTGTCTAGTGGAGTTGGCATCTTCAGGAGGATAACGCAGCTAGTTTTCATTTCCAAGTAAGGCCTTTCTCTTATGAAACCAGCTCAAGTAAAGATAGAAAAGATAGATCAACGCCATAGAATTCAGCCTCTTCGAGGGGGCAACCTCCTTTACATTACATGAATGAACAATTCTTGGATGATACAAATGATAAAACCTCCTTTCTATATATAGGAGTCTAAGGAGTCACAATATAATCCAGTCGACCTAACAATAATAATATAAAGCCACAAAAATAACAATAGAGGGATTCTATGGGGCACAGAAATAACAATATGGGGGTAATAGGGGCACAACAATATAAATAAGGGTATAACTACAATAGTAATGGGGTAATCACTAGTATTATAGGGACCCAACATGCCCCTCTCCTTCAAAAAAGTGTTGTCCTCAACGCTTGAGCAGTTCTGGATACTTCTGCATAAAATTCTCATCCTCCCATGTGGAATCTTCAGCGGATAAGTTCTTCCACTTGATAAGATACTCTGAAATTGATCGATTTCGTAGCTGTCGAGTTCTTGTTTCTGTGACTGCTTCCGGTTCCAATATAATTTTTCCTTCCTCGTCAAGTTCTGGCAATATTGTTTGAACTGGGAGCTTGTCGCCTATAACCTTCTTTAAACATGAAACATGGAAAACTGGGTGCAATCGAGAAGCTGCAAGAAGCTCCAATTTGTATGCCATAGTACCAATCTTTTCCAACACCTTGTATGGACCATAATACTTTGGTGATAATTTATTATCCTTCTTAGCTTGCTTTAGGGACATTTGCTTATATGGTTGTAGCCGTAGGAATACCCAATCACCTACATCAAAACTTCTTTCACTGCGATGTTGATCTGCCTGTTGTTTCATTCTATTTTGTGCCAACACGAGGTTATCCTTTAAGAGTTGGAGGACTTGTTGTTGATGTTCGATGTGATGTTCCACTGCCTGAACCTTAGAATTTTCTCTTAAATATGATGTGATTGATGGTGGTTGATACCCATAAAGTGCCATAAATGGGGTCATTTTTGTTGCTGTATGGAAGGAAGTGTTATACCACCATTCAGCCAGAGGCAACCATTTGACCCATTGTGTCTGTTTATCAGATACAAAGCAACGAAGATATCCTTCCAAACATTTGTTTACTATCTCAGTTTGCCCATCAGATTGAGGATGATAAGATGAGCTATGAGCTAACTGAGTACCAAGACAAGAAAATAATTCTGTCCAAAAATTTCCAGTGAAAATGGGATCTCTGTCACTTACAATAATCTTTGGGTTTCCATGTAGCTTTTGAATTGTTTCCATAAATGCAGTAGAAACTGTACTGGCTTTAAATGGATGTGATAATGCACAAAAGTGTGCATACTTGGTAAGTCTGTCAACTACCACCATGATGACACTCTTTCCCTCAGACTTGGGTAAACCTGTGATAAAATCCATTGAAACCTCCTCCCAACGTTGGCTTGGAATGGATAAAGGTTGTAATAGACCCGGTGTCTTAATTGTTTCAACTTTATTTTGTTGGCAAACCAAACATTCCGCCACAAACTTTTGAATATCTGATTTAAGGCCATCCCAAAAAAATTCCTTCTTAACCCTGTGGTAAGTTTTTAAAAATCCTGAGTGCCCTCCTAAGGGAGAAGTGTGCAATTCCATAAGAATCTTTTGTTTTAGCTTGGAATTCTTACAGAGGTATAAGCGATCTTTGTACCATAACGAATCATTTTGCCAGCTAAATGTATCAGAAGTACTGGAATCTTGTTGTAGCTTTCGAATAAGTGCCCACACTTCTTCGTCATTCTTCCATTCCTCCTTTGCTTCGTTTATCCAATCTGGTTGGATAATAGAAATGGCACACAACAATGCTTCCACATCCTCATCCTTTCTTGAGAGTGCATCTGCCACCACATTTTGCTTCCCTTTTTTGTAGATGATTTCAAAGTCATAACCCAACATCTTTGTGACCCACTTTTGTTGCTCTTCAGAGGATAATCTTTGTTCTAAAAAGTATTTAAGGCTATCATGATCCGTTTTTACCTTGAAGTGTCTTCCCATTAGGTAGGGTCGCCATTTCTTAAGTGCATGGAGTATTGCCAACATTTCCTTCTCATAAATAGCTTTGCTTAAAAACTTTCCCTTGATTGGACGACTTTCAAAAGCAATGGGTCTTTCATCTTGCATTAGAACAGCACCAATTCCATTTCCTGAAGCATCACATTCCACAATAAAGGTTTTTGTGAAGTTCGGTGTAGCTAAGACCGGTGCTTGGCACATTGCCTCTTTAAGATGTTTAAAGGCCTTTGTTGCTTCCGGAGTCCATGAAAATGAATCTTTCTTCAATAATGTTGTTAGAGGTGCTGCTATTCTCCCATAATTCTTAACAAACTTGCGATAATACCCTGTCAACCCAAGAAATCCTCGCAGATGCTTTATGGATGTGGGGATTTTCCATTCCTTAATGGCTTTAATTTTGCTAGGGTCTACCTTAACTCCTTCATGAGATACAATATGACCCAAATATTCCACCTCCTGGACTCCAAAGAAACATTTGGATCTTTTTGCATATAATTGTTTCTCCTCCAATAGTTGTAGCACCTTGTCAACATGTTCAACATGATCCTTCCAAGACTTGTTGTAGATTAGTATATCATCAAAAAATACTAACACAAATTTTCTAAGGAATGGTTTGAAAATTGAATTCATCAAACCTTGAAATGTTGAAGGTGCATTGGTAAGGCCAAAAGGCATGACCAAAAATTCATAATGACCCTCATGAGTTCTAAATGCCGTTTTCGGAATGTCTTCAATCTTCATTCTGATTTGATGATATCCCGAACGAAGATCCAACTTGGTGAAGTAAATTGATCCATGCAATTCATCCAGTAATTCATCAATGACAGGAATGGGGAACTTATCTTTAATAGTGAGCTTGTTGAGCTCCCTATAATCTGGACACATGCGCCATGATCCATCCTTCTTGTGCACCAATACTACTGGAGCTGAGAAAGAACTTTGACTCGGTTGAATTATACCAGCCTCTAGCATTTCTGCAACCATACGTTCAATTTCACTTTTTTGGACATATGGATATCTGTACGGCCTGATGTTTGGAGGAACACTTCCTGGAATCAGATGAATAGCATGATCATGATCACGCATAGGTGGGAGACCTTTGGGAGTCTCAAATACCTTGGAATGATTGTCCAGGACTTTTTGGAGATCTGGAGAAATAGATGATTCCAATGTGGAAACATCTAGCGAACATAATTGTGCAATTACACCTCTTTGCTCCTTTTTTAGAAGCTTTGTCATGCCATTAGAGCTGATTATCTTTCCTGGTTTCCCTGCAATACCCCTTAATTCAACTTCCTTTCCTTCCACAGAAAATTTCATGAAAAGTTCTTGAAAATTAAAAGCTATTGTACCCAAGGATTGTAGCCATTGGACTCCTAGTACAACATCAGCACCTCCCATTGGAATGGAAAGCATTGGGCTAGTCAATACATATTCTCCCATGGATAGCTTGATATTATGGCACTTTCCAGAACAATTTATTGTTCCTCCATTTGCAATCATCACTTGACACTCTGGTGCTGGATATAGGAAGCAATTCAATTCTTTTGCTACCCTACAATGAATAAAATTGTGGGTGCTTCCTGAATCAATCAACACTATTACCTTTTTCTTCTTGATTTGTCCTTCTATCTTGATGGTTTGAGGAGTGGTAATTCCCGCCAATGCATTACAAGATATGGTCGGATTTATTTGTTCTTCATCTAGGCTTTGTTCCTGGAATATATCCTCTTCTTTTGACCTTTCTTGCTCCTTTTCTTCTTCCTCTTCACAATCTATGTAGAATAATTTCTTCTCAGCACACTTATGACCTTTTGTGTATTTGCTATCACAATTGTAACAAAGCCCTTTTGCTCTTTTTTCTTCCAATTGTTGTGGTGTCAACCTTGTAGGTTGTGGAAGACTATGGGCAACAACACTTCCTTCTTTATAGTTGTGAACGGTATGCTTTCTAGTTGCCATAATTTTGCTTTCCATTTTTCTTGCTAACCTGAATGCCTTCTCTAATGAATCAGGTTCCCAAAGGCGCACATCATGTTGGATATTATCCTTTAAAGACCCTATGAACACATCAATCCTATGCTCCTCTGGAATATCTTTTACCCTTATGTTCAATTTTTGGAACTCCTCAATGTGCTCCATTATTGAACCCTTTTGTTTGAGACTTATCAATTGGCTAAAAAAAGTGTTGCTTTTTGTATCCTCATAATGTGCTATCAATTCTTCCGTAAAAATTGCCCAAGTGATAAATTGTTTACGAGAACAAAGCCATTGATACCATACAAACTGATTTGGTTCCAAATATAAAGTTGCCATACGTACCTTTTGTGTGTTTTGCACATTATTGAGATCGAAGAATTGCTCCATCTGTAATATCCATGTGGCGGGATCCTTGCCATCAAACTTCCTCATATCGATTTTTGGAACATGGTGAGTCTTCGATCCAACATTAGCGTCTATGGTATCATGATTAACATTTCTTTTGTTCTCATCATGAGTTTCCTTTACTACCTTTTCACCATTAGCGACCCTTTCTTGTAGCAACTTCTTCAATTCTTCCATATCTGTCTTCAAATCTGCCATGTCTCTCTTCAAATCTGTCTTCGAATCATCCATCTTAGCTTCCATGCCCTTTATCTTAGATTCCACGCCACTTATCTTAGCTTCTGTTAGCTTTTGTGAGCGTGACATTTGTTGCACTTGTTCTTGTAATTTTGATATATCATGTAGCATTTCTTCTTCTTCTTCATGAGTCATGCTAGAGCTTTCAGGTTCCTTACTAGGTGTTTGCATTTTCTTTCCTCGGGGCATCCGTTACCGATAATAATGCTTTACTATGCCCTTTGAATTCCGTTAAACCAAGCTTACACAAAAATTTAAAAAAAAACTACACACCTTTTTTCACTTTATAGAAGCCTGATATTGAATCTGATGTATCTCTGTAATTTCGGATCATCCAGTTCTGAAATTGCTACCTGCAGTAGCCTTCTGCGTCCTCTTTCCAATGCCACAAGTCTGAGCCAAATTGGATTCTCCAAGGAAGAGTTATGTGAAATCTCCCACAGTGACTTGCTTTTAGACTGGTTCAGTAGAGCGAACTTGTACGACGTGCCACGAGTCACTGTTTCAACCTTTGAATCTAAAACACACATACAAGAAACTACAGTCCGTTCTCTTTCTGTACCTTTTTACGAAATTTCAATCCGATCCTCAGAGAGAGAGTTATGACGATTTTCCCCAGGTCACCTGTTTTGAATGTAATTCAGGAGTCTGCAAAAAGGCCAACTTCCTCAGATCATATCTCCGAAAATATCGCGCGAAAAGCTCTGAAATTCGGACCCAAGGTTCAGCGCCAATTCTTCTCAAATGGGTTTTTTTTGCGACTTCTGAAACGTCACAAAGTTATAGCGAAAATGCAACGATGACCTGTTTGGAGCAGCGAAACCCTAGAATCCAAAGCTCTGATACCAAATGTTATGAAACCAGCTCAAGAAAAGATAGAAAAGATAGATCAACGCCTTAGAATTCAGCCTCTTCGAGGGGGAAACCTCCTTTACATTACATGAATGAACATTTCTTGGATGATACAAATGATAAAACCTCCTTTCTATATATAGGAGTCTAAGGAGTCACAATATAATCCAGCCGACCTAACAATAATAATATAAAGCCACAAAAATAACAATAGAGGGATTCTATGGGGCACAGAAATAACAATATGGGGGTAATAGGGGCACAACAATATAAATAAGGGTATAACTACAATAGTAATGGGGTAATCACTAGTATTATAGGGACCCAACACTTTCACATGAAAAAATCCATATTTCATTGCTGCCCATGTATTTAATTTTTTTTTGGTTTTATTAAGTTTCAACTTTCAGTTTTAAAGTTTTAAATTTCAGCCGGTTTGTAGGCTAAATCTGTCCCAATTTTTTTCGAAATTTATCTTAGGCTTTCCATTTACTTAGTTGCATTTATTTATTTTAAATTTGCGAATTTTAAATATTTCATTAGCCACTATGCCTCCTAAAGCTAAGGACACTACGTGGGCTATTGTGATATGGTTGATGCCAAAATGATCTACAAATATTGCCAAAAATCTATTGGAGGAGGGGGTCTTCCTAGGATGAAACAACACTTGGTTGGGATAAGAGGCCAAGTAAAGCCATGTAAAGCACCAAATGAAGTGATAGGCATATTAGTGCAGAATTCTTTGAGAGATTTGAGAAGTTCGAGCATAATGCTAGGGATAAGGCTATCAAAGAAACATTGCAAGGAAGAAGGAAGTTTTACAAGCCATGAGAGTAGGTGGGTGTGAAGATTTTGAGATTCAAGACTCCTCTTCTATCCCTTCCACCAATGTCCATGACCCATTTTGTTATGTTCATCCTGCTCTTGGATCTTACAATCAAGGCCAACAATCTAAAAGTAAAGAGAGGATGAACATCTAGAGTTACTTCTCAACTTCCCCCACCATTACCTCTGCTAATGCTACTTCCTCTTGGGAAAGTCTAACTCAACCCACTTTGGATAACCATTGGAAAAAGCAATGCAAAGAAGTTATTTTTCAATACATTGTTAGATGGTAGTATGATGCAGATATCCCCTTTATAATGCTACCCACTCACCTTACTAACAAGCTATGTGGAACTTTGTTATATCTGCATGAAAGGGCTTCAAAGGCCCTAGTATGCATGATTTGAAAGGAAATCATTTGCAAAAAGAGATTTTTTGCATTGAAAGAATATTTCACTTGTTAATTTGGCGGCTCAAGGACAAATCCCCTCTGTTGGACAATCTTCCTCATCAAGACCCTTTCTAGCCCTTGGAAGAATTTATTTTGGTTAAGGAAGAATATATTTTTAATATGGAAACCCACATGTGCACAAAAGGACAGGTTAGCCCTAAAAGGAAATTGGACACCCTTGGATTTGCTATAAATAAAAGTCAAGTGACCCTCATTTGGAGACCACCATCAAGCATTCTTTTTTCTTCTTTGATTTTTGGCTTGCACATGTCTGAAATTGGTATATGAGGAATTTGTTCTCATAGGTCTGAAATCGCAAGGTCCGAGCACGTGTAGATTAGGGTTTTTGCTTCACAACTACAGGGATGCCACAGGAAATTTTTGGCTAAAGTCGCACGCATGTGAGCCTCTACGTGTGACAGGAAGGCTTCAGTCGTACACATGACCTTCAGTTCTATGCAGTCGGGACATAGGGTTTTTCTGACAATTGACCGCAGATGTTGCTTATTGACCGCAGCTTCCGCAGATGTTGACCGTTGACTGCAGCTTCTAAATCATGATTTGGATTAGTATTATTGTTGGGTTCATCTCTGGGATAGTTTGGTTGGTTTTGTTGGATAGTCTTGTGAATGAAGAATTGGAATATTGTACTCTCTCTCTTTGTTGAACATTTTATGACAATCTAATAAGAAGAAGAATTTGAAAGGGTTTTCCCCCTTGTGGGGTTTTGCTCTGGTCTCTGACCAATCTTGGTGTCTCTATGCCTCAATGCCTTTCTTCTATTGTTCCTTTATGTTATGCTACATTGTTGATGATATTGTTCTTTCTCCATAATTGCATATGGTGTAATGATGTTATAATACTATGGGGTGAATTAAATGTGTAAATGATGAAAAGCATATATCTAAAGCAAAGAACAATGCAACCCTAAGAAAAATTAACATGGTTTCAGAGTCGGGCTAAAGAAAAGTCATTGAGATCACCCGTGAGAAGACACCTTTAATGGAAGCAATAGAAGACTTACGAGACCTAAAAGAATGCTAGGGCTTGAAGGAAACCCTAAGCAATCTGGTTATTAGGGTTTGATGGATTACATGAGGTTAGGGTTTGGAAGAAACCCTGGAATATGAAAAAGGTTTGAGTTATGCAGTCTTGAAACCCTAGCATGATGAGTGAGATGTTGTTCTAGCACTTGTGACAGATTCAGTGTAACCATAGATGGGATAACCTCAATTAGGCCTGGTTGTTGATGAAGTCGATGGAAATATTGAAGGCAACATTGTTACATGGATAATGGACAGTACTAACTCTTGGAGGTTGGTTCAAGAGGGAGATGATCACTTTTTGTTAAAGATAAGTACCTTTTAGATTTATGTTATTTCTTTATGATACTAGACTTATTGTTTTGATTATTGCTTATACTTCCTGCATAAATATTTGAGTATGTGAATACTCAAATCTCTAGATGAGATGTAAAAAGCATATCCTTCTTGAGGATCATCTAAGGTGCAAGAAAAGAGAGCTAGTGCAAGAAGAGAAGAGTTGGTGCTGGAAAAGGAAAAAAGTACTTGAGGAAAGTTTTCAAAGTAGCATCCAGAAATTACAATATGCAAGTACTACAGCTGCCAATAACAAATAAGTGTTACAAGTTGCAAAGGTATATGAATACTACAAGGTATGTGTAGTATATTGTTTTAGTGTTATGATTTAGCTGCAAGATTGGATGGCAAATTAAGTCCTAAGGTATGTTGAATATCACCTTCATGAATGACTCATGCATTCATATGAAAGTAAGTTTGATTTCTGGTACATGTGATATATTGGTGCTCTTGATATTTGGCAAGACATGGTGGATTTCCTGATTTTATAAAGTTGTCTAGAAACATCAATTGTGTTAACTTGATATTATTATAAATGCTTGTGATAAGCATGGTAACCCTAATGGTAAAAAATGTAACAATAAGATTGATACTCGGGATCTTCTTGTTGATCTTGGTTAGGTTTCAACAAGCTCAGTAAAGTTGAATGTGATAAAATCAGATTCCCTGACTTGATGACTGAAGCAATGCAATAAAGAAGTGATGTTGTGATTATGATCCTTGAAGTATGAAAATACATTTATATGACACTAACCTTTGATGAAGATTTGATGACATGTTCATATGTGATGATGAAGTAGCTGATGATGATTTGTTATGACCATGATGCATATATGTTTGAAAACCTGATATAGTTTGACTCCATGATCTGACAGTTTTGTTGATACATAACAGTATTATGATAGACAGGTTGATGTCGTGAATGATTATTGAAGAGGCTTTCCATTCAAAGGGAGAAACTCTCCATAAGATCCCAACACCTATTATTATTTGCAGTAAATGAATAGAAGACTCTTGATTATCGAAGCAAGGTTTATGGACATGAATAGATGATCTTGATGAAGGAAGAAGTTTTGGCAAACTATAATTTGAGCAGAAATGGTTTTCTCCTAGTCCAAGTCCCAGCCGCTGGGAGAAATTCTTAAGGGTGCGGCTACAGGCCTCTTAGCAGCACGAAAGAAGCCCTATGGGTGCGGCTGAGCCTGCAAGATACAAAAATCTAAAACCTTATGCATGAAACCAGGAGCGCATGATAGAAATTTCTATGGACAGAAAATGAACAGTAAGATCTACATAATGTTTGACTTGTTGCAGGGATTAGAATGAAGGTTGACCTCTCTAGAAAATGTGAAGTGACCTACCTTTTGGAATCTACTCTTACTTGTGTTGACAAGGCTGAATTCTAGAGAATCATTGCTAATAGAATCTTGAGGAAAATTTCAATGATTATTGTCTTATGCAAAGATCTTTATGTTGCAGAAAATGTGAATGTCTTAACTCATCTTGTGTTTGCAGGGGTCTATAATATGCATATCATTATGTTAGTTGTCTTGATTTGATCATTGGAGCTAGTATGACAATAAAGGATTGCTCCTCAGTATGCAATAATTTCTATTCTGGTTATTACAAAGATTTCACAATGAATGGATGGCAGAAACTTATATGACTTGTCCTTGGTGTATGCATTTACATTTAGTGACAGAAATGATTCATATTATGATCACGTGGATGGTTTGATGAAGTTTGGCTTGATATTGCTTGGTAAATGACAGTTGTTGTTATGACAATAGACAAGGTTGTAACCTGGTACTTGGGGACTTGGATTGAAAAGTTTAACAGTAATATTGGCAGAAACTTTCATGGTTTTGATATTAGTTTTGGTTTGGCATTTAAGGCTTGATAAGTAGACTTGGTTGATTTGATTGAATTATTTGAAGCTTGGTGTATTGTCTTGGTCAGTGTTATGTTTTCAAAAAACATTGTATGGCTTGAAGCAAGCTCCCCAAGCCTGGTATGTCCGCATTGACAGCTACCTAGTGAAGCTTGGAAGTCGTGTCGATCTAAACCTCTACTTCAAAGTGGTCCAAGGTATGCCTTTGATTTTGGTTTTATATGTTGACAATCTATTCTTGACAGGTAATGAGCCTTTGATGATTAAAGTAAGAGGGAGTTGGCCTCAGAGTTTGAGATGAAGGATCTTGGCATGGTGCATTACTTTTTGGGACATGTAATGAGCCTTTGATGATTAAAGTAAGAGGGAGTTGGCCTCAAAGTTTGAGATGAAGGATCTTGGCATGGTGCACTACTTTTTGGGATTAGAAGTTTGGAAAAAGGACAATATGACATGAAACTAGTGGAAAGATTTGGAAAGACAGAATGCAAATCCTTGGACACCCCGATGGAATTGAATTATGCAGAGATGTTGTTGGACTTAACTTGGCAAACTCCTCTGAGTACCGATAGTTGATTGAGGCATTGATGTTCCTTGAGAACACCTGTCTGGTATATGCTTTGCAGTAAACACCTTGAGTACAAATTGAGTTGCCACCAAGCACATTTTGAAATAATCTACATGGGACGATCAATCTTGGTACGAAAAATTCTGTTAGAGATATATGATTACATGGATACACTGATGCTCACTGATACATTATTGATAAAAAGAGCACATTTGGGTGTTGCTTTAGTTTGGGATCTGCCATGACATCTTGGATGAGAAGGAAATAGAAGTTTGTAGCTTTAAGCACAGCTGAGGTTGAGTACATTGATGCTAGCATGCCTATCTATGAAACAGTTTGGTTAAGAAAGCTCTTTGAAGAGTTGCTTGAACAGGCTCTAGATATGATAGTGATATATTATGACAACAAGACTGGGATTTGATTGGCAGAGAATCCCCTATATAGTTGGGATAGATATATCTTCATAGATTGAGATAGTGTTTTTGTATGAGACAAGCTTAGGCTTGTGGTTGTTGCCTCCATGAGAAGGAAGATGAATAAGGTATCCTTTTATGGCATGCATTTGCTCTAACGTAATATTTGATTTGATGTTCCATATGAACAGGGAAACAGAGGATTGCTACTCGAAAGAGCTACATAAAGTAGTATGATTGAACTCTTCAGTGAATTGTTTGAATCGGTACTGGATATGAGCACGTTGATATATTTCTGCCCTATAGAGAGCAACATGGATTGATGGATGTGACCCTCCTGATTGAGAACACTGAGCATAGCTATCCCCCCCTTGGTTGAGCTCCCAAGGCGGAAATGGAGCATTGAGGGCTCCTAGGGTTGAGGGAATTCTGGACAATAGGTGTGCGTGATCCCTACTCTTGCAATAGATCAGGTATCTCCCCTATACGTCACCCATAGGGTGTGTGTGATCCTTGTTTGTTTTGACAAGTCAAGTATCTCCCCTATCTTGGTCTAGCAGAGTATACCCCAGTTGGCATCATACCCACAAGTCGAGCTTGTTGGGATTATCCCTCCCTGTCTCGCCAACGGGTTGAGGAAGCTTGGGGGTGTGCGATCCTTACCTTTGGTAAGTTGGGTATCTGACCCAAGCTCGGATTATGATGCAGGTGTTCCACCACGTGACTCTTAAGGGTCATTGTTGGGAAGATCAACAAGCAATAGGATGGTTGTGATCCTTACCTCATATAGCAAGTGGTATTTCGCCCATTTATTGCATCATGGGATGGTTGTGATCTTTGCTTGGTAAGTGGTATCTCGCCTATTTCTCGACATGGGGTGAGAGTGTCCCATAGGACCTTCCCCACTATTGCAGACATGAGGTGAGAGTGTCCCATAGGACCTTCCTCATTTTCGTTAGTTCTCAGGTCCCTGCTAGTAGTGATTCTAGGTGGTAGGAGTGGCTCCCCGATGGATTGAGGGTGGTAGTTTAGACTCCCCTCTAATGTCAAATTCTTCTTCTTTTAGATTCGAGTGCGTTCAGTATATGAGCAAAGATGAGCAGAAATAAATAGAGATAAGCAGGGATGTGAGCAAAGACAACATTTGTTGACGAGATATTTGTGATGGGACATATGTTGCAGTCGGTAATTTCTCCCTAGCTAAGAGGGAGTGTTAATTTGGCAGCTCAGGGACAAATTCCCTCCATTGGACAATCTTCCTCATCAAGGAAGACCCCTTCTAGCCCTTGGAAGAATTTAATTTGGTTAAGGAAAAATATATTTTTAATATGGAAACCCACATGTGCACAAAAGGACAAGTCGGCCCTAAAAGGAATTGGACACCCTTGGATGGCTATAAATATTAAATACAAGTCAAGTGACCCACATTTGGAGACCACAATCAAGCATTCTTCTTTTCTCTTCTTTGATTTTTGACTCGCACAGGTTTGAAATAGGTTCACAGGGAATTTGTTCGCACAAGTCCAAAATTGCAGGGTCTGAGCTCACATGTGCGAATTAGGGTTTTTGGTTCGCGGCAACATGGATGCCACAGTAAATTTTTCGCTGCAGTCACACGCATGCGAGCTTCTGCGTGCAACCGGAAGGCTTCAGCTACACGCATGACCGTTAGCTCTGTGCAGTCAGGACTTAGGTTTTTCTAACAGTTGACCACATGCTTCAATAGATGTTGGCAGTTGATCGTGGACTTCTGAATCACGATTTGGATTAGTATTATTGACGGGTTCATCTCTGGCATATAGTTTGGTTGGTTTTGTTGGATAGTATTGTGAATGAAGAATTGGATTATTGTACTCTCTCTCTTAGCTTAACATTTTATCACAATCTAATAAGAAGAAGAATTCGAAAGGGTTTTCCTCCTTGTGGGGTTTTGCCCTGGTCTCTGACCAATCCTGGTGTCTCTATCTGTGAATGTTTTTCTTCTATTGTTCCTTTATGTTCTGCTACATTATTGATGATATTGTTTTTTCTACATAATTGCATATGATATAATGATGTTATAATATTGTGGGGTGAATTCAATGTGTAAATGATGAAATGCAATTATCTAAAGCAAAGAACAATATAGCCCTAAGAAAAATTAACATCACTGAGTATAGAGAGTCATGGACCAAAGCAAGTTGTTCCATCACGTCAGATGGATGGATCGATGGAAAGAACCACACTATCATTAATTTCCTTGTTTCTTGCCCTCAAGAAACCATGTTTTTGAAATCAGTTGATGCATCTGATAAGGTGAAGGATGCAAACCTTCTATTTTAGCTTGGATAAGACGATTAAGATAATGGGGGAGGAAAATATTGTACACTGCAGGGCATCAAAGATAATGCCTCCAGCTATGTTCTTGCTGGAAAGATGTTAGAGTCTAGATATAGGACCATATTTTGAACTCCATGTGCTACACATTGCATAAACCTCATGCTTGAGGACCTAAACAAAGTGGAGTGGGCAAAGAAAATTGTTGGAGGAAAAGGTACCAAGGAGGTGTTTCCTAGTGCATTTTCCTTTTTGCCTAGGAAAACACTTTAAAACACCTTTTTAGCATGTGACTTTATGAGTTATATTAAAGTCATGATAAAGTCACTTAATGTGGTACTTTATGTCCTATGTACTTTTACTATTAAAGTCACTTTATGATTTTAAGTTGACTTTATGTGGAGAAAAAGTACATGGTACAAATATAAAGTTATAAAGTGACTAGGAAGTCATTAATGAGGGGCTATATCACAAGGTTCGTCGAACTTTAACTTTGAGGTTCGAATTTGGCGAACCTTATAAAGATGTTGAGGTTCAGCAAACCTCATAGCCATTGACCAAGTCCATAGATGAAAACTCATAACTTCATGTCACAACTCAAGCTTGTAATTTACCCTTAGGTCTGTGATAACATTTTTGATGTTTACTAATGTTGATTTCTTACTATATTATTCTATCATTCATATTAAATAAATAAATAAATATATATATATATATATATATAGAGAGAGAGAGAGAGAGAGAGAAACCTAACAACGAACCTCATCCGAACTTCATAAAAAAATTCAAACTCAAACCGAACCTAATCATTGCCGAACCCAAACTCAAACCCGAACCATGTGACATTGATGAGGGGGACCACATGAAGAGGGGGTCAAGCGAGGGAACGATCTCCACCATTTATTTAAAGGGTTGAGATCTAATCTCAACCCTTGATCAAAAGGGTTATAGTTCTCCTACCTAATGAAGCTAAAAAGGGAGAGAAAAGGCATAAATCTCATTTGCTATTGCTTCATGAGCATTTTGGAGAAGAGAGCAAGGAGCAAAAGGAGGTTGAGATTGCCATAGCTGAGAGGAGATATCAACAACAACATACCCGAATTTCTAAGCCTAGGAGGTGCACGCAGCTTGAGGAGAAGGGTTGCACATAGTTTGAGGAGAACAACAGAGATATTTCAGTGTTGGCTAAAGCAGAGACAAGCTCGAGTTACAAGGTCTGACAATTGCTCAGAATAGGCCAAGATTTAAGGGTTAAACCAGCGCAGAAATCAAGGTAAAACCATGCCCAAAATTCTAGGAGCAGAGGCCTAAAATTCCAAGAGGTCAGTGTTGAGTCGAGGCACTAAATCCAAGGTGTTTATAGAAGTTTCCAACATATATTTCAAGGGAAAAATTTATCATTCAAATGCTTTAATTTATTGGAGCGAATTTCTAACTGAGAGGCATGAAATTCAAGTATTGATAAAATCTGTCAATGGCACGAATTTTCAGATTTGGGAAGCTAAAGCAGTGGCACAAATTTCTATGAAGTCTAGCTCCAATAGCAAGGGAGAGATGTGTTGTTTTTCCACGATCTTGGTGTCAAGGATAGAATCTTAAAACACTGGCACTACCAAACCAAGAATCACAACGAAGCTACTTTTTACAGCGGAATATAAACAGCAGTAAATCTACTAGTGCACATATTAACAATTTTGTACAATAACCCAACTTCGATATATTAATCCAATTGAATAATACAATAGAGTAGGTCTCCCGTACTAGGGATAATGGCCCTCATACATCCACTGATACAAAGATACAAAATTGGGGCTTGGTGTCAGTCCATCGACAACCAATCTACCCTCAACAAGATACTTTGACCATCTGGTTGATGTAGTGCACTCTCTCATCTCCTCTCAGTCGTACCCTAAACCTGCGTGGTCCTTTGGCTCCCAAACTGCAGCGCCTGCCTCTATCAATCCTCCAAATCCATCTAGCCACTGAATCTCAGTTATCCAATCTGCTCACTAGTTGTGCCTTAGTCCATCAAGGGCACAACACATCGAGACCCATGTCAAGTTGTTCACAGCTCCACTTGAGACCAACTCTCAACTGCCCATTGTTTCTCCTCAACTACTAAGGGACTTCAGCCCACTATAGTCTTCCTGTGTTGCTCCAATGAAGACTAACATAGGGCACAGAGGGCTGCCACCTATCATTGCAAGATGTCCATCTCCCACAATGACCATGGGCTAGGAGGACTGCCCATAATCTGTTGTAGATGTCCTTCTACATGCACAAGTCTAGGGCTGCACAAACTGCTCCTGGTTGATCAGACCCATGAGCTCAACAACTACCACTCTAGCAACCACCTAAGTCCAAGAAGATGGTGCACACCGGACTCCAACCTGGACACTATCACGCTATCCTCCAACAGACCATAAATACCCAATCCACTATCCACACTTAGTCCACTCTTACGTTGCCCTCCAACGGACCACGAGTGACCAATCCCTGTTGTAGCATCTGCTCCTGGTTAGGGTATCCAACCACCTAAGAAACCCTTCCTCTTGGCTACTAACATCCATCCAAAATACCCTCTCCTAGGACATCATCCACTAGCATCAATTCAACCTTAACACATCAATACAATACATAGCTAGCCTTGCTTAACTTCTGCGTCACCCTGGTGCCGTTTGCTACATGCTCAGCCCTCACTGGCATCACCTGCACTCGCGCAATCCTGTACTCATGTTCCTGTACTCGAGCTGCCTACACTCACATTGCCTGCTCTCGCGTTGCCTTTCTTGATGTGTAGACTATGAAAGATGCTTCTTGGATGTGTTTAAATGACTCTCCTCCATTTTATATTTATACACAATACAAGGGCTCCATCTAGTCACATGTGTGGACCTGACAACTTGTCACAAGGTCTCTAAACGCCTAGCCAACCTTGACCAAACCCACACATTAACTACAAAAATTAATATCACCACATAGACAACTTGGATTTCAATGATTTTCGTTGTGTTGGATTTGTCTCAACGTCCTCTATCATCTCCATCCATCACATGTCCAATAAGCTGTGAAAATTCTAAGTTGGAATCCCTACTGCAGCAAACTGATGTTACTTCTCCTACTTGTTAATCCATGCAAGTTATTCACTGTGCTCTATGGTAAATATCAAAGCAAATACATCTGCAGCCTTCACTTAATTAGCATATATGTGAAAACAAAATACTAAGCAAGAAAGGAAAAATACAACACATAGGACAATTATTTTTGGACAAAACTTCCCCGGAAAAACCCAACTTGGGAAAACCGGTGCAATAGCTCTGAGGGTTTATTATTATGCAAGAGAAAATTCGGAGTACAATTCTAGGATGATCAACTAGCAATCTGATACAGAGAGAAGACTAAACAAAATATTGGTGAAATGATCTCACCCTGTCACTGGAGAATCAGTGACTGATCCTTCTCCTCAGTAGGCTCTGCGTCACCCTTTGTGTGGCCTCTGCGTAGAACTGCATCACCCTGGGCAGCTTTTGCGTCACCCCTCCTGGGTATTATGCGGCCTCTCCTTTAAATCATTTGTTGGCTGAGAAATCGACTTTTTGCCTTCCAGACTCACACCCTGGCTTTCGGCAACTGAACTTCGAATTCCCTCAGCAGGAACTCAACTTCCCCTCAATGATTGCGCTGCCTCTGCGTCAGCACTACATAGGCCAACATCACCGTTTCTCTGGACGTCTTTCAATTCTCTCACTGCCTGGTACTCTCCGGAAATTCCTTCTCCCAAATTCTCACTACCCCTCTGCTACAAGATCTCCTCAATCGATTTTCCTCCTGAGAACTTCTCACTTCAGAAAATCAATTTTCTCAATCTCTCTGTGTGTTTTCCAAATGACCCTCAAGCCCCTTCTTATATCTTCCTGTTGGACAACCAACGGCCTAGATTAAATCATAATCAAAGGCTCAAATCGTTTTGACTTGATCCATGGCTTTTTCTAGAAGTTTCACCCCTAATTAGATTAATACCCATTAATATTTTAATTTTCCTAAGTTTAGACTTAGGAACCCCATTAAAAATATTTATTATTTTAGTAAAATCACTTTTGGTGGAATTTCCCAAAACGCTTTTTGGGTTCTTTGGAATACCTGTGTCCAAACCTCCCTGCAAAATTTGAGGCTTAGAGCACATCCGATGCTACCCCAAATCAACACTCCCTCTTAGTGAGGAATGTGCTCTAGCAATACACTGCCTCTCTGCATATTGCTCTGACTCTTAAGCATCATCTTTGCGCTGTTGATGTCTGACATACTATCCACCAACCACTGCACTGTTGCTGCAACTACCAATGCTACGTCTGTACTGCAACTCCCTCTCAAACATTGCATCTGCTATGCTGCTAGCACTGCCACTGCTAACACTGCATCCGCACTGCAACTCAGTTGCTTAGAGAAGCAACTGCACACACCCAATACTAGACAAGCATCTAATAGATACTCCTCGGTGTTGATATCCTAACTACTTCTAATCCCATTCTGCCTCTAAAGCCACTGCATTGTTGAAGCTTTGCACTGTGCCTCCTCGCACAGTTGCCTCTCTGCGCTGCGTTGCTCAGTGTCTGGCTCTCCTAGCCACTGCATCTATCGAAACAACACTCCATGGCACCAACTGAAACTCCACCAACCCGCTACTCCTGATCATGGGCCCCCGTAGCAAGGTGATAATCCAAGAGGTGGGCTCCTCAAGGATCCTACCCATCTGCAGCTCCATCGAACTACAGCGCTATATCAGCCCACCTCCCTCCTGGAGGTATCTCAGCTGTCATGGCAAACTCCTCCTCGTCAATCTTCGCGGTTGCAACCTTGGGATCATGCTTCTCATCCTTGTCCTTTTTCTTCAAAGAACACTAGGATGCATAATGACCCATTTTGCCACATCTAAAGTTGTTCACCTTGGAGATGTCCTTCTTTCGTCTTTGTTGCCCTTGTTGTCCCTTCGATGCAAAGGTTGTGTTATCCTCTTCCTCCACTTTGGGCTTCGACCCACTATTGTTGCTTCTCCCGTCAAGTTTTACCTTGAGCAGGTCTCTCCTCAGCTCTTCTTGTTTCGGAGCTGCCCACATCTCGTCCCAATTTGGCAATGTTGCTCTACCCGGGATACTCAAGACAAAGATTTGCCAATCATCGGAGACGGAATTTAGAGCTAGTCTCACTAACTCCGAGTCTTGAGGTGTATGTCCGCAGCTGACAGCTCATCACGGGTCTCCTTCAGTTTTGTTGAGGAACGGATCCATTCGCTCCCCCTTCTGCATCTGAGCAGATCTCAACTTCTTCTGTACATCTTCCGTTGCTCGGAAGATCCCTGATACAATGTGGCCAAGGCATCCCACATCTCCTTAGCGGTCCCTCTGCTTGCAACGTGGCACACTACGTGATCCTTGACTCCATCCGGGATCATCCTCTTCGCCTTCACCATCTCAACTCTATACTTCTTCAATGGATCTACTGGGACAGCTACCACATTATCAACATAAGTCTTGAGGGCATGCTCATCTAGAAGGAAAGTCATCCTAACCTTCCAGATGGCATAGTTGGAAGCCCCATCCAACCTGTCCTGATCCCTCAAGCCATTGGTTGCCATCTCCTCCGAAATCTGTCGAACAATTCCCTCTTTCTCCCTACTACGTAGCTCCTAAGCTGACTTATGCACTCCTTGGTAAGTTGTTGCTCCTCTGCTACTCAGCAATTGAGAAATGTTGATTTCCTCGGCAAGAAATCACTGAGGAAGTATTCCTTCACTATGCTCTTCTTCTCTCTTCTGACATCTTTTCAACCCAGGAAAGATGCCCATTGAAAAATCTGCGTCCACCAACTGCTCCTCACGCTAAGGCTTAGCGTTGCTCCCTCTGCTACGGCAAATCCGAACTGGAAGCTCTTTTTCCCCGTCAACTCACTCAGAGAGAGACTACCTCGAATTTTCGACCCTTTAGCTAGAACTGCGCAAAACCTTCTGGGTTTCGACTTGCTGCCTCCTGCAACTTTTCGATTTCCCCTTCTGCTCACCATTGGGGTTTCTGGTTCTGCTCTTCTTATCTCTCCTACACTAGCTCTGGTACCATGTGAAATATCCCAAGCTGGAATCCCTACTACAGCAAACTGATGTTACTTATCCTACTTGTTAATTCATGGAAGTTATTTGTTGTGCTCTACAGTAAATATCGAAGTGAATACATCTGCAGCCTTCAATTCATTAACATATATGCAGAAACAAAATACTGAGCAAGAAAGAAAAAATACAACACATAGGACACAATTATGTTTGGACAAAACATCCCCAGAAAACCCAACTTGGGAAAACCGGTGCAGCAACTCTAAGGGTTTATTATTATGCAGGAGAAAATTCTGAGTAGAATTCTAGGATGCTCAACTAGCAATCTGATACAGAGAATACTGAACAAAAGGTTGGTGAAATGATATCAACCTATCACTGGAGAATCAATGATTGATCCTTCTCCTCAGGAGGCCCTGCGTCACCCTTTGCATGGCTTCTGCGCAGAACTGCGTCACCCTGGGCAGCTTCTGCGTCACCCCTCCTGGGTATTATGTTGCCTCTCCTCTGGATCCTCTACTGGCTAAGAAATTGACTTTCTGCCTTCCAGACTCACACCCTGGCTTCTGGCAACTAAACTTCGACTTCCCCTCAATCACTGCGCTGCCTCTGAATAAGCCATCGCCAGCCTTCCTCTGGACGTCTTTTTGTTCTCTCACTGCCTGGTACTCTCCGTAAATTCCTTCTCCCATATTCTCACTGTCCCTCTACTGCAAGATCTCCTCAATCGATTTTTCTCCTAAGAACTTCTCACTTCAAAAAATCGATTTTCTCAATCTCTCTGTGTTTTCTAAATGACCCTCAAGCCCCTTCTTATATCTTCTTGTTGGACAACCAACGACCTAGATTAAATCATAATCAAAGGCTCATATCATTTTGACTTAATCCATGGCTTTTTCTAGAAGTTTCACCACTGATTAGATTAATACCCATTAATATTTTAATTTTCCGAAGTTTAGACTTAGGAACCCCATTAAAAATATTAATTATTTTAATAAAATCACTTCTGGGTGGAATTTTCCAAAGCGCTTTCTGGGTTCTTTGGAATTCCTGTGTCCAAGCCTCCCTACAAAATTTGAGGCTTAGAGCACATCCAATGCTACCCCAAAACAACAAAAGCCTCATGGATTCACACCCACAAGCTCGGGCGCAAAACCCACATGCTTGGGTTCCATACCCACAAGCCACACTCGTGTGACAATTCCTCCACAACCCTCAAACCTAGGGTTTGGAGTACCTCCCAGCTACAAATCTCAACACTTCCAATACTAGGAAGTCTCCATTATCATCGGTGACACTAGCCCATCTGGCGTCCATCACTGCAACATACTTTGTCGAATGAACCCTACAATCTCACTAGTGCCCCTGCCTCATCACATCTAAACCTAAAGATCTCAAAACTCCATAGGGTTTCTCCCTCTGAGGCTAGACTCCCTTTGATCCTACACGATCTCCACTGGCTCAGTCCTGCAAGCACTCATCCTCCTAGATCAAATACCACTCGTGCAAATCCCTCCAATATTAGATATGCAACATCACGATTTGATGAAGACTCTAGCCTGCCAATCTGTAGTCCATCACATCAAGCAATCTCGATCATCCTGATCTCATCCATGCCAAAACAATCCTCGAGTTGTCCCAACCATCTATGACAAGTCATGGGAATTCCATGATCAACAACCTGTTGTTTACCAGGCTCACCACCAATCCACCAGAACTCCCAACCAATCTCGTTGCCAAGCCAGTCAAGACCACATCGCCATGTCTTCAGCTAAACCCTCTAATCCATGATATAGATACCCACAACTCCCTTTGAGTTGCTTCGTTGAGCACTCTCCAATTCACTGTCCCTCAAAGTAGCTCAGACACGTTCTGATACCATGTTGTTTTTCCACGATCTTGGTGACAGTGATAGAATCTTAAATCACTGACGCTACCAAAACAAGAATCACAACGAAGCTACTTTGCACAGCGGAATATAAATAGCAGTAAATCTACTAGTGCACAAAATATACACAAGTTTTTACACAACTTTGTACGATAACCCAACTTCGCCAACTAAATAATACAACAGTCTAGGGCTCCCGTACTAGGGATAATGGCCCTCATATATCCATTGATACAAAGATACAAAAATGGGGTTTGGTGTTAGTGCATCGACAACCAGTCTACCCTAAACAAGATACTCTGACCATCTGGCTGATGTAGCACACTCTCTCAACTCCTCTCGGTTGTACCCTGTACCTGCTTTGTCCTTCGGCTCCCGATTTGCAACACCTGCCTCTATCAATGCTCCAAGTCCATCTGGCCACTAAATCTCAACTATCCAAGATACTCACTAGGTTGTGCCTTAGTCCATCAAGGGCACAACACATCGAAACTCACGTCGAGTTTTCACAACTCCACTTGAGAACAACTCTCAATTGTCCACTATTACTCCTCAGCTACTTAGGGACTTTAGCCCACTATAGTCTTCTTGTGTTGCTCCAATGAAGACTAACATAGGGCACGGAGGGGTGCCACTTATCACTGCAAGATGTCCATCTCCCACAATGAAAACAGCCTAGGAGGATTGCCCATCATCTGTTGTAGATGTCCTCCACACACAAGTCTAGGGTTGCACAAACTGCTCCTAGTTGATCAGACCCATGAGCTCAACAACTACCACTCTAGCAACCACCTAAGTCCATGAAGATGGTGAAGATGGTGCACACCAAGCTCCAACTTGGACACTATCACGTTGTCCTCCAACAAACCATAAATGCCCAATCCACTATCCACACTTGGTCCACTCTCACGCTACCCTCCAACAGACCACGAGTGACCAATCCTTGTTGTAGCATCTGCTCCTGGTTAGGGAATCCAACCACCTAGGAAACCCTTCCTCTTGGCTACTAACAAACTTCCAAACTATCCTCTCCTAGGACATCATCCACTAGCATCAATTCAACCTTAACACATCAATACAATACATACCTAGCCCTGGTCAGATTCTGCGTCACCTTGGTGCAGTTTGCTACATGCTCAGCCCTCACTCGCGTTGCATGCACTCGCGCTACTTGCAGTCATGTTCCTGCACTCGCGCATTCCTGCACTCGTGTGTTCCTACACTCACGTTCCTGCATTGGCGTGTTCTTGCACTCGCACGTTCCTACACTTGTGCATTCTTGCACTCACACATTCCTACACTCGTGTGTTCCTGCACTAGCGAGTTCTTGTACTCGCGTTGCATGCACTCGAGCTGCCTGCACTCACGCTGCCCACACTCACGCTACCTTTCTTGATGTTTAGACTATGAAAGATGTTTCTTGGATGTGTTTAAATCACTCTCCTCCACCTTATATTTATACACAATACAAGGACTCCATCAAGTCACATGTGTGGGCTTGACAACTTGTAACAAGGTTCGTGAACGCCTAGCCGACATTGACCAAACCCACACATTAACTTCAAAACTTAATATCACCACATGGACAACTCAAATTTCGATGATTTTCATTGTGTTGGATTTGTCTCAACATCCTCTATCATCTCCATCCATCACATGTCCAATAAGCCTTATGGATTCACACCCACAAGCTCGGGTGCAAATCCCACATGCTTGGGTTCCATGCCCACAAGCCACACTTGTGTGCCAATTCCTCCACAACCCTCAAGCCTAGGGTTTGGAGTACCTCCCAAGCTACAAATCTCAACAAGATAAGTACCCTTGTGTGATGTTTTAATGTTGTACTTAAAAATTCAGAGATAAGCTAATAAATCCTCCTTAGTATTGATTTTCCCCATTGTGGGGTTTTTCCAGGGTCACTATTAGACCAAAAATTAGTGTGTAAAAAGTGTGTGTGTTTATATGTTTTATTTTCTTATTAGCAGGAAAAAATGAAAGTGTAGAAGTAGCTTGAAGTGTTTCAAAATAATTTGCAAATAGTTTTTATATCAACTAACATTTGGGGTTGTAGGCATTAAACTACATATAAAAACCTTTGAAACTGGGAAGGGCTATAGATCTCTAAATTTCTACGTGGTATCAGAGCTATGAACCTACAGTGAAAACCTTGGTTGACAAGAAAACCTACAACAAGCAACCTTTTGCAAGGTGAACAGTGAACTAAAACCTGCGTACATATCCCACAGTACAATGGTTGAGAGGGAGGCTAGTTGTTCATACTCGGATCTGAAAATTTCTATTGGTTGTGGAAGTCAAATGGCAATTGGTTTGAGGGTGGAAGATAGGTTGAGTGGGGCTAAAAATTTTGGCTCTTGGAAAGACAAAATGATGTTACTGCTTGAGGAAGTTGAGGTGTGGGACACTGTGGAGAGTCCAGTGCAACCTCCCACTGATCTAGCTCAGTTGGTTGACTTCAACAAGCGGAATGTGAAGGCAAGGAGAATCATTCTTGATGTTATTAAAGACCATCTATTCCCTCATGTGACAAGGAAGAAGTTTGCCTACGAGATGTGGGATTCCCTAGTCACACTACACCAAAGTTCCAATGAGAATAGGAAAATGGTGTTACGACAGAAGCTAAGAAACACCAAGATGACCAAGACCGACACGGTGACCTCATACCTCAACAAGATCACACAGGTGAGAGATGAGTTGGCTACGGTGGGAGAGGCTATCCCTGAGGACCAGTTGGTCAAGACGGCACTAGATGGTTTTCCCAAGCAATGGGATGGATTCATAAATGGCATTGTTGAGAGCATTTTCTAGGTTAGAGGAGGATGTGGGATGATTTCATCCAGGAGGAGTGCTAAGAGTGGCAGCCAACGTGGTGGGGGCCGATGAGGAGGAGAATGTTTCCCTCACTGCTATGGGCAAGAATAAGGCCAATAAGGGGTCTTCTAGTGGGGCCAAGCAGTAGAAGGGGAAGCAGAAGACCAAGGAGAAGGACATGAGCAAAGTGAAATGTTTTGCTTGTGGGAAGTTGGGTCACTATGTTGTTCAGAGTCCCAACAAGAAGGGTAAGAAGAAAGGTGTTGCAGCTTCGGCAAAGGTGGACGAGTTTTCTACCAGGTTTGACACAAAGTTTGCCTTGATGGTGAGTCTTGCCACTAGTGTCATGTCTTCTAGTGTGTGGTTTGTAGATAGTGGAGCATTTTTCCATATGAATAGAGCGAGAGAGCACTTCACAAGTCTCACACAGGATGATATTGACTAGGAGGTTGTCCTTGGAGATAACCCCAATGTCAGAGTAGCAGAAGTGCGGACAGTATCCTTTCAAAGGGTGTCATCACCTCCTTTGAAAGTGACAGATGTTCTTTATGTTCCAAGGCTGAGGAAGGACTTGATTTTAGTCTCCAATATTAAGGACAGGGGGTATGTAGTGGTGTTCCAAGGAGGACAAGTGCTTATATATCCAAGGGGATCCAATATCGAGTCTACTAGAGTGGTTGGAATTTGTAGTGGGATACTTTACAGGCTTGCCTTTCAGCGTACTAGAACCTTAGTAGCGCAAATCAACAGTAGTGAGTTGTGCAAGATATAGCACAGGAGGATAGCCCCCTTGCACCATGGAGCATTCAAGATGTTAAGGGAGATGGTTACAAGTTTACCTGAGTTCAGCGCTGAGCATCATGATGTGTGCAGGGAGTGTGCTTTGGGAAAGTACACTAAGACACCTTTCCCGAGTAGTGACAGCAGGGTAGCAAGTATCCTATACTTGGTACACTCTGATGTGTGTGGCCCTACGTCTCATGTATCATTGAGTGGATGTGAATACTATGTTATTTTCATTTGATGAATACTCTAGGAAGACTTGGATTTTCTTTCTGAAAACCAAGGATCAAGTCTTCAAGAGGTTCCAAGAGTTTAAGGCTCTTGTGGAGAACCAGACAGGGAAGAAGATCAAGGTGTTGAGATCAGACAATGGGGGCGAGTATACCTCCAAGGAGATGAAGGAGTTTTGTAGGAGCGTTGGCATCAAAAGGGAGTACATAGTGCTTTATAACCCCCAACAAAATGAGGTGGCGGAGAGGAAGAACGGGGCCATAGTGGGTGTTGCGAGAGTTATGTTGCATGATCAGAGGCAACCTTTTTTTTTATGGGCCGAGGCATGTAACATCGTAGTGTACTTGCAAAACAGGAGTCTGCACAGAGTCTTGGGGAGTAAGACTCCTGAGGAGGCTTTTTCTGGGAAGAAGCCTGAGATTGGGCACATCAGGATTTTTGGGTGCCTTACATATTCACACGTCCCTGAGGAGAAGAGGACAAAGTTGGAACCCACCGTAGAGAAGGGTATCTTTGTGGGTTACAGTGAGACCAGCAAGGCCTACTGTATATACATTCCTGCGCATAGGAAAGTTGTCCTGAGGCGAGATGTGAGATTTGAGGAGGTCTCGGGAGGTTGATTGGGTAGAGCAGCAAGCTCCTCATTGCCTCAACAGGGGCCACACCACAGGTATCAAGACCTTCGAGTGGTACACCAAGGTCAGGAGGATCACCTACTTCTAGGGTGACAGGTTCACAGAGCCCAGGATCACCGGGCATGGGATCTCGAAGTACAGGTTTACCACAAACCACAGGAGGGGCTTCCTCATCAGGAGGAGAGGCTCCAGGGGAGGATTTTCCCATACCAGTTGAGGAGGCTACTACAGGGAAGAGGAAGCCAAGATGGCTTTGTGAGACCCTGAAGGAAGCACAAGAGAGAGTGGGGAGACCCAAGTGATCAGTTAAGGAGAAAAGATCAGCAGAGAGGTTAGGTGGCTATGTGGTGGATGTCGTGGAGACTGAGCCAACTAGCTACGAGGAGGCTATGAGTCAACAGATCTGGAGGGATGCCATGGTGGAGGAGTATGCCTCCATCATGAAGAATAATGTGTAGGAGATAGTGCCAAGACATAGGGGAAGTCAGTGGTGACTTCCAAGTGGCTCTACAAGATCAAACATCTTGCGGATGGCAGCATGCAGAAGTTCAAAGCTCGTATTGTGGCACGGGAATTCTTACAAGTAGAGGGAGTTGACGATGAGGAGACCTTTGCACTAGTTGCTCGTTATACCTCTATTAGAATAGTGAACTCCATAGCAACAGAGATGGGTTGGAATATTCACCGGATGGATGTGAATACCACCTTTCTCAATGGGGTCATACAGGAGGAGGTGTACATTGAGCAGCCACAGGGCTTTGAGGTGCATGGGAGAGAGTCTCATGTGTGTAGGCTTAAGAAAGCCTTATATGGACTGAAGCAGGCACCGAGAGCATGGTACAAGAGGATTGATGCTTACTTGCAGCAGATGGGTTTCCAGAAGAGTGATGCAAATCCGAACCTATATTTCATCATGGTTGGTGAGGATCCACTCATTTTGGTTTTGTATGTGGATGATTTATTTATTACAAGAGAGGAGACTCATCCAACACTGCAATAGGGACCTTGCTTCAAAGTTTGATATGATCAATATGGGATTGATGCATTACTTTTTGGGGTTGGAGGTTTGGCAGGAGGATGGGCATATCTTCGTGGGCCAAGGCAGATATGCAGGAGACATACTGAGGAGATTTTGTATGGAGGATTGCAGGCCTATGGCTACTCCGATGATCACCAACTAGAAGAAGTTGCATGCTTCAGATTTCGAGTTGGTGAACCCCACATTGTATCGTTAGTTGATTGGTTCGTTGATGTATTTGGTCAACACTAGACCAGATATTTGTTTCGCAGTCAACACATTGAGTTAGTTAACAGGTTGTATAGACTCAAACTAGGCAGGTAGTGCTAGTGACCAGAAAGAGTACTTCCAAATGCTGTTTCATGTTGGGTTCAGCAGTGGTGTCGTGGTTCAACAGGTAGTAGAGATCAGTGGCACTAAGCTCAACAAAAGTTGAGTATATTGCAACTAGTCAAGCCAGTTGCAAGGCTATTTTGCTTCGCAAGATGATATGTGGCTTATTCAGTCAAAGGCTGAGACCAACTATGATATACTGCGATAATCAGAGTTGTATTAAACTCACGGATAATCCAGTATTTCATGACTAGTCAAAGCGCATAGAGATCAAGTACCACTTCATCGGGGATTGGGTTCAAAGAGGAGCAGTGAGGCTTCAGTATATATCCATTGATGAATAGGTAACGGATATTCTCACCAAGTCATTGCTAAGGGAAAAATATGTGTACATGTGTATTTCAAAGACAGGATGGGAGTGGTGAGAAGCACCTTCCTCGGTAAGGAGTTTTGAAGAAAAAGGTACCCAGGAGGTGTTTCCTAGTGCATTTGCCTTTTTGACTAGGAAAACACTTTAAAACGACTTTTTAGCATGTGACTTTACGAGTTATGTTAAAGACGTGATAAAGTCACTTTATGTGATACTTTATGTACTATGTACTTTTAATATTAAAGTCACTTTATAATTTTAAGTTGACTTTAAGTGGAGAAAAAGTACATGGTACAAATATAAAGTTATAAAGTGACTAGGGAGTCATTAATGAGGGGGGCCACATGAAAAGGGAGTCAAGTGAGGGAATGATCTCCACCATTGATCTAGATGGCTGAGATCTAATCTTAGCCCTTGATCAAAAGGGTTAGGGTTCTCCTACCTAATGAAGCTAAAAAGGGATACAAAAGGCATAGAGCTCATTCATTTTTTCTTCATGAGCATTTTGGATAAGAGAGCAAAGAGCAAAAGGAGGAGACTGAGACTACCATAGCTGTGAGGAGATATCTACAGCAATAGACCCGAATTTCTAAGCCTGGGAGGAGCATGCAGCTTGAGGAGAAGGGCTGCACTCAGTTTGAGGAGAACAACAGAGGTATTTCAGCACTGGCTAAGGTAGAGACAGGCCCAAGTTACAAGGTCTGATAGCTGCTCAGAATACGCTGAGATTTAAGGGCTAAATCAGCACAAAAATCAAGGTAAAACCATGCCCGAAATTTTAAGAGCAGAGGCCCAAAATTCCAGGAGGCCAGTGCTGAACAAAGGCACTAAATCCAAGGTGTTTGCAGAAGTTTCCAACATATATTTCAAGGGAAAAAATTATCAGTCAGAGAACCGAATTTATTGGAGCGAATCGTTGGCTGAGAGGCATAAAATTTGAGTACTGACAGGTCTATCAGTGGCACAAATTTCCAGATTTAGGAAGCTGAAGCAGTGGCACGAATTTCTATGAAGTATGGCTCAAATATCAAAGGAGAGATGAGTATCCTTGTGTAATTTTGATGTTGTAATAAAAATCTCTGAGATAAGCTAACAAATCTTCCTTAGTACTAATTCTCCCCATTGTGGGGTTTTTCCAGGGTCACTGTTAGACCAAAAATCAGTGCATAAAAAGTGTGCTTGTCTATTTTATTTTCTTATCAGCTGGAAGAAATAAAAAGTGTAGAAGTAGCCTAAAGTGTTTCAAAATAATTTGCAAATAGTTTTTATATCAGCTAACATTTGGGGTTGTGGGCATTAAACTACATGCAAAAACCTTTGAAACTGGGGGGGGGGGGGCTATAGATCTCTAAATTTCTATAAAAACTGTAGAGTATGCCAAGTGTATCACAAAATGGGTCTACAACCACTCATGGGTATTGAGCCTGTTGTCGCGCGGATTGACACGACAACCCTCAGACCGGGGGCTGTCACTCTGATCCCCGATCCCTCCGTTTAAGCCTGTCTCCCGCGGCTAAGGGGGGTAGTCCCTGTGAGATGATGAGACCAACTGTCGACCAGTTGGTTGGGAGACACGAGACACGATCAAGATAAGCACTAAAATGATTTAATTAATTGAGCAGACCAGTGCCTTAAAAGATTGTTATTAAAATGATTACTTGTTAAATGATATAAAAAACATAAACCGTGAACAACAATCATTTGTCATCAGCTAAATCACATGACCAAAACGATATCCGGTAACTGAAAATTTCGAAAAGATGAATGCTTTAAAACCACCACAAGAATCATAAATCATTAATCAGATATCATATTTCGTATCTCGATTTGAAAATTCAGCATGAAAGATAGAACATGATAATTCCCGAAAATAACTGGATCTGACAAGAAAATTTCCACAATATTTTTTAAATTTTTTTTTTTTAAATATTAAAACTAAAAATCTAAACTAAGAAAATTTAAAACTATATTAAAAAATAAAATAAAACCTAACTAAAACAAATTAAAAATCCTAACAAAACAAAATTGAATTTTAACCAAGCCTAAATTTTTATTTATATTTTTTTTATTTTTTTTATTTTTATTTTTTTTAAATAGAAATTTTTATTTTATTTTTTTATCATTAAACAAAAACCAAAAGAACAAGTCTATATTAAAATTTATAAATCTAAAACTTAAATAAAAATATAAAACTAAATCTAAACAGTTTTTACAAATAAATCTTTTTATTTTTTATTATTTTTTTTTATTTTTTTAATTGAAATTATTTAAAATCTAAACAAATATAAAGTCCTAAACTAAAATAATAAATATTAAATCAAATACTTAAATGATTAAAACCTAACAAAAAAAAAACCTTAACGCATTTCCCTTTTTTTATTTTTATGTATATTTTAAAGGAAACAGAACCAAAACAAAACTATAAAGCAAATAAAAATGAAATCGAATTTAAAAAAAAAGAACTAATACTAAACCCTGTCTAAAACTAACCTACATAACCACTGAGACAGCGTTTAGATAATCGAATAAGCGGTAAATGAAACGATACCTGACCCAATAACGAGCCCTTTGCTGCGATTCCTCACCGTCAAACCCTGATTTACCTGGACAGTTGATAGCAGACGGCGGTGGCGTTGTAAATTGATTTTGAGATTGAACGCGGGCGTGAAAAAATTACCTGAGCCAGTGGTGAGTATCCTGAACGTTTTTTCTTGCGCAAAAAACCGTGGGATATTTGGCCTTCGTTCAATGGTGACGAATGTGATTTGGAGCGGCTTCAATACCAGATACGCAGTTTGCAATTTCCAGCACCAGACGGAGGCATTCAGAGGAAACACGCTGATCAATCCGCATTGATCGATTTCGATTTTAAATCTAGCTTTGTTGTTCACTCATGGAACGATTTTGATTTATCTTTGTGCTGGATTAGAATGCAGATATGCCTGGTTTGTGTGGCTGCTTGCAGGCGCGACGGAAGCAGGCGGACGTTGAAAAATTTGAGGGACAGAGCTGATGGACAATGCGTGCTTGTTCCACGCAGCACGATGATGCATGCAGCCTCCAGTATCTAGACGGCGATTGGAAGAACTCGTGGGTAGCTCAGCGTTGTTATTTGAGTTGAAATATCTGCGGGTGCTGGTTGACAATGAAGAATTGGGAACGACTTTTCCCTTTCATGCACAGATTGAAGCAGTTGGCGTAATGAAAATCAAATGGCCTGAAGTGATGGACGGATCTGCACGCTCTTGCTATCGACAGCCCAAAAAAAATTTGAACTTCTTGAAGCGCAGGTCGATGAGGCTGGCTCAGAATTTGCTTAATGAAACCCCGAAAATTTCTAGACTGACCACATGTACCTGTTATCTGCAAGAGAAAAGAGAACCTAAAATGATGTATGCCAGAAACTAACCTAAAAAAAAAAAAAAAAAAAAAAAAACCCTAAACCCTAATAAAAACTGCATAAAGCAAAAAATCTGAAATTGAAGCCCTAGATCAGCTTAATAATTTACAGATTTGGCCCCTTAACAGCCAGATTCAGCAATAAGAACAGAAATATTTTAAAGAAACAAAGATTTCAGATTTGTCACTGTGAAGAACTTCAGAAAATCTCTCATGCAAATTAGAAAAATAAAACTGAATGATAGACCCAGGATCAAATCCAACTGGGCTCAGCAAAAAATGCTTGTGGGAGTTGGCTGGTTCAGCCGAGAACTTCCCCAAACGCCCACAAATCTTCTTCGATAAGGGTTTCCTGCACAGCTCAGAAACAACCATCAGTAAAGAGGGCAAAAATGCTGTTAGATCTCAAAAAGTAATGGAGATACCTGCCATTACTTCAGAAACCCTAACAGCACTCAAACCCTAGCAAGTGAACAAGATACCTGTGCTCACAATACTCTACAAAAAAGCTATTATTAATGGCTGAAAATAAAATATGCAGAAAATGAAACAATCTCACAACATTTCAAGAGAGTAACACCAGCAAGATATGGACCCCAAAGTCTTCTTTTATTAACCAGAAACAGATTTACAAGAGAGCTTCTTCAGTACCAGACTCACAGATCGAATTCCCGTTGATCTGAAATGACCCCTAGCACCCTATTTAAAGGAAATGACTCCAACGGCTAGTTCGAGTGATCCATGGCGAAATGATCTCGACCATTGATGAGGATCAAGACATCTCTTAATCTCATCCGTCGAATTATTAAAAAATAATATTTTGCATGCATTCACTTAAAAAATTATTATTTTATTATTTTAGGGTTTTTGCTCTATTTTATAATTTTTTATTATTTTTTATTTATTTCATTTTTTTTAATTTTTTAATTTTTTAATTTTTATTTATTTTATTATTTTTTAATTTTTATTTATTCTTTTAATTTTAATTCATTTTTTAAATGGATCATCGAACTAAGCCTTTGGAAACATCACCTAGGACCTAGGACTTAGGACTCATGAGGGGACTTAAAACATTTTTCAACCCTCAAGACACATTACATCATGATTTTTACAATTTACATCTTAAGGGGACAAACCCACTTAACATAGACCCTCATAAACCACCCAGTTTCTGCGACACAACTATAATCTAGCAGATTAACACACTAGGATTCTCCTAAAGTTCTAATGACAAAATCCATCCCGGCTTTGGGGTCAGGTTTGAAGGAAAACTCTGCCGATCATGGATCGGTGAGACGAAAAACCTTCCGGGACGTAGATTACCACTAGAAAGTTAGGTCCACCTAGGCAATTTACATACATAACTCATGTCTGCTAAGATTATTTACAATTCATATATGCAGACTGGGTTTACAATCAAAATGATTAAGCTGCTGATGACTGCAGGATGGCACGGACACGCTGATCAGGTGCTACCCCTTTCTGCCAAGAAAAGAGGGTGTACTGCATGGGAAGTTGACCAGTAGTGGTCAACAGAGCCTAATGAGGAAAAACATTTGGGGTAAGGAGTTTGTTAGGACTGCAACGATAATATTTGTTAGTTTTTGGTAGCATCGGATGTGCTCTAGCCATGAAAATTGGTGGGGAGGCTAAGGCACATGAGTTCTAAAGAACCCAGAACCCAGAAACCGTTTAGTGAAATTCCACCCAGATTGTATTTTATTAAATAATTAATATTTTTAATGGGATTCTTAAGTTTAAACTTAAAAATATTAAAGTATTAATGGGTATTAATCAAAATATGAGTGAGAATACTCTAGAAAGCGGATCAAGTCAAGTTTTTAATCTTAGTCGTTGATTAGAGACTTAATCTCAGCCGTTTAAGTCTCAACGAGCAAAGTATAAAAAGAAGGCTTGGGGCTCATTTCGAAACGCACATGGAGAGAGCAAATTGATCTAGAGTTCGATTTCTGGGGCTAGAAAGTTGAGAATTCGAACTGAGTGATCATTCTTCAGCAGAAAGGCAGGGATAGTTCGGGAATACTGGACAGAGAGGCGGAGAGCCACTAGCGGAGGCAGTGCAGCAACTAGAAGCACTGACACTAGGCCAATCTGGGCCCACGCAGGCCTGACGCAGAGCCAGAAGGGCCAATGCAGAAGTGAGGTTGCCCTCACGCAAAAAGCTAGAATCTGTCAGGGAGTTGTTAGAACCGCCAGGAGAGGTTAACGCAAAAGTCCCAGGAGGCAGAAGAGACTACGCAGAGCCTGTAAGACTGACGCAGGGCCAGCGCAGAGATAGCCAGGGTTAGCCAGTTCTGTTGTCGGATCAGTCGGAATCTGCCGGGTGAAGTGAGGTAATCTCAATTAGTTTTCCGCCATTATAGTTTTCTCTATCACTAGATTGTTGAGAGGGCAACCAATATTGTATTCAGAACTACTGCTTAATAATATAAAACTCTTAGAATTGTTGCACCGGTTTTCCCGCAGTGGGTTTTTCTAGGGACTATTTTGTCCAAAAATAATTGTGTCTTATGTATCTTGTTCTTTGCTCAGTTTCTTGTTTCATGTAACCAAATTAAATTGGTGTAGGCTGCAGAAGTAATTTACTTCAGTATTATTCAAAAAATAACTTGATAATGTATATTAAAATCAAGTAGTTGAAGTAAATTCAGTTTTGTTGAGTAGGGGTTCCTTGAGGATAGGAATTTCACAAGATTTGCAACTCACTTCCTTACATTGTGTTGACCACTACGTGTCAACGACCCATAGCAGTACACCCCCTTTTTTCGCAAAAGGGATAGCGCTTGATCGACATGTCTGTGTCGTTCAACTATCATCATCAGCCTGATCATCATGTTATATTGTAAACCCTTTCTGCATGTGTAAATTGTAAATAATCTCAGCAGATCCGTGTTGTGTATGTAATTGCCTAGGTAAACCTAATTTTCTGGTGACGATCTACATTCCAGGAGGTTTTTTGTCTCACCGATCCATTCTCGGATGGTCGGCAGAGTTTTCCTTCAGCCTTACCCCAAAGCCGAAGTGGATTTTGTCACTGGGATCTTAGGGGAGTCCTAGTGTTCTAGATCGAATCTATGTAAAAATGATTTGGGAATAATCCTAACTATTTGGTTAGGTTATTTTATTACAAATTGTTTGATCTGCTAGATTATATTTGTGTCGCAGAACTGGGTAGTCTGTGAGGGCCTTTGCAAATGGGTTTTCCCCCTTGAGATGTAAAAAATGTGAAAATCATGATGTAAAGGGTCTTGAGAGTTGGAAAAATAATTTATCCCCTCATAGGTTAATTAATTAAATTTTTCTGGCCAAAATTAATTAAAATCTTAAGCCAGAAATTTAATTAATTATAGATCTTAGGTAAATTTAAATTTTCTAAAGGCAAAATTCGTGGGTCCTTTAAAATTCAAATTTTAAAAAGTCTCAGAACTAAGGTAGATTAATTATTTTGTTAAATTTTAAGCCTTTGGTCCCTCGGGTTTAAGTCAAAGTCAAATTTTTGAAGAGATTAACTCAAAATTTTTATTTTTGAGTTAATCAAAATTCATTTAATTGAAAAATTCGAATTTCCTCAATAATTTAAAATTTCAATGGATGAGATTAAAAGAAATTTTGATACTCATCAACGGTCGAAATTGCTTTGACATAGATCACTCGAACTAGCCGTTGGAGGATTTATCTTTAAATAGGAGGTCATTTTGTCAGTCAAGATCATCCGATCTCTAGATTGTGTACTAAGCTCTCAAGCTCAAGCCTTTGGGGTTTCAACGTGTTGTAGTGTTCCTCTTCATGAATTTATGGTAACATTGTTGTAATTTCTGCTTAATATTATGTGAAAATTATCAATCAATAGCTCTCTTAGAATAATCTAAATACAGGTGTCTTATTCACTTTGTTGGATCTAGGGTAACATTTTTAATTTTGATTGAAGTAGCAGGTATCTCTATTTCTTCGTAATTTTATTATTGTTCTATTTCTCTATTTGATTTGATGGTTGATCTAGTGTTTGCAGAAGATCTCTTAAGTTCTCATTGAACGTTTGGAGATAGTCTTCAGTTGGACCAACCAACTCTCAACACATATTTTCTGAAGAGCTTACTTCATATAAGCCTCAGGATTTATCTAACGATAATCTTTTTTTTTGCATGGTGTTTTTGGGCTAGTACCTCTCTGAAATTTCAAAATCTTTTAAATATTTTGTGGAAATTCTGATAGATCTGGCTATCAAGAGCCTTAGATTATCAAATCTGGGAGCGAAGTTGGACTCATACTCCTCAGATCTAATAGATCTGTAAATTATTTGTATAGATCTGTAAATTATTTGTGTAGATCTGTTATTTACTTGTGTAGATCTGAAATTTGGTAACATAATTTTAAATTTTAACACTTGGGTTTTTTGGATTTTCTCTATTTTTGTACATATTGGGTATTGAGTTTTTCTCTTTTCACTTTTACAGGAATAGATCTGAGAAATTGGTCAATAAAATCTTCAGATCTTAGCTAGATCTAGACCTTGGAGGCAAGATCTGGGCTCAAAGATTGTGTGCAGGAATAGATCTGAGAAATCAGCCAATAAAACCTTCAGATCTGAGCTAGATCTATATCCTGGAGGGCAAAATTTGGGCTCAAAGATTGTTTGCAGGAATAGATCTGATAAATCAACCAAGTAAATCTTCTGATCTGAGCTAGATCTAGACCCTGGAGGGTAAGATCTGGGCTCAAAGATTGTTTGCAGGAATAGATCTGAGAAATCAGCCAAGTAAATCTTTAGATCTGAGCTAGATCTAGACCCTGGAGGGCAAGATCTGGGCTCAAAGATTGTTTGCAGGAATAGATCTGAGAAATCAACCAAGTAAATCTTCAGATCTGAGATTTTTCAAGCAGATCTGGGGGTTTTGAGACAGATCTAGGCCCTGGAGGGCAATATCTTGTCCCAAATATTTTTGCAAGGCCAGCCATTAAAGATTTTGCAATAAATCTGAAGATCTGAAGCAAAATAATTTTTTCAGAGCAAGGGTTTCAAGTTTTGGGGCTCCTAAGCCCAGATCTGCCTTCTCCTAGCCCAAGTGCTAGCTCTCATTGGCCCTAGATTCCCTTGCTCCATTTCTGATTTGAATATTTGATTTTCTGAAGCTAATCATTGGTGGGTTTTTGCAGAAAATTTGGTAAAAAATTGTGTTTCAGATATTGAAATTTTTTTGGCAACTTGGGCAAGTGATCTTCAAGGCCTAGGGCCTAAGGGTTTGATCTCTAAACCATCTTTTTCCCTACTGTTTGCTACAACAGTCATATACATTTGTAATAGTGGTAAAAAACACATCTAAATGGTTTGAAATTAGCTAAAAAATTGCTAAATACATTAATAAGTCATTTATGTTTGATGTGTATCAAGAATTTGGCCTAGATCTACATTTTGGGTCACTATTATCTCTGAATAATTATGTTTCTGAAGTCTTAAATATAACAGTGGAAAAATTTCATGTGCATTAGCCTAAAACCAGTTCCTAAGTTGTCTAATACATTAAGGAATTAATTTCTTGAGTTGGGCATTCATCATTAGGTGTATTTCATGTTTTCATTGTTGGCTGTAATAAGTATAACAGATCTAATATAATTCCGGAAATCACATTACAACAGGCTGAAAATTTTTTATAATTCATGTTGGTAAGTTTGGAAAAATTTCGGTAAATTTTTTGCATAAAGGTATCATTGATAGCTTACTGTTTTCATTGTCATATTGTTGTTGTCATAAAGTTTTTCTTACTGCTGTCCTAAAAACTAATTTCTGAAAATTAAGTAATCTGTCATGGAATTGTGATAAAATGCATATCCTTTGTTTCATAAACTGGGTATTTTTTTGAGCATCCGTTGACATTGATATCGAATTGCAAAGTTGTTTTTGTTCTCTTTGAACTAAATTGTATCAAGAAGATTTGAAATAAGCTGGTGTTTTATCTATAGTATCTTCAAGAGTTTATTTTCTAAGTCTTCATCTAAAAGAAGGCGAGCATTTCATTTGGGTAATTGAGGGCTTTTGCGGCATAAGTTTTTTCCCATTCTCGAGTCTAACTTCATCTCATCTTCCGATGAATTTGCATATAAGTTAACTTTGGATAGATAAAATTTACTTCCAAGCATAAGCTTGGTCAATAGACAAATAGATCTCCATCTATCTTTTCTTGAGAAGCTTGTTTTAATAGTACTTAAACGGTGACCTTGCAATCGTCAGAGCCACAGTTCTCTGCAGTTCCGGAGGCACCGTGTATGTTAGGATTTCAGGAGAGGTATCGTTAATCACACCTTAGTGTGCTTCTCCTGATCTTCTCTCTGCCAATTACTACGAAATCAGGCTAAACACAGAAAGGATTGAAGGGTTCACATTTAAATAGGCATTTAAGTAAAATTAACCAAGATTCTTGCATCTCACATTAGTTTTAGGATTTGCATTTCATATAAAATAGTCATTCGTCTAAGCAGCAATTGCTAATCGATTACTTGGTCTGAATTTCCCTAGAAAGATTGTTGACTCCATAAGACACTGGTATCAATCGTTTAAAATCTAATCAAATCCTATACGTCTTTCTAAATCTTAATCAAGTACTTGATCGCTTCACTGTGTCTCCTGAATTGGTTGGTTCCCAACTAGTTCTTCTACATTCCACTTTTCCACAAGGTCTACCCCCCTTAGCCTGTTGTAGAGAGACAGCTTAAATGTAGAGATTGGAGATCAGGGTGACAGCCCCCGATCTAAAGCGTTGTCGCAGTGCCTAGACATTCTGTGAGACAACATTTTTGGCGTCATTGCAGAGGATAAAGTTTTTCTGTCCTTGGTTTCCATGACATCATTTTAATCATCTCATCTTTTCCACCATTCATTAACCCGTCAAGCGGCAGAACATTTTTTAGCGCCGTTGCCAGGGATATTTTATTCTCGACGCTTCAACGACATTTTATCTTCATTCTCCTCATATCATCTTTATCATTTTTACCAGCAACAGCAACATTTTTGGCTCCGTTCCCGAGGATATTTTATTCTCGGCGCTTCAACGACATTTTATCTTCATTCTCCTCATATCATCTTTATCATTTTTTCCGGCAACGCCAACATTTTTTGGCGCCATTGCCGGGGATATTTTATTCTCAACGCTTCAACGACATTTTATTTTCATTCTCCTTATATCATCTTTATCATTTTTATCGGCAATGCCAAACATTTTTGGCACCGTTGCCGGGGACCGATTTATTGGGCCTTGGCTCTTCGACATTCATCTTTCATCTTTCTCATCTCTCATTCGAGCCAGCAAAGTCAACACTCTTTGGCATTGCCACCAGGGACAGAGTTTTTTATGTCCTTGGTTTCTTTGACATCATTTTAATCATCTCATATTTTCCGCCATTCATTAGCTTGTCAAGCGGCACAACATTTCCTAGCATCATTTGATCTTTTCATCACCGTATTTTTCGTCATCTCGTTAATCGTTTCATCTGCACCTTTAGCACTTGGACAATTCGGTTCATTTCTTGTTTGGGTGGCGACTCCACTTCTTCCATTTATTATTTCTCAGACAAGAAGCCCTCCCTTATATTCAGTTGTTTATTGCCTTTTGGATCCTAGAGTTAGATTCATGTTCAAGTGGTGACTCCACTTCTTTCATTTCTTACAAGAATTTCTACTAGAAGCTCGCTTCTTATGGATCTCTTGATTTTCTTGAACAGGGGTCTCTCTCTATCATCCATTTGGTCCCTCATTATTCCTTCAGGCAATTCATCATGGATGATTTGTTTACCCCGTGTCATTTTACTGATGTTCTCCATGATATTCCAGAAGTGGTCATTCATAAATAGTCTTTGTTCTTGGGTGGTGATTCAGTCGCTGTTAGAAAGCATCTATGCAGGTTTACTCATACAATGCTCATATATTGTAGTTCTCCCCAATATGATCATGAAGATGTCAAAATGCGTCTATTTGCCTTTTCTTTAGAGGGTGATACTTTGAATTGGTTTAGTAATTGTCTTGAAGATTCTTTCGCTTCTTTACAAAACATCGTCAATGCTTTTAAAGATAGATATGGTTATCAAGGTAGCTCGCCTTGTGCCCCTAAAATTATGCAACAGAATGAAAGTGATCTTGTGAAGGATCCAGCTGTCGATGAAAGATTTCAAGACAATTCTCCATATCAGAATGTGCCATCCACTTGTACCATTGCAGATCAAATCCATGACAGTGGGAAAACAAGGACAAGTTGTCAAATCAGTGTCGACAATGAAAGGGAAAATGATAAGCAAATTATAGAAGAACTAATGCAGCTGGTAAAAAATATGGAGCTTAATCAAGAAAAATTTGTAACTGATTACGTCAAGGATATGAGAACTTTATACACCCACCTGGAAAAACGTGATAAGGAGATGGAAATCATGAAAATTAAACACTCTGATCACATAACCAACATGCAAAGTCAACATGCTAAGGAAATGGAAACCATGAAAGCTAATCATGACAAGGAAATTAATTCTATGCAAAACAAGTTATTAGCCCTAGAGGAAAATATGACGATCATGGAATTCAATCATTCAAATCAAGTGACTGCCATGGAAGCAAGTTATCAGGAAGAAATAAGTGTGATTCAGAACAAGTTGTCAACTATGGATGAAGAAATGACCATCATGAGATTCGATTATAATAATCAGCAGAGAAATCATTAAAAAGAGATAAACTATATGGGAAATCATAAGAAAGAGATACACTATATGCAAAACTATTTCATGGGCATGAAAGCAAAAAATTATAAAATTATAAAGGACATGGAAGTTGGTCAAATATCTCTTCAAAATAGATTATTGGCCATAGAAGAAAAGCAGGTACCATGTGTCACAAATACAGATGGAATACATATCATCGAGAACAGATTAAAAATAGTGGAAGTTAATCATTCTAATCAGATGTCCATTATTCAGAATCAAATAAAGGCTATGCAAGCTAATCATGTCACTCTGCAAGAAAGATTTTTGAAAACTGAACTCAATCAAGCGAAGTTAATAGTAAGACATGCCAGAGAAATGGGTTCATTACATAAGAGGCTAGAAGAGAGGAAATCACAGGTCTCGTCTTGTTGTGAATATCCCGAGAAAGAGGCTAACTCCATTAACGAAGATTTAACTAAGAATGACATGATCAAAGAAGAAAATAAAAAAGGTCAAGTTATTACTCATGACACTTGTGCGACTAATCCATCATTCTTGACAGAGCAGATGCAAAATGAAGAAAGACATGTCATGCGTATCTTACATACTTCATTTGAGAGTTTTGAAGCAGAATGTTCCACATCATCAGTGATACAGCCTGCCACAAAGAAAAAGCGCAAGAGAAAGAGAATGAGAAAGCGATTTGCTGCATCAGATGGTCGTGAACAGCTTAATTTTCGGATAGGAAAAAGTCCTACTGTATGCATAATTGGACATGGCACATTTGAGAAACAGCCGACAGATTTACCTGAAAGTAGGCAAATGCTCAGTATGCACTATATTGAACACATCTGATGCCATGGAGCATCTTTTTATTGTATTTCTAACCTTATGCCTTGTTATTTCCATATTTCATTTTGTAGTTAGATTTGTGTTTTTCATGTTAATAAATTAGTTAATAAATGAAGAGCTTATATATTTCCTATGCTTAACATTATATGATGATTTCTTGGATGGACGCTACTTATGTTATATTGTGTGTTGTGTGGATGCAGATTCTGGATTCTCACATTCCTCCATTGTAGCAACGTGTCCCCAAGTAGAGCCAGATGTTGACCACTACGTGTCAATGACCCATAGCAGTACACCCCATTTTTTCGCAAAAGGGATAGCGCCTGATCGACGTGTCTGTGCCGTTCAACTATCATCATCAACCTGATCATCATGTTATGTTGTAAACCCTTTTTGCATGTGTAAATTGTAAATAATCTCAACAGATCTGTGTCGTGTATGTAATTGCCTAGGTAAACCTAATTTTCTAGTGACGATCTACATTCCGGGAGGTTTTTTGTCTCACCGATCCATTCTCGGATGGTCGGCAGAGTTTTCCTTCAGCCTTACCCCAAAGTCGGAGTGGATTTTGTCACTGGGATCTTAGGGGAGTCCTAGTGTTCTAGATCGAGTCTATGTAAAAGCAATTTGAGAATAATCCTAACTGTTTGGTTAGATATTTTATTACAAATTGCTTGATATGCTAGATTATATTTGTGTCACAGCACTAGGTAGTCTGTGAGGGTCTTTTGCAAAGGGGTTTTCCCCCTTGAGATGTAAAAAATGTGAAAATCATGATGTAAAGGATCTTGAGAGTTGGAAAAATAATTTATCCACTCATAGGTTAATTAATTAGATTTTTATGGCCAAAATTAATTAAAATCTTAAGCCAAAATTTTAATTAATTATAGACCTAGGTAAATTTAAATTTTCTAAAGGCAAAATTCGTGGGTCCTTTAAAATTCAAATTTTAAAAGGTCTCGGAACTAAGGTAAATTAATTATTTTGCTAAATTTTAAGCCTTTGGTCTCCAGGGTTTAAGTCAAAGTCAAATTTTTGAGGAGATTAACTCAAAATTTCGAATTTCCTAAATAATTTAAAATTTCAATGGATGAGATTAAAAGAAATTTTGTCAACAGTCGAGATTGCTTTGACGTGGATCACTCGAACTAGCCGTTGGAGGATTTATCTTTAGATAGGAAGTCATTTTGTTAGTCAAGATCATCCGATCTTTGGATCGTGTAGTAAGCTCTCAAGCTCTCTTGTATACTTTTTTGAATTAATGCAAAAGTATTTGGGGTTCCAACGTGTTGTAGCTCTGATACCACTTGTTGTAGATCTGATCCAAAGATATTATAGCTCTGATACCACTTGTTATGCTCTTAACCTGCAAAGCAATACCCAAGCGAAGAAAAGATACCGAGAACACAGAATATGCGAAGAAAATATACCCAGAACACAGAATAGCAATGATTTTATTATTCAGAGAGAAATGTTCACAGGCCTCTTCGAGGGGGCAACCTCCAATAGAGCAGAGCTCGATTACAAAACAAGACACGATGCTCCTCGCAGGGAGTCTCTATCCTTTATATATGACTCATACATGCAATACCACGGGCCAATATCGTGGGTTTTATTAATACCATCTATCTAATACTACCGCCCATTTACCATCTATCTAATACTACCGCCCATTTGCAACTAACTGTGGTCCCATCATTAATTGCGGGTTAACCACTTACAAATATTAATATGGGCTTTATTGACTCTTGACTATGACGTGATCCCATGACATAAATAAGGGGGTTAGGGTGGGACCCTAACATGCCCTCCCCCTTAAGACTAGCCTTGTCCTCAAGGCTGAAGCTGCGGAAACTGCTGAAGAATAGTGGTTGGTTCCCAAGTTGCATCTTCCGGAGAGGTGTCTTTCCATTTGACGAGGACCTCCTTAAGCATGTGGCCGCGCAGGTGCTTCTCTCGTGTGTCTAGAACCTGTTCAGGTTGAAGCCAGATTGACCCTTCTTCGTCCAATTCAGGTAGACTGGTTTGAACTCGGCAATTGTTCCCAATCACTTTCTTGAGGCACGATACATGGAAAACTGGGTGGATTTTTGCTGTAGGTGGCAAAGCCAACTTGTAAGCCACTTCTCCAATGCGCTGAAGTACTTGGTATGGTCCGTAGAATTTTGGAGAGAGCTTTTGACAACCCTTGTCTTTGAGTGATGTTTGCTTATATGGTTGCAGCCTCAAAAAGACCTGATCCCCTTCTTGAAATTGGCGCTCTGAGCGATGTTGGTCAGCTTGTTGCTTCGTACGGTTCTGAGCTTGATGAAGATTCTTGCGCAGATGGGCAAGCATGGTTGCGCGGTGTTGTAGGAGTTGATCCACGGCTTGTACTTTGGAGCACCCCGTGAGATAAGAAGTAGGGGAAGGCGGAAGTTGTCCATAGACTGCTTCATAGGGAGTCATTTTGGTAGTGGCATGATAGTTGGTGTTATACCACCATTCCGCCAGAGGTAACCACTGTACCCAAAGGTGTTGTTTTTCTGAAGTGAAACACCTAAGGTAGGTTTCTAGACATTTGTTGACGGCTTCGGTTTGACCATCTGTTTGCGGATGATATGAAGTACTGAGTTTGAGTTGAGTGCCTTGTATTCTGAAGAGCTCCTGCCAAAAATTACTGGTGAAGATTGGGTCGCGGTCGGACACAATAGAAGTGGGCATGCCATGCAATTTGAAGATCTGATCCATGAAAGTTTGAGCAACCAAAGTGGGTGTGAATGGTTGGGGTAGGGCGCAGAAATGAGCATACTTCGACAGTCGGTCCACAACCACCATGATGACTGACTTGTTCCCAGACTTTGGAAGACCTGTAATGAAATCCATGGAGACCTCCGTCCAAATTGACGCCGGAATGGGCAATGGTTGTAATGTGCCTGGTGTGTTGACGGTTTCCCCTTTGTGGCGTTGACAGACGTCACATTCTACTACGAAAGTAAGGATGTCCTGTTTCATGCCGGCCCAAAAAATGATCTTCTGGTGCGAGCATATGTCTTCTGAAAGCCCGAATGTCCTGCAATGGGAGATGAGTGCAATTCTGCTAAAATGCGACTTTTGAGGGTGGATGTTGGTGATATTACGACTCTGTCCTTGTAGCGAAGAATATCATTTTGCCACGAGTAGCCCTTGCTAGAATTAGGATCTACCTGCAATTGAGAAATGAGTTGAGAGCCCGGGATGTGAAAACCATTCCGTGCGAGCCTCTTCAATCCAGTCTGGAATGGGGAGTGAAATTGCGAGCAGAGTACTTTCCTCCTCAAATTGGCGCGACAATGCATCTGCTACCCTGTTGTCTTTCCCTTTCTTGTAAATGATCTCATAATCATATCCCAGCATTTTGGCTAACCATTTATTTTGTTGTGGGGAAGATAGGCGTTGCTCCAAAAAATATTTAAGACTGTGATGATCTGTGCGGATTTGGAAACGTCGCCCCAACAAGTAAGGTCGCCAGGTCTCGACTGCATGTAAGATGGCCATCATTTCCTTCTCGTAGGTAGATTGGCCCAGATTCCTCCCACTTAGTTGTTGGCTGGTGAAGGCCAATGGTCGCCCTTCCTGCATTAAGACTGCTCCAATACCTGTTCCCGAAGCATCAGATTCAATGACAAATGATTTGGTGAAGTCCGGTAGTGCTAAGACAGGAGTGGAACACATGGCGGTTTTGAGAGCGGTAAATGCCTGTTGTGCTTCTTCGTTCCAGAAGAAGGAATTTTTCTTTAGGAGTTGCGTTAAGGGCTTCGCTATGCGGCCATAGTTGCGGACAAATTTACGATAATAGCCTGTGAGACCCAAAAATCCTCTCAAGCTTTTCAAGGTCTTAGGTTGAGGCCATTCTTGCATTGCCTGGATCTTTTTTGGGTCCACCTTGACACCTTCACGCCCCACAATGTGGCCCAAATACTCAACTTCTTCCATGCCAAACGAACACTTAGACATCTTGACAAATAATTTATGCGTGCGGAGCAGTTGCAAGAGTAGATCTACATGCTGAAGATGTGTCGCCCAAGTGCCACTATAGATGAGGATGTCATCGAAGAAGACAAGGACGAATTTTCTGAGATATGGTTTGAGGAGGTGATTCATAAGGCTCTGAAACGTAGAGGGGGCATTACAGAGACCAAATGGCATGACCAGGAACTCATAATGACCTTCATGAGTTCTGAAAGCTGTCTTGGGAATGTCGACTTCCTTCATGCGAATTTGGTGGTAGCCTGAGTGAAGATCCAACTTAGTGAAGAATTGAGCCCCATTGAGTTCGTCCAGCAAATCGTCAACCACTGGGATGGGAAATTTATCTTTGACTGTTAACTTATTGAGGGCCCTGAAGTCTGGACACATCCGCCACTCCCCATCTTTCTTGAGGACCATGACCACTGGAGATGAATAAGGACTAATGCTGGGACGAATGACACCTGCTTCCAACAATTCCTTGATGATTTTTTCTATTTCATTCTTTTGGGTGAACGGATATCTGTATGGCCGCACATTTGGGGGTTGGGCCCCTGGAACCAATGTGATGCTATGATCATGTTCCCCTCGCGAGGGTGGAAGCTCATGAGGCTTGTCAAAGACAGTCCGATGTTTATTTAAAATCTGTTGCATCTCAGGATGAATTGGCGGGGGCATGGTGTCGACTACCTGGATGGCATTAAATTGAGCTACCACTCCATGATGGCCCTTTTTTAACAATTTTTCCAACCTATGCGAGCTGATGATAGAGGGGGCTCCCGCCTGTAGTCCACGGAGGGTATGTGTGGAGTTGTTCTGCTTAAAACTCATATATAACTCCTGGAAATCCATTGTGATTGGCCCAAGGGTGCGGAGCCATTCCGCGCCGAGGACAATGTCGCAACCCCCCATGTGTATTGCAAACATGTGGGTTTTCAATTGATAATCCCCCATTTGAATTTTGACATTTTCACAGCGACCTTCACATTTCATTGTGCCCCCATCTGCAATCTGGACTTGGAAGTTAGAAACTGCCCGGACGAAACAATGTGCTGCTTCAGCGATCTTTTGGTGGATGAAATTATGGGTACTTCCACTATCAATCAAGACTACTACTGGGCGATGTTTAAGAAAACCCCTGATTTTGAGAGTTTGAGGGGAAGAAATTCCTGCCAATGCATTCAGCGAAATAATTGGTTCATCAGATACAATCTCTTGTTGGTTATCTTCTTCGATCGCCTCCGGTTCCTCAAGTGGTGGATCTTCCTCTGTGGAGCTGTAGTCAGTGGCATCTATTTGAAAAAACTTGTGCTCTTTGCATTTATGACCCGGGGAATATTTTTCATCATAGTAGTAACATAGTCCTTGCTTCCTTCTTTCTGCCATTTCCGCAGGTGACACCTTTTGAATCTTAAGTGTCTGAGTCATATTGGGAGCCTGTGAGGGACGACCTTTAGCGGGGAAGTTGGGGCGGCTGGATTGGGCTGTTAATGCACGTTCCACCTTACGGGCTACCTGGCAAGCCTCTGTCCATGTGGGAGGGTGGTGGAGTAGAACCTGAGCTTTGATGGCTTCTTTAAGACCGCTGATAAAGCATTCCATGTAGAACTCATCTGTGAGACCCTTAGTGTGGAAGGCTAAGGCTTCAAAAGCAGTAATATATTCCTCCACTGTACCCGTCTGTCGGAGCTTAGTGAGACGCCCCAAAAAAGAGTCTTCCTGTTCAAAGCGACTGCGAAGAGTTTTGGCAAATTGGGCCCAATTCTGAAAATGTCCATTGCAACGCTGATGCCATTCCTTCCATTGCCATCGTTCATTGTCCAAGTACATGGTGCCAACCATAAGCTTAGTCCCCTCATCTGTGATATGATTCAATTGGAAATACTGCTCCATTTGTGCTAGCCATGCGGACGTGTGAGAACCGTCAAATTTCTGCATATCCAACTTGGGAGGTCGTTGACTGGGTGGTGGATGGGAGTGCCAAACGTGAGGAGAGTGGCTAGACTCACCCTCATGGTATTCATGGCCATTATACGCCTCCTCATGGGCTGGCTTCTTGCCCTTTGGGAATGCCTCCTGTAACTGGTTACTTATTCCTTTAAGCTCAAGTTCTATGTGGTTACTCATTCCTTGAAGGTCAAGTTCGATCTTGTTCACCGCAGTTTGGAGGGAGTTCACATAGTTTTCAATTTTGTCGATCCTTTCATTGGCCATCGCTTGAGCGCGAGTTTCTACCATACACCAACCTGATGAAAAATTGGGACCGCCTAAAAATTTTTACTAAGAAATTGAATGGTACCACCTTGCTCAGATCGTCGTCTTGATACTGATGGGCTAGGTCACCAATAAGCGCCCCGGAAGATCTCAGACACTGTTTTTTTTTTTTTTTTTTTTTTTTTGGAAAACTCCTAACGGAGTTTTACTCCTTCCTGATCAATACTGCAGTCGCCAAATCCTCAAAATGTCAATGCCGCCAAAAGTCCTGCGAAAATTATATCCAAGTACAGGAACCCTTCACAACTACTCCGATCTAGTGGATCTGAGAGATCTGAATGGTGGAACAACTGCTGCTGCTGATCTGGAATATCCGATCTGGTGGATCTGAGAGATCTGAATGGTGGAACAACTGCTGCTGCTGATCTGGAATATCCGATCCGGTGGATCTGAGAGATCTGAATGGTGGAACAACTGCTGCTGCTGATCTGGAATAGATGATGTGTGATCCCCCGATAGAAAGGGAACTATGGTCTTGGGGAGTGTCAGGTGCTACAGATCGCAATATACATAAGGGTCTGACAGTAGTACTCGGCCCAATGTTTCAGGGCTCTAACTAAGGAGGATCGACCGTACCCTTAGCCGTACAACCTGACTACCCTATCGTACGGGCGAGTAATCTCTCCGAGTGCTGTTCTCGGTGTACTGTAGCCACAAGACGGCCGAAGGTTTATCTATGGCGAGGTTTCAAGGGAGCTAGGGGGCTTCCTATATACCCAGAGGGTACGTGGAAGACAGTCCGTGCGCGGTTCTGTCTAATGCGCTACTACTCGAAGGGGTACCCACAGGGGTTACAAGGGAGTCCAACAAACGTGACCACCTCTTGTATTTCCTGCGTGCATGCCTCCCCAAATCCGCAGATTTATGCGCTTAACGACAGATCCCGTGGTTTAAAGACGCCGGAACACGTCTCTAGCCAAAAAAAAATTTGCTAAAATTTGGAGATCCCACCGAGCCCTGGAAAGTGCTCTGATACCACTTGTTGTAGCTCTGATACCACTTGTTGTAGATCTGATCCAAAGATATTATAGCTCTGATACCACTTGTTATGCTCTTAACCTGCAAAGCAATACCCAAGCGAAGAAAAGATACCGAGAACACAGAATATGCGAAGAAAATATACCCAGAACACAGAATAGCAATGATTTTATTATTCAGAGAGAAATGTTCACAGGCCTCTTCGAGGGGGCAACCTCCAATAGAGCAGAGCTCGATTACAAAACAAGACACGATGCTCCTCGCAGGGAGTCTCTATCCTTTATATATGACTCATACATGCAATACCACGGGCCAATATCGTGGGTTTTATTAATACCATCTATCTAATACTACCACCCATTTACCATCTATCTAATACTACCGCCCATTTGCAACTAACTGTGGTCCCGTCATTAATTGCGGGTTAACCACTTACAAATATTAATATGGGCTTTATTGACTCTTGACTATGACGTGATCCCATGACATAAATAAGGGGGTTAGGGTGGGACCCTAACACAACGTGTTGTAGTGTTCCTCTTCATGAATTTCAATTTATGGTAACATTGTTTTAATTCCTGCTTAATATTATGTGAAAACTATCAATCAATAGCTCTCTTAATATAATCTGAATACAGGTATCTTATTCAGTTTGTTGGATCTAGGGTAACATTTTTAATTTGATTGAAGTAGCGAGTATCTCTATTTCTTCGTAATTTTATTGTTGTTCCATTTCTCTACTTGATTTGATAGTTGATCTAGTGTTTGCAAAAGATCTCTCAGGTTCTCATTGAGCGTTTGGGGATGGTCTTCGTTTGGACGAGCCAAATTCTCAACACATATTTTCTGAAAAGCCTACTTCATATAAGCCTCAAGATTTACCTAACGATAATCTTTTTTTTTCAGGGTGTTTTGGGGCTAGTACCTCTCTAAAATTTCAAAATCTTTTAAATATTTTGTGGAATGTCTATCAAGAGCCTTAGATTATCAGATCTAGGAGCAGAGTTGGACTCATACTCCTCAGATCTGATAGATATGTAAACTATTTGTATAGATCTGTAAATTATTTGTGTAGCTCTGTTATTTACTTGTGTAAATCTGAAATTTTGTAACATAATTTTGAATTTTAACACTTGGATTTTTTGGATTTTCTCTATTTTTGTACATATTGAGTATTGGGTTTTTCTCTTTTCACTTGTGTGGGAATAAATCTAAGAAATCAGCCAAGAAAATCTTCAGATCTAAGCTAGATCTAGACCTTGGAGGGCAAGATCTAGGCTCAAAGATTTTATGCAGGAATAGATCTGAGAAATCAGCCAAGAAAATCTTCAGATCTGAGCTAGATCTAGACCTTGGAGGGCAACATCTGGGCTCAAAGATTGTTTGCAGGAATAGATATGAGAAATCAACCAAGTAAATCTTCAGATCTGAGATTTTTCAAGCAGATCTGTGAGTTTTGAGATAGATCTAGGTCCTAGAGGGCAATATCTTGTCCCAAATATTCTTGCAAGGCCAGCCATTAAAGATTTTGCAATAAATCTGAAGATCTGAAGCAAAATAATTTTTTCAGAGCAAGGATTTCAAGTTTTGGGGCTCCTAAGCCCAGATCTGCCTTCTCCTAGCCCAAGTGCTAGCTCTCATTGGCCCTAGATTCCCTTGCTCCATTTCTGATTTGAATATTTGATTTTCTGAAACTAATCATTAGTGGGTTTTTGCAGAAAATTTGGTAAAAATTTCTGTTTCAGATATTGAAATTTTTTTGGCAACTTGTGCAAGTGACCTTCAAGGCCTAAGGCCTGAGGGTTTGATCTCTAAACCATCTTTTTCCCCACTGTTTACTACAGCAGTCATATACCTTTCTAATAGTGGTGAAAAACACATCTAAATGGTTTGAAATTAACTAAAAAATTGCTGGATATATTAATAAGTCATTTATGTTTGATGTGTATCAAGAATTTGGCCTAGATCTACATTTTGGGTCACTGTTATCTCTGAATAATTCTGTTTCTGAAGTCTGAAATATGACAGTGGAGAAATTTCATGTGGGTTAACCTAAAATCAGTTCCTAAGTTGTTTAATACATTAAGGAATTAATTTCTTGAGTTGGACATTCATCATTAGGCGTATTTCATGTTTTATTTGTTGGCTGTAATAAGTATATCAGATCTTATATAATTCCAGAAATCACATCACAATAGGCTAAAAAATTTTGATAATTCATGTGGGCAAGTTTGGAAAAATTTCGGTAAATTTTTGGCATAAAGATATCATTGATAGCTTACTATTTTCATTGTCATATTGCTGCTGTCATAAAGTTTTTCTTACTGCTGTCCTAAAAACTAATTTCTGAAAATTAAGTACTCTGTCATGGAATTGTGATAAAATGCATATCCTTTGTTTCATAAACTGAGTATTTTTTTGAGCATCTGTTGACATTGATATCGAATTGCAAAGTTGTTTTTGTTCTCTTTGAGCTAAATTGTATCAAGAAGATTTGAAATAAGCTGGTGTTTTAACTATAGTATCTTCAAGAGTTTATTTTCTAAGTCTTCATCTAAAAAAAGGCGAGCATTTCATTTGGGTAATTGAGGGCTTTTGCGGCATAAGTGTTTTCCCATTCTCGAGTCTAACTTCATTTCATCTTCCGGTGCATTTGCATATAAGTTAACTTTGCATAGATAAAATTTACTTCCAAGCATAAGCTTGCTCGATAGACAGATAGATCTTCGTCCGTCTTTTCTTGAGAAGCCTGTTTTAATAGTACTTAAAGCGGTGGCCTTGCAGTCGTCAAAGCCACAGTTTTCTGCAACGTCGGAGCCACCGGGTATGTTAGAATTTCAAGGGAGGTATCATTAATCACACTTTAATGTGTTTCTCCCAATCTTCTCTCTGCTAATTACTACAAAATCAGGCTCAACACTGAAAGGATTGAAGGGTTCACATTTAAATAGGCATTTAAGTAAAATTAACCAAGATTCTTGCATCTCACATTAGTTTTAGGATCTGCATTTCATATAAAATAGTCATTCATCTAAGCAGCAGTTGCTAATTGATTACTTGGTCTTAATTTCCCTAGAAAGATCGTTGACTCCATAAGGCACTGGTATCAATCGTTTAAAATCTAATTAAATCCTATAATTCTTGCTAAATCTAAATCAAGTACTTGATCGCTTCACTGTGTCTCTCAAACTGGTTGGTTCCCAACTAGTTCTTCTTCATTCCACTTTTCCATAGGGTCTACCCCCCTTAGCTTGCTGTAGGGAGACAACTTAAACGGAGAGATTGGGGATCAAGGTGACAGCCCCCGATCTAAGGCGTTGTCACAGTGCCCAGACATTCTGTGCGACAACACATTGCAATCTCTCAATTCTCAACAACGAAACTTGCAAAAAATGTTTTCTTCCGATGAATGGAGTTCATCTTGGTGGGCTTGTAGACAATATGGCAAAGACACCAAAAAGAAAGTTTTTGACAACTCTTTTTGGAAAAAGTTTGCAGAGTTTGTGAAAATTGGCAAGCCCCTTGTTAAGGTGTTACAGCTAGTGGATGGAGAAAAATTGGCCATGCGCTACATCTATGAGGCTATGGATCAGGCAAAATAGATATGGGCAGCTTACAACGATAGAGTAGGTAAATATGGGCCTATTTGGGAGATCATTAATAACAGATGGAACAATCAACTCCATCGTCTCATACATGTAGGCGAGTATTTCCTGAACCCAAAGTATCATTATAAAGCTCAGCTAGGAGAAGATCACATTGGGGAGGTCAAAGATAGTTGTATGATTGCTTTAAGCGCATGGTCCTGAAGCAATCCAGCCAGGAAATACATAAACAAATCTGTGTTTTCCGTAAGGCCTCAAGCACCTTTAGCAAAATCATGGCAAAGATGGCAAGATAAGTGGATCAACAAAGTAAGCAATTCCTATTTGCCATATTTTTAAAGTTCAATTGTTTACAATTTAAACTGTAAACACTTGTCTTTTTAGCCAAACTCAGAATCTAAATTGTTGTACAATGAACTAACTGATGTCTTCGTATTTGCAGCGCAATGGGTGGAGTCATTTGGCAGCCAATGTCCTCAATTGCAAAAGTTTGCAATGTGGTGCTTCTAGTTGTGAGCGCAATAGGTCTATTTTTTAGCGTATACACATGAAGAAGAAAAATCGTTTGGAACAAAAATGGTTAAATGGTATCATCTTTGTGCGGTAAAACCTTCAACTAAGGCACAACTAGTTGATGAACAGAAGACCCGATTTAGATCACATTGTGTTGGGTGATATTGAGCCAACATCAGAATGGGTGAAGGAGACTCAACCAGCTGAGTTTGATGTTGATTTTGATATTGATGCCATGGAGTTAGGGGCAATGTTGCACAAAGCACGGACATTTTTTGGGAGTGAAGCAACGGAAGCGTCATTTTCCAAAAATCTAGGAAGGTAAGCGTCTACTAGATATATATATATATATATATATATATATTTGCATTTATATTAAAAAAACACCCAAAATACCAAATTAGTTGTAAAAGATATGAAAACATGCATATTTGTACATAAATCAAGATAAGATGGCACTATTGTACATCAATGATTAATTATTCGAGCATCAATCATCTAGAATCTAGATTCCTCTCCTCTTGTCTATCCTTTGCCTCTACCTCAATTGTCTAGGGATATTAGTCAACATTGCCCAATTTTGATCAAACTACCTGATCCAACCCTTAAAATATGGCAGAAAAACCTTAACATGTTTGATCAATGATTTTGACTTCATTGAAAGGTAATTTTTGCTAAGGCCATGACAAAAGAGTTCAACAGCTAATACTACCAACACTAGGGTACATATAGGGCTCGGTGCTTTTGATTAAATGTCAATTACATACCCTCATACATGATATAATCTAATGAAATGTCACAATCCTATTGAACCTGAATTCTTGAAAATTGTTAAGTGTGTTGAATTTTAAATAGGATATGAAATTTTGTTTTCTCCATATGAGGTCCGATGAGGCTAGAACCACTCTCAAACATCCTGAGTCATTTCATGGTAATGTTAAAAATTTAAGTAAAAGGATGAAAATGAAAGATAAAAGAGAAAGTCACTTTTGCTTTAAATTAAACATTACCATGAGGAAGCATCTAGGAAGCATCTAAGGAGCGTCAAGGGAGCCCCTTCCAAGTGTCCAAGAAGCCTCAACCCAACTTAAGTCAAAGAAAAAAAAAATTAGAAATCGAGCACCCATGGAACTGCCCGTCTCCCTCTAGATATGCGCACGATCCCCGTGGATCCGTGCTCGAACCTCCACAAATCCATGATTTTCAAATCCGCAATTCCATCGGATGATCACCCAAGGATCCGTATGGGGCACGGTTCTAGCCTTGGATCCTTCAGGGGGGAGGATTGTGTACAAGCTTACTTGGAAGCAGGAGCGAGGAGCGACATTTTCAAAAGACCCTGGTTCGAGAAGGAATCAGGAGCGAATTTTTATATAATATATATTTTTATATATTTTGATGCATATAACATCAATAATATAGAAGTTATAATCTTCATCAACCACATCCACAAGTTACTAACATACAACATATCGAGTCTCATGATTCATCAATCTTAAAGTTTTAAGCTTTCAAAATTCAATACATAACATTTATCATCATTGATCACCAAAATTATATAAAAATTCTAAGATGAAATGAAATGTTATTAAATGAAATGAAATGAAACAACTTTCATGAAGCATCATATTGATAATTCACTACGAATGAATTATAATTGCCAACTTCAAACTTCAAACTTAAATTGTCATGTATTGTTTACAAAAAATATCATAATAAATATGAAAGATTCAACAGTTATAAAAACTACTAGAAACTAGAAAAGACAAGTAAATCTATTATCTATTGCTAATGCTTGGGCCTCTTGCCGCCACGAGAAACGTCTAATTTTTTAGTCTTGTTGGGAAATCAAGATCTTTGTCATTAATATCACCCTCTAAGCATTAATATCCAAAGGTATCTTTGTCATTACCTCTGGATTTGTATAGGGATCTTTGTCATTAGTATCACACTCTAAGCATTAACATAAGATAGAAAAAACATAACATGTCAAGTCAAGATTTTGTTTCAGTGATGGGAACATTTTTAGTATAGTCATGATAGAGGAGTTCGACAACCAATGTCACTAACATCAAGGTACATAGACGGATTGGTGCTCTTGATTAAATACGAGTTTCATACCCTAATACATGACAAAATCCAATGGAAACATTGCAATCCCCCCAATCCTAAAATCCTAAAAAACTGATAAGTCTGTTGGATTTTGAATGAGATCTAAAAGTCTACTTTCTCCATATGAAATTCAATGAGGTCGAAACCACTCTCAAACATCTTGAGTCATTTCATGGTAATGTTAAAAATTTTAAGTAAAAGTGACAACATTCTCCTTAATCTTCATTTTCATCCTTTTACTTTAAGAATTTAACATTACCATGAATCGCATATCAATACTAGGGCCATAGGCTTGATCATTAGGCTGCCCCACTCAAAAATTATTGTTTCTTTGAAAAAAAATTGCATTTGGAATGTTTTTGCAAAAAAGATTAGGAAGCAAAAAGTTCACTCCCGGGGTCGCTCCCAAAATTCGCTCCCTGTGGGAGCGAATTTTGGGAACGCGCTCCAGGAGCGGGTTTGAAGGGGGGGAGTCGCTCCCCCGCAACCCTGATCGTGCAACACTGGTTAGGGGGGGTTGATCCCAATGCAGATTTGGTAGTGCCAATGGAACCAGAACTGGTAGTTGAATCAAGCAAAAGCAAACAACCAATGGAAGGCACTAGTCGTGCAGCGCGACCAACTCATGCTTCCATTAGGTCTACTTTCGTTGTTGTTGATACTATTACTGAGATTGCAAAGGAGTTAAGGAGTCCTCAGACTCCAAGCTAGATGATGTTTATGTAGCTCCTGTTGATGATTCCATGTCTAGTAGTGATGACGAGTTTGATTATTGATATGTACACTTGTAGTACTAGTAGGTCAGAGACCCATAGCTTGTAGCATTGTTTTTGGACTCTAGAGGCCATATAGAGCCTCATTGATTATGTATTTTGTTGCTGAAATGTATTGCACTTGGTGCCATTTTGATATTTCCCTTACATGGTATATAGACGAGCAAACTTTGCATCTTTTGTCTTTAATGGTTTGGAATGGTGGTTTTAAATCTTAAAAATATTTTTTTTCATTAAAAAATAATTATTTCGTGTAATTTTTTCAAAACCAGTTCATTGAGATCTGATCAGTTATGTTTGATAGGTGGACCGGGTTGGTCACCAATTCCTGTTTTTAAAACTATGGTTCAGATCCCTCTAAAGACATGTTAGCCCCTAATGGACCAGCATGCCTGTGTAAATAAAGTGCAAGGGAAAATTGCTTCTTGCAGTTGGGGCCAAGTGCAAATAGTGGGCAACTTTGGTGGATGAGATACCATTCACAACGGTTTAGCCAAAGGATAGATACTGTGACCTTGTGAAACATACTTCATTGTCATAAATTTCCATTAGGGAAAAAGTTCCTGCTTGTGCTGAGCTTAATCTTCGATTGAATTAAATAAAGAAAGAATACAGAACATAAACTTTAAAATAAATAAAGCATACAAAAATTAAATTTGAAAATGATAATATGATTTCAAAGTCGGCAGGCTAAAAAGAAGAAGGGGAGTATTATTCTGGAATGAAGGCTTACAAGGCCTGACAACATAACCAACACCATTTTGGAATTAGAGGGAGGGCAGATGCTAACACACCAACCGGAGTAGTCCAGAGTATTCTTCTGGATTGACAAGGAATCCATGTTAGAAGGATTCATGACTTTGATAATACAACGCTCTTAAACAATGGCTTCTTAATACAAAAAAAGGGATAATTTGACAAAAAAATACTTGTATCACACAAGTACAAATTCAAACTTTCAAAGAAGTTACACCCACGATAATGCCCCAAGAAATTCTTATAAAACTAGAAGTTACAGATGTATACTTTGATTGAGGACAATGCCAAATAGTTGAAACATTTTTCTATTACAGAAACTGTACAAAATGGTAAACATAGTAAACATAGAATTTAATAAAAAATTGCACGTACAAGAAATGCGTAGCTGCACACCTTTACAGGCATCAGATTCAAATGCTTGTTGTATCTATCCAATTTAAAGAAGGAATTGAATGTACAAGAAATGTGTACCTGCAGGTCTTTACAGGCATAATTGTCATAAGCTTCGAGACTCCTTCAAGGAGGACAGCTCTTGCTTTCATGACCTCGCGTGCCACCGGAACCATATACGGAACAGGGTAATATTTTGCCCGATTCTTTGTTCTTTCAACTATCATGAATCGGAGCTTTTTCCACTCTTTTTTTGATTTGCAGGGCCTTGTATGCACAAGGCAATTCTGAATCTTGCTGTGAAAACACAGCCAAGGGCTTTTTATTTGTGAAGCCATCATCATCTGAAGAGTGAAAAAAGCATTCATATTCACATGACCCTCTATAATGTGATGTTTTAGACAAATGTGTTGTTCTTGCTCCCAGCAATGACAGAGAAATCACTCCAACGTGCAGAGGCCATCAGAGAAAGTTTGGGATTTATTATCAAGAAGAACTCGATCTCGGCCGTATATGGATCGTTTAACACCAGAAGTGTTACATGTAAAACTAGTCTCGCGATGTTATGTTTTTTTAATACGCTTAAAACACAACCATATTATCCTCCACTACAATATTTTTTCATACATATATACACTCTTCTGGTTATTCGTAGGAATCATGGAAGAGTCATACTCTGCTCTAAAATGGACCTCACTTCCATACTCTGCTCTAAAATGGACCTCAGGACTTATGGGACCAAAACCACCACAGTCATTGGACAATGAGCCTAAAATTTAATAAATGTATTGTACAAATTTCATAATTTAAAATTACCTTTGAATATAAAACTTCTGTGCACATGATTTATTAGTAATTATATCATAAAATAAGGGATTATGTGGCAATTAATATAAAACCCATGGAAACAAGTACAAATTTCATAATTTAAAATGACTTTTGAATATAAAACTTCTGTGCACGTGATTTATTAGTAATTATATCATAAAATAAGGGATTATGTGGCAATTAATATAAAACCCATGGTAACAAGTTCATGACAAAATGTTAGTGTGTGAGTTTGTTATTTAGTGTTTTATGCATCTTCAAATCTTATCTTACCCATGACATGTTGGTTGATAAAGGTTATTTTCGCTTAAAATTTAAGTAAAGAGCGAGTACTTTATATTGGGATGTTTTGAATCCACGTTGATTCATAAGATTTTGATATATAGTTTATGTGTTATTGTATATAGTTTGAATGGTATGGTGGTAATTAGCTAATTTGAGATGTAGTTTAAGAGTTATTTTATTTTTTTAGTTAAAATATATATATGGATTGTCTTTCTCATTATTTTTTAGTATGATCTAGATTTATAAAGGAACAAAATAAATTACAAATATGAACATAAACACAGAGATGCAGCAAAAACAAAATTTCAATTCGTTAATAACAAAGTATTGGAAATTGTTTACGTATATAATGAAAATAAATTAGCTTAGGCAATGGTAGTTTATCTCTGAGAAGAGATGTGGCAGTTACATGTCTTCTGAATTGTGTTACAATGAGGTTCGAAGGCTTATTTATTATTGAGAAACAATGGAAAACCCTAAACATCCCAAAACCTAACCTTAGAAGATGAAGCATCAAAAGTCTATGGGCCTCATTGGGGTAAATTGGTACATCAACTTCCTGAGCTCATATCTTTGGCATATGATCTTCGTTTAACACGTACAATACCTTGTTAGAAATATCTATTCGAGTGTTGACAGGCAGAAGAATTCCTCCTGCAACAGTGAGTATTGGCCTAATCAGGTTCCCAATTAGACCCCTTTCCGTTTGGTGTCGTTATATACTCTCTGGAATAAAGGCTCAGTTGCCTATATTATTCTAACTTTAAAATATATACATAAAAACCAATTAAAAAACGCTAATCTAATATAATCATTCTAAATACTTACAAATAAATATAAACAAATATACAAATTGTTGTGTATGAGTGGATCTGCTTGAACAATCTTAACAACAGGGGATGGGGAAATCATCCAAATGCAGCACTTAAAGAAAATATTACAGATGTCTCAATTAGTGATAACCCTGACTGGAATGTGGGTCCAGTCAACCACTTAAATTGATTTTTGGGCTCTGCTTTAAAGAGCTTATGAAAAACTGATTATATCTTTTATGCTTTTTAATGTTTATTTGTGTATAATAAAATTAATGTAAATGACAAAAAATAAACCTATCTCGGTAACAAGAGCAAGATTAATAAACTATCTTTTTGAATATCAAAAATGAATGTCGACACCAAGCTTTCCTTCACGACAAATTTACTTCAACAAGTGGTGTGCAACCTCATTCCAAGGGGCTGTTAAGATTTCTTTTTGATTCCATTCTTATCCTCCTCAAATTCTTCATTTCCCAAGAAAAAGTTATTTTTGGCAAGAGCGTCCTCCTGCCTTTCTTTTTGTGCCATGGGAAGCCTTGAGGGATGATTGTTATTCTACTAATTGATTCTTCATTGTTGCAAAGTTTCCAATCTTCTTATTGTTATCACATACTCTTGTTCCTTGTAGTTTTGAAAGTTTAAGGAAAACTCAAGGGCAACATCATTGTCATATCCTCTCAACTTCTAAAAGTATCCTAGCCATTAACTCCTCTGAATGATCTTCACAACTCCATGGTTTTGATAGATTTTGGCAGGGTCTATGGGTTCTCTCCTATTAAACCATGTTCCCATCCTGTAGAAGAGCACATAGGGTATGTTTACTAAAAGAGGGGTTTTCTTATCTATGGGCTTGTCTTTGAAACTCAACCAATGGACTAAAATTTTCACCAACATACCTTTTAGACTATAATTTTGACTCAATAAACTATATGAATTCACCTAACAGACTGTAAAAAAATCACCCTATAAACTATATAAATTCACTTGATAGATTGTCAAAGTTTACCCAACAAGACATGTAACACTTCACTCAAGAAGATATGTAACAACAAGTTATGGTTGCAACTCAACATAATATAATTCTAATAAGCGAATTTTATAAATTCAACCAACAAACTATAATTCCACACAACAAATTGTGTTTTCATTCAAGAACCCATCTGAACTTGACCCAAAAATCATATGAATTTGACTCAACAATTATATACCAACTTTATAAACTATATAAACCTAGCCTAGGAAACTATAGTTCTATTCATGGAAACTCTTGTAGGAGGGATTTTGGGTTATCAACCAGTGAATGTATACTTTTTAACAATGGGTGTAATAACAAAAATGTTCTAAGAATAGAGCTCACGCAAACAAGATCAAACTGATTCCCAAAATGGATGTTGTTTCGTGGTTGAGATTGTTCATGCTGCCACCTTGGAGTTTCCTATTGGAGTGCCATGTTCTTGTAGATTAATGTTGTGGTTGTTCCTATACTGACTCCTATAGAGGGTTATTTCTTTGAGGAAGTTGTCAAGGAGAAAATGAAGCGCATTCAAAGGTGGTGCAACAAAAAAGGTAGTAGGAAATTTCAAATAGTTTATAATGCAATGTGATGACATCCTATAGTTATTTCTTGTCCATCATCTTTCTCCTGGTTTACTTTATGGTTACTTTAGTTAAACTCCACCCTTTTAGCTATCACCCCCCTTAACTAATGATGTGACATTGTGAAACTTTTGAGATAACTATTGTAAACCTCACCTATGATTGTAGTTTTCATAGATTAAAAGGGGAACTATAATCTCATGTCCCTATTCTTTCCTTCCACATAGGATCTAGACCCACTCGACTCCAACTGAATGGTTGATTTATCCTCATCCTCTTCTATATATACACACACACACATACATATATATACATGTATGTATGTTTTTACATAGATATATGCATATACATGTATATATGTTTGTATATGTGTGTGTATACACACACACATGTACAAACAAAATATACTTGATGGTTCCTAATGAATAAACAATCATGTGAGTATTGTTGGTATGTGATGTTGCCACTATATTGTTTATGCCGATTGCTTGGTTGTACAAGGGTTCTTGTAGGAATACATGGTATCCTATAGAAGTCTAGGAAACTCAATTTTTCTTTCTTTTGAGTGTGGATCGCGTTCTAGGTGAAATTCCAAAGCTTGAGTGTAAAAACTTTATCAACATGTATATTTTTCTTGAATCTGGTACTTTCGTGTCCCCCACTCAGGCTTCTCACACACTTGTATGTAGGCAATGGGATGGCATCACCACCACCCCATCCCTTCTACAATTAATTTAGTGAACATGTGGATACATCACTGCACTCAATGCATGCAACACTTAATGTTGTGCTCACTCCAATTCATTTGATATTTAAGCTTGCATTTTGTTATGGTACTCATCCCTCCACCTAAATATGTCGCTACAATGGTCCTTCTTACCCATCTTTGTGAGTTGTGCTTTCGATGGGTATTTGCAATTTTCAATTTTGTTTTTGGGGTTGGTCCAGGTCCTCATGACCTGTCCACCCCTTCCCCCTCCCTTTGTCATAGAATTTTAAATTCCCATCATTGTCTATTTGTTTGGTCGAGAGTTGGGTCCCCCTTTCATCCTTGGTGCATCACAATCCTAGACTCTAGTGGCATGCTTTGCGGATGAAAACAACGATTCCTTAATTACTGGCTAGTCTTAATGCCCTCCATCTAGTACAACTCAAGTAATCAACCTCCTCAATAGGAATTTCATTTTTTTGGCTTTAGCATGTCTGGAACATACTAGCTATATGAGGCCTAGCTCCAAGTAGCCACTTGCTATAGTTTTTATAGCATTGGCTCTCTCAATTTGTTTCACATTGTTTGGCACCCTCCATGACTTTGGCCCTTGGGACTTCTCCCTGCTTGGTTTTCCTTGTCCTCTTAGTCGACGTCTTAAGATTTTCTCTTATATGCCTTTGCTCCGAGTTCATAATATCATACCCTTTCTTGCTCTATTGCCCCATCCCATCATGCCCTGAGAGTGCATATGGTGTCACAGAGGCTCTGCAAATCAAGGCATTGGAAATTTCAAATCTTGATATAGAGCCTTCACTGTGGCAAGGATGTTTCATGCCAGCACTTTTGACCCTATCTAAAGGGACTTAAATTGTGATAGCCATGGAAAACCATAGTGATTCCACAGATTCTAATATTCTTGCCTTAGTTGTTGAATGGCTCCCTATCTTGGGATAGACCAATAACAAGCATAATCAATACCTTTGTACAAAGAGCTTTATTGGCACATGAAATCCCTCTTGATCCAAGTGCTAGTAGATAACCATGAAGCCCATAGGGAGATCTTTATGCAGCTCAATGACATTATAGCAAAGAATCAAGACATGGCTATGTAGTATTGTGATTTGGCCATGTGATTGGAACCTATTGAAGCCATCCTCTGTAGAGGAAAAAGACCTTCTTCACTAGGAACAAATATGGCTATGATTGATGTCTCCACGTTAACATGACTTTTCTATTAGCTTCAAAAATATTGTGGTATTTCCTTTAGCGGCTTCTTTTCATGTTTTTTGTCTTTTTCTTCTATACGCAACACCACTACTTCTATAGTATTTATAGGAATCTTATGAAACAATAAGAAAAACTTGTTATTTTTTTTCTCAAAAATCATTTTCTTACGCCATCGGTCTACTTTCCCAAATGACAGAATGTGGAGGAAAACAAATGTTCATGGTTGTAACCGGTGAATTATTTTGAAAGATCAATAAAATTTAGAAACTTACCAAAATAAAAATAATGATCTTGGACTCTCTAGTAGAAATACAAGAATGTTGTAGAGTTTCTTGTAGGTATACTTTCAGATGGGAATAATGATGATGGAATGGATGGAAATTAATGGAAATTGACTAGAAATCGATAGTGATGGGTGTGAAATTTAATGAGAGTGAAATGAGATGAAAATGGAAATAATTACTAGGAAAAAAAAATTAAAAAAAAATGACATGTGAGAGTATAAAAAAGTTATGTTGCAAGGTTTCCAAAATAATTTTCTTTGATGACCTTGCATTGAGTTTCCTCTTGAAGTTGTTCCTTAGAGATCTGTATTCTAATTTTCATGTGAATAATGTTCTTCCTATTGTTGGTTTGCCACATTTATCTACAAACAATAAAGCATAAAAAAATAAAGACAAAATATCCAAAGTATGTGAAATCTTCCATATTTTTTCTACATGGGAATGGTGTGATTTCTAGTTTTCACCATTGTTCTATGCTACCAAGCCTATAAAGGTTTTCCTAGAAGGGGGTTTTACTTTGCAAACTCAAAGCTACTTCAGAGAGGTTTTAACCTAAGATTTGGTCGCATGTGCTACAAAAGATGCTTTCACCTAGTTTTTTTTTTTTTCTTGTTCTTCAAGATTTGGATGTTCTCATTCGCATTCAGATCCTATCTTTTGATTGATTTTGTGAATTCATTTCTTGTCGATTTTTTGTAAACTTTGAGTTTGAATCCATTCCCCAAGAGGGGGATTTAATGTTCATCAATGGTAATGATTTTGACATAACCATTATCATAACATTTCTCTACTACATATGGACCTACCCATATGATCATAAAATTTCCTTTAAATAATCAAATTTAGGGTCACAAAGTAAGGCCCAATCACCTTCCTTGAAGTATCTAGTCTTGATGAACTTGTCATGCCATATTTTTCTTTGAATTTGGATAATTTCAATATGTAAGAGAGTTTGCATCCTCTATTCATCTAATTCATTCAATTGTTGTCTCCTCCCTTTTTTTGCACCAAACATATCCATTTCTAATGCATTCAATTCTTGTCTCCTCTCTTTTTGTGCACCAAACATATCCATTTCTAGCTATGAGGTAATTCTTAATGTGCTCAAATCAAATTCAATGGGAATCATAACCTTCTTACCATAGGCTAGCTCATTAGGAGTGAATCATGTGGTGTTGTAATCCCATGTTGCCTTAGTGAGTCATCAACCTAACCCCTTTTCATGTTGATCACTTTGGTTAGAATATTTTCTAGCTCTTTATTTGTTACTTCAACCTTCCCATTAGCTTGGGGAGGTATGGAGTGGATTTTCTATGATGAACGTGATGTTGCTCCATGATCCTTTCAATGAGATTGGAACTAAAAATCCAAACTTGTGAAATATGTTCTCTCTTAGAAATCATGCTACCTTTTGCTTTGTGGTTGTCTTAACTACTTTAACTTCAACCCACTTGGTCAAATAATTAGTACACACAATGATGTACTTCTTTTGTCCTGATGGAGGATTAATAGGTCGAATGAAGTCCATACTAGATTTTTCAAAGGGTTCCAATGATACTTGTGGTCGTAATGGAATTCTATTTTCTTGGCAGGCTTCTCCATCCTTTGGAATTCATCACATTGGGAGTATACTGATGAGCATCTTTGTAAAGAATAGGCCAAAAATAACTAGCATACAAGATCTTGTAAGTTGCCCTCCTGGATGCAAAATTTCCTCTACATGGCCCATCACGGTAGACTTATAGTATATCATGTACTTCATTTTGTCTTACAAATCTTTGCACTATCTCATCATGTCTCAATTTGAATAAGCATACTATAACCCAAGTGTAGGAGGCACTCTGCCTGATAATCTTGTATTTCTCCCTATAAGATACATGAGGGGAAGATTCCTAATGTTTAGAAGATTAGCTATGTTAGCGAACCAAGTAGTGTATGTTGATATGGAAAAGAGATGCTCATTTGGAAAATGATCATGAACAATGCCTTTATTTGCAAAAAAGTTAGTCTTGACAAGAAATTGTCAACAATATTTTGCTTCGTGGGCTTGTCAACTAGTATTAGATTAAACTAATGTAATAATAATAGTCATTTGATCATCCTAGCAGTATCATCATGTTTATTTATCAAATACTTAATAACAACATGATCGATGTTCATAAAAACTTGGTAGCTAGTAACATAATGCCTAAATTTATTGTGAACATGAGCAACAACACGAAATTCCTTCTTAGTTATTATATAGTTAAATTTTGCATTTGATTTTTTATTATTATAAAATAAATAGCATAAGGAATCTTATCTTGTTGTTTACCAAGCATTGCCCCTATTTCCTTATTTGAAGCATTATTGTGAATGTGAAAAGATAGGGTCCAATTAGAACCTTGTGAGACAAGTGTTGATGTGAGTTTCTCCTTAATACAATCAGAAGCTTCTTGACATTTAGGTGACTAACAAAAACCTAAGTCCTTAACCAACAAGGAAAATAAAGGAGAATAAATCTTGCTAAAGTCTTTAATTAACCTCTTATAGTTCCCTACATGACCACGAAAACTATTTACATTTTTTTCTTTTAAGGAATACAAAGGCTTTTGATGAATTTAAGCTTACTCAGATTTAATCTTCCTTTCGACTCTTTGGCTTCTACATGACTTTTCACATTCTATAGGTGACTCTCAAACTTCCACTTTACATTAAATTTCTCATATTATTGTAAATTACATGATTACATCCACAAATGATGTGGCAAATGATGAATCATATGACATCTTGACAAGATATAACATGACATTGATGACATAGACTTAATGATGATGAGACAATGTCAAGTCACTCTTTTTGTTGCTATCTTGTGTCTTCTTGAAAGATGGTACATGCTCTTCTTCTTCCTCCTCCATAAGGCTTGAAGGTAGGGAGTCTTCACTATGATCTTGATCTTTATCTGTTATCGCAATCTAGTGCCCCTTCATCTTCTCGTTCAATGATCATCTTGTCCTCACAGCTTCATAAGTCTCATCTAGTATAATATCATTCTCCTTCTCCTAGATCATCACCCTCTCATGTGAAAATGTAGTACCTACAACTAGAAATCACTCATGACAAGATGACATCAACCCAAAAAATTCATAATCTAACATGCCTAATGAAAATCATTGATGGAGCTGGATTTGGGCACTTGATTGGGAGGACAACTGAGGGATTGCACAAAGTGCAGTTCCAGAGGCTAAGAGTGGAGGATTGGTGCTTGTGACTACGTAGTGCGCAATTTTGGAGGCCTAGGCAGGAAGACTGCACAATTGAGGAGCTTAGTGAGGCAGGATTTCCCAATGAGACTATGCAATGCATAGTTTAGGGGGGAGAGAGGCCAAGGGATTGCGTAACTCAGGAATGCAAGTTGGTAGCTTGTTTCTTGCTACTACATAATGCATAGAAGGAGGCTGATAGGGAGGCTTGATTGCACAGTTGTGAAGGTAAGGGGGCAAGGATGAGCATCATGATTGCATAATGCAGAGTCCTGAGAGGAAATCACTATGCATTACGTAGTTCCAGGAGGAAAGGGGGCATGCTTGAGTCTTACCATTGCGCAATGCGCAATTCCTGAGGGGCAGAATGAGGCCAAGTTGGTTAGGAAGGAAAATTTCCAGAATTTGGCTAAGTGTGGATCGGTAAAGAACATATGAAGTTAAGGTTGGACTTGAAGATGATCACACACTCTGAACAATCGACTATAAAACATTGAACATTCAACACTTAAAAACAACATGGTCCCCTTATTGTGACGACAAAAAAACATACTCCTCCAAGTGCGACACTTAAGATACACTTTGTGACGATGGTGACAACACTAATGTGACAATGCATAAAACTTTGGGAATGAGTCTAATACATGTCTATAGGATGAATAAGACCCATTGACACCAAAGTTACCCCTTGAAATAACCATAACTATGTTTTTGTGATGCATGACACTTCCCATGCCAAAAGACGACACTTGAGTTTTCTTCACAAAGGGACTAGAAAACTTATAGAATATACATGGGATGACTCTTACTACTAGAAATGACAACTTGCAAGGTCAAATTAGGCTCCGAAATTTGAATGTAGGCCAAAATTTTGGAGGGTGTTGTAGTAGCGACAACACTTGGAGACACACTGGTAGAATTCCAGGTTCTTTGCCTTGGTCTAACTCGGTATACAGGGTCTAGTTCTTCAGGAATTATTGATTCATCATGTGGATTACTCTGGTTTTCCCACTTAGCTCAGTTACAGATATAGTCCCCTCCATTCCTTTCTCGGTTAAAACACATTCGTAGAGATAGCTATATCACAATTTTTTCGACTTAGGAGAAGGGTAATATAATTCATGAGTTTAAGATAATCAGAATATGATTTTTCATCTCTGATGTTTCTTCATTGCCAACAGGACTGAAAAATACCCTGGTGGAGTCACTACAAGGACACAAGCATTGCTTTGGTGCCAACAATCCTAGTCAATACCTTGATGAAGTTACTTGCTTCACCTCTCTGTGCAGGAAGCATTTCTCCTCTTTCACCCTTTATTTATTTTATTTATAGAATTGTGCAAAGGCACTTATTTATTACAATTAGGCAAAAGAGGGATCTCAACTTATTTAGAGCAAGAGAGGTTGCTCCTTCATAGAAGCATATATATAACCTTTGATATAAGTTTTCTCGTTAAATATCTTCCCCTTTTCCTTCTCTACTTTATTGGATAAGCATTTAAAACACCGAAACATTACAGAACCGAGCTTAAAAACGAGGTTCCTAAAATGGATACAAGTATCATGGTTCTACAAAGCTCTCCTCATGAAAGGATCACATTTTCCATCAAAATGTCATTGACCGAAATATATAGACCAAGATAAGAAAGAAGAACTAAAGGTTAGCCCAATTTTCCACATGCATTGGAACCAAACACAACACTTTCACACAAGGCTTATTCACAAGAATGAAAATACAAAGGAAATAACTGAACATGATAAGTAAACAAACAAAGATGAAGAAATATATACATAGGGTAAGGCACATTACTAGACTGCTATTGAAAATATTGTTTTAAATCTTGGCCATTGACGTAAAGAGTGTCTACGTTCCCATCCAAACACTGGAGATGATAAGTGTTGTGGCAAAGCTTATCACGAACAACAAATGGTCTAATCCACAGGGACTGGATTTTAGTGTTTTTCCCTTTCTCTTCATGGGCTTTGTCCCACTTCAATACTAAGTCTCCCACATTGAACTCCTTTTTCCTACTTCTTATCAAAATATTGCTTGATACGACTATGATGAATGGAAAAAAATATTTTGCTTTCCTCCTTTCTTCTTGTAACTTCAAGGGAGTGACTATCCTATTCTGAACCATAAGACAACGCTTACCCTGCAACTCTTGAGAAAGTTGAAGGGCTAGGAGATATTATATGTTCAGAGGTAGGATGGATTCTTTTCCATACACCGAAATTAGGGGGAGGTGTTCAGAGAAGGTTTAGGCATAACACGGTCAACCCATAGAGCGTTCACCAAAGCATTGTGTCAGTTCCTTTGTTCAGAGTGAACGATTTTCTTGATAATACAGATTAGGTTTTTATTGGTTGACTCAACAAGACCATTACCATGTGGATAATAGTTAGATGGATGTTTCAATGCAATTCCATTTTCTAGTGCAAAGTCATAGAGCTAAAGCGATGAGAAATAATTTGCATTATCGAAAACAAGTGATGTAGGAATGTTGAACCTAGTAATGATATTTTGTCTGAGGAAATTGACGACTTCCTGGTCATCCACTTGTTTGAGAGGAACTTGTTATGTCCACTGTGTAAAGTATTCTGTAGCAGTGAGAATATAGTGATGTTTCTTTGACGAGTGTGGAAATATTTCACCTATGGTGTCCAATCCCCATTGTTGGTAAGGTTCTTCTACAATAAGAGGTTGAAATGGGGCAATTGATTTTCAATCTTGGCAAGTGCATATCAGACAAGTTAGAGATTTGCAAGAATAAGCATGAGAATCCTTGAAAAGTGTGGGACAATAATAATCAACCCACATAATCTTGTGCGCAGTAGTGTCACCCGTGTAATTTCCACAAGCTAAACTGTCATGAAGATTGCACAATACCCTTTCTAAATTAGGTGCTTCCAGACATCTGAGTAGGACCTCGTTATGGCACTTTCAAAAAATCACTCCATGTACCAAATGATATGATAAAGCTCTAAGTTAAGTAGCCCTCTTATGTCTTGTCGATAAGTACGAGGGTAGGGTACCATGCTCAAGATAATGATGCACATCTGTGTAGAAAGAGGTGGATGCACTAGTGGGGGTAGCTTGTTCAATATTATACATTTTAATTTCTTGCTCCCATTTAGAAGAGTCATCTTCCGGTGAATTGGTTGCTTCTGCTGCTAGCTGGCATAGACCATGGCTTTTTATTGTGTGAACTAGATTTAACTCAAGATTGTACTCTTGCAAGTTTGTCATCCAGTTCAATATTCTTTCACCTAGCTCTTGTTGAATAAACAACAATCTAACCGTCGGGTGAGGCACAAAGATGATAACAAGACTTTTCAGAAGATAAGGCCCAGAACGTTTCACCGCCTTGTACACTGTATAAGCTTGTTTGTTAATGGTAGTATAATTTAATTAAGTTCCTTGCGATCCATCACTCATGAATGATACATGTCATTCATTACCTTGATCATCCTTTTGCGTGAGAATGAAAGCAAGAGAAGTATCAGAAGCAAAAGTATACAATAGGAAATCCTTGTCAAAATTTGGATTGTGTAGTGCTAGATCTTTTGCGGTTGCTTGCTTAATATGAGCAAAGGTATCATTTTCCCTTTAATCCCATTTGTATATTGCATTCTTATTTATCATATCCTATAACAGTTTCACTATATGTGCGTATTCTAAGATGAACTTGAGAAGGAAATTGATCTTCCCTAAGAAGGACTAAATAGATTTCTTGTTTACTGGGAAGGGGATTTAAGTGATAGATTTGACCCATTCTATGTCTACTTTAATCCAACTCTTTGTGATGATATGGCCCAAGACGTTTCCCTAAGACAGTGTAAAAATGCTCTTCTTAGGAAAAGATATATCCTGTATTTGTGACATCGCTAAAAAATTTTCCTTATATGACGTAAGTGATCATATCTCCTTTTCGAAAACGTTGTCACATCATCTAAGTAAGCCACAACACTTTGTCCAATCAAACCATGAAATGCAATGTACATAGCACATTGAAAAGTAGCACCTAAGTTAACCAATCCAAAAGGCATTCTTTTGAAGGCAAACGTACCCCACTTTGTTCTAAATGTGGTTTCTTGTCTATCAGGTTCCGCCACCAGAACCTGGTTATATCCCAAGAAACCGTCCAACAACGAGAACATTTCAGACCCTAATATTATTTGTAAGATCTAAACCATTTTCGACACTTGGTAATTATCCTTGTCCGAGGCGGGATTCAAATTGTAAAAATCAATGCACAGGCATATCTCCCCGGAAATCTTCCTTACGGGAACCAGATTGGAGACCCATGTTGAATGACGAAATTTATATATGATCCGAGTGTCCAATGATTTTCTTAATTCTTTCTGAATGAGTGGTTCAAGTGTGGGATGAAGTGTTCTCAATTTTTGTTGGAAAGGATTGACCCCTTCTTTGATGGGAATTACATGTTGGATTATTTGCATATCGTAAGTCTCAAGATCATCGTATGTCCACGTGAAGACATCTCAATACTATGTAAAAAGGTGGATGAAATATTTCTACTCTTTAGGTGTACAACAAGTGTCGATATTTACATACTTCGTATCTTCTTCTATATCAAGATTTACTTGTTCATGCGATAGAGTGGAACTATGAGTCTTTGTGTTAATTGGTCCCTTGAAGCGATTTTGTAGATCATACATCTTCTCTAATGACACCACACCTTTGGTCATGGGGTTTCCTCTACTTTCTTGAGCGGAATCCTGCAAAGCTTTCTCATGCTCGTCTTCATTGATAACTGTGTCCTTGAATGCGTCAACATTCACCATGAAATCCAGTATCTATTGGTTGTCATTAAAAACATGAAAGTTAGTAATGTTATTAGGAACGGATGGCCTATAAATAATCTCAACTGAAAAGCCATCCCTTAAAGGTGACAACCTAGCAACAACATTTGCTAATGTATCAACAACAACATTGCAAATTTGAGGAACACAAATAATATTAAAATCTTGGAATTGCAAAATTAAATTCCATAGCTCTTGTTGATGATTTTTTAGATTAGGTGACACACAATATATCGTATTTTGTACCTATCGTGCGAAGATTTCAGAGTCACCTATTGCTTTGAGCACTTTGACTTTGAGGTCGATTGTTATGCAATCATATCACAAAAGAGAAGAAAAGATAGATCAACGACTTGAAAATTATCCTTTTCAAGGGAGAAAGCTCCTTTACATCACATAAATGAACAATTCTTAGATGATACAAATAACAAGACCTCCTTAATATATAGGAGTCTAAGGGGTCACAATATAATTAAATCCTACATAAAAATAATAATGTAAGTGCATACCAATAACAATAGTGGGCTTCTACGGGGCACAACAATAACAATAAGGGGGCTACTCTAACAATAACAATAAGGGGGCTACACTAATAATAACAATAAGGGGGCTACACTAGTATTATAGGGACCTAAGATGCCCATCTCCTTCAAAAAAACTATTGTTCTCAATGCTTGAGTAGTTTTTGATGCTTCTTTATAAAATTCTCATCCTCCCATGTGGAATCTTTAGTGGGTAAGTTCTTCCACTTAATGAGATACTCTTAAATTGATCAATTCCATTAATACCAAGTTCTTGTTTCCATGACTGCTTCAGGCTCCAACATGATTTTTCCTTCTTCGTCTAGTTCTGGAAATATTGTTTGAATTGGGAGCTTGTCACCGATAACCTTCTTTAAGCATGAAACATGGAAAACTGGGTGTATCCAGGAAGATGCAGGTAGTTCCAATTTGTATGACATAGTACCAATATTTTGAAACACTTTGTAAGGACCATAGTACTTGGGTGATAATTTATCATCCCTCTTAGCTTGCTTGAGGGACATTTGTTTGTATGGTTGTAGCCGTAAAAATACCCAGTCGCCTACATAAAAAAATATTTCACTATGATGTTGATATGCCTGTTGTTTCATTCGATTCTGTGCAAGAGGGGGCTTATCCTTTAAGAGTTGGAGAACTTGTTGTTGATGCTCGATGTGATCTTCCACTGTTTGAACATTAGAATTTTCTCTTAAAGATGATGTGATGGAAGGTGGATGATATCCATAAAGTGCAATAAATGGGGTCATTTTTGTTGCAATATGGAAGGAAGTGTTATACCACCATTCAGCAAGAGGTAATAACTTGACCCATTGTGTTTGTTTATTGTATACAAAGAAAAAAGGTATCCTTCCAAACATTTGTTCACTATCTCAATTTTCCCGTCAAATTGAGGATGATAAGATGAACTATGAGTTAATTGAGTACCAAGACAAGAAAATAATTCCGTTCAAAAATTTCCAGTGAAAATGGGATCTTTGTCACTTACAATAATCTTGGGGTTTCCATGTAGCTTTTGAATTGTTTCCATAAATGCAGTAGCAACTGTACTGGATTTAAAAGGATGAGATAATGTACAAAAGTGTGCATACTGGGTAAGTCTATCAATTACCACCACGATGACACTCTTTCCTTCGGTCTTGGGTAAACCTATGATAAAATCCATTGAGACCTCCTTTCAACATTGTCTTGGAATGGATAAAGGTTGTAACAGACCCAGGGTCATAATTGTCTCAACTTTATTTTGTTGGCAAACCAAACATTTAGCCACAAACTTCTGAATATCAAATTTAAGCCCATCCCAAAAAAAATCATTATTGAACTTGTGGTAAGTTTTTAAAAATCTAGAGTGCCCTTCAAAGGGGGAGGTGTGCAATTCAAAAGGAATTTTTTCTTTGAGTTTGGAATTCTTACATAAATATAAGCGATCTTTGTACCATAATGAATCATTTTTCCAGATAAATGTATTAGATAAACTGGGATCTTGTTGCATGTTTTGGATGAGTGTCCACACCTCTTCATCATTCTTCCATTCCTCCCTTGCTTCAGTTATCCAATCAAGTTGGATAATAGAAATAGCATAAAGCAATGCTTCCACATCGTCATGCTTGCTTGAGAGTGCATTTGTAACAACATTTTGCTTCCCCTTTTTGTAGATGATTTCAAAGTGATAATCCAACATATTTGTGAGTCATTTTTGTTGCTCTTCTGAAGAACATCTTTGTTCCAAAAATTATTTAAGACTATCAAGATATGCTTTTACCTTGAAGTGTCTTCCCATTAGGTAGGTCACCATTGCATTATTGCATGTAGTATTGCCAACATTTCCTTCTCATAAATAGGTTTGTGTAAATACTTCCCTTGATTGGATGACTTTCAAAATCAATGGGTCTTCCTTCTTCTATTAAAACAACACCAATTCTATTTTATGAGGCATCACGTTCCACAATAAAGGTTTTTGTGAAGTCTGGTGTAGCTAAGACGGGTGCTTGGCACATTTCCCCTTTAATATGTTCAAAGCCCTTAGTTGCTTCCAAAGTACAAAGCACAAAGCAATGCTTCCACATCGTCATGCTTGCTTGAGAGTGCATTTGTAACAACATTTTGCTTCCCCTTTTTGTAGATGATTTCAAAGTGATAATCCAACATATTTGTGAGTCATTTTTGTTGCTCTTCTGAAGAACATCTTTGTTCCAAAAATTATTTAAGACTATCAAGATATGCTTTTACCTTGAAGTGTCTTCCCATTAGGTAGGTAGCCATTGCATTATTGCATGTAGTATTGCCAACATTTCCTTCTCATAAATAGGTTTGTGTAAATACTTCCCTTGATTGGATGACTTTCAAAATCAATGGGTCTTCCTTCTTCTATTAAAACAACACCAATTCTATTTTATGAGGCATCACGTTCCACAATAAAGGTTTTTCTGAAGTCTGGTGTAGCTAAGACGAGTGCTTGGCACATTTCCCCTTTAATATGTTCAAAGCCCTTAGTTGCTTCCAAAGTACAATAAAATGCATCTTTCTTTAGTAATGTTGTTAGAGGCATTACTATTCTCCCATAATCCTTAAGAAAATTGTGATAATACCTTGTCACCCCGAGAAATCCTCAAACATGCTTTAGGCTTATGGGGATTTTCCATTCCTTAATGGCTTCAATTTTGTTAGGGTCTACCTTAACACCCTCATGAGATACAATATGACCCAAATACTCCACCTCTTATACTCCAAAGAAACATTTGGAGGCTTTTGCATATAATTGTTTCTCCTCCAATAGTTTGAGCACCTTGTCAACATGTTGAAGATGATCCTTCCAAGACTTGCTATAAATTAGTATATCATCAAAAAATACTAACATAATTTTTCTAATGAAGGGTTTGAAAATGGAATTCGTCAAACCTTGAAATTTGGAAGGTGCATTAGTAAGGCCAAAAGGCATGACCAAAAATTCATGATGACCTTCATGCATTCTAAATGTTGTTTTCAGAATGTCTTTAGTCTTCATTCTAATTTGATGATATCCAGAATGAAGATCCATCTTGGTGAAGTATATTGCTCCATGTAAGTCGTCCAACAATTCATCAATGACCTGAATGGAAAATTTATCTTTAATAGTGAGTTTGTTGAGTTATCTATAATTCGAACACATACGCCATGATCCATCCTTCTTGTGAACCAATATTACTGGAGTAGAGAAAGAATTTTGGCTAGTTTGAATTATACCATCCTCTAGCATTTCTGCAACCATACATTTAATTTCACTCTTTTGGGCATAGGAATATCTGTAAGTCTTGATGTTTGGAGGAACACTTCCTGGAATCAAGTAGATATCATGATCGTAATCACAAATAGGTGTGAGGCCTTTGGGAGTATCAAATACCTTGGAATGATTGTCCAAGGCTTTTTGGAGATCTAAAGAAATGGATGATTTTGATATTTGAACCTCTAGTGAGCATATATGTGCATTTACGCCCCGTTGTTCTTTCTTAAAAAGCTTTGTCATGCCATTAGAGTTGATTATCTTCCATGGTTTCCCTGTGATACCTCTTAATTCAGTTTCATTTTCTTCCGAAAAAAATAAAAAATTTCAAGGAAAGTTCTTTCTTGAAAAAGAAAATTTATTGTCCCCAAAGATTGTAGCCATTGGACTCCTTGTACAACATCAGCACCACCCATTGGGATGGAAAGCATTGGACTATTTAATACATATTCCCCCATGGTTAACTTGATATTATGACGATTTCTAGAGCAATTTATAGTTCCTCCATTTGGAACCATCACTTGACACTCTGTTGGTAGATATAGAAAGCAATTCAACTCCTTGGCTATCTTACAATGAATAAAATTATGGGTACTATCTGAATCAATGAGCACTATTACCTTTTTCTTCATGATATATCCTTTTATCATGAGAGTTTGAGGAGTGGTAATTCCTACTAATGCATTACAAGATATGGTCAGATTCATTTCTTCTTTCTATGGGGTTAGTTCTTGGGGTATATCCTCATATTTTGATGTTTCTTGTTCCTTTTATTCCTCCTCTTCACAATCTATATCTTCATCTTTAAAATTTTCTTGTTCCTTTTCTTCCTCCTCTTCACAATCTATGTAAAACAATTTCTTCTCAACACACTTATGGCCTTTAGTGTATTTGCTATCACAACTGTAAAAAATCCATTTTGCTCTTTTTTCCTCTAATTTTTGTGGTGTCAACCTTGTAGGTTGTGGAAGGCTAGGAGTAGCAACACTTCCATCTTTATAGTTGTGAGTGGTATACTTCCTTGTTGCCATAATTTTTCTTTCAACTTTTCTAACCGCCCTCAATGCCTTCTCTAATGAATCAAGCTCCCAAAGGTGAACCTCATGTTGGATGTCCTTTAAAGTCCATATGAAGACATTAAACATATGCTCCTATGGAATATCAGTTACCCTGATATTCAATTTTTGGAAGTCCTCAATGTCCTCTGCCATTGAACCCTTTTGTTTGAGATTTATCAATTGGATAAAGAAGGTGTTACTCTTTGTATCCCCATAATGTGTTATCATTTCCTCCATAAAAATTGGCCAAGTGAAAAGTGGTTTACAAGAATAAACCCATTTATACCATACAAACTAATTGGGTTCTAAATATAAAGATGCAATGCATACCTTTTGTGTGTGTTGCACATCATGTAGATCAAAATATTGCTCCATCTGTAGTATCCATGTTACAAGATCCTGTTACACTAAAAAATGTCACCATGACTACTTACAGTTAGTATGGCTCAAATCAACAGTCATGCTACCCTCTTAGGCAAGTCTTATGCCTCTGCTATCCATCTCAAACTCAAAGAAGAGAGAAAGTCTTGTAAAAAATGTGTTTATCTCTGGGGTCGCAGGTTCTCTCTAGCCTTACCTGCGGGGACGCTTACAATGTTCACAAAAGTTGCGTCCTTGGACGCTCTGTATGTTAAGGGACAGGTGCGTCCTTTTGTAAAAGGCAAAATGCGCGAGTTTCATCTTAAAAAAGTTACTTGTGGTTACTTCTAGAACTTTCTAGAGGTCGGTTTGATGAAATGGATGCGCCTCCAGTTGGTTCATGTATCCCTATTAAGGAGGAACTTATCCCATCAATAAGGGAGCTATCCCACCCAAAGAGGGGGATTATCCCATTGATGGTGGACCTGAATAACCTCTTTACAGCACTATAAATAAAGACATTGAGCCAGAGGGAGGAGAGGTTGGAGCTATACATTTTCTTTGGGTAAATGCTGCAGGAATTAGGACTCCCATTTAGAACCTTGTGAGGAGAGATTGTCTTTGCTTGATTCTACTTGGAAGTGGGTGAGCTTTGTCAAAGTAGAGGAAAACCCTTGATGGACCCTGGGAGGAACTTGCACAACACCAAGGCCAGGTTGTAAGAGTTTCTTTGTTTCGTTATTAATACAAACTGGTTTATTTTTCTCAATAGCTTGTGTTAATGAGTTATTTCATGTGTTCCTTGGTCTGCATGTTGAATATATGTTTTATTATATGAAATGCAAGTGCTTGGTAATTGTTTGATTGTTTGTGGTTGCAGGAATTGACTTGAAGGAGGAGCTCATCCGGATCGGCAAGGACGGACTACAACAACAACGTTTTGGAATAAGGTAAGCCTAAACACTTGTAGTTTTCATGTTTTAAAAGGTATATTTAGAGAAAGATCACTCCATTTTGTCTTGTTTGTCGCTAGAGAGTTTAGACTCCTAGGGAGGTCAGTTGTGTCCGCACAAACGACTTTTTCCGCCACGACAAATTGGCGACTCCACTGGGGAATCCATTAATGAGAAAGTCTTTTCCTTTGTGTGAACTTTGCTCTGAGAAAATCATTTTTATTTTCTGGTTTTTGACTGTGAGAATTAGTATTTGGGTGGCTTAGCTTTAGATTTAGTTAGATTTGGTTTTTCTTAACTTTTCCAGAAGGACGCACCCTCTGAGTACTGCACAGTGCGTCTTTGGACGCACTGTTGCCGTTTGCACAGAGCGGGCCCGCACCTGTTATAACGGGTTGCCTGCGTCTTCCTGTAAAATTTAGGAAAATTCCATTTTTTGCTTTAATTGCTTTTAGATTTTGATTTTTCTTAGTGTTTTCTGCCCAGATCCTTTAGTACCCTGTCAAAAATTTTCACCTGAACTTGTTTTGTGAGCTTTGAGTGTTTTAGTGGATTTCAACGAAGTTTAGGCCTAGGGTTTGATTTTTCAATAGGTCCTGTAGTGACTTTGACGGTAGAAAGTTGTCCAGCCTTAGATCTCTCTGGTTAGTCAGCCTTCTTAGAAGTCGGGCCTGTCGTAAAGTCTCCTTGTGTGAGCAGCTTGCCATTTAAGTTGTTTTGGGTCAAATTTCGAATTACTTGTTTATAAAGTGTTGATTTCCATTTTACAAAAGAACAAAAAGATTAGAGTTTTGTTTTGACTAGTTTTTGGTTCTGCAATAAGCTAGTCCTTGATTTGATTGTGATCAAGTAAAACACCTTAGAATAATCATTGTTGGTTTTGGCCTCGTTAAGATTGCTTAGAGTAAATTTACCTTTTAGTTTGCTTATGAGTGAATTTTCGTAGATTTTAATAGTTGTTAAGATTGATTTTTGGTTATATTAGATTTATTTGCTTTATTAAAAGAAAAATACAAAAACATCTTCTTTAAAAGTCTTGTTTCAAGTAGCTTTTTGTTTTTTGAAAGAGAAAAAGAGTTTTTTCGTGCATGTAAAGAGCGGTCATGTTTTTATGCTTAGAAAAGACAAACGAATTGTTTCTTTGATTGTCTTCAATTAAGAAGTTGCTTTTATAAAGATTGCATTCTCTCAACTTTTTAGTTAAGCAATTCATCGAAAAAGTAAAGTAGTGGGTAAATCATCCTAGGTGCATTTTGTAGTGGTTTCGAGTCGAGTCAACACACCACTGGTTTCACTTCCATCACCTTTTGACTTAAGAAACAACCTTAAAAGTAACGCTTAAATTAAAATCAATCTAGTAATTTTTATTTTTCTAGGGCTCTGAAACACCAACATAGCTTAGGCTAGGGTCTTGGAGTAGGTGAGTACTTAACTCTCCAAGACTACAAAACCAAACAGATAGTTTATCTTGAGTAGATTAAATCCAATTGTTTCAGTTGCACTCTGGGAAAGCTCCTCTTAAAGGAGAAGCACGAGCTCGTGTCCGAACCAGTGAGGGGATCATTCCCCCCTCGTTGGGAACGACGCCAGACAGTACGTATTACAAACGGTAAACCTCGGATTAACCATTGTCGAGGAGCCAGGGGTCACTTATCGGTAAACCTTGGATTATTGTCAAGAAGCCGGTAAGGGGATTGAGCTTGTTACTCTGCCCTTGCGTGCTGTCGGAGTTTAGACTGTTCCCCCAGGTGTAATTGTTGTGATTGGTAACTTTAGTGACCATAATCTTTAGGGTTCTACCGAGGTGACGGTGGAGGGAAGGTCCCACTGTACCTGGAGCAGACGTCGGTTATACTCACTTGGATTTTCCGGGGGGTTCACTTCACTTCGAGACGGTTAAAGTGGAGGAACTTGTGCCGGTCTATTCATTAAGCAGGTTGCCGGGGTAACTGTTCCACCCGCCATTTCTGTACTGAATCCTGCGAGGTTGGGCCTAATCACCAACTAGCGCTTTTGGTCCGGAAGACTACTGTTTGTGTTTGGTTTGACGCTCTAGATTCTTTAGGCGTGTGCTTCAAATTTGTTTGCTTCTTTAGAAGACTTTAGGTGGTTTGATTTGAATTTTTTACTTTGTTTTCGTGTGTTGTAGTTAAAAATCTTTAATTGTGGCGGAATTACCGAGACAGTCCCGTCGACTTCGGGGCAAGTCTCCTGAGATTGTTACCGGAATAGATTTGTTAAGAAAACTCCGTAAATCGCGGGGTGAATCTCCTGAAGACATTCCGGGTCAGTACGAAGGGTTAAAGGTCCTTGTAACTCCTCCTAGTGACAGTAGAGTAGGTTCACCTGAAGAAGGAGAGTCTTCCTTGGTAGTCCATCCAGATTACCAAAGTTTAGAAACAGGTTACAATCCCGAAACTGTTACAGTTTCCGAGCTTGCTGGTAGTTTTTCATCTGCCAGTGAAACAGGCGAAGAACCTGAAATTTCCGAACCTGTTACTCCAACTTCTAGTGTCCCTGATTCACCGAGAATAGAAAGAATTATCACCGAAAATCTACCTTCTGGTTTGATTGCTATAGAAGAACTTGCTCCAGAAGAAGATATAGGTGTCTCTCACCTTGAAGGTCAACTTACTATTGATCTAAGGGAGCGTGAATCCATCTTTTACAGTCCTCCTAGAAGTACTTCTTGGTACCTTGCGTTAACCCATTTTTTAGACAACTCAGTCGGTTTTTCTACACCTCGTACTCCTTTTCCACCTGGAGGTATTCATACTCCTGTAAATATGTCTGGTCAGTCGTCTGTGTTTACACAAAGTCCTGAATCTTTTTTACACGGCGGTCCTTCTGTTCCCACTGGGTATCAGTCACTTTCTGGTACCTTTGCGGGGGCATCTCCTCAACCCGTTGATCATGGGTTATTTGCTGGAAACAGTGGTAATATACCATTGGGTGTAGGAGACATTTACATGATGTCAGATTCAGTTCCCGTTTCCCAACCTCAAGGTGGCCAATTACCGCCTGGGGGGCAACCGCAGTTAACGCCTGGGGGGCAACCTCAAGGTACACAAATCGTGTCTGGGGGGCAACCTCAAAGTCAGTATGTACCTATGGTGCAATACTTGCCTCAAGGTCAACCTCAGCCTCAATATGTACCCCAAGGTCAACCTCAGTATCAATATCAACCTCAAGGATGGCAACCCCAAGGATGGCAACCTCAAGGGTATCAACCCCAAGGTTATCAACCTCAAGGGTACCAACCTCAAGGTCAAGGTCAACCCCAGTATCAGTATTTACCTCAAGGTTATCAACCTCAAGGTCAATACTCAAGTCAAGGTTATCAACCGCCTCAAGGTCAGTCATATGTTCCAAGTATGGGAACTGCACCTTACAATTATCAATCCTACCCTCAATCCGGTTATGGATCTCAGTATCCTCAACCTGTTACGGGTCAGTACCCTGGAATGTTAGTGTGGGATCCATCACAGGGTCAACAGGTGTTGCAGCCAAGTGTACAGATGGTTCCTCAAGCTGGACAACCCGTAGTTTCTGGTCCAACCCAGCAACCGCAACCTGTCCAGCCAAATGTTCAAACCTCTGTAGCTTCGGTAGTTACTCAGCCGTCAATTGCACCTAGTACTCCATCTCAAACGGCTGCTGCAACTATCGCTACATCTACCATACTTACTTCTGGAGTATCGACGGCTCCAGTTTCTACTGTCCCTGTTACCACACCTCAGACATCTTTACCGTTGTCTGGATCTACGATTCAAACCACGGTCCAGATGCCTGTAGGTCAGCCTGGTATAAGTACGGTTGTGACTACTCAACCTCAATTTGTTCAACCTCCGTACCAGGGACAGTACCAACCTGGGCAAGCTGTCCAACAACCGGTTTACCAGTATCAACCGTATCCTGGGTACACTTATCAACAACCTCAACAACCCCAGTACGGTCCGGTTAATCCTGGTTTTCCAGGAGGATATAATATCCCAAATGCGACTCCTGTTCCTAGTTATCCTGGATATCCTCCTCCTGGGGCTGGTATTGTGACCCAGAGTTTTAGAGATCCTAACCGGCAGTTACCGTTTATTGCAACTTTGGATTTACCCGACTTGACGCGCCTAACGAACGATCCAATTCAATATCTTCAGTTCTGGCCGCCAATGCCAAATAAGTTGCCCAGCGATATACCCAAGTTCGAAGGTAAGTCTGGAGAGGATCCGTCCAATCATGTGATGACTTACCACCTCTGGTGTGCTTCGAATTCTATCTCAGATGATTCCATCCGCTTACGTCTTTTCCAACGTACACTCATTGGTCTCGCGGCCAAGTGGTACATTGAGTTACCACGGGCCTCTTTTTACAACTTTAGCCAGTTAGCTACCTCGTTCTTAACTCACTTTCAGTTGCCGGTCAGATACGATAACGGCACGGAGTTATTAACTTCACTAAAACAATCGACGTCCACGTATATTTCTGATCACATTCATGAGTGGAGACGTCGAAGGAGATTAGTGAAAGTTTTTATCCCGGACCAAATCTTAGCTGAATGGTTTGTCAAATCATTATTACCGAAGATTACTGAAGATGTCGCTAAGGCCGGAGTAGTTACTGAGGAGCAAGTCATTGCTCAGGCACAATACCTTGACTTAGTTTACACTCAGTCGGGTACGTTACACGAGAAGATTCCGGATCTTCCAAAGTCGAATCAAATCGCTGCTGCTCCTTCGGGATCTCATGCCGCTGATGGTATGATTGGTATCGTGACTACGAAGAGCAAGAAGAAGTCTTCCAAGGCTTCAACTACTCCAATTATCACTTTGCCTGATTCTCCGACAGGAGAGTCTTCTCCTGAACTCACCGCCGACATTCACGCTGTAGAGTCATCTACGGCCAAACCAAAAAACGGTGGAAAGAAGAAAGGAAAGAAGAAGGCTAAAGCAGACAAGGCTCCAAAGGAGAAAACTGAAAAGTCGGAAACCAATGACGAAAAACGCAAACCTCGATATCCTTGTCTTATTTGTGAAGAGGATCATTTTACGAGAGATTGCCCTCATCGGGCCGAGGTTGTAAAAATAGTCAAAGGTTCTCCCACTCCTGCTGTGTTAAAGAATCCATTTCCAGAGCAGGAGAATAAGATGATAGGTTCTTCTTCGAATGCCAGTGAAGAACCCATTTTGATGATGTCTCATGTGAGGATTGCGACTCGATCGCAAGATTATGGTAGTAAGGCTCCTGTTGATGGCAAGGAAGCAGAATCTTCTCACTCTAACCCATCAACCTCAGCTCCTGGTTCCGATCCACTACAGATCGAAAAACCTAACCCAGACTTAGTGATTAAGCCGCCCGCCAAGGGTGTACTTCGAAGGTCTGCTTTCAATCCACATGCGAGAGCAGCCCAGAATTACAACATTGTTGAGGACTTAGCTGTTTCACCTTCAGCAATGTCGGCACTCGAAGTGCTGCAATCATGCCCAGCACAACGGAAATTGCTTTTGTCGGCTATCGGAGCTGTCGATGTTCAGGACCCGAACCTAATGATCTTTGATCTAGAAAATAGTACGCCACGTCTCCCCCATCAAATGGCTTTCCAAATTCCAGTGATAGTCAAAAACAGGCCTATTCATCGGACTGTGATTGATGAGGGAGCTTCTACGTGTATTATGTCGATTCAATGTTGGAGATCGCTTGGTTCTCCTTCGTTGAACCAATCCCCCACCATCCTTAAGGCCTTTGATGGCCGTGGGTTCCGTCCGTTTGGTATTCTACAAGAATTGCCTATAGGGGTTGAAGGTAAAACCGTTAGTCTGGATGTGGAAGTGGTTGATGCCCCTCTAGACTACAACCTTCTTTTGGGTCGAAGTTGGTCATATGCTATGACAGCGGTCGTTTCATCGGTCTTCAGAGTAATTAAGTTTCCACATAACGGTAAGATCGTGACTATTGATCAGCTGACATACTTTTCATCCGACCCAGCCTCTTCAGAGAGTATCCAGCATGTTGGTAAGACGACAATCCCTTATAGGGACGTTGGTGTAGGTTTAGTTAAGGATTCCGGTTTACTGGGAACTTTTCCTCTCCCTCCACTCAGCGCAGATCCTTCGTTTGCAACCATTCATATGATTACATCAGAAAACATTATTTATGATGATCCTTGGTTCGTCCCATCTGACTCTGAGATAGACTCACTCGGTAATGCTATGCCTTTGAGTCCATATGAAATTGCTTATGAAGCTCTCATGTCTTTTACTGACTTTCATTCAACCGAAGTCGACCAAATGAATGTGGTCAGTGAAGAGTCACTTTTCACCTCACCCTTAGAACGGATAACGTTTCCCGAAGTCGTGTCATCTGACGAACAACTTCGCGAAATCCTAAGTGTAGATGATCTACCATGGGAGGATCTCCATCACAGATCTTCGTTTTTACCTAAGGATGATGCATTTGAAAATGATTTTTCATCTATCTTTACCGCTGAATATGTCAAAGACGCTCAGGATCCAACGAAACATTCTGATTCAGAGTTGAATTTAGGGAATATTTCTCGTACTATTCCCATTGATATTTCAGTGAAGCCCGGAATCGAGGAAAACATTCATATAGGTGCCGCATGTACTGAAGAAGAAATCCAAACTTACAAGGCCCTATTCCAAGAATTCCGCGACGTGTTTGCCTGGTCTTACGAGGAAATGCCGGGAATTGATCCTGCCATTGTTGTTCATGAAATAAAGACCTACCCGGATGCTAAACCCGTCCGGCAACGGTTGCGTCAAATTCACCCTCGAAAAGCGGCTGCGATTAAAGCAGAAGTCGAAAAGCTGTTGAAAGCAGGTTTCATTTATCCGATCCCGTTAACGGATTGGGTATCGAATATTGTTCCGGTCAATAAGAAACAAGGAACAATAAGAATCTGTATCGACTATAGGGATATAAATCGAGCTTGTCCAAAAGACAACTATCCTACGCCTTATATCGATCAAATTATTGATGATTGTGCCGGAAGTGAAATGTTTTCCTTCATGGATGGTTTCTCGGGCTATAATCAAATCAATATTCTACCTGCCGACCAACCAAAAACGGCATTCATTTGTCCATGGGGGACATTTGCTTATTGCAAGTTACCTTTTGGGCTTAAGAATGCCGGGGCCACTTTTCAACGGGCGATGTCTTATGCATTTCATGACATCAAGCACATTGTGCAACCCTATCTCGATGATTTGCCTGCTCATTCTTTACATCGAGCTGATCACCTTGTCCACCTACGAGCAATCTTTATGAGGTGTAGGCATTATCGAATTCGGTTGAATCCCCACAAGTGTGTTTTCTGTATAGAAACAGGTCGATTGCTGGGATTTGTTGTTTCAAAAGCCGGCATTCGCGTCGATCCCTCGAAAGTCGAGGCTATCATCAAATTGCCTCCTCCTTCGAGTTTGCGCCAACTCCAAAGTTTGCAAGGGAAAGCGAACTTTTTACGCCGATTCATCCCAAACTACGCCGAGGTCACTAAAGGTTTTACACGGTTGTTGAAACAGAATGCACAATTCTTTTGGGACGAGATTGCCCAACAATCTTTTGATGCACTTAAACACGCGTTGACCCATGCACCGTTATTGCATCCTCCCAACTACAACCAAGACTACTTCTTATACCTCGCAGCTTCGCATTCCACCATTGGAATGGTGTTAGTTCAAGAAGATGAATTCGGAGCGGAGCATGTGATATATTATCTTAGTAGGACCTTGAATCCCACTGAGCTAAAATATTCGCATGTGGAGAAATTGGCCCTGGCAGCCGTTCAAGCTGTCCAGCGTTTTCGTCACTACATTCTTCTCCGCAAAACTACAGTTATTTCGGATTGCAACCCTATGATTTATATTTTGACAAAACAACTGCTAGGGGGCAAGTACTCTAAATGGATTGTCATCCTGCAAGAGTTCGACTTGGAGTTCGAGAAGTCCAAGTCTAAGAAATCCTTAGTTTTTGCGGAATTGATGTGTGATTTCCCGAGTGCTGACACAGAGACTGTGGCAGAGGAGTCCATTGCGGACGAATCTTTGTTTCTTATCAGTACTGTAGATCCGTGGTACGGGGATATAATCATTTATCTCCAAACCCAAACCTTTCGGCCTGAAGCTTCCAAAGCGGAACGTCGAAAAATTCGGTTTCAATCCCAGCCATACAAAATTATTGGAGATACACTTTATCGCCGGGGGGCAGACTTAGTTTTTCGACGTTGTTTAACTCACGAAGAGGCTGAGAGGGTTTTGAATGATTGTCACTCTGGAGCATGTGGCGGTCATATGTCTGGGTATGCCACAGCTCAGAAGGTGTTGCGCGCTGGCTATTTCTGGCCGTCTATGTTTAAAGATTGTATCATTGCAGTCAGGAAGTGCCACAACTGTCAAGTGTTTGATCGCAAGATGCGCGCTCCACCTGCTCCTCTCCACCCTATAATTGCCGTTGGTCCATTCGCCAAATGGGGTATTGACTTTATTACTTGTAACCCTCACTCGGCCGGGGGGCATGCGTATATCATCCTTGCGGTTGATTATTTTACTAAGTGGGCCGAGGCGATGCCTACATTCGACGCAAGCGGCAAAACAGCTGCAGTTTTCGTATTCAATCATATCATAACTAGGTTTGGTGTCCCACAAGCAATCATTACTGACCATGGGAGCCATTTTCGAAACGTCATGATGACTGAGCTTACAAGCCAGCTTGGTTTGCGCCACGATAGCTCTACTCCTTATTATCCGCAAGCCAACGGTTTGGTTGAGTCTATCAACAAAGTTCTAGTTATCATGATCCGACGAACCATTGGTGTTCATCGGTCGAATTGGCACAACATGTTATTTTCAGCGCTATGGGCATACCGAACCTCAGTGAAAAATTCAACAGGGTTCACTCCTTTCCAGCTAGTTTATGGCTTAGAAGCTGTGTTACCCATTGAATGCGAAATCCCATCACTTCAAATGGCTGTCGAATTACTTCCAGCTACTTCCGAAGAGGAGAAACGTTTATTGTACTTGGCTAAATTAGATGAGACTCGACGTGACGCTACATTGGCAATCGAGACTCACGCGAAACGAATGAAAGCTCAGTATGATAAAAATGTAACCCCTCGAAGTTTTTCGGAAGGAGACCTAGTACTATTATATGATCAAGCTAACGATAAGCTAGGTGCTGGAAAATTCGTTCCCATGTGGCATGGGCCCTACATTGTAAAGCGAAAGCTAGCAAAAGGGGCTTATGAGCTAGTTGACTTTGATGGGGACTCTTTGGGTAAACCCAGAAATGGACTTTACCTAAAGAGGTATTATGCTTAAATGATGGGTATGGAGAAATTTTTAGATAGGTTAGATTTTCTTTCTAGCTAGCAAGTGTGTTAGTTTAGTCAGTGTGCTTAGCTTAGAGAGTGTGGTTTTTCGTCGTTATTCTGGCTTATCTTGGTTTTACTCTTGATATTGCAGATGTCGACGCCTCTCCAAACATACATTGGATTTGCTGATGGTGCTTGTCGTAGTACACGGAACATCTCTTCCGCAGCTTGGGTTATCTATTCGCCCTCTGACGAGTTAGTTTCTATGCATGGGGTAAGCCTCGGTCAAACAACGAACAACATTGCAGAATACAGTGCAGTGATTGAATTATTATCCGAATCTATTTCATTTGGAATTCGACGTTTGATAGTGAGGTTAGATTCTGAACTTGTTGTATTACAGCTTAATAGAGTTTATGCCATTAGGAATCCTGTGTTATTAAGGTTGTTTTTGAGAGTGCGTCTCTTGGAACGTGAATTTGATTACATTGAATATCAACATATTCCAAGGTCTTTGAATACATTAGCAGATGCAATTGCTTCTCGAATGTTGGACAGACATTTACGATAATCATGCAAGTAAATTTAAAAACATTTCATCACATATGTTAAACAAGATAAGCCGGTAATAGTGATATATATAGATAGAAGTGTGTCAAAAAATATATACATCGTCTTCGATCATAGGTTGAAAACACCTTATGATCGGCAAAATGATAGTACAAAAAGTCAAAATGTCACATGTGACTACAAAAGTGACTAGTCAATCACTGGTGGTGCTCTCTGTATGACACCACTGCGCGGGCTACCTTACGCAAAAATCTCCTAAACGGTCCAGGGACCGCGACTACGAAGCGCTGAAGCCGGGTAGGAATGTCATCCATAGTAGTCTCAGGTATATCTGCCGTGAGACGCTCTAGATCATGCTCCAACTCAGCTAGTACTTCTGCAGCCGCGTCCTGTGGGGCCGGTACCGGTGCAGCTGGATGTAGTCTATCAAAAGGCCGGAGGTTGGCTGGACGCTGTGGACCAACATCTGCATTTTGAAAATTTTACTGTTAGTTTTGAGACGATATATATGAAAAATAAAAAAAAATACATAATTAGAGAACTTGTGAAAATAAAAGTACCTCTGTCATCCCATTGTTCTCCCGGTGGAAGAACCATGTCCGGATCACCTCTAAAATCCACTCCGGCATACGGAAAGTCCTGTATCGAAAAAAACTGGTCCTCTAACCAGTGAAAGTAACTATCTGAGAATCGAACCACTGTCGCACCCTCGTCAGGATGCCGGGCCATCACCGCAACCCATCGTATCAGCTTTGGCTCCCGAGGACCCAAGATATCAACAGTGAGTTGCTGAGGGATCAGCATTGGAACTCTCTCCAAGGCAAAGCTCACGACTAGAGGCCCATATCCAAAAGTCTTTAGTCGTCCGTTCTTTGCCTTGGTCAGTTGGCTCTTCATATGAGTCGACACAGCTTCACACCAGTTGAAAATGGTGCCTTGGTAACAGTCAATTGCCATCCGCATTTGGGATCCGGAAGCAATGTGTAAAGCGGCCGCGCCGCAAATTCTGGTAACCGTGAACGCTATGACTTTGAGTTCAGGCAGAGTGATGTGTTTTATCTCTATGCCTTTTGAATGGTGAGCCCCAGGTGTGCACCACTCGTCGCGGAGACTATCAAGGGATTGGCCACCCGGCCTAGTCCCCGCAAGACTGAGTTGCTCACCTCTGTTCGGCAAGCCAGTGAGAAAGTATACATCCGAGGGCTCTATCTCGAGCTGGTGCCCTCCTATGTAAAAGCATTGTTCTTGAACGTTCCATCGCTCAACCAGCCATTCCAAGAATCTTACCTGGCCCCTCATGCCCGGTATGGTCCAATATTTGTATAATCCGCATGCTCTTAGGGCATCCAGGGAAGGTTGATGATTTATTGCAACTTCATCATCCTCTACATGCTCTCTTTCTCTCCAATCTAACATGGTTAATACCCTGCACATCAGAAATAGCAATTAGAAATTGATTTGGGAATTTTTGGTAGTTTTTTGAGGGAGTTGGGGTTTTGAAATGCGCACTTCTCGGAAGACGCACCCCGGCTTTGTAGCACAGGGCGCCCGGACGCGGCTGGCCTGAAGGCGGGCCGCGTCTTCCGACCATTTTCCCGTATGAGAAAAAGTCGGGGGACGCGGGTCACCCGAAGGGCACCCGCGTCCGCCGAGAAGCGCATTCCAAAACCAAAACCCCCCCAAAAAATGAAACTAAGACCTAAAAATTGATTCTAAACGGATAGAAATGCAGAGTAGGATGTGTAAAATACCTGGATAAGACGGCGTTCGATTCCGACGGTCAGATTTTCCGCAGCGACCACGGGAAGTTTCTTGTCAAAAGCTCCTTTTTCAACCTCAACAGTCAAACAGTAAAAATGACATGGTAAAAGGTCTTTTTATAGGTTTTTTGGATGAATTAGTTCATTTTTTACCATGAAAAGATATTTTTCGATGTATTTTTGCCCATTTTAAACAGGTATGAGTAATGTGTTGCTTTTGTGCAGGACAAAGGGATTTCGAGGGAAATTGTCATTTTTCACAAACAAAAATATCAGAGTCATCTTTTAAGCCCTTTTCTGACTCCTAAAACATGAAAAGATCGCCGAGCGTTTCTTTTACACTCGTTAAAACGGAATTAAAAGACGGTCCCCTTTTAGCTCTTTTCTGACCACAAAATCAGGAAAAGATTGCCGGGTTTTTGTCGTTTCAAACTCGATAAGGAAATAAAACGACGTGTCCTTGATCGCTTTTTACTTTTCAGGTCAACGACACTATTATGAAAGTACTCCTTGGTCGCAAGATCAAGCGGTTCCCCCAGGTATTATTTTATACTTTTTCGGGCTTGAGGGACACAAATATACGAAAAAGTTCAACGTGGAGTCTCCTTTTGTTTTTTCAGACTCTCTAAAAATGAAAAACGCCGAGTTTCTCCTATACTGGGCTCGTTAAACTTTTACAGTAAAGGACCTGTTCAATTACAAACAGGAACGAACCACTCCTTCCTAGGGTTCGAATTTAAACTAGGTTGGACTCGTCCGAAGGATGAGCTTATAATCAAGCATATGTTATCCTCCTCAAGCTTGTTAAAAATAAAGAGGTACTTGCCAGAAATGGTGGGGGAAAAGAGAGAAGAATGAACCTGTTTGTTACCTTTTGTCTCAAAAGAAACTTTATTACCACTCTTGAACACGACACTTTTCATTCACCTGGGTTGGGAAATCTTTTACCTCACAGTTGACCAAACCACTTTGAAAGTCTTTAACCGGGTTCCAGGGATTAACTTTGAGTTATTCGTCACCAAGCCATCTGTCGTGTCGTTATGTGTTCAAGAGGTCTGCAAGCAAAACTTTCATCTGCAAAATACTTGTCATCCATTTGACCATCCCTGAGTCAGTCTTTACAGCAACATTTCTTCAACTTGAACAATGATTTCGTGTTGCGGGCTTGCCTGCAACGGGTCGCTTTCTATCGACATCGACACATTATCTAGAAAGATGACTTAGGAATCGACAGTACCTTGAAGTCTGCATGCATCAATGGCAGGTTTCTCGCCTTTGACGTCAGTTTACATCATTGACTTTCGATCAAAGGATTCCGTGAAGTGTTCGACATCAAAACATCTATTCACATTTCACGGGTTGTGCTTGGTACTTTGAGAACCATTGACATTACTGGTGGTCTCTCTCACGCTTGTTAACAGTTTACATCATCGACTGGTAATCAAGTGGTTTCTAACATGTTCGACATCAAATCATTTAAATCACATGGCTAGAATCGTACCAATTCGGGAAGTAGAAGTGAAGACCCTGGATCTAGTTTCTACCATCCAGGCTGCGAGGAGTTTTGTATTCATTATCTATGTAGACTAATCATAAACAGATGGCTGCGTCCATACTGTGTCTACAAAAGTCTATAAAAAATGATGTACTGCAAGATCATTCCTGTATCAGAATAGTTAGTCCATTAGTTAAAGTTTTGAATCTGAGTATGGGAATGCCTACCTCAGTGATGATATAATCTTATACATGTATTTTGTGTTGAAAATTGCAGGTTCCAACCAGGTCATCCACAAGACAATCCTTGAAATGATAAAGCGCTTCACCCTTCCTAGAATTACAAAACCCTAATCTATTCCAGGCTTCGCACTTTAGGGGGCAATCTGTTACACTAAAAAATGTCACCATGACTACTTACAGTTAGTATGGCTCAAATCAACAGTCATGCTACCCTCTTAGGCAAGTCTTATGCCTCTGCTATCCATCTCAAACTCAAAGAAGAGAGAAAGTCTTGTAAAAAATGTGTTTATCTCTGGGGTCGCAGGTTCTCTCTAGCCTTACCTGCGGGGACGCTTACAATGTTCACAAAAGTTGCGTCCTTGGACGCTCTGTATGTTAAGGGACAGGTGCGTCCTTCTGTAAAAGGCAAAATGCGCGAGTTTCATCTTAAAAAAGTTACTTGTGGTTACTTCTAGAACTTTCTAGAGGTCGGTTTGATGAAATGGATGCGCCTCCAGTTGGTTCATGTATCCCTATTAAGGAGGAACTTATCCCATCAATAAGGGAGCTATCCCACCCAAAGAGGGGGATTATCCCATTGATGGTGGACCTGAATAACCTCTTTACAGCACTATAAATAAAGACATTGAGCCAGAGGGAGGAGAGGTTGGAGCTATACATTTTCTTTGGGTAAATGCTGCAGGAATTAGGACTCCCATTTAGAACCTTGTGAGGAGAGATTGTCTTTGCTTGATTCTACTTGGAAGTGGGTGAGCTTTGTCAAAGTAGAGGAAAACCCTTGATGGACCCTGGGAGGAACTTGCACAACACCAAGGCCAGGTTGTAAGAGTTTCTTTGTTTCGTTATTAATACAAACTGGTTTATTTTTCTCAATAGCTTGTGTTAATGAGTTATTTCATGTGTTCCTTGGTCTGCATGTTGAATATATGTTTTATTATATGAAATGCAAGTGCTTGGTAATTGTTTGATTGTTTGTGGTTGCAGGAATTGACTTGAAGGAGGAGCTCATCCGGATCGGCAAGGACGGACTACAACAACAGCGTTTTGGAATAAGGTAAGCCTAAACACTTGTAGTTTTCATGTTTTAAAAGGTATATTTAGAGAAAGATCACTCCATTTTGTCTTGTTTGTCGCTAGAGAGTTTAGACTCCTAGGGAGGTCAGTTGTGTCCGCACAAACGACTTTTTCCGCCATGACAGATCCTTATCATCATACTTCCTCATATCAATCTTTGGAATGTGGTGGGTCTTAAGCCCAAAATTGGAGTCTCTAAAATCATAATTTCTATTCTTTTTTTCCTCATCATGATTTTCATGGATTACTTTGTCACCATTGGGAAGCCTTTCTTCTAACAACTTTGCCAAAACTTCCTTCAATCCTTCTATATTGACATTCATCGTTTCTTCCATGTATGCTTTTAAACCATCATTCAAAACTCCCATGTCCCTTTTTATACCATCTATATTAATATTCATCATGGCTTCCAATTCATTTTTTGTTACTTTTTGTGAGAGCAAAATTTCTTTCATTTGCTCTCGTAATTTTGATATATCATGCTACATTTCTTCCTCTTATTCATGTGTCATAGTAGAGCTTTGTAGTTTTTTCCGGGGAAAATAGAGTTCGTAATTTCTATTATGAAGAAGTAATAGAGATTACATGTTGTAGATGCCAAGGCATATGCATATGTGTGGTATCAACCACAGTTCTGAAATGTTACAAAAAATACATTCAGTAGGTGTCTCTTGGATACGAAAGGACTGTATCCATACAATATAAACAGATATATAACTTAGAGTTCAGTAGAGAAGCAAAGAGTGAGGTATGACCTCCGGTCATGTACTGAAACAAAAATAACAGTGACTGTCATGTAAAGCCGATGTGTACAAAAAGTTCTGTATATCCAAAAAAAAAAATTAGATGGGGAAGCCTCCCCCAAGTTGGTGACCATCAATATACGGACGATGATAAAACCTGTGCATCCCATCTGGACTGTATTCTTCAATCATCCAATCACCTAAAGGCCGATCCGCCGCTTCTTTCGAGAGCCGGTCAGCAGTTGAATTTCTTTCCCTGTAGATATGAGAAACAGTGATCCGGTCAAAAAATGTTTTGAGAAAAACAATTTCTTCCAAGATATGTTTCAAAGAATAAGTATGACAGACAGAAATATTATTGGCCCAGTCAATCACTATCTTTGAGTCTCCAAAAATTTGAATTTGTCGATAATGTTTAGATAGTGCAAAGTATAGTAGATGTCTCAGAGTGATAAGCTCTGCATGATTATTGGTGAGTAGAGCTTTGTAGTTGCTTAATAGGAGTATCCAATTTAAAAAAATAAAAAATTCAAGGCATTATGGAATCAAAAAATGATATCTATGCTTCACTATGCCCTTTTAATCACTTCAAACTATTTTTTCAAACAAAAGTTATGCATCTTTTTTTAAAATACACACCTTTTTCTTACTTTTAGGAGCTCAATCTTGAAACTGTTGTATCTTTGTAATTTTGGCTCTTCAAGGTCTAAAATTTCATCTTGTGGTAGCCTTTTGAACATTCTTTCCAACCCACATGTCAAACAAAGATTGGATTATTCAAGATAAAGTTATGCCCAATCTCCCATGATAACCTGATTATGGACTGGTTCAGTAGAGCGAACATGTATGGAATGCCACGTGTCACTTTTTCAACCTTCAACCCTGAACATGATCCAAAACAAACTAAAGTCCGTGCAATTAATCACTTTTTGATCTGGATCTTTTTACTTCAAAGATGCATACATAATTGCATTTAAAAGGGCATGTAACCATAAAATGCATACACATAAAAGAAGTGGAAATAAAAGACAACCATGAGAAGCGAAGACACAAACAAGTTGATAATGAAGTTGACCCAGTGTGGGCTACGTCTCCGGACCTTGCTCAATGTGGGGAGGCCTCTTTCATTAATATTTAGGTAAATCAAATTAAATGCAGGTACAAAAAGAAACATTATACCTCCACTTCAAGGGATGGCTTGCAAATGCACACCTCTGATGAAGAAATGGACTATACCATTGAATTCGTGGTGAAAAATCATGAACAAATGACTGTAAACTCGACCCTTTACTGCTTCGATTAAAATATGGACCCCAGGGAATCTCAAAAATTCCCCAACGATTCCTTCTCGTGGGTTGACTGAAATTTTGCTACATAGATGACAAATTTGACCTCACCACTGCACTCCTTGCGAAAAACTGAGTCGAATGAGTATAAAATCGGCCTAATTATGCTCTGGTGAATTCTGGGGTTTGAGGGAATATTTTAGATTCCTTGTGGATTCTTTGCGAAATATTCCTTACAGTTTCTCTAGAATCATTCTCAAAAAATGTTCCACTCAAGCTCGGTTCCAGCATCAAAGTTCCAAGGTGTTCTTCTAAAAAAGCCCGCCACACAACCTCCTCACACTGCACTAGGTTCGAATGGAGTTTAAATTACGGTGGAGGTGCGGACATACCAAAGGCTGCCCCATGGCACATTGGTGGAAGCCCAAATTGGGCCCCAGGAGACCTGGTTTTAAACATAGTGGAGGGTTGGTTTTTAGTTGGTGCACATTGTATGATGGTTGTCGTTTATTTTATTTGGGCGACCATTAAGTGTTGTCGACAGTCACACCAGGTGGGTTCAACACTCACCGACGTTACTTTATGTATATATATGTGTGTGTGTATATATATAATATGTTATAATCGTTGACGATCAGGACGGCGGGGTTTGACTGTCAGCCGACCGGCGATTCATTCTTTTATTATTATTATTATAAGTGCCAAAGGTCATTTTTCCCGCCAACTTTTTTGGAGGTCATTGGACAAATTAACTAGGCAACAATTTGGTTGCCGCCAATGACGCAATAGTGAAAAATGTCCACTCGTTAAGGAATTCGGAAAACCGCTGACTGGATGCCACGTGGCACATTTTGATTCATTCGTACTGCTGATTAGGTTGTTGACTGTGCTACTAACATCATGCTTACATCATCTGCCATGTGTCACCTTTTGATTGAATGCCTACTGACCTTACTGTCATGTCACCTTATTGACATCAACATCCATATGGATGACAATAGTATCCATACATATCACATCAGTTCCATGTGTCATCCCTGTGAAATTTTTCCTTGATTCTCAAAAAGTTCAACATGTCATAACTTTCACATACTATGTTGGATTGAGGTGATGTTTGCACTATTGGATTCAAAATGACAAGCTCTTCGATTTGAGATAGGTTTTGATGAATTTTGAGGACTTAAAATATTTGGATTTTTAGGATCCTCCTAGGACATTCCTCCCCACTAAGGAGATTTTGGTCCACCAAAAGCATGAACACAATCTGCAATCTGTTGTACTCCCTCATCTACACAACAAGTGCCCTGTCAAGCCACACTTCCTTCTCCTTCACCTTTGTACTTTAGAGCCATAAGTGATGAACAAAAAATTTCATTTTATGCAAACCTGTAGTACACTCTTTACCGATTTCATACAAGACTAATCAAGACCCAAACAACCCCATACTTGCCAAGAGTTTATATCACACTCATTGGTCAAGTTTACATTAGAATAATAATAGAGACCATACCCAAGCTATCAAAGAAAAAGGCCAAAGACATCTTCATGTTTCATTTTGATCCAGGGGCATCTCTTGGTTTGGGAAATCCTTAAAAAAAAAATTAAAAAAAATGAATTTTTGCAACCATAGTTAGAGTTTAATAAGGAGGGTTGAAAATCCATTTTCCATGTCATGTGTAATTCATTTTGTAATAGGTTGAAACACCTAATGTAACATATGTTGGAACTCCATGTCATCATCTCCATTGGACATAGTGATATCCTCTAGTTGTTATGTGATTAGGTTGTGTCACAATCATGCACAGGTAAAAGAATGAACATTGATTTTTGAAGCCGAAATGCCAAGGCCGTGAGGAGGAGGTGAAGCGGTTGTGATAGTTTGGGGACAGTTTTGGCCATGAAGTCTTGGAAGAGTGTGTAATTGACCAAGAGCAGCTGAATCGATTTAGCTGGATTGAAGGAGGGGAAAAAGAGGGCAGATTGTGATGGAAGTAGGATGCGGGAAGAGTTTCAACTGTTGGAACTGTGTGCTTAAGCAACATCGATTTGGGTTGAACGAATTCGTGTTATGGAAAATTAGTACTAGCACTCCATGTGTCCATGACTGTAATCACCATTTGATATTTAAATGTTTCATTGTTGTCATAGTAAGAGTGTAATCTCATGGAATGTTAATAAACATGTGTTGAATTCTCCATCCACTGTATGGAATTCTTGGTCTACGTTGAGTTTATTTTGTGTTTCAGTTATGAGTTTTGTTGCGTACTAAGTGATTAGAGAGCGATGTTGTAACTTCTAGTGAGTTGCAACCCATAGCTACTGCATCAGGTGGTGTTAGAGCAAAGTTTCGCTTTGGGTGTTGTGTGTGTTCCTGTAGTGGGTTGGGAATACCATGAAGCTTGGTGGTGCATCAAATTTTGAAGTGTTGTAGTGCAAGTGTGTATCAACTTTTGGATTGAGTTGTGGATGGTAGTTAGGATTAAAGTTACTAGGCACTTGTGAATATGTTGCTAAGAAGGAGAGGAGCAGCGCTTGGAGGTGCTAGAAGCTTAGATCTAGAAGATCTATGGAGAAGAATAATGGAGTTGGAACATAGAGGAGGTGGAGATGTTGAAGAAGATTCTAATGCAGAATATGAAGTTGAAGCTGGACCAGATAATGAGAATACATACCAGCAGTACAGTTAATATCGTACTTGAGTAACTGAGGTAGTGCGAAGATTGAAGTGTCATGCTATGATGAAAGCTTGAAGGCTGAAACTCTCATAGGCTGGACTAGAGAGCTTGAGAGGTATTTTGAATATGAAAATGTCTAGGACTCTAACAGAGTTTGTTTTGCAGTCACGAAGATGAAAGGACATGTATCCCTTTGGTTGGACATGTTGCGGAGAGATAGGAGTGATCGTGGGCTGGAAAGAATTAGAACTTGGAAGAAAATGGTGAGCAAGGCAATATATATATATTTTTCCTGCAGATTACCAACAAAACTTATGTAAAAAAGTGCAGTATTTGAGGCAAAAGGAAGCGTATGTGTGTGAGTACATTTAGGACTTCTTCAAATTGTCAATTAGTTCTGGTATTAAAGAGCTAGAGTATTAGCATGTGGCTAGATATGTTAATGGATTTAATTATTCGGTCCAAGATGAAATTAACACACTATATTTTTGAACTATGGATGAGGCTTATCAAATTACCTTAAAATTTGGGTAGAAAGTTGAAAGAAAAAATCAATAGAAACTTAGAGGAAAAGGCACGCGAGGAAGAGACAGAGAAAACCCTACCAAAGCCAATGATAAGGAAGAGGAGACTTAAAGCAGCCAAAGCCCCAAAGGATGTGGAACTAGTAGAGGTAGAGGTTTTGGTAGAGCTAGAGACAAGTTTGTAATCACATGTTATAGGTGTGGTGTTGAAGGTCACAAAACATAGGAATGCGCAATAAAAGAAATGATGCTAGGACACAGATGATAGTGACAAATGTGACATTAGTGGCTGGAGAAAATGTGGTTGTGCTTCCACAGGAGGAAGATGAAAATATGATGTTTCAAAGAATTTTGTTGAGGACAGAACAAAAGCTTGCAACAGAGCTTGAACAACGAAAGAAGGTTTTCAAAGCCAAGTGTAAAGTGGAAGGTAAGTGTTGTAACTTGACCATTGATGGAGTAAGTATCAAGAATTTGGTTTCCACAGAGGTCAAAAATAAACTAAATTTAAAATTTTAACTAAATCCTAACCCCTACAGAGTGTCATGGTTACACAAGGGCCAGCAAGTGACTGTGATAGAGGAATGTCTCTTGAGTTTTCAGAATGGAGAGTTTAAAGAGCAAGTGATGTGTGACATTGTTGACATGGATGCATGTCACATTCTTCTTGGGAGACCTTGGTTGTTTTATCGAAAGGTGGCTCATGATGTTAGAGCAAACACTTATCATTTTGTGCAAAATGGACAACGATACATATTACCGCCCATGCATGAAGAGAATGTGAGTTGCAACAAGGAGGTGAAGAGCTATAAAAACAATGTGTTGTTGTGATCGACCAAAGAATTTTTAAAGGTGCAGAAGCAAAATGTGTACTGTTTGACTCCCTTTCAAAGGGAAGTTCAAAAGGATGAAACATGGAGTGTTGTTCCAACAAAGATTCAAGACATGTTGGAAGATTTTAAGGAGATTGCGGCAAAGGAAATGCCCAACAGATTGCCTCCCTTGTGCATCATTTCACACCAAATCAATCTTATTTGAGGATCAAGTTTTCCAAACAAAGCGCCGCATAGATTGACTCCAACAGAGAATGAAGAGTTGAATCAGAAAGTGCAAGAATTGATCGACTGTGGATTGATTCGTGAAAGTTTAAGCCCTTGTGCAGTTGTAGTCATACAGACACCAAAAAAGATGGGGGAGTAGCGAATGTGTACTGATTCATGAGTAATAAACAAGGACACCATCAAGTATCAATTTCCATTACTAATAATGTATGAACTTATGGATTGCCTGAGTGGTGCGAAGTATTTTACAAAGATTGATTTGAAAAGTGGCTATCACCAAATTTGGATTCGAGAAGGTGATGAATGGAATACATCGTTCAAGACAAAGGATGGCTTATTTGAATGGCTTGTGATGCCATTTGGGTTGACAAATGTGCCCAACACATTCATGTAGTTGATGAATGAAGTATTGAAGCCATTAATGGGTAATTTTGTGGTAGTATATCTTGACAACATATTGATTTAAAACATAAGCAAAACAAAGCATGTGGAACACGTGAGAGATGTGTTGTAGCAGTTGAAGGAAGAAAAGTTGCTCATAAACTTGAAGAAGTGTACCTTTATGCAGTGAGAGTTGGTATACTTGGGATTTGTAGTTTCAAAAGAAGGCCTGAAAATGGACTCCGAGAAAGTGAAGGCAATTCTTGAATGGCCAACACCCAAATGTACATTTGATGTGAGGATTTTCCATGGGTTGGTAGGATTCTATCAAAAATTCATCCACAACTTCAGTCATATATGTGCACCGATTACAGAGTGCATGAAGAAAGGTGTGTTCAAATGGACTATTGTGGCAAGAAAATCATTTGAATAGTTGAAGAAGAAGGTAACAATGCAACCTGTATTGGCTTTACCTAACTTTAGCAAAGTGTTTCAAGTTGACCGCGATGCTAGTGGAGCAAAAATTGGTGTGGTTCTCAGCCAAGAAGGTAGAAACATTACATTTTTAGCGAGAAGTTGAATGAATCTTGAAAGTACTCGGTTTATGGCCAAGATTTCTATGTTATTATGAAAGCATTGAAGAAATGGTGACATTATCTATTATCGAAGGAGTTTGTCTTGTACATGGATAACAAATGTTTGTAGTATAAAAACAACCGAGGTAAGTTAAATCAAAATCATGCAATTGGGTTGAATTATTGCAAAGTTATTCTTTTGTGTAGAAGCATATATTAGGGAAGTCCAATAGGGTAGCTGATGCATTGAGTCGATGAACAACATTTTTGAATATTATGTCTATCGAAGTAGTGGGTTTGAATTGTATGAAAGATATGCAGATTTCTTAGAGGCATGGAAGGCATGTAAAGAGCTTTGGAGTCTAGATAGAACACCATATTTGGATTACCATATCCAAGAAGAGTTTTTATTTAAAAATCAACAGTTGTGTATTCCACGGACTTCCATTAGGCTGAACCTTATTAAAGAGCTGCATAGTAGTGGTCTAGGAGGTCCTTTTGGTTTTTATAAGACCATGGCATTGGTGAAGGAAAGATAATTTTGGCCCAATATTGGTAAAGATGTGAGGAAGTTTGTTGCAAATTGCAGAATTTGTCAACTAACCAAAGGTAAGAGTCAAAACACCAGACTTTATACTCCATTAAAAGTCTCGGAAAGACCATGGGAAGACATAAGCATGGATTTTGTTTTAGGACTGCCTATGACACAACGGAAACATGATTCAACGATGGTAGTTGTGGATTTTTTTGAAAATGGTACACTTCATAGCGTGTAAGAAGACTAGTGATGCTAGTGAGGTGGCTTCATTATTCTTCAAGGAGGTGGTTAGATTGCATGGTTTTCCATAGAGTATTAACTCAGATTAAGACATGATATTTCTGGGGCATTTTTGGAGGAAAATTCGAGAAAGTTAGGCTTGAATTTGCTCAGGGAGAAACTGAAGTGGTGAACAAGGGCTTAGGGACTTTGTTGAGGAGTTTGAGTGGACAGAATTCTCGTCAGTGGGATTTAGCATTGGCTCAAGCTGAATTTCTTATAACGATTTAGTGAATCGATCCACATGGAAGAGTCCATTCAAAGTCATATATGGAAGATCACTGAAAGGTTTGGTGGATTTGGTGTCATTTCCAAAATTGGACAATCAAAAGAGTGCAGATGCAATTGAATTTGTGGACAACCTACATGAGTTGCAGGAGCAAGTCAAGAAGAAGTTGCATCTCAACAATGAAAACTATAAACAGAGAGTAGATCAACAAAGGAGGAGGAAAGTATTCCAATAAGGTGAGATGGTTATGGCTCACTTGAGGAAGGAAAGGTTTCCGAGAGCTTCATGTAACAACTTAAAGTATGAGAAGATTGGTCCATGTCGCATCTTAAAGAAGATTTTAGACAATGCTTATCGCTTGGATCTTCCGAAGAAGTTTGATATGTCACCTACATTCAATTTAGTAGACCTTTATGAGTTTCATGAGAGAGAGTGAGGAACAAATGAAGTTACAGTTAGTGAATGGGAGCAACATTTACGCATCAGGCTAAAGAACAAATTGAAGATTTTTTTCTACAAGAATTGGCAAGAAGGCTTGTCGGAAAGATTGCCTTGGGTATTTAATTAAATGGAAGAATCAAGGGGAAGAAGATGCATCGTGGGTTACTGCAGATCAGTTACCTTGCTTGAAGAACTATTTGTCTTCAACAAAGGTCAGCACATGAGTTGGGATCATGTTTCTCTTACCAAGGGTGTCTGATGTAGGGACATCTCTTGGTTGGGGAAATCCTTAAAAAAAATAAAAAAATTCTACAATCGTAGTTAGAGTTCAATAAGGAGGGTTGAAACTCCATTTTCCATGTCACGTGTAATTCATTTTGTAGCATGATGAAACACCTACTGCAACGCATGATGGAACTCCACGTCAGCATTGCCATTGCACACAATGATATCCTCCAACTTTTATGTGATTAGGTCGTGTCACAATTGCGCACAGGTGAAAGAATGAACACTCATTGTTGAAGCCGAAACACTAAGGCTATGAGGAGGAGGTGAAGCGGTTTTGATAGTTTTGGGGATGGTTTTGTCCATGAATTATTGGAAAAGTGTGTAAATAACCAAGAGAAACTGAATCAATTAAGCTGGATTGGAGGAAGGGAAAAAGAGGGTAGCTAACGATGGAAGTAGGATTGGGGAAGAGTTTTGACTGCTAGAATTGTGCGCAGAAGCAAGACTAAGTTGGGTTGAGTGAATTCATGTTATGGAAACTTAGCACCAGTGCTCCAAGAATCCATGACTGTAATCGTTGTTTGATATTTATATGTTTCATTACTGTCACAGTAAGATTGTAATCCTGTGGAATGTTAATAAACAAGTGTTGAATTCTATGTCCGGTGTATGGAATTCTTGGTCTACATTGAGTTTATTCTCTGCTTTAGTTATGAGTTTCGTTGCGTACTTAGTGAGAAGAGCATAGGGTTGTATTTGCTAGTAAGTTTCAGCCCGTATCTATTGCATCACATTTATAAGTGACGAAAAACACATCATCTCTTTTACAATTGTTTTGCAACATGTGATTTAGAAAATGTGGCCATGTTCAACTACTTAAAAATGCCACCCATTTCTTACCCAACTAAGTTAATGGGTCTTCTTCTTGTAGTTGCTTCCCTTGTTGATCAACTTCATTGATTGGTCCTTCTTCCTTCACATATTGTTTCTATTTCCTCCTTCGGTTGCTACTCTGGATGGAGCTCCCAACATGTAGCTCTCTGATGCCCATGCTTGTTAGAATGGTTGCAAAAATTCTTCTTCCTCCAGATATGTTTGACCTTCTTCCTGTTGAATTTCCATGACCTTGGGTCTAGGTTAGAGTCTTAAAATCAATGATCCTACCAAACCAATAATATCAACCATAAACTACTTTTCATAGCGGAAATATAAAGTAGTAAATCACACATGCACAAGTATACACAATTTTTAACAAATTGTACAATATGTACAACCCTAATATTTGTTATATTAAACCAAATATGAATAATACAATAGTTTATGGTATACAATATACAATGAAAAACATGATGCGCAAACTTGATGTTGTATCTTTTCCTGTTGGTCCTTCGCACCCATACTGCTCACTAGTTGTGACTTAGTCCATCAAGGCCACAACACATCGAGACTCCAAGAGGGTTGCCACCTAACAATACTATACGTCACTTCTGTAGCATCTACACAAGATGATCCAATCTGTTCTCTGGGTAGGCCTAATCCTGAGCTCCAATTTTCTAGGCTAGCTGTCACCTTCGTCCATCAAGGTACGACACTTTGACACCATACTTCACCCAATCTTCAACTCCTCTTCGTCACTTCAAGATAGCTTGTCTAGGGCTACTTTGGGCTATCAAAACACTGCCCTCCACCAGACCAATGATACCCAATCCTTCACTGCATAATCTACTCCTAATTGAAGTCTTCCCGACACCCAAGTCAACTCCAATACATGACTTCCATAGGCTGAAATACTTCTCCAAATCTGGTCCAAAAACTATGCCCAACACATACAAAACACTGTGTTTCTCACTTGCTACAATGTTACAATTTTGAGACTAGATAGGGCATTGACCATAGTCCCTAACCACCCAACAAACTAGCCCAAAATTTCTTCTTATCGTTGCTGTAGCCCTCCAATAGTAGGCTTCCCTTCACATTCATCCTGTAGGGTAGTTTCAAGACCAATACATAGACCTTCCTCGCTAAGAAAACTGCAACACCCTATAGGACCCTAGCTAGGCTTGCGAAAACCTCTTTGGAAGATTGTCCACCCTCCAGCAAGCTTCCAAACTGCCTAATTGTCCTTGCCCTGGTTGCGGCCTACAAGAACATGGCCTCAGCCGCTCCACCAGCAACACTTGGCCTCAAAACATCAAACTCAGACCTATTTCACCCTTAAGACAATCCCTTCATGCCTCATTTCCCTAGCCTCCTTACTGCGTCCTTAGATAAGACCTTCCTCCTTCAACGAGCTTCTAAATTGAGATATGTGTTGCACAAGATGGATGAGAAATAACCTCTACTTCACCTTGTATATATACACATAAATAAGGGCTCCACGAATTGATGGTGAGACACATCTTTTGGATGAATTCACTTCAAGCCTACATGACTTGATTGTCCATTAATTAAATGTCAACTTCAAAAATTCATATCTTTGTTTCTATAGCTCCAATTTGAGTGATCTTTGGAGCGTTGGAATAGGCACGCCAAGCTCTATCACGTCAAATTTTCTCATGCTCAAATTCTTCATGGTTTTGGACCAAATACCGATGGGTACAAAACCCCTACCTTGGGTTCTAAGCCCAAAAGTGACCCTTGTGGTGATTTTCCCTCCAAACCTTGAACCTTAGGGCTTGGAGTACCTCCAAATCTACACAAATAAACATTCCCTCTTAGCAATGGAGGTACTTCAAAGACTAGGAAGTAACTCATCATCATCGTCACTACTCACAACACTTGCCCAACTCCTAGTGCCCACAATTGCAACAATCCCTGTATGGTGCCCTTCTCAGAAGTGTCGTTGTCACTAGAAGCATCCTGCTTCTTCTTCTTCTCCTGTATTTCTTTCTAATCTCTCCATGATTCCTTATTGGCAGTTGTAGGAGCACCCTTTCTCCCCATTGACCACACACTCTTCTTGGGCTACAAATTATCCCTCTGAATCTTCAAGCTCCCTGTCGAACTTGACTCCCTCTGTCTCTAGAACCTGGAATTTCTTCTCTGGAAAGTGTACCTTCTTCTCAGGAACTTATACCTGCTCCTCTAAAGCCTTTACCTACTCCTACTTCTTTGGAACCTGCAACTACTCCACCTGCTTCTTTCCATGATCTACAGGCTTGCCTATCAACCTATAGAGACCATGCTCTCTAAATCCAAGTACAATCCCATTGGAGCTAGATCCTCTAGGCCTGATTTTTTCCTTCCCATCCTGGAACAAGACCTCAAACCCCTTCCTCTTGATCATCGAGATGGAAATCACACTATATTTGAGTCCTAGTACAAACAATACATCCTGGACCCGCATCACACGTCTTGTCTCCATTGTGAATGGCACAACACTTGATCCTTAGATCTCCCACTGACTCTTGTCACCCAACACCATGTGCAACTTCGAGTCCCATTCAATTAGAGTCTAAAAAACCTCTCGTGACCTTGTCATATGCTTCGTCACACTGTTGGGAAAAATACTAAGAAGGGGGGGTGGTGAATCAGTATTTTAAAAACTCACTTTAAACTTTTCATATTCGATTTTTTGTACGCGACTTCACTGAAAGGTACACACATGTGTACGCGACTATTATGCAAACAACTAGATTATATCTAGTAAACTTACTTTTCATTTAATTCATCATTTGTTTAACTTGAACCATTGTATCAGTACCTCATTAAACATTAATTAATAGTAGTCATGTGCAGTAAGAACAAAATAAATCATCACACATAAGTAACACATCAACACATATGAATACTAAAATTTTTAGGTGGAAACCCAATGTGGGAAAAAACCACCGTTGTTGTCATCTCTATCTTCTTTTTATTATAAAGAAAAACTTCTTACAATCTTGTACTGGCACAGACTTATACCAAGACGTAGGCACCCACCTGTATAAGGCTACAACCTTCACTCATTCTCCAACACCCACTGGAAGGGAGCTCCAACCCCCTGATCTCGTTTATTGACACCCACCGGAAGGGAGCTCTAACCAGCTGAGCTGATTTACCAGCTACCATTGGAAGGAAGATTCAAATCCCTCACTAAAGGCTCTAACCCTCAACACTTCCATGGACCATGTTTCATAAATTTTCATACTAGATCCACTTGCTACAAAAGATCACAACTTGTAGGCCACGTTTCATCAAATTTTCAGACTGGACCCACTACCATCATTTAAGCTCAAAATCAAACAACAAAGTTGAAACTCATCACTACAACAAATCACTCAATCATCAACTGAAACAACCAATCTCTGAATCATTTGAATCAACCAATCATTGAATCAAATGACACCCAACTCACTCAACTTTTTCTTAAACAACTAGAACAATTAGATCATTGTAACTAGAGTACTGATTTTGAACCCAAGCATTGCATCATCTTACTGAATCAACTGAAATCCCTTATCAATAAACTATTAGAATATATACGCTACTTTGTTATAGAAAACCCGCGTGTATATGCGACTTCCTTGAAGCATACCTGCGTACAGATCTCAAAACATTGAACCCTGAAACTGAACCACTGTCACTCTGAAACAAACACTGAATCATACACATAACCACTACATCATTATGAATAATCACATAACCATCCCTTATCTTCAATCACAAACAATTAGTAGCTTCATCATTCTTCAATCAATCAATCCTCACGAAACACATCACTATTAAGCTCAGATCATCAAGTAAGACTTCACTGACAGATAATAAAAACACAACAAGACTGATTAAACTGACCATAAATCTTTTTAAGCAAAACCCTAGTTTATATACGTGCTTTCTTAAAAAAAATCAGAATGTATATGTGCTTCTCCAGAATCAAAACTGCGTATAGATCTGAATATATACGCTACTTACCAGTATTAAATCCGCGTGTGTATGCGCCTTTTAGGTCATCGAACCTGCGTACATATCTACAATCACCGGAACAAACCTTTGTTGTAACATAGAACTTTAGACATACCTAGATCTCGACATACACAGAAAAATCACACGTCAAGACACTATCATCACTGATCAAATCAACCCATAATCAACATTGTCATTTCAGATCTATTATATCTTATCCATCATCAAATTCACGGGTGCATACTTATTTTTAGATCAAACAAGTCAATAGTAGCCCATTACATGCACACTTGCTTCAGATCTAACTATTCATGAAAATATTCATCACTTGCACACCTATGCCACTTTGATCTTCATCTCCTTATATAACTTATCCCTTATCCAATACCACAGGTCAAAACCATACTAATGTCGATGGTATTCTTAAACGGGATCAAATATCCATTTGTTGGGCTCAATAACATAGGTCAATACCATGGAAAAGACCCTTGGTATTTAGAATACCATGGTGCGGAAAATGTATGCGCTTTTACTTCTTCATACCCACGTGTGTACACGACTTTGTTTTACAGAACCCGCGTATGCTTCTTGAAATTTCAACTTTATCATTCCCCTTCTCTGAACTGATATTCCTTTTCTGTCGCATGTAGACATATCCTATTGACATCTTCATCAAGTAGGTTTCCATCAAAGGAAAACTTATCACATAAGTTGCCATCAAGGACAACACACTAGTCATAATGCCAACAATCTCCCCCTTTGGACATGATGGCAACCAATTTGGTGTTTGGTCACCACCGTCTGTAGATATCTGTAAAACACATCAAGATAAGCACCAAACTTTTCAAACACCAAGTTACTCTCCCCCTTTGACATAAAGGGAAAAGGGCTGACCAATACTGAATGAAGGCTTCTATCTTGATCGCTGTAGATCTAAACTGCTAAGTATGAACAATGACCATGCTCCCCCTGATCACATGTTGAAATTATTGAAGAATGTACAATGAAGTACATGACTTTATGACTCATCTGAATATGACTTTTCTTATCACCAAGGACTCAAACTTGCATCAATCAGCCAATCATAGTGGGTTTACATATTTGACTTCATTATTACATCAATCACCCAATCACAGTGGGGTTACAAATTACATCACATACCCAAAAATACTTGACCACAATAGTCCATACATGATTGAATTTTACAATGAGTACATCATAGGTCTTTATATGACCTTTACATCAAATGATAGATATGGCATTTATAACCAAGACCAGAGACCTCAATAAGACCATGATAGTCATAAACAATTATCATACACCATATATGATATGCACCATAAGCATCTATCAACAACAACTTATCATCAACATGCAGGATAGGACAATGTAGCTTCAATATCATCAACTTGTGGCCAGGTATGCAACAATAACAACACTAGTGAGAACCAAGCATATCATCATAAAGTAAGATAGGGCAGTGTAGCATCATTCTTCAACATCATCAAAATATGCCATGTTTCTAAGTATTATCCAACAGATGTAGCAACAACATATCAATAACCATGTCTTAGCAACATCATTCTCTTGGCCCAAATTCTTCATAGAAGAAGAATTACACCAACACCACTACATCAAGAGCTTCATAAACATAAGCAACATCACCATTGATAAGTATCATTATATATCAAGAAATTATAATGCCAACAATGCAGTATTAGAAGCATACCAAATGCCCCCCCTTAAACATGTGCTGTATCTGCAGACTATACTCAATCAATTCCAGAATTAGCAAGCAAACTTGGACCTTGTTTCTTCATTATGGCAAGGTATATGTGATTGTTTAGTTCAGAACTCACGTATATATGCGACTTGTCTTTATAGGCTCCACGTACAAAAAGTGAAATACTAAATTTCACAACTTTATTTCCCCTTGTACCTGTACAAAATGTTCCTTTTTACTGCTATTACATTAGATGCACTGTCAATAGCATAAAAAAAATAATGGGAATCATCATCAAGGCAAAACGTGTATTACTCCCCCTGAGGTTACACATCACTGATCCTGAGGACCTAATAATCATCTTCTGTAGTCACTATTAGAGGTGTTCTTTTAAGAATAATGGAATGCAATGGGCACCATCTTCTTTTACTCTGACTCTGAATCTTTCTCATATCTACGAGAATTATGTTTATCAAACATATATAATTTGTTTGGGTTTCTATATCCTCTTGCTATGACTTTTCTAGTTTCTTCATCCATAACCTTGCACTTTCTTGATGTAAACACAATTGTATTTCCCTTATCTTCCATTTAACCTACACTTAGAATATTTTGCTTTAGCCCTTGAACTAATAAAGCATCAACTGCTCCTCTGTGTTTATTAATTATGGCTTTACCCTGTCCCAGTACTTTTGTTGTAACATTAGTTCCAAGAATAAAATTACCATTTTGGTTTTTCTTGAGAGACTCCATCTTATTCTTATCTCCAGTCATATGACGAGAACATCCATGTACCATTCATCTTCATCTTCAAATGAGCAGAAAGCAAGAACACACCTTATCTGTTCTTCTTCTTCCTGCTTATTATGAGAAATGTTGGTGGATCCATCTTTTTTAGGTCTTCTAACATTAATATTCTTATCTGGTTGCTTACCATGTTGTCTTCGGTGATCCATAGACTTGTTCCTGCATTCTTTTGCTACATGCCCAAACTTGTTACAAACATAACATCTTATATGTTTCATATTCCTTCTATTGCAATCAATGGCTTTGTGACCAAATATATGGCAAGAAAAACAATATCCCTTAAAGTACCTGGAAGCTGATGATCTTTATGAGAGGCAGTTATTAGCTTGAGATAATCTAACTCTGTAATTGGCTGCAACTTTTCCATAATTATAACATATAGGGAATTCAACATTATTGACTAGAGGAGAGAAACAATTAACCTTTATATAGTTAGGAGTAAGTGATTCCCTTTGAAGATTCACTTTCCTTTGTTGATTAGGTTGACTTCTTATCTCTTTGTTGAGCATTTCATATTTTACATTAGAATTCCTTGCCTAAACTTGTGAACTAGATTCTCCCTTAACAGTTTCATGAAAACCAAGACTAGACTTGATGGCGGGAGGCCTTTGACTACTAAGAATATTATCAAAAATCTTAGTACTATATGGAAATCACAAATGTTTATCTTTTTCTTCTAATTTACCTTTTGGGATGTTTACCTCAACCTGATATTGATTTTCCTTTTCTAGATGTTGCTTCTTCATAACTTATTCAACCCTTTTTCCTTCCTCCCTTTGCTGCTTTAATTTGAGAATCTCTTCTTTTAGCCCATTTTCTTGTTCTTCAAATGCTTGAAGTAGTTCTTCATTCCGCTTATCTCATTTTTGAAGATTTGTTCTTAGGACTACTTCAACTTCAAGACCTTCACAATATTTGTTAGATATCATACTAGCATGATCCTTGTTATTATATGTCTGCAACTTTTATTTAAGATTAACAATTTTTTTCAAAGAAACATCAAGTTTTGTTTTAAGATAAACAATTTCTTCTAACCTGTCTTCTTTTGAATCAACAACTCCATTTGCCATTTTGAACGCATTGTTAGATATAGGATTACCTGGTAGTTCCCTGAATGAGGAATCTTCCTTTGGGACTTCTTCATGTGTTGCTTGTAGCTTATCCCACACTTGATTTACAGTTGTATAATGCATAACCTTATTCAATGTTGAATCACATATGCTACAAAAAATGTTACTCAAAGTCTTACTGTTCTTTTACACTTCCTTGTCTGATGGAGTGATCTTGATGTAGCCATTACATACTAGATTCCATACATCAAGATTCATTAGATTAGACTTCGTATTTTCCTTCCATTGTTGATAACTATCTTTGCTTAGCATAGGCACATCTTCATTGTCCATTGTTTCTGACTTGCCTTGATCTTTTGCTTTTAGAGGCATCATTTTTTAATCTATTTTCTCTTTAGAGTGCTTATTTTCACTTTTACCCACAAGAGAAAGTTTAGTTGTTTTACTTTCATCATCACCATCATTATTGCATAGAAAAGGAAATGGATCACTGTTAGCACAAATCCCATACCTAATAATTCTTTATTGTCGTCTTCTTCATTCTTAATCAATAGAAAGCAGGTTGCTCCCAAACTTGAATATTTGCTGACATCTGTAACTATTACTACATCTGATATATCCCTGTCAAAATTTTCAATAAAAATATCCGTTGGCCATCAAACTCATTACTACTTCTCTCTTCAAATGTCATAAGTAATTGACATTCTTGATCAGACTCACCTTCTTCACCATTTGAAAGGCCATCAATATCTTCATGTGTATAGCAACTTCTCTCATTTTCAAACCTTCTCCTATTTATTTATGCAGCTTCTTTCCCTTTCTCATGATTTTCTCTATAGGGACACTTAACAGTGTAATGGCCAACTATACCAAAAGCAAAAGATTTGAAGGGAAGCTTACCTTTGAATCTTCTAGTACCCACTTGGAGTTTCTTTACCAAGTTTGCTTCTTCTTCTTCTGATACATAACCCGATTCTTCCTTTTCTTTTCCTTTTGCAATAGCTTTGAAGGCTGCTTCTCTCATGTTTGAAGAACCACCTTTCCTCATCTCAAATGCTGTCAATATTCCATGGAGTTGATCAAGTGTAAGACTTTTCAGATCCTGCATTTCTTCAATAACAAAGACTTTGGAAATGAACTTCGGAGTTAGTGATCTCAATTTTTTTTCAAAAATAGTAGAATCTTTTATTTATTCACCAAGATTTCTCATGGAATTAACGAATTCATTTACTATAAGTGAAAATGATGCAATTCTTTCATCATCATGCATTTTCAATGTCGCATACTGTATTCTGAATGTTTGGAGTTTAGCACTTTTTACCTTGGTGTTTCCCTCATAACTTTGCATAATCTTATCCCACATTCCCTTTGCTGTGTTCAACTACATTACCTTCACAAACTCAGACTCAGACAGAATTCCCAAGATGGCATTTACAACTTTTGCATTGATTTCATATTGTTCTTTCCTGTAGTATTTGTGGGAATGGAGGCTGGATATCGATATCCGCTTTCAACGATTTCCCATACATCAACTCCTAGTTCCTGCAACTATGCTCTCATCCTAACTTTCCAAAAGACAAAGTTAGTTCCATTAAATATAGGTGGCCTGATAGAAAATACTCCTTCTTGACTACTCATCTTGATAGATCTCCTTCAAGCGATCAAACTTCTGCTGAAGGACCTGCTTTGATACCAGTTGTTGGGAAAAATACTAAGAGGGGGGGGGGGGTGTGGGGGGTGAATCAATATTTTAAAAACTCACTTTAAACTTTTCATATCCAGTTTACTGTACATGATTGTACTGAAAGGAACACATGTGTGTACACAACTGTTATGCAGACAACTAGTGTATATCCAGTAAAATTACTTTTCAGTTAATTCATCATATGCTTAACTTGAACCAGTGTATCAATGCCTCATTAAACATTAATTCAACAATAACCATGTGCAGTAAGAACAAAACAAACCACCACACATAAGCAACACATCAACACACATGAACACCATGCTTTTTAGGTGGAAACCCAATGTGGGAAAAAACCACCACTGTTGTCGTCTCTGTCTTCTTTTTATTATAAATAAAAACTTATTACAATCTTGTACTGGTGCAGACTCATACCATCATGTAGACACCCACCTGCGAAAGCCTACAACCTTCACTCATTCTCCAACACCCACTAGAAGGGAGCTCCAACCCCCTAATCTCGTTTACCAGCACCCACGGAAGGGAGCTCCAGCCCCCTAACCTGATTTACCAGCTACCACTGGAAGGAAGCTTCAACTCCCTCACTGAAGGCTCCAACCCTCAACGCTTCTGTGGACCACGTTTCATAAATTTTCATATTGGATCCACCTACTACAAATCATCACAACTTGTAGGCCACGTTTCATCAAATTTTCAAATTGGACCCACTACCATCATTTAAGCTCAAAATCAAACATCAAAGTTGAAGTTGATCATTGCAACAAATCACTCAATCATCAACTGAAAAAACCAATCTCTGAATCAATTGAATCAACCAATCACTGAATCAAATGAAACCCAACTCAATCAAATTATTTTCAAACAACCAGAACAGTTAGATTGTTGTAACCAGAGTACTAATTTTGAACCCAAACATTGCATCATCTTACTAAATCAACTTAAAGTTCTGTTCAATAAACTATCAGAATATATACACTACTTTGTTGTAGCAAAACCACGTGTATATGCGACTTCCTTGAAGCATACCTGCGTACAGATCTCAAAACATTGAACCCTAAAACTCAACTACTGTCTCTCTGAAACAAGCACTTAATCACACACAAAACCATTGCATCTTTCTTAAATAATCACAGAACCATCCCTGATCTTCAATCACAAACGACTAGTAGCTTCATCATTCTTCAATCAATTAATCCTAATGAAAAACATCACTATAAATCCCAAATCAACAAGTAAGACTTCATTGACAGACAACAGAAACACAACAAGACTGATTAAACTGATACAACATCTTTTTGAGAAAAACCCTAGTTTATATATGTGCTTTCCTGAAAGCATTTCTGCATGTGTATGTGCTTCTCCATAATCAAACCCACATATAGATCTGAATATATACGCTACTTACCAGTATTAAACCCGCATGTGTATGTGTGTTTTAGGTCATCTAACCCGAGTATGGATCTGCAATTACTGGCACAAACCTTCGTTGTAACACATAACTTCAGACATACCCAAATCTCGACACACATAGAATAATCACATGTCAAGACACTATCATCACTAATCAAATCAACCCATAATCAACATTGTCATTTCAGATCTATTGGATTTGATCCATCATCAAATTCCTAGGTGCATACTTATTTTTAGATCAAACAAATCAATAATAGCCCATTACATGCACACTTTCTTTAGATCTAACTATTCATGAAAATATTCATCACTTGTACACCTCTACCACTTTGATCTTCATCTCCTTATATAGCTTATCCCTTATCCAATACCATAGGTCAAAACCATACTAATGCCAAATGTATTCCTATATGAGATCAAATATCCATTTGTTGGGCTCAATACCATGGTAAAGACCCTTGGTATTTATAATACCATGGTGTAGAAAATTTACGCGCTTTTCCTTCTTTATACCCACGTGTGTACGCAACTTTGCTTTACAGAACCACCGTATACTTCTTGAAATTTCAATTTTATCAGTCCTCTGCCTCTGAACTGATATTCCTTTTCTGTCACATGTAGTCATATCTTGTTGACATCTTCATGAAGTAAGTTTCCAACAAATGACAACTCATCAAGTAGGTTGTCATCAAGGACAACACATTATTCATAATGCTAATACGCACCACTGTCCACATACCATCCATCCTCATCGATAGTACCTTGCGAGAAATGAGAGATCATAGCAAAGTACTCCTCTTCCAATCTCTTGGTGAGATCATCTATCTCAACAGAAGTGGAAACACCGACAACTTGCTTTCCTTTCCTCTTCTCATCATCTCCCTTCTTCTTCATCTCAACGAAAAGTGACCCATCTCACCACAATTAAAACACTTGACCTTACTCAAGTCCTTCTTCTGCTTACCCTTTATTCACACTGCAAGTTCCACATCATCATCGAAAGTCTTCTTCTTTGGATTAAGATCCTTGTCTTGCAACTCTTCCTAAATGAAGTCATCCCATAGCCTAATCCAATCTGGAAATTTCTCTCTGGAAATAATCCCTTTAATGAAGAACTACCATTCCTCGATGAACCCTTTCAAGGCAATCCTCATCACATCTCCATCTAAAATAGTTACACCGACGCCAACAAGCTCATCTTTGACCTAAGACAATCTCGTCAGATACAAAGTCATGCCTTCACCCTTTGTCATCCTGGTGGACTTCAACTTATTCTCCAATACCTAGTTCTTGTTCTTATTCTGGAACAAATTCTGAAGACCCATCCACATCTCATGTGTGGTTTTCTTCCTATAGAAATGAGGTATTAGGGCATCTTTCACACCATCAAGGATGATCAATCTCGCCCTCATATCCAAATCCTCATACACTTCGAGCGCCTTTGGGTCAGTTGGCTTCTTGATGTCTTTCTTAGAGAACTCCCAGATCCTGTTGACTTACAAGACCAACTTGATCCTTTCCTTCCATGGACTGTAGTTGGATAGCCCCTCTAACCTGTCCTCATACTAGATACTAGCCTACAACTTCAACATTTTCACCTACAATGTGACCAACTCCCTCTTAAGTTGTACTTCATTGTGCACAACTCTGATTCAATGAATTCCAAAGTAGCTTAGACATGCTCTGATACCACGTTGAATTTCCGCGACCTTGGGTCTAGGTTAGAATCTTAAAATCACTGACGCTACCAAACCAAGAATGTCAACCATAAACTACTTTGCACAGCGGAAATATAAAGCAGTAAATCACACATGCACAAATATACATAGTTTTTAACAAATTGTACAATATGTACAACCCCAATATTCGTTATATTAAATTAAATATGAATAATACAATAGTCTATGGTATACAAGACATAATGACAAACATGCTGTGCAGACTTGATGTTGTATCTTGTCCTATCGGTCCTTCGCACCCGTACTGCTCACTAGTTGTGCCTTAGTCCATCAAGGCCACAACACATCGAGACTCCAGGAGGGCTGCAACCTAACACTATTGTTGTAGCATGTACATGAGTTGATCCACTATGCTCTCTGGGTAGACCTAATCGTGAGCTCCAATTTCCTAGGCTAGCAGTCACCTTTTTCCATCAAGGTGCTGCACTTCGGCACTAAACTTCACCCAATCTTCAGCTCCTCTTCGCCACTACGAGATAGCTCATCTAGGGCCACTTTGGGCTATTAACACACTTCCCTCCACTAGACCAATGATGCCCAATCCCTCACTGTGGAATTTTCTCCTAATTGAAGTATTCCCGACACCCAAGTCAACTCCAATAAACGACTTCCTAAGGCTGAAATACTGACCAAATCCGGTCAACAAACTGTGATCCAACACATACCAAACGTTTTTGTTCTGACTTTTTGCAATGCTACAATTCTGGGACTGGTTAGGGCATTGACCACAATCCCTAACCACCCAATAAACTAGCCTTGAATTGATTCTTATTGCTACGACTCTCCTCCAATAGTAGGTTTCCATTCATGCTGCTCCTTTAGGGAATTTTCAAGCCCAATACATAGACTTGCCTCCCTAATACAATTGTGACACCCTACAGGACCCTAGCTAGGCCCGCGACAACCTCTTAAGAGGACTGTGCACTCTCTGGCAAGCTTCCGAACTGCCTCATTTTCCCTGCCTTGGCTGTAGCCTACAAGAACAGGGCCTCAGCCCCTCCACCAACAACACTCGGCCTCTAAAAAATAAACTTGGAACTGTTTTATGCTTAAGACAGTTCCTTCATGCCTTTTTGCCCTAACCTCCTTGCCACATCCTTAGATCAAGCCTTCCTCCTTCAATGAGATGCTCAATTGAGATATGTGTTGCACAAGATGGATGAGAAATAACCTCTACCTGACCTTGTATATATACACATAAACAAGGGATCCACGAATTGATGAGAGACATGTCTCTTGGACGATTTCACTTCAAGCCTACATGACTTGATTGTCCATTAATTAATTTTCAACTTCAAAAATTCATATCTTCGTTTCGAGAGCTCCAATTTGAGTGATCTTTGGAGCGTTGGAATGGACACACCAAGCTCTATCACCTCAATTTTTCTCATGCTCAAATTATTCATGGTTCTAGCCCAAATCCCGATGGGTGAAAAAACCCCTACCTTGGGTTCCAAGCCCACAAGTGACTCTTGTGGTGATTTTCCCTCCAAACCCTGATCCCTAGGGCTTGGATTACCTCCCAAGCTACACAAATCAAAACTTCCTATCCTTACGTGGAGAAGGATTTACATTTCGTTTATTTTTCCTTCCATTTTGATGTAGGAGCATCAGGCTTGAAGACAAAAGACTTCAAATTTTATTCCAAAAATACAAAAAAAGTTTACAAGCAAAGGAGTGGGATCCTTTAGTTTTCACTTTACAAAGATTTCTAGATAGGATTTGAGCGAGAATTCAGGGATTTGGATTATCTTGTAATTAATTCAAGTAGTTAGGCTTAGTTGAGATTCTCGAGGAGAATATCAAGCAGATTAGATAGGATTAGGTAGTTTCGATCCATTGATTTAGGATCTGGTTGTTGTATGTATAGGTATTTATGTAAGTTTTGAATTAGTGTAATGGGATTTGGTTGTGGAGGATTGGATGTAAAATTTGGAATCTCTCTATATTTTTGTGTATTCTGTGCATGAATAGTCAATCTCGGAGGTTTGAAGTTGCTTTGAAATATTTCTGAATTTTGTTGATTTCCAGTTTCACCCTTTAGAATTAGAGTTGTGTATAATCTTGTGTTATCGCGTTTACGTCTTCATTCACTGTGTATTTAAATAACTTGAATGTATTTCGAAACCACAGAGTTTAGTTAGCAATATTCTGAATTCGATAGATAAGAACTAAACTTGGCAGAAGCGCTAAAAACTTGGCGGAATGAGGAAAACCTAATAAAATCGCAAGAAACCCAGGAAAAGGTCTGAACGTCTGATCGACAGATCCAATAGATCTGACAGTTATCGCGTGCCAACAAGCACAGGCGTTATTCAGAATAGAAAAGCAGTCTTCGTAGGTGAAAGTTGTTTCTCACATGGTCTCAAGGTGGTAAGTTGTATTTTGAAATTTCATGCGATTACACTTGGCGGCTGACATGTAGCACGTGAAAACTACTTTTCTCGCGTGCTCTTGGCTCGTTATACATCGTGCAAGATTCCAAGCGAGATTACGCGACAGTCGTTGGATTAAGCGGAATTGATCAACGGTGGAGATCGTCCGAACTATTTGGTGAGTAGACGAAGCGATAACCGTCGGATTGAGGAGTGAGATCGACAGCGAAGAATTCACGCGCTAAAGGTTTGTGGAATGACGGACGCGATAAG